>JAODUD010000127.1:21465518-21479000 GCA_026784285.1 Stomatorhinus walkeri
GGTGTAGAGGGAGTAGAGAAGGGGGCTCAGCACACATCCCTGGGGGGGCCCTATGTTCAGTGTGAGTGTGTGGGAGTACACATCCTCTATTCTCACTGGCTGTGGTCTTGCGGTCAGGAAGCTGTATATCCACCTGCACAAGGACGTACTGAACCCCAAGTCCTGGAGCTTTTCCAAGAGGGTGTGGGGGACTATGGTGTTGAATGCTGAGCTGTAGTCTACGAACAGCATTCTCACATAATTACCACATCCCTCATCAAGGTGGCTCAATGTGGTGTGCAGGACCTGTGCAACGGCGTCTCCGGTGGATCTGTTTGTCCGGTATGCAAACTGCAGCGAGTCAAAGTCGGAGGGAAGGAAGCAGCTGATGAAGGGTTTCATTCGGATGGGTAATTTCATGCTGGTGTCCATTTTCAGATCACCCTATCGGAGGCGGAGTTAAAGCTAAAGGGCCACCTCTCTACAAGTCACCCACTGCAGATGAGGTGCTCAATTAGGAAATTAAAAGGGCCATGCATACAGAAAGAGACCTTATTAAATATTTACTGTGATTAAGAAGCAGGTAGGCTGGCTGGCCGGACCCAAAATGAAACCAGAGATCTGGACAACATGTCAGATAACCCCATTCCTACTGGCATATCAGGGTGGTGTCTCCGTGCTTCACAGTCCATTTAGCCTGACCTTCAGGCTCCTAATATACTGCACATTCACACTGGGGTGCCCATTAGGTCTTCCTGACAGTGGTCACAGTATCAGCAAAGTAGCATTAGTGCTACAGTATTATTACTAATTACAGTTGTAGCAGTGGTAGTAGTAGCACTGGTGGTATTAATTGTAGTCATAGTAGTAGTATCAGTAGATTCAATAGGTGGTTTTAATAGTGTCTGTAGTATCAGTAGTAGTATTTTCTGTAATATTAACTGCAGTGGTATTAATATTGGTCATAGTGTTAATTGTGGTACTATCAGTGGCAGTAATAGCATGGGTGGGATTAATTGTAGTCGTAGTAACTGTATTCATACTGTCTATAGTTTTAGTGGTAGTCATTTGTAGTAATCATGGTGATATTAATAGTGGTCTTTGTATTAACAGTGGTAAAATGAATAGCAATGGTATTAGCAGTGGTATTAATAGCGGTCATATGGCTAGTGGTAGCATCAATAGCAGATGTAGTAACAGTAGGAGTATTAATAGTGGTTGTATTATTAGTACTGACAGTAATTGTGTTAGTAGAATCAATGGTGGTATTAATAGTGAATGTAGGTTTAGTAGTGGTAGTACTGAAGCAATAATGGTATTAATAATGACTGTAGTATTAGTAGTATCAATGGTACTATAAATAGGAGTAGGGGAAGTAGTATCAGTTTCATTTATGGTGATGGTGTCAGTGGTAATTTCAGCAGTAGCAGAACTGGTATAGATGGTGGTAGGTAGTATTAGTAGTAGTATTCTATGATGATGAGGTTCTTTGTCCATCCATTTGCCAAGCACGTATCCTGCTCAGTGTCTTGTGGTTGGTTAGGTAACGTTTCTTGTTATTTTTACAGGAAAATTAGCTCATTTTAGGTATGACAAAACGCCATTTCTTGGTGTGCCCTGTGTAATTAAGCCTCCTTGACTCATGGTGAGCTGTGATCCTGTCATATTTCATCATGCTTCCCAAGCAGAGATGAGAAAGCACCTTTTCAGCAGCACTGCAGGACTCAACTCACTCACATCAGGCCAAGGAAAGCGGGTGCGGGCTGAGCGATTTATGCCTGACAGCTGATCAATGCCGCCTGACCATGGGACGGTGTTTTGGTGGGTTGGGTGCTTACTTTCCAAATGTGACCAACACAAAATCAAGCACTGGCAGGACCTGACCATGTTATACGTGGCAAGACAGAAGATATAAGGGGGGCTTACACGTGGTTGGGGTTCTCTCAATCCCCTCCCTGGTTTTGTGTGCCGGTGTGAGGAGACGCTGACTCTTTCAAACACCATCAATATTCCTGACAGCTCAGACTTGTCAGAAGATTGAAGCGGTACAGGGGCTGACACCAGAGATCGATACTCTAGTGGCAGAGAAAGGAGAGCTTTAACATCTGAACATTTTAAAAAATGTATAAAAGTAGAAGGATAAAATGCAAAGTTGGGGTACGTCATACGTTTGAGAGGAACTATGAACTTTCAAGATATATGGTAAGCGAGAACGCAGAGACGGTGGAGGCTGGGTAGGCGCGTCGAGGTTCAGTAGGCGCGTCGAGGCTGGGAAGGCGCGTCGAGGCTGGGTAGGCGCGTCGAGGCTGGGTAGGCGCGTCGAGGCTGAGTAGGCGCGTCGAGGCTCGGAAGGCGCGTCAAGGCTGGGTAGGCGAGTCGAGGATCGGAAGGCGCGTCGAGGCTGGGTAGGCGCGTCGAGGCTGGGTAGGCGTGTCGAGGCTCGGAAGGAGCGTCGTGTTTCTTTGTGGGCTGGTCCGGCTTGTCTGTCTTGTGCCCTGCGAGGGTTTCTATGGTTGACCGAATGTGAAGCTTTGCAGGGAGGGGATATCGGCCCACAGACAGCAGGAAAGGCCCTGAGGAGGATTTGACTGCACGGCTAGTCTGGCGTTCCCCTGGTTCGTCTGCGCTGAGCTCTGGGGGAGCTTTATATCCCAGCTCCACAGGCACTGCCTGAGCCAAGGATATGAAACGGTGTCTGACCCGTTAGAGCTCAGCCACCAACTATCAGCCCCCAAGTATTGGTCCACATCTACCCCCCCCCCCCCCCCAAACACACACACACCATTCACCGTGTCCCAGGCACAGAAAAGCAAATTCAGCCTTTTCTGTTAGTGTCCCACGATGAAAGGATAATGACATACGGTTTGGACGATCTGGACAACATGCCAGTGAGTGTCAGGAGTGACAGAATTCTAAAGGAGCTCCTGCTCGTTCTTTTTCAGCAATTAATTGGGCAGAACATGTGAATAATCACATTGTATTTTTGAGCTAAGACTGCCGTTTTCTTTTTGGCATACAGAGTAAGTTTAGTTCACCTCTCCTCTTGTGACCTGGTTGGCTGAGGAAAACAGCGTAATGGTTCCTAAGGTACAATAATATATAATAATGTTAAACAATGCAATGTAATGGACCAATTCTACACACTGTTACATAGCACTGTGTGGAAAATCACAAAGAGCACCAGACCTATATCAACTGAGGACGTTTATCCAAAGTGACATATTCGGGGAGAGTGCTGCAGGCCCCCCCAGCCACAGGGGAGCAACCTGATCCAATTCTGCTTTACGCCACTTTTACTTCTCTTTCCACATGGAAGATGAACCTACCGCTTTTACAAACCCAAGGCACGCTCACCAATGAAGTCTCAGCGGAGCAGCGCTTGAGAATCACACGCAGTCATGCTCGCTGCTCAATCTTCAGCTTCTCTCTCCAGTTCCAGTACTCATCTCCAGTGCGAATCTGCATTTCCCAGTGTATTCCTGGATTCCTCCCGCCAGTCTGCCCGGTAACCCATTTCATTACACGTCACTAATATGGGCTTCAGTCTTATCCTCTTATCCAGTCATGCCCATCCTACTCTCTGCCGGCCTTCAAAGACAGTACACTGTTCACAGGTAGCCTTTGGCTTGGTCCTGGTGGTTCTGCTAGCAGCAGAAGTGGCCGTGCAGTACCGTAAGAGCGGGAGGCAGCAGTAATGCGCAACATTATGTTGTCTAAGGGCCCAAACCTCTTGCAGATAGTCTCTTTTACACCTTATTCAATGGGGAATTTTGACCTCATTTTAGGTTAAGTACAGCATGTTCAGAAGTACATCAGAACAGTACTAAGACCAGAGAATGTTACGCAGACTCTGTCATCTTTACTTTTAATGCTTTTAAATGTACCATTTCAGCCATGGAACGTGTCTTAAGTTGTCTTGCATTCATGCAGAGGAGACTTTCAAACTTGGTGTACTTTCACCTTCTTAATGCACCAAGAACACTTTCCCCCTGTAGTGAGGTCAAAAAAAAGCAATTTGCGCGGAGAAGACAATCGCATCACATGACAGCCCCAAAATTATTAGTCATACGGAGACATTGTTGTTGTTTTTTGTGTCGTCGCATTTTCTGAATGCAAACGAGGGACAAAGGCTGCAAGTATGCCAAGGAGGAATGAATGAAAAAGTATATGTACAGCCATAGAAAAGCAATAAAGAAAATGATTTCAGGGGTGAATTTCAGCTTCAGGTATGCCTGACCTACAGACTAAGCAAAGAACATTTGTTTCATGTAACAAAATGAGCAGCAGGAGGTAAGAACTGAACATTTTTACTTCCCTGACAGTCTGATGTAGACAGACAGAGCCTATGATTCACACTCCAAAAGGAAACACACACATTATTGAACCATTAATGCCTCTATTCCTGCATCATCTATTGGGGGGGGGAGTAATGGAAATTAGATGAATGTATACTAAAGGACATATCAGTGATATGAGTTTCAAGTAATTTAACGGAATATTATGTATTATGCACAATTAGTCAATATCAACAAATTAAAAAGTACATATAAGTGCTGGGTTCCAGCTGTTTTAAGCTAATATCTGTGGGTGAGCAGACAGGGGCGAAGAATGAGGCAGGAGGACCATTGGAGAACATGCTTTGAGGTGACATCGATTGGTTCGAAACTGAGCCAGCCGCCCATAATGACTGGCTTGCAGAAAAGGAAATCAATTTTGGCTCTGAGGTGACAACAAACCGGCAGCCAATCACAGGTCAGAAAGCTGGCCACGCCGCTTCAACGAATAAAGGAAACAAAACGGTAAGCCTGTCTTGTGGGGCTGATTTGCCACATAAATTTGAACACTAATTATGATGCCCTCTAAGCAGTACGACTTCCTGCCGTATTTTTGTGAAAAAATTGAGCACCAGGGACTTTGATCAGATGGAGCAGGAGTCGGCCATAGTCTAAGAAGAAGGGCCAGGAAACACAAGGCAAAACCTCAGCAGGTCTTTAAATATTTTAAGCCTCTGCAGGAAGGTGCGCGGAACGGTCCGGTTTATTCTGAAACCGCCATTTTTAATGCTGCATTCAAAAAGCAGTTTAAGCTTCAAATCCAACTAATTCTTCATCAAGAAAGCTAGATTGTGCATATACATATGCAGATATACACATACTTGTAAAAAACATTTGAAAAAAAAATAAGATTGGTGCAAAATTAATCACTGTATGCCACAGCGCTGGTTTGGGGTTTATTCTGGAGCCATAGAGCTTTGCATCTAAATTCCACTCCACATGCCTCTATCGAGGTACACAAGTCTGGATATCGGTGACATCAGCGCAAGAGACATCACATGCATGAGGTGCTACTGAACTATTCACAGCCATACAGGAAGGTTCCGGAATCAAGGGTCATCTCTAAACCCCAAATAAGGTCACATCTCACAACTCACATAAGTTCAATAACAATCCACTCCTCTGTCCTTGAACTGATTATTCAATGTGCTGTGTGCAAAGACGTCCTATAATCTGTGACAAATTATCACCAATTGTTTGTATAGCCTGTTTGTAGTCTGTTTATAACTTATTAATTCACCAATTCACTTCTTTTATATACAGTTGACCTTTATTATACAATGCTTACTTCGTGTTTGTGATTGCGTCGGCGTGGGAAGGTAATTTCACGGTGCGTAACGTGGTGACATTAATAACGCTTTTGGAGCTTAGGTCCTGAGCGTCGTTGGCATATGGGCTGGCAGGGTCCGTCCTGGGAGGCTAATATTTCACACCAGCTGTGACTTGAAGATCCAAGACGTCCTCCTGTCGTCATCCTGCGTCAGGGCAGACCTCAGTGTCGGTAACGCGAGACGGGGCCACGCACCGCCTTGTGGGCTCAACCGAGCGAACGAGGGAGCTGGTGCTGAAGGGCGGTGCCGACACAGTGCATGCTGAGGGGAAGCGGAACCGGAGAGAGGAAAGCCAGCGTGGGGTAACAAAACATCCGCCATGGAGAGAGGGTAGAGGCCCGCAGAGACGGGTCGGGCTCCGTTCGGATGCCCGCTTACTTGGCACCCCTGAGCTGCTGTGCCCTCTACCGCTCTGCGTGGATCTGGAGGTCAAGGGGATAAAATGGATGCTTCAAAAGGAGCAGAAGCTTGGCTGTATTCCAGGCAGCCACCGGGCCGCTCCCAGAGGATGTGGCATCAAGAGCTTACGGAGGCACGACCATCTTCATCAGAGCACTGAAGCGTCCAAGGAGACAGCTTGTGAAATAAACTCACTGGTTAAACTGCTCGCCTCGTCTGATCCCGATCAGGGAAAGAAACGGGAAAGTCTCTGCGAGAATGTGGAACCAGCCGGCCTTACCCCTAGAATTATCTAGAACAAAAGTCAGTTTGGGCGAATTCCGATATTTTGGCTATCCATCACATATACATTACTATATGCTTACTGCACTACAAGGTAGATATGTACAGTGGGTCATTATACGGCTGGCAGTGCTGCCCATTCACCTGTATCTGTTTCACTCAGTCATACAGCCGCTAGCATCCTACTACATCCAGGTGTAACTCGACGTAAGACTGTAATATTACTCATCCTCAGGGGAAATATCTTAGTCCAGAATAGTACAGCAGCAAGGACATACAGAAAAGGATGTACTATACATAAAACATATATGGCCAGTTTCCCAGTCAAGGATTAAGCCTAAGCCTAGACTAGCTTTGAGTTACAATGGTGAATCTCCATAAAGTAAATAGGTACAAGATGAAATAAACAATAATCAGAATGTATAGATAGTATGAGGAACGTACAGCATGCAATGAATTTTCAGGACGTAAAAAAGTTATGTAAATGTTCTAAATACAATTGCGAGGAGGAGAAAAAACAAATGTGTAAACAGCACAGAAAGACCATATGAAAAAGAGGCCAATGACATGCAAAACGTTTGCAATGACACGTTTCTCTAGCTACGGAAATTAAAACCCTGGAATGGAAGAGAAGGCTGGTGGTAGTTATGTCTAAAAAACGAACGAGACTCTACAAAATTCCAAGCAAGCAGAAGATCACTTTGTCAAAGTGCTTCCAGGGGGATTCGAGTGAAGCTGGCCACTGCTGAGACAGGCCTCCCCAGTGAAGGGCAGCTGGAGAGTGATTGGCGGGAGGTAGGAGAACGCAATCAAAGCCGCGGAGCTGCAGGAGAAGACGCGTTTGGATGAGCGCTGACTAAGAGTCTCAGGGTTGTAAGAGGCCCCTTTGATATCCCACTTCCAGGGCGTGCCGCGCCACCACATGAAAGACACCAGGGCCCCGTTTTAATCATTTTGCCATTGTGCTCTTAACATTTGCATTTGCTCCCGCCCACTTCATTTGCATTCGTCATTACAGCATTGTCAGCTCTTATCAAGGTCCCCAGGGAGAGGGGAGGAGGATGGGGGGGCACTTGAAAGATTGCCGGGCCCATGGTTGAGGGGGGGGGGGGGTGTGTGACGCTCAGAGACAAAGGCCGCAGTCACATTTGTACGGGCTCCACTGCCACACAGCTCATTAATCATGCTGTGACTTTCTGTTGAAACGACTTTGAGTGTGTGTGGGTGTGCTATAGAAATGGTACAACTTCATACTATTCAGTTCTTGCAAGGGGGGGGGGGGAAACATAGGTGAGTGGAAGCCCCCCCTGTCCTCACTGGCAGCGCCATGCCGCTCAACTGGCCATGCAACTTCAACGCCAACAGTCATGGACGAACTGTTTCTGAGCGTGGGTCACGGGTGCAGCTTAAGGATGCGTAATTACACGCTTCATCCCCGAGCACTTTTTTGAACCACTGTGCTGAGAGAGGCTGTGCCACACTTCAAAGGATGCACACACTGCAGAATTACCCTGCCACGAGCAGGCAGTGGACTCTCCATCCTGTTCTCCCAAACACGGAGCACAATGGCAAACGGTCATCGTTAGCATGTCTCCCAGATCCTCGTGCGGCAACGCCAGTCTGCTGTAATTCCTCTTCCTTTAAAGTCGACGAGCTTGAAGATGCCAGACGTGGTTTCGTGACATCGACAGACGCCAGGCAGTTTGCCGGCAATGACTAAAATCTTCCCCACTTCCCCGGTTCTGAGATCCCATCGAGGTAGCAGATGGAAACTCAATACCCCACGTCGATTTGGTAATACCAAGGCTGGCCATCTCACCGTGAATCCAGCCTGTATCCTTCTCGGGGCCTCTGAGCAATCTGGTCCTATTTGGCGTTATACCCAAACCGTCCTGGTTAATTTCTGTGCCCTGATGATCTCAGGGTCTTTGAGAGCATCTGAACGTCAGAGACGTCACCAGAAAATTGGCTGATTGGTGTGGTCGCAAGACATGTTCAAACTACATTTTTGTAAGACCTGACCGACAGGGTGGGAAAAGTCAGGCCATGAAGTTCTACGAGGCTAAAGAGAGCCTGACAGAAATTCCCAGGCATCCAAAATCTGGCTCCAAAGTCTGAATGTTCTCCGTCGGGAGGTTGAGAGGATGCCCAACCCGCTTGCCTGCAACCAGATGGCCACTGGCATGCGGCAGGAGATGCCGGTCCTGAGTGTACGTGGGGCTGGGGGGTGGAGAGTTATGATTTAGTTATTTTGACGCGTGCCCCAAAGACTTGGCTTCTGATGAACCGTTTGCTGGCAGACCAGGCATCTGACATTTTAATTCCTGATGATTTAAATTGTTCGATGATAATAATCTGAGAACAGCATAATCCACAAGGGCTGTGTGATGATGCTACTGGTGGGTGAGACCGCCCCATTACATATAGTGCCACGTTAGCGCCCACTGTTCACGATGATAGTGTATTGAAACAAGAAGAGTATGTAGCAAAGTATGGGAACAATGGAGTTTATTGTATTATGAATGCTTTATTAGGTTACATGAGCCGTCCCCTAGTATCCACTGCTGCCGTTTTCTGGATGCTAGATGTTGAAATAAATAGGCGTGGGTGTGTGTTTGTCAAAAACAACACGTCAGGAATATGAGTGACTGGGAAAGAGTGAAGCCATGTTGAGGCGACTCATCGCTTGCTTAGGGGTGGGCTTGTGACCTTGCCTGCAGAAGATCTTTTGGGCTAAGCCACACGTGGGTGAAGTTCTAGACCCTCCTTCCTGCGGGTTCACAGTGGCCACTGTGAGTCAAGGCCTCGCCGCCATGCACACAAAGCGGGGTTAGGCCGGTGCTCCTCAATGCCCCGTGTGGTGGATCTGTGCCAGTGCGGCAGACTTCTGCGGTTGGCAGACAAACCCACAGAACGGACCTCTTCTCAGTGCTCTTGCCAGCTCTGCATCGACGCCTTGCCAATATGACCCCATCTGACCCTCCCTCCGGGTCCTGCGGTGCTGAGCCCGATGGCGTTTAAGAAACTGCTAGACTGGTGAAATTAGAAAATTAATCACATCAAATATTTACATTACGGGGCAAGAAATTGCAGGGGTTGGTGTCCAAAGCCTTACATCTTTGCTTTTGCTGTTTCTACCATCACCCACTTAATGCAGAGGCCAGGGACTCATACAGTAGTTAGTGTTTAGATCTTACAGGGGGGATCTGATTTGCTAATTATAATTAGAAATCTAATTATGTGTGTGTGACAATTTAAAAATATCCTAATTTTCACAGTCCAAAGGGATGCATGCGTGATGACACGCTTTATATAAGCTGTGAAGTGCTGTTCATTTTCGGAACAAAATTAGAGGGATGACCTTTGAACTGTTAAGTCAGCTGCTTGGGGTAGGAGTATTCCAGACCGTGCTTGTTCACTATCAGAGCGACTCCATTTGTAAGTCATCTGACATTTTCCATCCTGTTCTTATGAGCTTTCACCTCAACAGACCATCATGGTTTGGGATTTTTCTGTCAGCTGCTGAAGCCACAGCGACCAAGCAGGACGGTCAGCAGCTTATGCTGACGTTGGCGAAGCCACCTCTGTGACTGTGACGCACGCTCCTGCAGAATGGGGCGTCTCGACGTCGTGCTAACGGCGAAGGAGCAATGGTCCATTTCAGTGCAGCTACACCAGCGCTGTCCAATCCTGACCCCTGCAGAGCTCCCACACTGCAGAGCTTAGGTACAGCCCTAACTTAACACCTGAAACAGATAATCAGGCACTTCAGCATCACCTCAGTATTAGAGTCAGCTATATGGAAGTTAAGCTGGTTCTCCTACTGACATGTAACTGAGGGGGCTGATTATCTGTATCAGGTGTGTTAAATTAAAGCAGGGTAGCGGAAAGCGGTCTTGGTTAGGTCTCCAAAAATTCATTTTTTGTTTGTTAAAAACAGAACACATAGACCTTTAACATTGACTACATAGAAGGGTCTTCATACATGGCGTTTTTCACAATCCACCCATCCATCCATCCACACACCCACCCATCCATAAATCTTTTAACTGCTTATCCCAGGTAGGATGCTGGGAAGGCCTGGATCTCAGGCAGGACAGGGCACAGGCAAATATTTACCACAAATATTTATAACCATGGTAATTAGATGTTACCTATAGTCGAAACTGTTTATAAATTAACCAATCACAGCTCAGACACAAAGATTAATGATAGAGATCTAAGCACCAGCTTTTACCCTTGGTGGTAGCTAGTGCGAACCATATGATACCTTTCTTCAGACGATCTCACGCGTGGTGACCAGCTTGTTGACCCCGGCAAAGGCAAAATTCAGGTTTTTATGCACCCATGACCAGATCTTAAAGAAGGGGGGGGAGAAATAGGTATGACAGTGATCCATCTGTGAGTTAGAGGGCATCCCAACCTGTGAGCTAAAAGTAACGTCCCTCGGGCCATTAAAAGCTATTCGCTAACATCATACCGCGTCAGCTGTGCTTCGAGGTGCATGAGAGCACAAGAACAGAGGATGAATCATCAGTGATTGAAGGTCATATATTGTCTGGTAAAAAGTGCTCATTTGGTACATTGAAACACCAGCAAAATACCTATCGCTTCCACATGCCCTTGTAGCAATGGTCAGAGTTTATGACAGCTAGGCGAGGCTGGTGAACGGCACAATATGGAAACGAGAGAGCAGGCCAAGAAGCAGAGTGGCCTATGGAAAAGCCATAAATGCCAGCAGGAATCTAAATAGGC
Organism: Stomatorhinus walkeri; assembly: GCA_026784285.1. NCBI lineage: Eukaryota > Metazoa > Chordata > Actinopteri > Osteoglossiformes > Mormyridae > Stomatorhinus > Stomatorhinus walkeri. Next base: position 21,476,599 of record JAODUD010000127.1, read on the forward strand.
CCTAGAAGGATTTAAATTAGACCTGAAAGGTAAGGCTATTAAGTCTGACATTGAAAGAGACTTGAATAACGATAACTGAGTATTGAAAATGTTTATAATCTTCCTTAGCACAGACCAATTTCCCAACTGGGAGTAGAAACTGCAGAACGAGCACCTGTTCTTGGTCTTCAAAATGATTGCGAGATCTGTGGAGATATGAAGAAGAGACTCACTCCTTAGACTAGATTTTTTTCATGAAAAATCAGTTTGAAAGACTGATCGAAGACTCTGATGGATCTAAGAAAGCAGCTCTACAGCATCCTGGTGAAATTCTTCTTTATCTGCACTCACAGAGCACCCATATGTGAAATTACAAGAAGGGTTAGGCCATCATTTCTGCTGACCTCCACTGATCATGTCTAAATTGTTAGTGATATGTTACATGATATCTCTGTTTTTATGCTATCAAAACTCAAATGGATTCCATCACAGAGATATAATGTACAGTGTTTCTCATGAAAATAAAAAAGACAACATCCATCCGTTGACTATAGCTGCTTATCCAGTACAAGGTCAGGTGAGACTGTAGCTTATCTCAGGAGACACAGGGAGCAAGACTAGGGGCCACACTATGGAATTCTGATCCATCTGAGGCTTCACACACAATCACATAATTTTGCTATAGGCTGCTATCTTCTACATTACAAATATAAATAATAGTTATTACTTAATGTTTTCAGACTGGAAATGCAATTAGACTTAAAATGACCCCACTAACTGTGGAAAGGTGCTCGACGGGTGTGTGGATGGAGAGAGAGGTCGGCATCATTCGAATCCCTTTGTTGAGTGAAAAGGTCAAGAGGTAAATTTGCTCTCATTCCCATCGTGTCCTCAAAAAGCACACAAAGTGCTGATAAAGGGGACTAGCGGAGCTGGGCCCAGGGGATTCTGGGAATAGCGACACAACATTTTCATAATTGAAGTCCTGGAAATATGCTGATCACTATGCTGATCAGACACTAGGAGGGAGTAGTTTTGGACCCTGTTTTGCAGGAATGGCAGGCTATCATTTAGGCAGAATGAATGCATTGCATTCAAGTGTGAATTCAGTGCAAAAATAAATGTGTGTGATTTTTGTACCTGAGAGGGCACAGTTGTTACAGTAGTGCTGATCATCTATATGCCAGTGTGGCAGCATTTTGCTGGAACGTTAGTGGCGCTGAGTTAAGTTCCTCAATACTGGTGACCTGCAAGGTATCCCTGACCTTGACAAACATCTGCCACTGGCTCTGTGGAGTTTGCATGTCCTCCCTGTCGTTACGTGGGTTCCACCCCACAATCCACAGAAATGTAGGCTATGTTCACTGGCATCTCTAATGTTACACTTTGAGATTGTTTTGTCTTCGAATAGCTCAGGCAGTTAAGGAAATGTATGAATGGATAGGTATGTATGCATGTACTTCTACAAAGAAGGAAACGCAGCACAATCTGGGACCCCAAGCAGTCGCCGTTCTTGGGCAGTAGAGGCTGTGTAATGAAGCCTTGCTGAAATTGTTCGACGTTGTACTTTGAATGTACTTAAAATTCGAAACTTGCTGAAATTACAATTAACCTCACAGTTCAAAAAAGCGGCTGCCTTATACTTTTGCGCTTCTCAGACCCTCAGATGGTTCTTTTATTTGTGTCCGATAGGGAGGATTAATTTAGTTTTTCTGGCAGGTGGTATGACAGTGTTCCACTGTGGAGCAGTCATTTTTGCAGGGGACAATTACATGTCCGTACTTTGCAGATTACAGTGGCCTGACAGTGGAGTAGGATGTAATGGAAAAGACAAGACTGGTGGATGGGATTTACTGTCAATCAGGTCCTTAAACCAATTGTGACTGAATGACTCACTCTAATCCCACCCCCCAGAGATTCAAAGCTCTGTTTCATTCATCCCTCAGTGGTGGCGCTATAGAAGTTGTACAGACAACAACGTCCTCAGCTTTTTAACTGTTCAGAAGTGAACTCCTGGCTGAGCAGGAAACGATGACACAGGATGGACAGAGATAGGCAGCGAGGGGTGTGATGAACTGGCAGTTTTTTGTAGCATTATGAAATCTGTGTCGCTATATTTTCTTGAAGCTGACTGAAGATTCAACTTTGTCACTGAGGTATCCAGTTTGGCATTCAGATCTCAGGATGTCCAAGAACCTTGTTTTTGTAAATTAGTTTTTATTCCTGTTTGGATTCAAATTTTACACAAGTCTTATATTTCTTCCTTCTGCACGCATTTTGTGTGAGTTTATGGTTGTATGGTTCAGTCAGCTGTTGCTTCACATACGAGCCATACAATTATTCCACAGCATGGACCCTTTTCCTCAACTTCTACCTGGAAGGGAGGCGGTGAGGGGGGGGGGGGGGGATTGAGTTTGTGCACC
>JAODUD010000127.1:21504829-21518126 GCA_026784285.1 Stomatorhinus walkeri
CGCTCGCCCTGCCGCTGGCTCAGCCGCTCACCCTGCCGCTCGCCCTGCCGCTGGCTCAGCCGCTCACCCTGCCGCTCACCCTGCCGCTCGCCCTGCCGCTGGCTCAGCCGCTCGCACAGTGCCGCCTGCCGAACCTACAGGCAGTCAATCGCCTTTTACAGCAGAGGGCCAGCAGCCAAACTGATGGACGGGGCATAAAACAGACATATGCTATTGGTAGACACTTATAAAATTTAGTCATAAAGCAGCGACAGACCCTAATTAGATGATGGGGAGGTTCACTCGTTCGTGACTAGCTGGTAATTCTTTCTGTGCCTCTTCCTCGTTCACAAGATAGCTTCAGAAAAGTGCAATTACTGTGTTCTTCTCAATCCTGTCAGTTATTAAAATGTAATAAGTCATCGAGTGAGTAAATACATCATGTGATGAAGATGGCGGCACGGTTGCTGATATAGCCTTATATGGAAATGATAAGGCGAGATCGGACCCCGGGGTAGCCATAGGTCCCAGGGACGGGTTCAAATTCTGCCTTCGGGAATGTATTTATCAACTCGAGCTCCCAAATCATTACGGGGCTGGATCATAAAGGTAATCCATGCAAGAATGAAATTTCGTGGACCTGTAGAGGTGGAGACGTATCTTTGGTTGGACGAAACAAGCAGGGACAATTTAGGTATCTGGGACACTTCCAGACATACATACACGGACCAAGATGACACCTTGTTCCATGTCTGACTCCTCCTGAGCAATTAAGGCTATATTTAAACCGACAGTGGTCACCCTGTAAGCCCCCAGCTGGGCGTCGCGGTTAAAAAGGCGAAAAGCAATAGACAAATCAAAAATTAAAAATAGCAGGTGGCATTTTCTCAGGAGTCGGCGGCCTTCCCGCAGCCGCCAACATGATTAAGCCAGGTGAGGAAGAGGCAGCTTAGTCGGACGCAAGATAATCCAGGAGAAGGTCCTGGAACCACGGCGGAAGGCTGGAATCACAGGTTTTGGCCATAATTATGACAACGAGCACAGATGAAAGGAAAATTCTCCCTAATTCCATGGGATCTACCTTTGAAAAATAAAAGAGGTGGAGATGAAAAGATTAGCCTTTTTTCTCATTATCACCAAACAGCTACCAGCCTTAAAATAGTCAGTGTCTTACTCGTTTGGCCATATTATATTACTCTTACCTGTCAAACTTCTGTGAATATGTAATTATAGTTTAAAAATGTATTTTTACCTAGCTTAATAATTCACTGTGAATTATTTTAACAAATCTAAAACCACTTTAGATATTATGACTTGGTCCTTGTTCTGCTGAATGCTCTTCTGTATTTTTAATATGAGCTGCATCCAGAAATTCCAATTTTTAGGGAGCATATAGGAACGGGGTATCTGGTTTTCTTGAAACACTGATTGCCAATTAAGGCCCCATTCAGCAGTTAACCATTTCAGAGATGAAATAGCCCCCATTTGGATGACTCACCAAAGCAGTGGCCCCTATAACGTCACACTCAAACGACCCCGCAAATTGTGGCAAATTCTCCTGAACTGCTAGTACTTTCTATGTGTTAGAGTGGACTCAAATTCTCCTGCAGGGGGGGGGGGGTGTTAGTGGTTCAGGAGCTCGCAAAGGGAACTGGTGCTGAATCCAGAACTGCCTCTCTCTCTATCCACCATATGCTACTTCCTGCTTGAGCGACCCCCTGCAGCGGTAAGTTCTACCGTTCCCCATGTTGTCCCTCACGGACTTTTGAGTTTACCATAAAGCCTGACTATCTCAATACAATACCATATGAGTCCATGTGCTATGGCACCACAGAAGCATTAATTAAGCAAGTAATTAACTCGATAAGCAATTAAGAGCTCAGATGTAATCACCCCTCGTCCCTGTGAAAGCATGCTTTCATCGCAACTGAGCCAGCCCCTTCCCGCCCAATCCCAGCCCTCCACCCCTCTTAGTTAATTAAATGTTACAGCCAGAACTTTAAACACGTCACTTTGTTTGCACCTTCACTGAACGGTTAACTGCTCAGAACTATAGCTACATGATCCAACAGCCCCAGTAAATCCTGTGTAATGTGGTCCCAATGCTGGCCTATATTGTTCTGGTTCTGTGTTCCTCCCAGGTTTCCACGACGCGCCACATGCCCTCTCAAGGCAGCAGCTCGCTTTACCAAAAATGACATACACCTATGAGGCAGCACTGGTCTCCAAGCTAGCAGCTGACCTGCAGTAACACCCCCCCGTCCTGCAGGAGGTGTTTACAGAGTGGGCAGTAAAGATTTCCCAGACATTTTACATTACCTGGCCTGGGAGCTGAAAGTGATTCTTAACTTACTAAGTTACTCAGCTACAACTCAGTTGTTTGTCTTTTGTAACCTGATTAATATCGAAAGAAGGCATTAGCCTAATCATTAATCCTACAACAGTGACAAAACTTTATATGGGAGGCTTCCCCTACCAAGAAAACTGATAACCATTTCACTTCCTCCGCTGCACGGGTAATTCAGGGGCCCTGGGAAACTGCATATTATGCTTATAACTATAGCTCTGGGCAACACACTGGCTCGTACCTCTGCCCTACCGGGCAGGAGGCCCACTTCCTAGCACTGTGTTAGTGATTTGAGGGTGGATGGATGGATGAATGGATGGATGGACGGAACAATGGTTATAATCAAAGCAATGGACTCAAGAGTGGCACTACCCGGGATTAACACCTAGTTAACTTAAGCAAAGTTAGCGGTCCGCCACAGCTCTGGACACGTGCCACTCATACTCGGGTTAACATGACAAACTGGCCAATCGTCGATCAACTGCTCAGCGGCAGTGTAATGGGAAACAGGAACAGAAAAGCCGGTGCTCGTGGAAGATCGATCTGGGGCTCTCTAACACAGCTCCAACCAGAGGGAGAAAGAGTGACCCCGCAAGCCGATATGAGAGAGGACCCTTCACTTGTGATCCAGGGTAATCTTCCGGATGATGTTGTGGCACAGAGACTTAACTCTACGGCCTCCTGCGGGGGGGCCGGTCCTTCTGGCCCTTAATCAAGCTACACTCTCGCTTTCGCATCAGTCATCCGTGAATGTGAAGTTCTTCTCTTCCTGCGAGGTCACACCTTCTTTCCCACCAGCCCCTAGAGCACATCTTCAAGGACCCAACTGACTGCCAACGACTCACCGTGATCTAGCAAATCCCTCAGAGATGATTGGGCAAAAAAAAAAAAAAACAACCATTGGCTGTTTTATCAACATAATACGTATGTGAATCAAAATGTTAGTTACCCTTTCTGTTAAGTCATGGAGGATAGCCTATGATATAAATAATATTTCTAGTGTCTTAGTGTCTTATAATATTTCTAATGCTTGCTGTAAAGGCTGCAAGGTGGAGTATTGGAGTAATACATCGCCATTTTCCATATTCAATTTAAAAGTCAAAGGGTGAGATATAACGCAAAAGCGAGGGTGTTTTCCCGCTCAGTCTTCTCTGTCTTTCACACCAAGGAAGAACAATTAGCAGTTGTCCCCCCCATCCCAGATCCCCCAGCAGATAAGACTTTCCGTGGGTTCTCAGAAAACTGTAGCATGTTTTCTTTTTTCACCACTATCTGGAACCTCGACTGATAATTGATGTTGGTTGGAGTCCAGCGCTGGATCGATCCGACCCCCGCTATATTGCTTCTGCCTGTCCCAGACAGAGGGAGTGAGATATTCATCTGTGCTGGGCTGCGGGCTGGGAAATGCCTGGATGCAGCACCGATGCAGCACCGATGCAGCTATGCTGGCTGGAAAAGTGGGAGCTGCGATGCAGGGAATGCTCCGCTGCCCGGTCATGACTATACACCACCCCTATCTCCTCTCCCTGCACACAGAGACTGTGTATCACCATGCGGCAAACTTCAGGGTTTTCACTTTTGTTTATGTGTTACTTTTAAGCGTTCTGCTGCGAATGGTTGGCGAAACAGAATAATGCACGTGAGGCAATTGAAGACAGCGGAGGAGAGAAGACTTATGCAGAGAAGACAGTAACAAAGAGGGTTTTCTTCACGTCTGTCGCTGAATGAAAACAACGGAGCTGAAAGCGCGACGCAGTCTTTGAGCCGTGCTCAGCGCCAGGCCGCCTGCGTCGTCCCGCTGAGGCTGCTCGAGCACCAATGGGAATTTTCATTCCAATGAGGCTTCACACCAACTGACGAGTGCAAAAGAATATAATAAACAAGCGCAATTTCCCATAATCTCAAATATTAAAGATAAAAGATAAGGGATAGAAATACGATCTTAGCGGTGCTACAATTCCGACAGGGGGATGGGACGTCTCCCCTAGATGTTCTGCTTCGTCCGAGGAGCATTTGGCATGTTTGTTTTATGCCTCTGAATGAACAAGAAGCAGGCGGATCCGTGATTCATTGCACAACGCGCCTGTCTCCTTCTCGCAGCCAATTTACGAAGAGAAGACATAACTCCTGATGCACTCCTTCCATCCAGTTACACGGCCCTCATTTTCCTCTAAGGGGAGAGAGAATAAATATGAAAAGTGCTGTTTGGCCTTTAAAGGGGAAGTCCACTCATCTGAATAATTGCACTTGTGTGTTTGTCATGTTTTTGACACAGCGCGTTAGCAACAATCTTTGTAAAAATTAGCATTTTTATTTTTAGTTTCACAGCATGAGGACTGCAGACTTTCTCCCCTACTGAAAATAATCTAAAATAACACCAAGAATTCACAAGACATTTACGGTTAGTCAAATGTAAAAATACCTAACACAATGTTAAACATAAGTACTAGAATGCTGATAAGACTAATGAATAAATATAGAAGTTGATGGGAAGAGAACAGTGATGATTTGAATGCTGCATATATACAGCACGTCTGAGAGGGTCTCTGTGGCGAATCCATTTTAAAAATAATTTCCGATATGTGATTTAATAAGTGATTTAATAACAGCGGCGTTCATTCTCTGCTGTCCTGTGGTAGATGTGGAGATAAAGGTCTACGAAGACTGACTAGATGTTATAAATGCATCCCTCAATGAAACCGGTTACATACGGATTCCCACTGACACACTCTGCAAGACATAAAATGAGTTCACCGTGAAACATACAGTCTTGGGCTGACAGGACCCCAAACAACAGTTCCAGGGTTGTCAACTTTCGTCAGTTTCCTGGCGTAAGATTTTCAATTCGAGACAAATCTGCACACACATGCACATGCATTTACATGTATGTAACAGTTTTATTGCCTTGTAAATAGCCTGTACAGTTTGCAAACTACCCTAATGCTTTTGAGGCAGCTAATTTAAGGTTTATAATAGAATAATATAGATTTGCTGTAAGATTACTTGCGTGAGCGTGAGGGTCTGAAACCATGAGTTTCACGCCAGATGCACCCCTACTGAGTTCAGGGATACTCTCCGCCAGAGACAGCCGGGTGTCACATGACCGCTGAAGGGAGGTCAGAGATGTATTGGTGAGGGGGGGGGGGTAAAACTGTGCTGATAAAAAACCCAAACCTGTTGAAAATATTTTAAAAAATGAATAAATGAATCTTTGTGAAGGCTGGAAGTGTTAGGATAAGGATAGGATTATTATTTTTTTCAGATAGGCTGCCAGGAGGGACACCTATCAGGAATGGATGTGACAAGGCAGGTGACATATTGAGGGGGGGTGACCAATCCCGGTCGGCCCTTCCTTGCCTCCCCCCTCTATCTCCCCCTAATGCAGATAAGGAGCTTGAGCATGAGCAGTGTGGATGTGGTGGATAGGGTTGCTGCAGGGGGGCGGAGCTCAGCACGAGGAGGCTTCTGAATACAGCCTCCCCAAAAGGTGCCCCCCGTGTATAACATGCAGATCTGATGAGCTGTCTGCAGGGGGGGGGGGGTGCCCAATCAGTGGGGGGACGGATAGAGCACGCTCTCTCTCTCCAGCTTTTTTCCCACGCGGGTGCCGGGTGGCACTGCCCATTAGAGGGAGGTGGTGAGGTCACCATGGCGTGACACCTGACTGCAAGGAGAGAGTTGATCCATTACCTTCTCTGCCACCCCGGCTCGTGCAGGGGCTGTGCACTGAGGAGGAAAGACCTCGGAGATGGGGGAGCACTTACCAGCTCCGATACGGAATAAAAATTTAAAATCAGGGTGGGGGGAAATCATTCGTTGTACCTCCGGCACACAGACGTACTTTCATCGCATGGCACCTGGATTTGACAGGTGATACCGATCTGCCTCTCCTTGGATTGCCAACTTATTGTGGTGGAGCTACTGGCGGCCCCACAGCCCGGTGCATTAACAACGGAGTTTACCCCGGTGAACGAGAGGGCTGCCTGCGCCTTCGGGTCGGGGAGAGGTCTCTGACTATAATCTGCGGTTATGCGGTTCAGAGGTTCAGAGTACCCGGCCTTCTTGGATTCCCTTAGTGGTGTGCTGGTTAGCGCACCACGAGGGGATTCCATCGTTTTGCTGGGGGACTTCAGTGCTCACATGGGCAATGACAGTGTGACCTGGAGGGGGGTGATTGGGAGGAACGCCCTCCCCGTTCTGAACCTGGGTGGTTTTCTGTTATTGGACTTCTTTGCAATGCATGGTTTGTCCTTAACGAACACCATGTTCGAGCATAAGGGTCTCCATAAGTGGACATGGTATGGTCATGCCCGGGGCTACAGGTCCATGTACAGCTTGGATACGGCTCGGGTACGACTCGGGTACGACTCGGGTACGGCTCGGGTACTGCTCAGATAGTTTACAATGCAAAATTGTCAGTTTGTGACACGGCTCGGGTACGACTCGGGTATGGCTCGGTTCTTGATAGCAGTAGAAAAGTGACACAAGTGAAGTACTTCCTGCTGTCTGCTCATGGTTTTGGGCTGAGCTACGTACAGTAGATGTAATGGAATCATGTTGGTGTCACAAGGAGTCAGACAATGGGCCTCATTCACCAATATTTTCCTAATATTGTTCTTACGAAATTTGTTAAGAACAACCTACGTCGGATTCATGACGTGTTCTTAAGTAGCAGAATTGTTCGCACCTTTGTTCTTAAGAACGGTGAATCCCACGCATTCATAACTGAAAGCGCGTGCCAGTTTGTCCTAATTAGCATAGGGAAACGCCCTGCAATTTCCCATAAAAGGGCATGAGACTGTAGGGCCGTGTGCAAGGAATGGCGAGAGACGCGCAGACTGTGAGCCGCTTGGCACTAAGAGGAAAAAAAAAACTTCAGTAATGCTGAAGTAGAAGTATTAATACAGTATAATTGCATTATGGACTCACTTATAACGGAATATCGTCTATAATGGACGAGATTCGCTGGTCCCGGCCGTGCGCTTTTAAGAACATGCAGAAAAAGCATCAGATATAGCGGACTCCACATAACGGAATTTCGCTTATAACAAACAATTTTGTCCCCAGGGTCACTTTTAGCTGTAGTTTTAACGGACATGCAGCTCTGCCTACAAGGTGAGTGGCGTGCCGGTGATATCCAGCGCAGATACGTAGTCGGGATTATTAATATTCACGCATCTGCTCAGGTAAAGTTGGATTCCTACATATACAATATAATAATCTATACCACAAGTGTGTCTGCTGGGGTGTGGCATGAGTAAATGGTGTCCTGTAGTTGTGTTCTGGGCAAACAGCAACTCTGGATATAACGTGCTGTTTGGCCAGGTCAGTGGATATAAAGCCCCCAAGAAAGTTGACACATGGGGAGATGTCACCTTCTCTGTGAGCGCTGTGTGCCAAATAAATCTAAATGATCTTCAAACATGCGTCCCCTTCTCAGAGCACCTTTGGCAAGCTCTTCGAGAAGTAACAGAAATGCCATTTTGATAGCAAGGCCAATGCGCATAAACAGACCTATTTATAATCCGCACGATCGTCGTTACTACCATGAAAACAAGTTTTACACTTAAAAATTATTTTTTATATTTTACTTTTATGAATTATTCAAATATTATCATTTTATGAACCATAGAATGAACAAAACTGCTATAACCGATTATTTTGAACAAGCTATCATTACTCAAATGTGCGTACTAAATGGTCTGGAGTGTGCCTAGATTCGGTTCTTAGCTAAAAACAAATTCATATAAGAAAAGAATGGCTAATGTCATAATCTTCGTAAAAAAGTGTATGCGTGGGGTTTAAGAACAAATTTATTTGCAAGAACGGTTGGTGAATGAGGCCTAATGTTTTAAATACAGATGTGGGCGAAACTATTGGTATCCTTGCATTTTATTAAAATAATTCACCATTATTCCCGAAAAGTACTGCAAATAAAATATTGAAAGATATTGATGTGTGTGTGTGTGTTTCGCGAGTGAAACAAGCAGTAAAAAATAACAGTTCTTGCCTATTCTACAAAGATATTCTAATGTTGGTTAGGCAATACCATTGACAATCTTTCGACGTTATGAGAAATAAATACATTCTTCAATACTTCAAGCAGGCTATTTTCTTTTAATTTATATCTGAATGCCTTCAGTCTTATAATCAGTAATTTAGCCAAACTAAATGGATAACAGTACTCTGCTGCATTCAACGTATATTTACCTCACATCAGACATAAGAAAGACAAGGAGAGTTTAGAAAGAATGTAAAAGTTAAGCATGGTCAATGGAGATGGCTAGCAAAACCACATCCGAAGGGAATGATGTTCCTGTGACGTTTGCTGCCAATATTATCAAGAAGTTTATGTTCCATGGGACTGCAGCCAGCATTCCTGGATATTTACCCAAGATTAAAGAGAGATTGCGAGAATGTTGGATAAAGAACTAAAGAGAATTTAAAAACAGATCTAAGCTGACCTTCAAGTTCACAGTGCCACAGTTTCAAGTGTGTGAATGAAAATGGGCTCCACGGTATTAGACCCAAAAAGATCCCGTTTCTATGAAAAGAAGATGAAAAAGTCAGTCTTTCTGGGAGAATTTTCTTTGCACATACGAAAAAAAATTAGAGCTTTTTGGTGAATCACATCCACTCTATGTTCACAGAAAACAAAATGACACTTTCAACGAAAAGGCCACCCTATCCTAAGATGTGTAGCAGGCACAGTGCTGCATCTGACTACCAAGGCATTTTGGGCCAATCATGGGTCCTTCAACAGGCAAGATTCTTGAAACATACCCCAAATAGGATCTGAGAATGAATTATAAAATAAGGCCCTGAAGCCCACTCAACACCTGGAAAGAGCTGAAGTTCACAGCTGGGAATGGAGTAGTTTGCTGAAGAACAGTGGGCTGATCTAACAGTCGACAGGTGTAGAGATCTCATTCAGAGCTACAAGAAGTACTCGACCTCAGCTACTGTCCCCATAGACAGTGCTACAAAAGATTAAATTGACAGTCCCTATATATTTCTCCATGCCATTTTCGTTTGTTTTATTATTTAAAATAATTTTGTAATAAATCAAAAGCAAAGTTTCTCTCCTATTAAATGTGAATTGTGGATACCAAATACTTTTATCATTTTAAACTTGGTTCACAGAAAATGAAACTTAAGCCTGATTCCCAATGTAAACCTTGTTATCACTCTTCCAAAAACACCATGGTAACTTACAACCCCTGGGATGGTCATGTGACCTTGTGATCAGTCAGGTACACTAATGGACAAAAATACTGGGACACCTGTCCATTAAACCTACAGACACTTTTATGACATCCCATTGTAAATCCATAGGCATCAGTATGGAGCTGCTCCTCCCTTTGCAGCTGTAACAGCTGCCACTCCTCTGGGGAGGCTTTGCACAAGATTTCGAGTGTGTCTATGGACATTTTTGCCGATTCATCCAGAGGAGCATTTGTTAGGTCAGGCACTGATGTTGGATGTGAAGGCCTGGTTTACAATCTCTGTTCTAGTTCATACCAAAGGTGTTCCATGGGCTTGAGGTCAGGACTCTGTGTGGGCCAGTGAAGTTCCTGCATAACCAAACTCACCCAACCGTCACGCTTGAACAGCAAAGGGCTTCCTCAAACCATCAAAGTTGGAAGCATAGAATTGTCCAAAATACCTTGTTATGCTGAAGCATGAAGAGTTCCCTTCACTAGAACTAAGGGACCTAACCCAAACCCTGAAAACAACCCCACACCATTATCCCTCCACCAAACTTTACAGTTAGCATTGTTCAGTCAGCCAGGTAATGTTCTCCTCGTACCTGCCAAGCTCAGTCTCATCCATCAGACTGCCAGATAGAGAAGCGTGATTCATCACTCCACAGAACATGTTCTAACTGCTCCAGAGTCCAGTGGCCGCGTGCTTTACACCTCTCCATCCGATGCCTGGCATTGTGCTTGGTGATGTGAGGCTTGCATGCAGCTGCACGGCCATGGAAACCAGTTCCATGAAGCTCCCAGGGCACAGTTTTTGTGCTGGGATTAATGCGAGAGGAAATTTAGAATTCTGCAGATACTGAGTCAGCAGAGCGTTGGCGACTTTCGTGCGATATACGTCAGCACTAGGTGACCCTCCTCTGATACTTTACATGGTCTGAGTTTCTGTTGTTCCTAAATGCTGAAATTGCCACTATGTAATATTACCACTTACACAAACTGACTTATTGCAAAGATGGCATTCTATGTACCACAATTCAATTCCCTGAGTGCTTCACAATGACACATTATTTCACCAAAGTTTGCAAACCTGACTACATGGCTGGGTGCTTGATTTTATGCCCCTGTAACAATGGGTCTGAATTTCCAATTTCCAATACTTTTGTCCATATAGTGTAACTACTGACTGCTTCCTATGCACTGAGACTAGTTCATCATGTTACATACTGCTTATTACCCATAGTAGAGGCTAACTAGGAGTTATCTGTATGAACAATACAACAAACTGATATCAGTGTTAAATGTAGACAATTAATGCTTAATGTAATACACAGGGTTATAATTTATTAACAAATTTTCTAACCTCCATTAAAAGACTTATTAATGCTAATAATGTTATAAAGTGTTAATAATCCCACTGGCAGGCTTAGAGCACCAGTGAAGACCAGCAGCTGTAAGTCTCCAACCCAAGAACCACATCTGGACCATAAACCTCTTTGGAAGTGTGAAGCTCTTTATGGGATTAATGGTTGTGTTTTCACACTTGCTGTAATTTACTGGGAACGCATTAAAGATGAATTTAGTAGTAAAATTTTGCATTAAAGAGTTTAGAGATTTTTATGCGTGCATATTTCTTGCGGGTCTGGTTGATGTTTCAGGGAAGCCGGCCATGTCTGACCCCAGGTCCTACTGTATAAATAAGAAGAACGACTCTCAGTCAGTGACTGCCCCCATGTGTGGCTGTAATGGAGACCCCTGCAGACACACCCAATTAAAACACTGTCAATTTATTTCAGTAGCTGTTCTGCTGAGCGCCATATCATGGTGTCCAATAAATGTCAAATTTAGTACTGTGATATTTCTGTTTTGGGGAATTAATAGACTATATTATGTATTATCACTTGTGCTGCAGTCATTAAAGTTGAGGAAACTGCAAGAAATCGGTATGCTTGTCCTCGTTAACTTCATTAATGCAGTCCGAAAACATGAATATGCCCTGTGAGACGATTATTATGTCACCTGAAAAAATAAACATGCATATGACATCATCAGGTGGCATGGTGGTGCAGTGGTTAGCACTGTTGCCTCACACCTCTGGGACTTGGGTTCGAGTCCCCGCCTAGGTTCCATGTGTGTGGAGTTTGCATGTTCTCCCTGTGCCGTTGAGGAGTTTCCTCCGGGTACTCCAGTTTCCCCCCACAGTCCAAAGACATGCTGAGGCTGAGTGGAGTTGCTAAATTGCCCGTAGGTGTGCCGGTGTGTGGGTGTGCCCTGCGATGGGCTGGCCCCCTGTCCAGGGTTGTTCCCTGCCTCGTGCCCGTTGCATCTGGGTAGGTTCTGGACCCCCTGCGACCCAGTAGAATAAGTGGGTATAGAAAATGGATGGATGGATGGATGGATGGATGACATGATAATTTAAAAAAGTAGAATGACTGCATGTTTTCCCAAAAGAATATAGAGAAATTGCAAGGGCTTTGTTAAACTGGGATTTCAAAACCAACCCTTTAAATAAAGTCAGATTTTAATGAAGTATCAAAATAAAACTTATTTTTAAACAGTTCGTGTGAATTTGTAATCAACAGCATCATGACCACATATTGGTACAACAGATGTGCGCTTGGGGGGTACTTTAGTTAGAACACACCTGACTTGTCTACAGATCTGAGATACTTTGAGGTTGCATACGGTCTGTTTTACGGTCGCTATTTAAGTCAGCAGTTACACAACAGCATGGATGATGTTTAGGTTTCCGCAGAACGTCAGCACGGTGGCTCAGTGGCTAATGCTGCATCCTCGAACCTCAGTGGCTGGGACCTGGGAATCCCACCTCTGTTCTGTGGCTGTCAAAATTCAACTGCCAATCTCAGAGGTCGGAACTTTAATCTGTAGCCTAGCACAGCACTCTGGGGGAACCAAAGAAAACAGCACTGCACACACACGCCGTACAGTACATAATCCTACCTAAAGTAGGCACCCTGCTGAATATACGTCAGGTGTCGATGTCGGGACAGAATTGGGTCAAAGCCCTGATTTCAGGCTTTAAAGGAGATGGGAGCCACAAAAGCGGAAGCTTCACAACAGCTTCAGAAAAAGTACAATTTTGGTCCAAAGATGAATTGTTGGATTCATATTTACTTTGTGTGATTCAATTCACACCCGTCTATTTCCCCTGATTTTTGGTAAAACAGCTCATTCAGCCATGTCTAAAAATATATATTTGATCATATTTGGAAAACTTTCATCAAAAGGGCAAACAGGTGGTTCTACCTGCAACATCTATGCATTGTAACAGTCCAAAAGACCTCCTCTGTTCACTGACTCGCTCTCTTCCTCAGTGATACATTACCTCAGTGATGCATTACCACTTATTCTGTATATGGGCTGCTTGTGTTCATGTCCTTAGAAAAAAAAAATACTTTACTGTGTCTACTGAGGTGCAGTGGGGAAAATCGCTGCCACTCCTCCCCCGCATCCACTTCTATATGACGGTCTGCTCTGCGCGTTACGACTGTATACCTGTGATAGAATGTTGCCGGTTCAAATCCTATGGCTGACAGTGCGATGACACAGGGAGGCCGCTGAGATACCCATTAACCCCTAACGGTCCAGGGATGCTGGCTGATCCACAACTTCTCCTTACCTGTCAGTGCCTCTCACAGAGAGCAAAGGGAATAAGCGAAAAGGCAATTGGGTTGAAAAGGTGATGAATAAAATACCTGTATGGTATGCACATACAAAGACACACACAATAAAATACCTGTATGTA
>JAODUD010000127.1:21523232-21539355 GCA_026784285.1 Stomatorhinus walkeri
GCCCTGCTCAGCTTCTGACATCGGGCGTATACAGGGTGGTATGGCCGTAAGCGATTGCAGCTTCTGAAATCTACCCCCCAAGTACTGTATGTCAACATGTCATTCGCACAATAGACAAATAACTTAAGGGGAATATACAATAAACATTCATACCAGTAAACTCCAAACCTCGATACAATTTTCTATATATAAGTTCAAACAACTCTGATGGAGAACATACTGGTAATGAAATGGGAAATGATAGGATAAGCCAGTGTCTCCCAATATGGTCCTTGTGGACACGCAGGCAGTCCACAGTTTTGGTACCGGGAGCTGGGAGGGAGCAGAAATGTGAACTGTCTGACAAGGAGCTGGGAGGGAGCAGAAATGTGAACTGTCTGACAAGGAGCTGGGAGGGAGCAAAAACCTGGGCGGAGGTTCCCAAGGATCGGATTGGGAAACACTGGCATGAACATTAATTCATTGACAAATAAATTATTCACAGAATGGTTAAGGTCATTAATCTCATCCCTGTTGTTTTTATACTTTCCGTTCTCTCTGTTTACAGATCCTCTTGCTAGGATAGGAAGAAAAGAAAAGTGTACAGAGAAAGTGAACACCTTCATTAAAAAATGTATGGTGCAGGATTGCTGGTTTGAGCTTCTGGGCCCAAACCACCCTGTGAGGCCGATCTAGAAACACTTCTTTCCTCACTCTGCCAAACTCAAATGTATATATTTATTCTCGGCTTGTTTTTTCTGCAAAAAGTCTATTGAAAAACATCTCGGCTTTCATGCAATAATTTCTCTCCTTCACAGCTGTAATTCCAGGATCTCTAGAGAAGTGAAATGCATTTGTACAACAGGCTATTACTTTTCTTTTATTCTGGTGTTGTCCAGGCAATATCTTTCTGAGAGCTCCTTGCCTTCTACCCTGCGTTTCCTGGGATAGACTGCAGGCCTGCTGTGACCTGGACCTGCATAAACAGTTATGGAAGATGGATGAATGGATGGATGGATATACTAAAGGTACAATGTTTTTATTCTGAATATACCCTTTGGAATCTGTATGGCACAAACATAAAGCTGGTGATTTGTGAACTAAATATTATCCTCATTAAATCCTTACAGGGAGGAAACTTTAAGGATTTGTTACTGGTCCAAGAATGGCAGAAAATGTAAGAACTTAGTTAGACCTTTCTGTTCTATCCTGAAGATTAAGTGCTCAAGAACTAGATGCAGAGGAGTTGAATACTCTGGAGTATTAGGATCTTCTTCTGCTCTCAGTTGTCTCATCCACATGAACTTCTGTGGAACACTGCAGGTATATTTTGATTTTTTTTACAGTGTTTTTTTTCCCCCAAAGTTCATATTTTTCAGTTTTATACTCTTCAGCTTATAGGAATACACCATACAGATGGAAGAAAAAAAGATAATGACAAGACTGATCTATCTCTTAATCCACAGGAAAGAAGTGCTTGACAGCTGTGAGATGGTGTAAGGAAGAGAACCTGATAACTATTATTTGGGATAAGAACAACCTGACACACCTGGTGTATTAATATTTTATTTTAGAATGGCAATTTACCAAGCCCAGATCTATCAAGCCAGTTATCTTGTTAAATGTACTTGTCGAAAAAAAAAGAAGCAAATGTTTCAAGCTGCTGGCTTTTCCGGTCTCTTCAAATGTAAAAGCAATCGTCCAGAGAGCTCAGATGTCGTGGTGTGACATGACGGCACTGCTGTCACGTGTAGCTTGCTTGACCTCTAAATTTCTACATCTACCTTTAAATACGGCTCTCTCTACCTGTCAGGGGTTCCAGCGCCTGTGCAGCCTCAGATAAAAGTGACCCAGGTCACCACTGGATTGCTAATTATTTTGCTTTGGACTCATTTTAAATGTGGAGTCCATGACTCCAGTGATGGGTTTGAAGTTTTATATGTAATATCCAGAGGTTGGTAGTTCAGGTCAGTTCAGAGTTATAGTTCAAGCCAAGATTTTGTTTAATCCGACTAGTTGAGTACTCTGTGACTGTGACTCTACATACTCAACTGGTTTGTACTCTTTGGACCTGAATCACTCACATCTGGTTATATCTAAAATGGCTGTTTCTGATCCCGTTGTAGGCAAGGCGATGGCCACATTCGTAGGAATACTTGATTCCTTTACCACAAATGCAGTTCCCCATTGTTGGTAATTAGTGTATCAGCTGGTAAGAAACACCTCCATTTGATGCAATCAAAATTTTTCACTTACCAACTTTGCTTTACAACTAAAAATCATACAATATATTGACTAGGGGCTTCAAATGATTTCTGGTATGGTTAGTTTGAGTTTGCATCCATTCCATCTGAACTACTGTAGTGTGGTGCTGAGTTATCACCCACTGCGCAGTTGCACTCAGGTTCTCATCCCCGAGGGGGATTCGTTGAGTGGTGGGTGTGGCAACACACTGTCTCAGCACACGCTCCTTACTTTACTGGTTTCCATTCATCTGTATTTAAATGAGTTATATACCACGTTGTAGAAGTCAATAAGTGGATGTAAAGAGCATTTTACATGAAGAATTAGCAGAACAGGCTAATTGCGAAAGGCATTCAAGTAAGCCAACACCCCAGTTCACCCAAAGTCGCCCCCTCCATGCACGAAGTGACTGAGAGAGAATGTTCCAGAAGCACAGTGGTACAGGGTATAACCACAACAGGCATCAAATGGCAATGTCTGATTGCTGTCAGTTGACAAGAAGGACAGCTGCCATCTTTGATCAGATGTGCTTTGGCATGTTAATCCTGGTCTGACAGCTAATCACGTCACAGCACCCACACGTGCCATTACTGTTGACACTGAATCTCTAAATCTTAGATAAATTCACATTCAGTTTTTTTTCTAGCTTGAGAAGTTATGATTGGTCTGTTTGAACTGCTCAAAACGTGGAGGCCTGTACTCCCAGGATGTGACCTCGAGATGTTGCATGCTGAAATTACAGCAGTAACCTCACACAAAGACTCACCTCAGACCTCATCCTGGAGTAACCATGAATACCATACTACACTTCTTCTTTGCTATTGTTTATTGCATAAATGGCCTAATAAACAAAAACAGATTTGTTTTCAAGCAATTATGGAAATCGTGAATCACTTTCTAATATGATTTGTAGGCAGGAGTACAAGAGGTAGGAGTTTAAAAAATCCCATCATTTTCAGTAGTATAACAGTTTACACACTTTACTGGGGTTTATTAGTATTGACATACTACAGAAACAAATTAAAATATTATGTAATGAAGCTACTCTCATACAAATTAATCCTCAACGGCTGATGAAATGGTCAATTTGTTACACCTACTGTACATTAAGCAAGAAGGTCATTAAGACATTATGTGATTTTATTTTTGGTATAAATAGTGTATATGCTGACACGGGATGATGTAATTCAAAATTCACCCACATCTCAGTGCTGTGTTCTGTAATCCAGTTGTTTTTTTCTTTACTCTGTACAAATGCTTTTGGCATTTATGCTTCCGTGAATGTTATTTTCCAGAAGAGTGACTCACTTGCCTTCTTTGAACGGAGTCAGGAAATAATAATTTTCCCTGGATTGGCATTTTTTTTCCTTTTGCTTTATAATTTCATCTGGAAAGGTGACTGTACTTTGTGACAGACTTGCTTGTGCATATATGATGTCCTAAGAAAATGTTTATAGACTGATTAATAAAAACAATACAAGAATACAATGCAGAATGAGAAGCATCTCTTCACGGCTGACATTACAAAGCCAGACCGATGGAGCTGGGAATCTTATCAGGGTTTTAAAATATTTTAAACTATCCAGAACGTTTTGGCCTCTGAGAGTTTTACTGCAAATTCCGGTAATTATAGGGCCATTTAGAAATGCCATTTTAAAATTTATTTCACCCATAAAACAGGTAAGACATTGTAACTGTTGTAATAATGCAGCAGGGATGGCATCACCGTGGTTACAAACCTGGATCTGCTGTTTGGGAAGAGGCTCCTTTGAAAATTCTCCAGTGTCTTCAAATAGCACATTTGTATTAAGGGAATTTAAAAAAATCAGGAATGTGGCAGTCAGAAAATAAGACTTGGGAGATACTGTTCATGAGGGACATGCAAATACCCAGGGGTATGAAGCATGCCCCCCCCTCCCAGAGTTTGGGGTGGGGGGGGGGGGGTGAGAAGCTAGCACGGGTACTCATAAAGAAGACAGGCGATACAGGCCTCGGGAAACCAGAGAGCTGGAGGCCGTCTGGTTTTGGTTTTCAGTTCCAACTGGAACTGATGAAGGAACCAGTGAGGAACTAGTCCGACCAGACTGGGACAGAAATATGACGTTCTTAGGGTTTAAAAGCCTCTTTTCCTTCGCAGTAATATTGCCAATTACCATCTCTATTTATTAGTTCTTAAAAATATAAATATGTTTTAGGAATAACAAAAGCAAAAAGCAATCCTAGCTGTGAATATAACACCACCATACAAAACATTATATAGATGTACAAAGCCATGGGGAAAACTCACAGTGGGCAGGATCAATGTTTGCGGCCAATCACTGCCCAGAAAGCAGTCACATGGTCAGTGGGAGGTGGCCTTATCCATTCAGTCACTGACAGACCTCAAATGACCCTATTACAGGGCAGGGGCCAGTCTTATTCAGAAAGGGCCACTGGGAATGAAGATTTTCACTGCAACTCCGTAATTAGATTACTAATAAGAGGACCTGGGTTTGAACAGCTGACCTAAAGGTTATCCCGAAAACCTGCATATACTTTTGCCCTTTTCAGAGAAGACTGCCCACCCCTGGGTTATGGTGAAGCTTTACGTCCATCCCTCCATCCATCCATCCATCCATTGATCCATTTTCCGGTACCTCTCACCAAGGGCAACTCCAGTGTGGAATAGAGTCCAGCCCCTCTCCAAGATTTTGGTTCCAGACCCCAAGCCGTGCGTTGAGGTGAGCCCATCTATATCTCGTCAGTATTTCTCTCACACCAGCTCAGGCTCCTTTCCCAGCATAGACGTTATATTCCATGTTGCCAAGAGCCAGTCTTGGTACCCGCATATTGGTTTGCAGAGGCCCATGCCTTCAGGTGCCACGCCGTCTACACTGTGTCCAACCCCCACAGAATCAAGTAATCCTAGGAATGTGGTCATCGCCTTGCCTACAACGGGATCAGAAACAGCCGTTTTAGATATAACCAGATGTGAGTAATCTACACCGTGTCCAACCCATGAAATTTCTTTGGGCTTGGAGTCACCAGCAACTAGCAGTAGTTGTTATATCTGGTTATTGAGAAAACTTATGGAGAGCTTAGAAAAAATGGACCCCTGTCAGTTCACAGACCATACAAGAAAAAGTCAAAGATGGCAGACACAAAGAAGGTAAAGAAGAAAAACATAACGGACATCTTGCAGTCTTTTGACGGTCTTAGAAAATACCTATATCTATCTTATGGGTTCAGAAATGGCCTTGATCATAGTTTTCTTTCAATATAATTTCTCGTAATAATTTCATAGAAAAGGTATACATTAGGTTTCTATTGCAAAGAACTATTAAACATGAACACAGATACTTTGAGTCATAAGGAATGAAGCCGATGGTGTTTCCTGGTGTGCAACAAAAATTTCACAGAATGTCCTTCATCAGCAATGTAAGGAATGCAGTTTAATGGGTCTATTGGTATATGTAACATTCATTTCAGCCCATTCTCACAAAGTAGCCATACATTTCATCGCAAAGCTTCTGAATTACTTAACCTAAGGCAGAAGGCCATTTTCAAATTTCCTTTCAGAGAAAATGTATGCTGGAGCAAAAGTTGTCATGTGGGTGGTGTGGTGGGAGTGGGGATTTATGTCACAGCTGTGAACTTTCTGTTGTGTGAATAGCTCTGGAGGAGTCTCTCTTGAGGACGTAAGGAGCACCGCTGCGAGGGGGGGGCATTGGTAATGACACAAATGAGTGATAACCCGTATAGATCTGAGACGTGACAGGTGCAGCCAGTCGGCGGCGAGCCAGAAGGAACCTGGGAAGAGGGCCAACCAATGGGAAGGCTGACATCATAATGAGGCTCTGTAATGGGAAATCCTCCCAGGAGTCCCGCCAAAACACACATGATCACTCATGATGCGTGCGGCGTCTCTGAGTAAACATAGGGATTGCGAAAGCTCCTGTTTCCAGCACACCAGCCCTGATGGTAACACACATGTTCGATGTTTCTCATTCCATACCAGTCCACATCATCAGTCTTACAAGCACAACAATTTCAAATGTCTACTTCAGAAGCATGTTGATATCAAACATAAAAAATGCAATAATGATAATAGACAAATAATTAAGGAAGTTATGCATCAACCAGTTTGGAATTACTGCCTGTAAACATTCTCATTAAATTCCAATTCTTCATTCATTCTCAGAATATTAACTATGTGCCATATGATCTTTCATACACAATTAATATTTTGGACTCCAAAAATGTATAATTATCTCAGTACAGAATCCATTTGTTAATTTTAGAATTTTTCCAGACTAACCTGATTGCATTTGAGCTTTGGCAATTTGTGTTAGATCTTGCCCTGTCCGGGCAGAGCTGTCGTGCTGTGGAATAATGTCACAAGCCATTCTGAATCCAGTTCATCAGTCACCTGCCACAGGCATGGTGCTTCCATTAGATAACTTCAAAACATTCATGCTCGGTCTGGTTAATGCTCCATGTGGTGCTTAGTCTCCCTACTCAGTCTTACTTGTCTATTCTCTAGGTCTGGCTTCCTGATCTCTCGGGTTTCTGGTTCAGTTCTCTGATTTGGATTAGCTAGACTGGTTCTGGTCTTGACTTATGATTTGGTTTCTTGTTCCATGTTTAACTCTGCATCTCAAATTTAGTTCTTCAGCTCAGTGATTGGTCACATCCACTGTCACTACGTAGTTGTGTCATTCTTGGCTGCCTCAGCTATGCACCTCAGTCAGCGGCTCGTGTGCTGTCAGTACTGTGGGTCTAAAGGAAAGGACCTAGCAATGTGGGTGCACATACGTTCGAGTGGAACATTCTGTTAGGGCCCGTGTACTATGCTCAGGACCTGGCTAGTAAAGTTGGATTTTCTTTAACTCCGTTCTGATTCCCTGATACATGCCAATCTGTAATTCCACAAAACCAACCGGTACATGCCCCCCCCGCTTCAGCATGGGTCACACAGCTTCTAGTTCAGGCGTCTGATTTCTATACAGATAGGCCAATTCCCCCGGTGCAGGTCCACCTCTGCCACGTCCAGATGGAAAAGCTGAGCTGAACTAAACTGACACTTTAGCGAAATAGAAGTAGAGATTAATGACACTTTGGCAGCAGTCTATGGTTTAAGTCCATGTATAATATATTAGTGGCTGCCTTTAGCGACGTCCACCAAGGACAGTGCCTTTTGACCTCCTTATGATGCCTTACGACCGCGTGCGTCGCACATCGCTAGCTGACTCGTAGCGATGACAACCCAGCACACTCTGGGGCATCTTTTAACGATATCTAAAAACGAGCTAAAGATATCTAAAAATTAATTTAATGATATCTTCAAACTCAATAAATGTTAATTTGGCTCATGGGATTTCCCAGTGATTTAAAGATATTTCAAAATTACTTCCTGTCTCCTTGCAGAAATCTTTTAATCATTCAAAGATGTATGGAGATCATTTCTTGGCCATTAAACATATTTTTAAATGAAGTGATTCGCTACGGGATGAGGATCTGCACCCCCAAGTCTGAGGCCATGGTTCTCGACCGGAAAAGGGTGGATTTCCCCCTCTCCCCAAGCAGAGGAGTTTGGTCTGGTTCATGAGTGAGAGAAAGAGGTAGCAGGAGATCGACAGACGTATTGGCGCAGCGTCGGCGGTGATGCGGACACTGTATTGTTATGTCGTTGGTGAAGAGAGAGCTAAACTGGAAGGAAAGCTTTCAATGTATCAGTCAACCTATGTTCCTACCTTCACACATGGTCATGAGCTTTGCTTAGTTACGGAAAGAATGAGATCGCGGATACAAGCGGCCGAAATGGGTTTCCTCCGCAGGGTGGCTGGGTTCAGCCTTAGAGATAGGGTGAGGAGCTCGGACATTCGGGAGGGACTCAGAGCAGAACCGCTGCTCCTCTGCGTTGGAAGGAAGCAGTTGATGTGGACGGCTCCCTGGGGAGGTCCTTTGGGCATGTTCACCCAGGAGGAGGCCTTGGGGCAGACCCAGGACATGCTGGAGAGATTATATCTATGGACTGGCCTGGGAACGCTTTGGTAATTCTCCGGAGGAGCTGGAGGTGGCTGTGGAGAGGTGGCTGGAATTGCTGCCCCCATGACCCGACCCCAGATTAGTGGAAGAAAACAGATTGATGGATGGATGGATGGATGGATGGATGGATGATTCACTAAAGATTAAAATTTCAGCATGACATACCTCTTTGGCTAAATTAACATTTTGAAAAGTTTTATGATAAGCTATATTCTCTCCCATTTTATATATCCCTAAATTTAAGATATCATGAAATATTAAGACGTCCAATCATCTTCAAATGAAAATAAATTTAAAAAAAAAACATTTATAAAATGGCGATCTGACTCAGCTGTCCATTGATCCAATCGCCCAATTCATACATGTACATTTTAAAAATAGGTTAAAATCTTAAAACATCTGTAAATTACATATAAATAAATTAATGACATATCTGGAAATTAAATATTTTAGAAAGGAAAACTAGTAAAATTAGGCATAAAAAGTTCCTCAGTTTCTCTGTTCTCTTCCGCTCCTGTTCTTGGTCAAATATCTAATCTATACAGCGATTCACTGAATTCTAATTCCATCTGATTAATGTTGAACCATCCTCTAATCTCCCGTGCCTCGTCCAAAAGAAGAATTACAATGTGAATTGTGACGAATTATCATATTCCTCATCGCAAACTGACATTACTGCAAACTATTACACACAAAAGCTTCATTCTTAATGCAGTTTTACAGCTGGATGAATAGAACATAAAGGATTTAAATTCAAACACTTAATAAAAGCGCTGGTTATCAGGCCATAGCTAACCCTGGTGGTCCCTCTCTTTCTTTGTGGCTATCACTATGCGTACTATCACTATTGTCATTATACTTGTGCTCAATCTTTTCAAACCACAATTTGCTTCAGATCTACTGATGTGATGGGGCTGTGACAGGTGCTGGCCAAGGCAGAGACATAGTGAGGCCACTAAGAGGAAGTCCATGTTGAGATTGTTCCTGTCTTACCATTCCTTACCAGAAGTCTGCCTTGACCTTGAGGGATGACCACCACGCGACAGGCTGGTACCAGGCAGAACCGGTAAACTTCAATTATCTGTGCTAATTTGGGAAAGGAGCTAGATTATTTTTTTCTATTTGTCGGGACGATAAAACGGATCGCAGGGAGCCAGCTGTTCCCAAGCCTCTGGTATGCTCTCCAAAAGCCTAACAACGCTCAGTTCCTTCTTGGCGGGATCTTCTGCGTTTTATTAATACTAAACCAGCGCCTGAACTGTGGGTGAGAGATTCTTGCCGCTCAGTAGACAGTGTCACATAGCTCGCCATGTGTAATAAATTCATTGGAAGCAAATATCCACCACCCTGACTTCCAAGAGGTTCCAGCTGCGTTTTTGAGCTTGATCTTTGTGTAGGCGCCTGCCAAACCATACCAACTAAAGCAAATGCGTGACATTACGAAACTACAGGCTTTCTCAGTCTCCCCTCATCCAACGAACATGTCCGGCTGTCATCCATGACATATAATTCCTGCTAAGCGCTATTAATCTTACCTCCTGCCCTGAAAGGTTAGCATCTCTATAAATAGGTCTGGAAGACAACCGATTATAAGCCAAACAGGCAGACAAGAGCATACGGTCAGTCTCATTTAGTTTAGACATCATCATCATTTTAACCAGCTTCAATATTTCCTGCCCCCTCAAAGAGTAGCCATTTCTTAATTAAGTTTCTTTTCTTTCCAGAAGTGCTTACGAGCTACAAAAACCAGGGCATTTGCTGCATTATGAAAATATTGCTGTTAGAAACGGTAACCAAGTCCTTTAAGATGTAGTTTCAGGCAATAAGCCTGGAGCAAACTGCGATGTTAGCTAAACAAACAGAGGGGCTCATTTAACACCAGCTGAAAGAAAAAAAAAACGTCACAGCGTCGAATGAGCGCGGCGTAATATTCCTACCAATGTCAATGGCAAATCCGTCATATGTAACTGTTCTCCCAAAGTGCGTTTTCTTTAAAAGCCAGCCCCCCCTCCCACCCCACCCCCTGTAATTATTGATAATGCGGCATCAGCCATTTCCCCGCTTTTGCGTAATTGAGGATTGCATTTCCGTCTTCATTATCCACAGACACTGGCAGATTCACAGCGAGAACAAAGGAACCTTTTATTACCGAACACACAAATGTATCTAAAATTAATATTCGAAAAAGCAGGATTTTCGATGGCTTGAGAGAACACAGCTGGGGAGGGCTGTAATGAGCTGAAGAAGATCGCACTGTCACTTTGCTCTGGCTGCATCTGTGCAGTGGTTCTGCTGTTGTGGCGCGCCTTCCTAATGCGCCGCCAAATCTCTGGGCTATTTGCGGCAGTGAAATATGACCGCTGAGGCGCATTCCTCTGCGTTCGAAACATGTACCTGACGATGTATATAGAAACCAGTAACATTATGGCAAGTGACAGGATTCCTCACCATCATTAGCCAGAATCCCTCTTTAACTTCTTCATTGTTTTAGTTCTTTTGTCTAATACTGGCTTCCCCACAACACTGATTTCATTTTAGATGGTTATAAACGGTTCGGTGCAGAATGCTCTTGGTTGAGGTGCCATAAAGAGGGAATAAATTAGCCGCAGTCTGGATATGTCACACCCCTCCCTGGTATCATCGGTATCAGAGAAAAGCGTTTGACTGGCAGGTAGAATGCGGTTGACACACCGGCCCGGGTCCATCTATGCCACTTGCAAAAGTCTGAGCACCAGCATCCGAAAAGCAATCAAGGATTTCAAACAAAGTCAATTTTGACTTTGATCTGGTGACCTGGACGAAAGCTGGCCCATCTTTTCAGGACTCAGGACTAGATATTTCT
Organism: Stomatorhinus walkeri; assembly: GCA_026784285.1. Lineage (NCBI taxonomy): Eukaryota > Metazoa > Chordata > Actinopteri > Osteoglossiformes > Mormyridae > Stomatorhinus > Stomatorhinus walkeri. The sequence goes on from JAODUD010000127.1 coordinate 21,534,325, forward strand.
AACCTTTGCCAGCAAGGGAGACCCACTTACCCGAAACCATACAATCTCCCTCAACCGGCCGTCGGTCTTGAAGTTGCACTTAAGCGTGGCCGTCTCTCCCACGACCACAGGGGGGTGCTGTTCGATGGTCACAGTCAGATAACCTGTGGAAGAGACAAGGAGACACATGAAACTACATTCTGGTTGATTCTTACCGTTACCTCGGTGGTGTGTAGTGTCTAGTGAAATCCTTCGCCGTATAAATTGCAGTTTCTCTAGTAGAGGTTTAAAAGGCAAAAATGACTTTTAATGCAGCCTGTTTGTTAGACATCAAAGCATAATGACTTCTCTTTGCTGTAAGAGGAACTCATCCAAAAAATTCTTGTGTGGGAAACCAAATGAAATGAGTTTCCCATTTGTAGTTCGGGATGGGTCACCAGTTCAACGCCAGCCAGTACCTCTCTGAATGTGTCATCATCCGCCATCGCTCAGCGTGGCCCGTTTGCCCAAGCCTCCGCCAAAGCTTATTGTACCGCCGTCGGACGCAAACAAACATCACAGCGGGCAGTTAAAGTGGCGGAACAGATGTTCAATTAACACCTCACAATGGTGTCTATATTTCAGCCAAGTCCTTTAACGCTTCGACAAAAAAAGCCATTAGCATGGACTGGTAGCCGTTGTCTGTTAGGAGGACAGAATGTGGTGTCAGCGATACATGAAATAAGCGACGCGGACCTTGTTATTTAACAGTTTGTCTATGGAAGCCCACTAAACACAGGTGTGCACTCAGTGAAACACTTTTGTCTGATAAGGTTACTGGTCTTTTTTCAAGGTGCAAAATCTACAAAAATGCAGTTATTGCATACTTTGTGCAACAATGTCTGGTAGCACTTTACATTAACTGAACCTTTATAATGCATTCATTACGCATTGATAGAACAGGCAGTGCAGCTTTATAATGCATTCATAGAACATTCATTAGCAGCAGGCAAGTATACCTTAGCATCTCTTAAAGCATTGCATTCATAATATGTTCACTAAACAAGATATGAGTTGTAATATGAGTTAATAACAAATATTATAATCATACAATCATAAAATGTTTATTAATGTATGTTAAAGCTGTTAAAGTATGTTAGGATGTATACTTACATTGTGCTTATGAATGTTCTATGAATGCATTATAAAGGCATCATGAAGGTGCAGTTAAGGTAAAGTGTTTTCCTTTTCTGCCCATAGATATTTAGCAGGGTTTTTAACACATTGTACTTTCCTAGTAGTAACATGGAGTTTTTAAACATTTCTGTTTGGAATTTGCTTACGGAAACAGATCAGTAGATGTGGACACATCCAGACACAGAGGAGGAAAGCGATATAAGGCGGCTTTCGGTTATAGGAGTCCTGACTATGTGTCGGCAGTTGCCACGGAATCTGTGTTGCCATGCCACGGAGGATGCTGCCGATTTAGCAGGGATTGAATTAACCGGAGGTCCTTGAGAAAATTGTCTGTTGGCGCTCGTCAGCTGTTGCAGATACAGCTCAATAGAGAGTATCCAAATGACTGCATTTGGGGTCAGTTAATGGCTACAACCACAATGTGATCACACATACAGACCACTGATTATTCTGGCCAGCGTCTGGTGCTCTTTCGTAAATTTACCGTCAATCCGTCGTCCGTAGCTAATTACCCAGCACAAGGCTGCGGCGAACCTGGCGTCTGTCCCAGGAAGCAGAGGGCACGCAGCTCGGGAGATTCTGAACATGAGAACATGGCGCAAACTCACAATATGGGCGAATTACAGAAGATCACTCAAAAAGCTGCATTTTTTTTTCCAGACTGAGAAATCCCAAATTGGAGTATCCCGAAAAGACCATTGCAAACACAATGAGAAGATACACATAGACGCAAAGACAGAGAGGGAAGCGACTGCAGAACTTCCAGCTGGTCCACCAAGGAGCCCAAAATCCTTCCAGGTGGGTTCATTTCCTACGGGAGGAGATGGAACCCAAAACTGATGTTCAAATATAAAGCTGTGAACCTTTTCCCAGCGTTAGTAAAAAAAAAAAAGAAAGAAAAAAAAACAGTTCTATTCTCCTTAGACGGCGTGAAGAACTTAAAAATGATGCCTGGGAAATCACCATTAATTCAAATACTTAAGTATATTTAAAAGGAGACTTAAAGCAGTCTAGGAGAAGCATGTATTATTCAGTGTTTCAAATAAATATGAATTATAACGTGGTCTACATCAAACATCAATATCCTTTGATTTCTGAATGGACGTTGAACATGATTAATTCAGTTTGGTCAGCATCCGTCAAGCGCCCGACTCCTGCAGAAAATAGTGAAAAAAAATATACAAGTGGATGTACTGACTCCACAGATGACTGGGGGGACGTAATTCAGTTTCAGGGGCTTTTAATTGTTTGCAGAAACCTGCTTGATCTTCAGAATTTTTTTTTTACTGAGACTGCTCCCGGCCTTTCATTATACATGCTGTGTTCCAGGTTCCCGGGTTTCCAATAAAGTCATGTCATTCATACAATGTGGCCTGAAGTCATAGACCAGATTTCCTTAAAACGTCCATCTTTGAATCAGAAGATCTTTAAAGATCAGAAGAGTGAGCAGGACCTGTCCCTTCAAGAAGATTCCTTCTGTACCAAGTTTAAATCTGATGGTTCTCCACAAAGTCTTGACAAAACACAAAAGATGTTAAAAGTGGTTCATTGCACCATCAAGAACATGGCTGCTAATTCCTGTCCTGTTAGCAGTGTCTCCGTCATCGACTTCTTTACCCTATTTGAGTATATCCACAGGTATTCAAAGGTCCATTCAGAGTATCAGCAAGGTAAACAAATTTCAGCTTCCTTGAGGCCGTCAACGCTGTTTCTCATTTGAGCCGACCTCTTTGTACGATACACTGTCAAGTACCCAATAATCCCATCTCGCTGCGTTAATGACTATAATTACAGAACCTGGTCAAATTTCCCGCACCAAAAAACACATTCATAAGAAAAAAATTGTTCCGAGCGCAACAATCAAAGATAATAAAGAGAGCTTTAAACTCATTAGGTATATTAATACCAATGACTGGTATCTCTGCACCAGCAAAGATTTTCCAATTTTTACTGAAGATATGGGGCTTACCAACCTGTCATAGATACCTGGTTCCAAGGACATGAGGTAATACAGACACTATTATATATGTTATTTTTAAATAAAAGGTGCATAACTCCATTTCTTTAATGAAGCAGAAGCAGAATTTATAGTAGAGTCCACAGCTGGGCTCCAGGGGAACAAGCAACATTCCGTCCTTAATCACTGTGCCACCTCCTGTCGCTATATTCAAGGAAACAACTCGGCAAACCCATCCTTGAATTATGGGATATCAATACGGATGCAAAGAAAGTACAAAACCTCAAGCAGATCTGGGATCAGATTTAGTGCTGGACTGACAAGATGAGCGCACTACAGCTGGCTCTCAGACACGTGACATGAGCAAGTCTCTGGGACCCCATCTTCAGACAATGTGCTGCTGTCCAGTCGTTCTGTCGAATGTCATCTAGCTGCTCAAACAAAACCAACTGCTTGTTTTCCCCAGACAAACTTGTTTGAATCCTTCAAAACAAATAATAATTTTTAAAAACCTACAAAAAAATCTAGGGGCACATGTTATTACCAAATCATGATGTATTGGAACTTTTTTCAAAAATGAAAATGCCAATTAAAATGACGTTAACAATTTTAACAAATATAACATGTCTGCTGTGGAATGCTTAAGAAGAATAACGAAAATGATGTCAGAAGTCAATGGCATTGTTATACCAGTCTGTGCTTTAAAATCCGTACTTGATAATAATTACTTATTGAATAAATAAATCTTCCATAGTTTTTAATCTTGTGTTGAGACAATGCAGTCCTCTCTAAGTGCTGGCTATGGTGTGGGGGGGCATATAGGTTGATCCTCAGAGGACAGTATGTCCCTCGGAATGCAGGGAGGTCCGGGTCATACAGCTCCAACTAAGGAAATTCACAGGGAAAGAAAATGAGTGAATCATTGTATCCCAGACACGTCAACACAAATATTGGACAGTCATTGAGATTTGACTGCTGTATTAGAGTCATCTACTAGAGTGAAACTAGGAGGTTCACTGTTTAAATTACAATGCATTCTTCAGTCTCCTTATTTTTCATCGAACTATAAGAATGCTAATAAGCATGCCATCTCCAAAAGACCACCACGGCAGCAAATAAGTGACAGCAACAAACAACAGCATGACTTACACGACAGCTAGAAACTGGCAGAGCTTGTTCAGTCTCTGCAGTGACCATCAGCGTTTCCATGGCACCAGGATGCCATCCATGGCCGGCTGTAATACATTTAGCATTTCTAGATTGTTCTCTTTTTTTAAAGTTTTATCGCTGATATTTATTGGAAGGAAATGTTGAAGTTCATGCTAGAGATAAAAATACTCCTCGTATGTGTGTGTGTGTTTGAGAGAGCGAGAGAGCGAGAGAGAGATCCCTGATCATAAATAGGAAGTGACCTTCCTAATTGGCTTTTGCATTTACTGCCAGCTGAGAAATGTAGCAACCAAAGACCTCCATCATCCACCATTTGTGTTGCCAAAAGGAGATGTTCCTTTTACAGGATAGTTGCATTAAAATATCTCCACCCCACCAATCCAATGGACATCTCACTGAATTTCCCTTTTCCATGTCATCAAGATAATCAAGAAGAATCAATTGATCCCAAAATAAATTCTGGGTTTCTGCCTCACTGAATGCTTTGCATCAACTTCCAGCTCTCTGGAGGTTATTGGCACTCGGAAACACTTATAGTTTGAAATAAGACACCGACTGCAAAACCAACATGGGTAAAACGACAGAAACGCCTTCCCCAGGTCTTCTGGGACGGTCGTCTTTGGGCATCCGCCCAGGTAGCCTTCTGAAAGTCCAACCGAAGCCTTGTGCAAGCAGAGCAGCTGGGTTTCAATGTGCTGGTGATAAACCCCCACAGCAACCCCCACCCCCCCTGGACCCACCGAAGGCTG
>JAODUD010000127.1:21584790-21595896 GCA_026784285.1 Stomatorhinus walkeri
CCCCCCCCAGAAACTAGGCACTGAGAGAATGGCACCAAGCTTCCTGGTGGACTCCCCAGTGGGCAGACTGCGTTCAGAGGAAGTCGCTGGTGACACTGTGGATAAGTGCACGCAATGGGAGACTGCAAGCAAAAAAAAAAAGCTGGCTGATTATCTTAATAAAGCTCAGAAAAGCCAGTCTGAAGCTGTTTTGGGGCCTGATGAAGAAAATAGGTCAGCAGGAAAGCGAAGGAGCAGGACCTCGTGACTGATAATCTAACCGTCGGCCACCTCTGCTCGTTATTCTGTACAGGCCGTCGCTCGCCATGGCGACCAGGGAAGCGACACAGCAACAGCAGCGCCGATTAATCTCGAGGTGGCCGTAAATTCCACCATCGCCGCCGAATACGTAATTCACCTTTTACGGTCTCAGGTTTGGTGTGGGTCCCTGTAGACCGGGAATCGCCGATACACTCCGTATGAGGTAATGAAAACCGTGCCGCGGTTATGACGCCACACCGAAGTCCTAACTGCGAGGAAAAGCAAGGTCATGCACGTCGAAACTGTTAAAGTGATCTACTATCACGTGAAACCGAAAGGACGTGCTTTGATACGCCAAGCATGTATCAAAATTAAACTGTTTTGGACAGAACCGTAAAAAGACTAAAGTCCTCTATGATCATGAATGGTATAATCAAAGCTCATAAACACCCCCCCCTCCCCACCCCCCCCCACAAAAGCAACGTAAAGCATGCAGAGGAAGGTGTCCTTACGTGCCCATTTAATGGGACTTCTGATTCCGAGCCGGGAGGGGGCGGGAGCCATTGTTACAACCCACCAACCGTGCGCAAACACGATAAGCAAATCGCATAATCCACAGCGGATGTGGGGCGTAGAGCCGCAAGCAGTGACTTTGCTGGAATCGCTGATTGATCCTGTGAGGTTGTCACCACTGCTAATCCCTGAGAAGTAAAGAATAAGTGGGAGGTCGCAGATCAGCAGAGGCAGTCAATCAGTAAACAGCCGTCATGGCGGAAGCAGCGCACGAGGACGGCTTTGTTTCGCAGATTAAACAAGATCCTATTTATTTAGTGCGTAGAAAAAAATAATTCAAATTAACTCCAGCTAATAGTTCTTACAAGCTCGACATGGCAAAGTTCTCTGAAGCAGGCAGCAAAAACATTTTGTGGACAGTTTCTTCAATGAGAGCAGGGAACGTGCGAATCCCTAAAAAGTCGAATCGGCAAGCAACAGTTTTAATGAGAACGACTGGTAATGGTTGGGTTTAATTGGATGTGTTAGGGAGATGTGTCTCTTCCTGACTGAAAGCAGGTGTGTGAGACGGCGAGGGGACGCTTGTGAAAGGCCTCCTCTCATCATCTTTTTTGTTTGTGTCATTTGTTTCAGTTCTTTTTGTGAACTCTTCATCAGTTCATGAGCCATTCGGCCTGCTACCTCGCCCTGTGTTTGCATCGCTGCGGTGGTTCGGAAAAAAATAGTCATTCCCAACTGAGGGACTCATCAAGTCTTTTGCTGTTCCTCATGGTGAGAGGTAATTATTCTTGTTTTTGCATTTTCTTTTACGCAAATGTAGCCTTGAAGTCCCAGATTTAGCCTTGAAAACTCATGCAAATATATACACAAGGAACCACTCTTTTAGCATTGTTATTCTTGTCGTAGATTTTGAGCGCATTTCAGTGACACGATAACCCAAAATTTAACAGTAACTCTCCCTCAACCCTAACAAATCCAGTTAGTGTCATTTTTTTCTATTAAAAAGTTACAGCTGACATTTAACTGAGCCTGACATTAATGCCCCTTATAAATGCAGACGTGGGGTAGCGGAGGGGGGTGTAAGGCAACATAAGATTTAATGCCTGGGTAAATTACAGGGAACCTCCTCAGTCAGTCTGCCCAGCCTGCCTGTGTGTGTGACAGCTTTACTTGTGAGCCATATCAATACGCCTCATCCCGGCGTGTCAACGAAGGTGTGTTTACAGGTGGGAAAAGAGGCAGAAGCCGTCCGTCTGTTTTACACGCAGGTCTGCGGCAAAGCAGAAAATGAGAAACATTATCCTCTGTAACCTCTGCTGCATGTTTGATTGACGTCTCTCACCTCCCAGCCAATCCTGCCATCATCTGTTTGAAGCAGACGCCTTTCAAAATTCATTTCCTGTTTGCTGTCTATGCCCCCTCACCCGGTTGGCGATAGCTAGTCTCAAAGCAATCGGCGGGCGGGGGGCTCTCTTTAAGCTTAGCAACTCTTCTCCCGCGCGTAGCCTGTAATACGTGCGCGTTTCTCCAAGCCAGCTTCTTTCACTGCTGTTACCTCAGTTATCTCCTTTTTTTTGTTGCTTCCAGAAGCCAGATGGTCTGGTCTCTGGTGAACTCTATTAAAACAAATGCCTTTTTCCTGCAGAAATGTTGTAAATTCTCACTGGGTATATTCCGCTGTGTTAAGGCAATAACGGCATCCCTGTCGACGGTGTCCTCCCGGTCACCACCGCCGCTGCTGCAGCGACTCGGACGTGGCTGTTCAGTTAATAGAGGGAATACGTCTTGCGCTTTCCATTTTGCGAGGGGGCGCTGGAATAAAATAGTTGCCCGGACCTTTGCCAGCGTGTCATTCGTGTCAAAAACCTTTGGAGAAATGCAGAGGTGCCAACGAGAGCGAGGGCTGGTCTGGCTCCCGCAAGCAGCAGGCCAATCCACAGAAGGTACCTCCATTGCACCTCTCCCAGATGTCCTTCTAATACTGAATTCACACCACAGTTTGCGCAGACAGGCATGGCCAGGTGTTACACTGGGCGTCAGGCCTCCCTGCCGCTCTCCGCTATCCGCCGGTAGTAGGTGCCATGCATGTCAAACCGTTCCGCAACCCTGCAGTCGGGACAAAGGCCAAGACCTTGGCCGTGGGGGACTCGTCCGCACATGGGTATCGCTCGCCTGCTCCCCCGTCCGCGCTGTCGATATCGCCGTCGCGACATCTCCTTCTTTGACGCGGCACTGCATTTTACATTTTCCCCCCGTTCTTTTTCCCCTTTTCCCCGTTGAGCCCGCTGAATCCTCCCAATAATTATCCCCGATACGAAGTCGGTGAGGTCTCCTCCTGTAGCCCTCCTGGCAGGGAGCACCGAACGCCGCTCCCTGCTTAAATATTAATAAGGGCTGTCGGGAAAGCATTTCCATATATTTACCCTGCCACTCACATACAGACACGCTAAACCAACGCGCTTATCATTCATGGTGGGTCGCTGTCAATCGCTACTTTTTTGGTGTCTGGCTCCACATTCCCTGCATAAACATAATTTGCAGATATAAGGGTAACGAACAAGGAAACTGTGGCTCGGTGTGCAAAGTTGGGACTAAAAATCTATCCGTTACCATTAGCATGGGGCTCCTCTATGTCCTACTGTTCTCCTCTATACAGCTTCACTCTTCCTTATGCTACAGAACAGGCTCTATATCAAGTGAAGAGTGTGTGGAAAACCGCACATAAATACTCAAAGACAGGCCTCGTACACTATATCTATGGAACTTAGCCAAGGCTACAATATGCTTCATATTTTTCGGTCACACTAATTCCACTATCGTCTTCCATAATGCGCTAAGCAATTCTATTAAAAGGTAAGTATGTGCCAACGAGGGGGTAATTAACCACAGATCTGGCCAACATTAGCAGTTAGCAGCACGGAGACGATAAAATATTTATCCGTGGGTGCAAATTAGCAAAAGATTGCAGTATTTACGCTTTGTGATTGGCCGCTTACCACGTCTAAATTAAACACCTTGGCGCTTCACACAGCCAATGACCCGCTCGCAGTATGAAGTGTGGGCGACCATTAGCTCCTGCTATGTGCCACACGCTCTTCATTTCTGCACGCCTGTAATCTCGTTAAATTAGCAAACTCAAGCATCAGTCCTTGGTGCCACATCGCCATCTCTCGCTCTCCAGCCAAGTTGATGCTAATTAATTAGTTGCGATTAATTAATATGCGGCGTCGAGCCGGATCTCAGGACATTAACAGGTGCGTCACAGGTGCGGTTGTTAATAAATCACCGACTGTCGCCGTGGTCAGTGACGATGATTAAGTGAAATGGCGTAGACTTACCTTGGCTATCGTTTCATTAGCTACACTAGACGGAAGTATTGCAATTCATGTGTGCTCTCTGGAATTTGAACTACTGTATTTTTAGTTTCATTAATCTAAACTGATGCACGGTCTCAGGAGTGATTCGGCGCTACACTTCACTGCATGTTGCACAGGTATAACTTTACATGTGATAAATAGGCTTCTTGAATCTTGAAATAAGTAGCACTCTATTGTTCTAAAGGGACAAATAAAAATAATACAAATAAAGTTTTCCCTACTAAGCCAGCAACTTACTAGTTGAGCTAACCAACTTAAGAGTGAATGTTCAGCTTAACTTATTTTCTTTTCGTTGTCTTTAATGTTAGACCCCTAATGAGACCTCTGAGATAATATATCACTGAAGAACTGAGTGAAAACTGAGTTTTCACAGTTCACTGATTTTGTTTTTATTTTTTTTAGAGACATTATCCTCAAAATCTTTTGGAAAAATCAACTGTATCTAGGCAAAAACAGATTTCAGAGGAGTCTCCGTTTGTTTTCACTGCTTCATCTGCTGGCCTGCATCGATTCCATATCAATGCAATCTCTATTCCTCATGTGACTCCTATCTCATTTTTCAATCTTTATTCCAGTATTTATCACAATTTTAGGATAAATGATTCAGCCAAAAATGATACTTAAAGTGCTTCTCCCAGGAAATAAAAAATACAGCTTTGAGCAGTAACAATTATCCTATGGGGAGGCAGAAATTAGTCAAGATGGTTAAAAAGCAACTGCTGCATATTCAAAATCCCAGCGCTGCTGTTATATCTGGGACCTTTTGGCATTTAACTGCATGCTGGCCCTCTATAATACCAATGGGTGGTTCTAAGAGAAAAAAATGTGCCTCAGCAATGTGAAAAGGAGAACACCCTGCATTCTTACTCAGCCCTGGGACTATTCTTGACATTGACCAAACCGTGTGGATGACATTGCGGGCCACGGGGCCGTCCCGACGATGTTACTGGGAGCAGGGGGTTGTGGGGAGCGAGATTTTAAGTTTCACGGCCCACAGCTGGCAGACTCCGTTCCGGTCTGTCACTCTCGGGAAGTAGTGCATGGTGAGCCGTTTAAAATGCACGGAAGCTCCTCCAAATGAAGCCCGAGGCAGGGCTCTTAACGGGGGTGGGGGCACACAGCCCCGAAAGATGGACAGACGTCCCCAGGATTCAACTGCCTGTAGCAATTAAACATGGAATCAATTTTGGCTCCACTCCACTTGACGTACTGAGTCCAGGAAAAGTTAATCTGCCCCATGTTTTATTACCAACTGAGAAACTTTCACTTGGAAGAAGCAACTTTAGTGTGGAAGGTGGTTTAGAGGATAATCGAGCACAATGTCCCATTTGTTATTTATATGGCGTGATGTCGGTGCCCTCTGAGCCGAAATCAGCCAGGCAGATAGACTGGTTTCACATTTTGTGATTTATTTTTCGATACCCAACCCCCACCTTAAATTGGTTTGTCGGTCTTAGGGGCAGGATTGGGGGGGCGCTGAGAGTGGTGTATTGGACTTTATGGTTGCTCACTTGCTTGCTGAGAAATTTATCAGATTCTCCCTTTGAAAAAAGATGCCAATAATACCAGCACCACTGACTGGGCTGGTAAAAAGATGAGCAACAGTTACGTAAAATGAACATATTACATGCAGACGTCAGATACAAGCTAAAGAACAACTAGAGTAAACACTCTTGATTACTGACAATTATTTTTCCTATTTTACGTTACAGGGTAGATGTTCGTTGAAAGGGAGGCTTGGATTTTTCTGACACATTCTTGCAGCCGGGAAAGCAATTTGAAATAAACAAACACTCAGAAAAATGTGTAACCAAAAATAAAGAAGCTTCAAAACAAAATGTCAGAAAAAAACCAAAATAAACCGGTTTTCTACTAGCATCTGACACTCAGCCTGAAAACCTGGGTCTTGAATTTGGATCTGTTTATGTAACAAAGGCGTTAAGATCTTGCCCCTGTCGCCCCAGAAAAGATAAGGACTGCATTGGACTACTACTCCTACATAAACACTCTTTTGGCATGTCATCGTAGGCATAGCCAAAGCCCCTCTGAGCGGCTTTGTCTGCTGCGACAAAATCCATACCACTAACAGGCTGAGACCTGCCCGAGTCTAGCAGGTGTACATTTATACCAGCCACTGGCACTTACGTCCGTTACGAGGTTTTGCCACAAGCCATGCTGGTGGTCTGGGCAGATCCAATGTAGGCAGGGGCAAGCTCTGCCTACGTGAGTCATACGGGGTTAATATGCCCAAATATTTGTGTTGACCATGTGGAAAGCTAGCAAGGAGGCACGCTGCAGACTACTGTGACTCTTCTGTGAGTCTGGCTCCCTTGCGCTTGCACTTTTGAAGGGTGCAAATACCACAACAGAATTCACTAGATCAGTGTTACTCAACCAGGTCCTTGGGGACCCTGTAGACAGTCCACGTTTTTGCTCCCTCCCAGCTCTCACTAGAGGGAGCAAAAATGTGGACTCTCTGAGGGTCCCTGAGGAACGCCTTGGGAAACACTGCTCAAGATGGTCTTTTAGATTGTGTTGGTTGCTGGTAGGTCTTCCCCACATAGGAACTGTCCTCTCCACCCACAAGAAATGATGACGAGATATAGAGCCAGGTGAGCATTTACAGTCCTCTCCTGTGTAACACTATAGATGGCCGTATACTTCAAACGACGTCCGGACAAAACGAACCCGAACACGTCAGTGAGCACAATCTGTCACACATTTAAAACGATGTGCTGCTTCGTCGATTTTGTTACGGCACGAGCCTAGAGGGTGCAGAATGCTTTCGATGTAGCAGACCCAAATACAGAACGCAAAGAAACATGACGTGGCAAGTACGTGAGCTCATACGATGCCATATTGCCAAAACGGCGTTGATTCCGTCAGTTTTGTCTAAAGTATAAACCATGTTTATTCATCTGCGTAAGAATGGCATTATCAGAAATGGACACTGGGAAAAACAGCAGTGTCCCCCCCCCCCACTCTGGTGTGTACCCTCCCTGAACATCGCAACCTGGCTCCTACCTGAACATCGCACAACCTGAGTCACCTACTTAATTTATATGTGCAAATGTGGCACGAATGGAGTAAACTGAAAAAAAATAAAGAAAACACATAATTCATCCCAATCCTTCACCACGACACGCAGAATGCTGTGGCTCCCACTAGCTGGACATTAAACATCATATCAAAATGTCTTAAGGAACAAGCAAAGGGAAACAGAGAATAAAAAATGTATATCAAACGTGGAGATAAATGCTGCCATTACACTCTATACAGCTTTTGTCATTTGGGAACATACAATTAATCACTGACACCCACTGCATGCACTGAGGTATTGTCTTGAAGAATGTGCTTTCTGCCCCTTTGTAATTTAACTCTGCTTTTTTTAATTAGACAAACATAGGCAGTTTTTTTGTCACACACGCATACAGAGGATTTGAAGTGCCTGAGTAGTTTTTATCGTTTTGAGCACAATTCCACCCCCCCCCCCCCCGCACCGAAATCCAAAAATAATTGAAAAGAAAGCTTAGTGTACCCTGTCTTTGTGCAATAGGCTCCAATCCTCCAACCCAGGTTAAGAAGTTGGATAGGTGGATGGATGGATGATATGCATACTGCCATTCACAAATAGTGGACTAAGATTGTTCCAGGTCCGTGTATCTAAATAAAACAATGAAAAAATTAACAGCTGAAAAAAATTAAAGATTACAAATTTAGCTGTGGAACCAAGTAGACTTTAATATATTTGACCTCAACAAGGAAAATAAATACAAAAACAAATGGCAAAATAATAACTGCTGAATAAAAAGAATGCGGTAGCGGCGTCGGAATCAGCCTGTGCGTAATTTACTAGCTATTATTTCCTTTCACGCATCCAGACCCCAATGACTTGGGAGCGTCACAAGGTGTCAATGTGAAAATTGCATAATTCGACATTTGCATCCGGTAATGACTAGGTTTTTCTAGTAGGAGGGGGGGGCGGGGAATTATACATAACAAAAGGTGTGTTGAATAAATAGGAAAATAAAGACATTGTAAATTCTTTGGTTAGAAGATGTACTTTTGTGTTTTTTTATATTCCTTAGCAATAAGATAAAAAGAAAATTCCAGCCAATTGGGTGTGTCGACCGCTCACTTCCTGATCTAAAATGCAAATGATGTAAACAGGAAACAAGTGGGACTTTTTTAATGTAAGAGCCGAAGGAGGTGGCCCATCAAAGGACGGCTGCTGGGAAATGGGATCCCGGCCACACCGCGTCTACTGCCAGCTTCTGTTCTCATTTCTCGTGACTCAGTCGCCGCCGTCACGGGCAGGGGGGGGAGGGGGCCTTAGATCATCTCAGACATTCTGTCTGTTTTTTGTTTTTTGTTTTTTTTTGCTTAAATCTCCTCACAAGACCGGAGATCCACAGCTCTGAAAGCAATGTGAAAGCAGATTGGCAGTCTGGTGCCGAGCGTTACAAAGTGAACAGACGTTAGGGTCCACTGGACCCGGGTTCGGTGGTGGTGACTCTGATGTCATGAAACAGCAGGGAGTCATTTACATCCACGGCTCAGCCAAAAAAAAAAAAATTACAAACAATAATAATGGAATCCTTAGTATAATTATGACTCTCTTCATGTAAACACTCTGGCAGATATGACAGGGAGCAGTGCATAATGTTTAGAAGCACCTCTGAATGTCTGTCCCTCAAAGTAGCTTTCACAAAAAAATCACTCGCTCACTGATTATAGCAGTTTTTTAAAAGAAAAAAAAAAAACACGGTGCATCAGTCTTATAAAAACATGTTGCAATGGGAAATTTGTCCCAGGAAATTTGTCACCGGCAGCTAGTTAACTCGCTAGGCCAACTTTCTCCCGGAAGTGGGACTCACAGGAGACGTTTTGTCTCCACCCGCACCCCCCTGCGTAATTGCAAATTAATGAAAGTCTCTGCGCACAATAGAAGACGCCCGAAAAAATGAGCAATTTACATACATAATTAGACGGGTGCACTCCGAAATGTCAAAGTATGCCCCAGACGTTTTTAATGACTTAAAAAGGACACGGCAAAGAAGACGCATCCCCCATCGCTTTCTGGGTAACGGCAGAACGGCACAGGTGCCATTTAATATTCACCAGGAACCGCAAAAATTCATTACAGCATATTTTGAGAACATCTTCTGCTATCCAATCAAGAGGGGAATAAGACACTATTACGTTTTGATATGAAATCCTGTGGTATCATATGTTCTTTCTAATAAAGACACAACACTAATGGCAGTGTTGCTTCTTTTAATGAGAAATTAAATTCAGGATTTTGCATAAAATCTAGCGCTAACACCATCATGTTGTATGCAAACAGCAGCTTTTGCTGTCGGCTATGCTATAGCCATATTTATCTTAATTTTTTATATGTGTTCCACGCTATTGACGGTACATTCTCTAGGTGTGCATTGACACACTCTTATCGTTTCCCCCTCCCCGGTGCAGTGAGTATCTTGCACAAACTATCCTTTGCCGTGAGGCCATTTCCTGAACCATAGAAATTACATTATTCAAAGTATTTCAGTAAATGTTATCACTGACTGGTGCCACACAGCTGAGGCAGTATATCATCCTTGGGAACAAACACAGAAGACCAGGTTTCAAGGTAAGCTTCATAGGGTTTTACCCTCTCAAAGGGAAACAAGTTCAAAATCAACCCTCAATTTTAAAATCAACAAGTTCAAAATCAACCCTTAATAAACCCTTGTTTTTAAATGGTGATGCCGGTTCCTGGTGAAAGTTTTGAGATTGATTTGCAAGAAACAAAGAAACCTCTTCCACAGGGACAGCTCACATGGATGGAAAGCGCATAATGATTATATAAGACCTTTGGAAAATGATGGACACGGAATATTTGCAAAAAAACTTTACCCTTGAACTGAATTTGCAAAACAAGTTAACTGCGGCCCGGTTCTGACCACATCAACATTCCAGAATTGAGGGGCGGTCTGTCAGGTATTACTCTAAGAGAGGAAATAAGTAATGATGACAAAAATATCTCCCTCAGCACAACGATGAGCACCATTGACACTGGAAGTTAGTCCTGTCCAATGAGCTGCATCGAATTTAAAAATCCAATCAAAAGTGCTTTTAGAATAGACAATCATATCTTCTCTGCAGGAGCAAATTATAGATAAATTAAGCTAACTAAGAACTACAGTGAAAACCACACATATTTTGTCACTGACTCAATGACAAATTCCATTAAGAAGTCATTTGTCTTTATTAGCCATCTCTGAACGATAGTTTGCTAAAGATCATTTTTAGGACTGATTGTGTTCTTCCGCATTGTTGGCTCTAATGATACATCCTACAGTACCATCAATCTTCCACGTAAGTGAGATTAAGCTGCGTTTTAACAAAGCGATAATCATGTCCTTTAATGCTTCATTTAGGAACATTTAACAGACATATGGACACATTCTTTAGCTGCAGTGCTGACCTGTAAGTTTTGGACAGGTAAGCCAGAAAGACTCAATGGTGACCGGCAATCACCTGCACTACATTTCGTTTATGACTAAAAGACCAAATCTATGTGACACGGAGAGACTGTAAACACATGACAAGCAAAAAGGGGAGGCGAGTTTCAAACTGCCAGCGGCAGACGTGCGAGGCTACAGTGTTAGCCGCAAGGCCGCAATGCCAACGCCATTGCAAATCAACCTTTGCACATAAACTGAGTTACATGCTCTAATCTATTGAGTCGACAGCTTAAGTACTGGATTCCTGACTTCCATGAGTGGATGGAAAATCACCAATTGGGTCACATTTGGCAACACAACAGAGCACAGGAAGACTAGCAAGGCTGTACACAGTACCTGTTAATCATTCACAACTTTTATCCTAAGCGGACTACAGAAGGTGGAAACACAGGAAATGGTTTGAGCTGAGATGCAGGTAGTCCTCAGGTTACGAGGATTTAGTCTGAGCTGAGATACAGGCAGTC
>JAODUD010000127.1:21669592-21687298 GCA_026784285.1 Stomatorhinus walkeri
TGAGCTAGGAATAAAAGGAAGAAGGAAGGAAGCTGTCCAGCGGATGTTGAGGGCTTCAAGCTCGGAAGTGAGAAACATCTATATTCACCCATACACCCCTTTGATAGAAGGGGCCATCCATCCAGGCAGAAGCAGCTACCTATCTATCCATCCATTCAGGTAGAAGCATCCATCTATCTATCCATCCAGGTAGAAGCAGCCATCTACCCATCCAGGTAGAAGCAGCCATCCATCCATCCATGTAAAAGTTTCCATCCATCCAGGTAGAAGCATCCATCCATCCATCCATCCATGTAAAAGCGTCCATCCATCCATCCAGCCATCCACAACCATTTATCCACTATAGCCTGTTTGTAAGGTTTTTCATTAGCCTATAGTGAGGCAAAAGACAATCCCTGGAATAACTGGGCACAAAACAGACAGCGTGGTTGGTATGCCGGTCCATTGCAGAGCACAGATATGCGTTCATACACCAAGGGAAATTCAGAGACACCAATTAACAAAACTGTGTGTTGGCTGGAGGACACTCAGACTAACATGGAGGGAAGGTGCAGGGGGGGTCGGGGAGGCCCAGACCTTGGAGCTGGGAGGCTGTACTGCTGCCCACTGGAACTGGAGCAAACAAAGAAATGAGTTTGGCAACTATGAAATACACACAGTATTGTTTGCTAACAAATACATTTACAGTGTGTTCATCATCTGAATACCACTATTAGCAAGAAAACATTATATCTTTGTTTCACATTTATAATAACAGAGAAAATTCAAGGCATTCTTTCTACAAGGTGGGATGAAACAGTTAACCAGTGCATTTAAAGTTAAGGGACAGTCTACAATTTGACTATGCAGTCACCACACAACCAGTTAATAGGAGGTCAGAAACGCACCGTTAGATCCTGTTACGTCCTACGTTAGGTGAGAAGGCAGGACGGGCTGAACGGTGATGCGGACATGCGGAAATCCAAAAGACGTGGTTTATTTAGGGCAGACAGACCACAACTAAGGACGAAACGTCAATGCCAGACCTGGGGACTAAACACAGGAGGTGACCTCAGAATAAACGCAAGACAGCTGATACGATGGGAATTGACACGGGGTTAATGAGGAGGGCGTGGCACACGCGAGGACTGGACACGCAGGCCATGACAGATCCTGTTATAAAGGAAAACTTGCTTTATTTTCATTTATTGTTCTTCACTGAACTTTCTCATGCTTAACAACAATTTAAAAAAATCTGCAGTTTGTGAAATAAATGGAAAAATGGCAAAAACCTGCAGCGTGCAAAGACTTTCAATTGGTAATGTTAAAGCAGCGATTTCTGTGTTTTTTTGGGATGTCCTACTATTTCCAATGTTAAAAAAAAGACTTATATAATATATATATAACCTCGTTCTAGCTAATGACAAAGAAAAAAGTTTGGCTGGGAAGTGAAGACTCTGGGAAAGACTTTGACTGCACTGTGCAATAATTAAGGCTGATTAAGCACCAGGGGAAAAGTAAGTTAAGGTGCAGGGAAGAATGACTGGGGTCACCGTTCTCAGCCAAACAGAGGCTGTGTGAAGGAGCTGGGGCTGCTCTGATATGAGAAGCCAAGCATGACCTCTGAGGGCACGTCAGCGTTTGTCTTCTCAGGGAAGCAACAATACGAGGTTTCACTTCGGTCGGCCAGGGAATAAATCGCCGTGACATGAGAATGGAAGTACAAGGCAGGGAACTTATTTTAGGTTTGATCAAAGTGTGTGTGTGTGTGTGCGGTGGGGGGGGGGGGGGCAAGGCAGATGCTGAGTCTACAGCTGGGTATGGAATTAGACCTCAGGGTTCAGGTATTTAGTCGGTTGGGGCCTTTTTTTCTATTTTCTATTTTTAGATACTGCCTACAGGTAGATAACAGGCTCATCATATGAATGCCCCCCCCCAATATGCACGTTATATGCAGATTATTTACTCACCCCCAAAACAAAAGACCACAGTGCCACATTTACAGCAGCAGATACATGTTGACTTCTGACATGCCTGATGTGGCTGATGTGGAAATGAACTGGGATTCGCAAAAATGCCAGCAAACGCCAACACGATGCACATGAGCTCTGGGCCGACCCGGCGCATTTACTGCGCTGTTCAGCATTTCAGAAGCTCCGTTCACTGGGTCCTCGGGAAGATCGCAACTGACGGGACCGACGAGCAGGTATCAGCGGTGATTCAGCAGATAAATAGTCTTATAACATTTGGCACGACATTGCCCCGTGGGTCCATGTTCCTTAACCTCTTCGTCCAGGACAGGAGGCCGCACATCGACTTCAGCACCATGGATAGTAACGACACCCTGCCAGTTGTCAAGGGTCAAGCATGCAGCACCAAGCGTAGCCATTAACGCCTCACTTCCTGCCCAGCCCTCATTGCTTCAGGTGGCTTCCATTATCCAAAAGGCTTGCCAGGACAACGGTGGTGTTGTTGTGAGTCTGTTTCTAATCATCCCAGCTTCCTTAGGCACTCATCTCCGTCACCTGCAGGAATCTGAGCTAGACTGACCACCTATTCCATGTCAGGAGGGACACTATGAGCTACCACCGGGTTTGTAAACTGCCATTTCAACCACTTCAATTAAAAGAGCCCGGATTTCAGTTAAGCACTGAGTTCTTGCTGGGTGCTGATTGTTCAGTCTCCTATAATTATGCATGTCTCACTACTGTTAATGTGAAACGGCTGGATGAGTCCTTCAAGCAAGGAAAAAAAAACATTAAAGGTACAAGATGAACCAAACAATTTAGCTGAGCACAGCCCAATCCTTTCAGTTTTAAAGTAGTTTATAATATGAAGTAGGTCATAGGGTCTCTCCTGACATGGATTAGGTGGTCACCCTAGTCTGAGCCAGCACCCCATGACATTTCTAGGAGGAGGTAGATATAGGCAAAAGGTCACGACCTGCCTTGAATATGCAGCACCTACCCCCGTGTGTCCCCAGGCTATTCGGCATTGAGGAATGAGCCAAGGGTCTGTCAGGACAGATGTCCACCATGGTGCAAAACATGGTTAACCTGATCAATGTGGAAATGCACCCACAGCAAGCAGTGGTGGAGAGAAAGGCCTGCAAATATGTTTATCTGATAACGTCAAGAATGGCATACGTCATGAAGTTGTGGCCCACAGAGAATGATGGAACTCTGCCACTCTGAATTCTGGATCCACATTTTGGCCTGCCGAGATGGTACAATATTGCCCCTCCTCAAGCAGGACATCCTATACCAGGTAGATTAATTCCCTGTGTGAGAGATACAGGAATTGCAACAGTAGAAATACTCCCAAACCCCGTTGAACCAGGTTCAGACGGCACATCTACAGACTGCACATAGCTGCCGGCACCTGGAAGAGCACTTGGCAGCTCAGGTGGTGGAGCAGCTGGTCATGGATTGCTACATACAGGCCTTGCCCTATATCATTCAAAATAGCCATGGGGCAGATGGCTCCCACCGCCTCACGGCTAGTGCATGATATCGCCAAGCAGGTAGAAGCCATATACTCCATGTCACAAGGTAACTGGTTGGATAGGGCTGGATGACCTCAGGGAGAGTTCAGCTCAATGGAAATGGGGTTAGAGCAACACACTGAATTTGGAGCACAGGGGATCTTGGCCACCATGAGATGACCCAAGATCCATAAAATTATGGAGTTTTTCAATAAAATGTGGAGTTTCCACCTTCTCCCTGTGTTTGTGTAGGTTTCCTTCACAAGGCATGCCCTAGGGTAGACTGGCGTCCTGTCCAAGCTGTCCCCTGTCTTGTACCCTGTGCTGGATTGGCGTCCTGTCCAGGCTGTTCCCTGTCTTGTACCCTGTGCTGGATTGGCGTCCTGTCCAGGCTGTTCCCTGTCTTGTACCCTGTGCTGGATTGGCGTCCTGTCCAGGCTGTTCCCTGTCTTGTAACTTGCACTTCCTGGCTTCAGGCACACTGTGGTCCTGTATTGCATATGTTCTTGAGATAAATGTTACAGGCATGCATTTATTATGGAACTGTGGAGGGGCTATAAACAGTTTTTTTAAAATGATTATTTCAGGCACATGATATACTAAATCGGATGCACAATTTAGCTTAACGTGCCCATGAAATACTAAATTGAGCTCACAAAATCGCTGAAATGTGCGCACAATTTACTTTTTCCCAATTTGCTATTAAATTAATTTCACTCTTTGGTTTGTTCTAGCAATCTGTACACTGTTGTGAAGGACTCTAATATTAGTTGCAAATAAATTGTTATTGAATTTAAATTTTTTAAAAATACAATAAAATTCTGATAAATGTATAAATGACCACAAAGCACAGTCTTTGTCCATTAGAAAATATTGGGGAATAAATCTTAAGTGGAAGACGTAATGCGGCATTACAAAGGCTCGGAGATGTGTGCATACTGCGTATTACCATGTGCAGCTCTAAGGCTGAAAATAGCCCCTAATTTCCACCATCGAATAGTTTGATTCCTCATGTAGATGTGTCAAATCTAGCAAAATATGAGTAATTTGGAATGAACGTGTTCAGATTTATTAAAAAGATATAGTCTCCGCGGTCTGTGTGTGGTGTGTATTAATACAGCACATGTTTTATTGACCGTATGGCCTAATTTCCACCGTAAAACTTAGAAATTTTATATGGCTCCCATTCTCAAACTGGAACGCCTTATCACAATGATAAGCACGAATACATTTGCTACCGTAATACTGTAATATTCGCGCACCAGCAAACTATGTGCAGATGGCTTGAATGCAGTGACAAGACTTCAGCTCCTGGCTTTCTGGGCACAAATAACCAAAACATGAGTGCAAATTAATGAATTCATGACCTGGAATTAAACTTAGAGAAAGTATTTTGTGAGCTTGATTTAATATTCTGTTGGCACATTATGCTAAATTGTGTGCACAATTAATTATATCATCTATCCATCCATTTTCTATACCCACTTATCCTACTGCGTTGTGGGGGGTCTGGAGCCCATCCCGGAAGCAATGGGCATGAGGCAGGGAACAACCCTGGATGGGGGGCCAGGCCATCACAGGGCGCACCCCCTGACCATTCACTCACACAGGCACACCTACTGACAATTTAGCAACTCCAATTAGCTTCAGTATGTCTTTGGACTGTGGGGGAAAACTGGAGTACCTGGAGGAAACCCCACGACGACACAAGAAGAACACGCAAACTTCACACACGTGACCCAGGCAGAGACTCGAACCCAGGTCCCAGAGGTGTGAGGCAACAGTGCTAACCACTGCACCACCATGCCCACCCCTAAATATATCATACGAACAAATAAAAAAAAATTAAAAATCAGTTTCTGGTCTCCCCAGGAATCGGTAATTTGTGTTGCACCATAAGAGATAGGTGACCCATTATTTTATATACATTCTTGCTATATGCTTAATGAATAAGCATAAAATAAACAAACACTTAGTTCATTTTTCTTGTACATCTGTTTTCTTGACCGATGACTGGAACGCCAATCATGCATTTCATCAAATAATTCATCTTTGCTGTCTAATTAAGTACAGTCTAATACTTCAACTGGAACTGCAAATTATACATCAAATCAAAATTTAAGACATGACTCAATATTTATGAAAGCCACGAATAAATGTGAATCAAATATGGAAATAGAACAATTGCCTATGTTCCCAAGAGAAAGCTTTTAAATGAAGCCCTAACGCTGACCGTAATTTTTTGCAAAAGAAAAAAAGGTACTTATTCACCACAATTTAATTGCTCTTGTCTGCATATGAATCGCTTGGGAATTGTTGCATAATTTACATACAATTCTGTCAGGACTAATGGGCACAGGAAACGAAATGTTGAAGTCCGTACTTCACATTTAATGTCCCAGATGACAAGAGGCGAAGTAATGGAACACATTGGCTCTATTCTTAAGGGGATCGAAAATAAAGATTATTGTAAGGCTGTAAACCTGAATCAGAAGGAGAAAGGACATTTGTCACACAGGTGGGAACGCATCCTCAAATGCTCCAGATAAGTATGGTTTGATTAAGCAGTTTTCCCAAGTAATTATATCAATGTTACTTTAAACTGTTACCTTCTAAGATTCCTTCATTACTACACTAAAGATACTTCAAAATTTTGTACATGAGAGACACTCCAGAGTGTTAGCTTCCATAGCTCTAGCATTTCATGCTAAAGGCGAAAAACCCACATTTATTTAATTTTGGTAATAACGTAATCTCTTTCCGTCTTATTGGATGTGGAGAAATATAACAATTATACTTTTGTTAGGCTAAAACATGAATAAAAAGTTTCAGTACAAATCATTAAATCAAACGTGAAAAACTGAACACATTTTTATTTCGCAATTGCCTGTGCTTTTGTGATGGGTCAATTTCACGCACTTATAAACATATTTTTCTCTCTTGTCAAACATTCTGGTTTATGACCTTGATGCCAAACTGAATGCAAGCACCAGTCACCTTTTCAAACTTCCAGGCACCCGGGGTGAGCACCATGACTAAAAACACACTTTCCCTCCTTCAGGAGATCAGATGGAGGTGAGTTCTGAGTAGGGACCAAAAACTGGGGTTCTATTGAGATCCTAAATAGCCCAAGTGAAGTTGGATTGGCTGGTGGCTGGCAGTGTCACCCAAGGGTCCTCCTCTGAATCTTCATTTTTCAAAGGCTTTGACCCGAAGACCCATGCATGACTTTCTTTCCTAGGTTTATATTATTAATGAAATTAATGGCAAAATACTTGCTTCACCATGACATTATTTGTGATACATACAGGTCCTGGGAGACTGAAAACAGGCCACATCTTCAATGCGATGTAATGAAACCCTTTAACATAAATAGCCTCTTTCTCTTTCAAGGTGATAATTCTTTTCTTTTTTTATAAAAAACAGAGCTGACCTTAAACAAACCCTAATTTGAATATTCATTGAAAGCCACTACAGGGATTCAGCTTGTTACTGCAAGTCCAAAGAGAGAAAGGTATGTAAAAGAGTAATGTGCTACAAAGTTATTAAGCTCAAATGAAAGTCTATAAAATATTCTGATGGTGAGATCAGTATCATGCCGCACTCTATAGCCCGATAGCTCGTCAGGCTTGGACACATAATAATAAGGTTATTTCACCCAAAGCTGAACTAAAGGTTTAGCTGAAGTTTTCAGGTCGGTGCAGGGGGACCCAAAACATTAGCTGAGCAGGTGTAGCCAGAGCGGGTCCGCCTTCCATAACTGGCCATCCGGGACAGGGTCATGGTGAGACCTGAAGCCAGAACACACAAAACATGGGGCAGGGGGGCAAGGTAGGGCACACTCTCACTAACCTAACAACACTCTAGGGGCAATTTAGAGACAGAGTCATGTGATTTTTCATAAGGCAAAGACCCCTAGAAATACCAGAGGGACGTCTAGGCCCCATATACACAAAGCTGGGGGGGGGGGGGAATCAAGCCCCCATCCTGTGTATCACTGCTGTCCGATGAAAAACACATACCTCCAAAAATCTGTTATATCAGGAGCCTGAAAAAAGGCATTTTCTCTGAAACTACTTTACAAAATAAAGGACCCTTAACACTGGAAATAGAAACCTATCTTTACACAGACATCAGGGAAGAGTTATTGGAATTTACATTCAATGGACTTACATGGATTGTTGTCAGTGTAGCACATATGGGACTGACAACAAGATATATATATATATATATATAAAGAAAACTCAATCTTAGTTAGATATTCACAATTAACAATGACGTACATCACTAAGGTTTGCACACAAGGTATCTTCCGATCCTCTTCTTTCCCTGTGACTTTCAAATTCTTCTTCACGAAGAACAAGGACACTGGGCTTCAGCCATCCATAGACTACCATGTCCCAAATGCAATCATGGTGAAGACCATGCATAGACTACCATGACCCAAATGCTATCATGGTGAAGAGGAGGGAACCTCCCACTGCTGTTGCATCTTTATGAAGCTTGACCTCTGAAGTGCGTGCAATCTTGTTCACATCAAGGACAGTGATGAGTGGAAGACCTCATTTCCTCACAGGCCAGTTTGAATATATCATTATGCCGTATGGTTTAGCTAATAGTGCCGCTCTTTTTCAGTCTTTTATGGATCAGGTCTTTGCAGGCTTAACTGTTTTGAGATTTACATTGATATCCTGCTGTAGTCTTTTCCCCCAAAGAAGCATGTTCCCTATATATGACAGGTGTTGAAAAGGCTCCATGAATACGACCTGTTTGTAAAAGGGGAGAAATGTGTGTTCCACTGGACCATCCTCAAGTTCCAGGGTTATGTGATTCATCCCAGAGGCATGGCAGTGGTTGAGGGAAAGATCTGGCCTCATCCTGGGCCCATCCTAGAACTGTCAGTGAGCTCTTGGGCTTCTCCACCTTCTACCATCACTTCATCCGGATCGTCATTTTGGTGGCTGCCTGCTGACCGTCCTCCCATGTGCCAAGATCCCTGTTCTGTGGTGGGTCCTGGAGACTGAGGTAGCTTTTCACTGTCTACAGGAACTGTTTTGTTCTGCACCCATTCTCCAGCAGCCAGACCCAGATGCCCTCTTTGTGGTCAAGGTGGACGCTTCAGAGGTGGCCGCGGGACATTGTCTCCAAGTGCTTTACATTATCACTACCTAAAGCCCCCAGTGAGCAAGCCAGAGGGGACAGTGGCAAGGAAAAATTCCCTAGAAGGAATAAACCTTGGGAGGAACCAGACTCAAAGGGGGAGCCCATCCCCCAGGGGCCAGCAGAGGAAGTCAAATGAGCAAGATAGCAAAATTATAATTTACACAGTTCAAATGTTAAGATTCAAGTCTGTATGCCGTGGCAGGCAGGTGATAGCAGGCAGGTGATAGCAGGCAGGTGATAGCAGGCAGGTGAGAGCAGGCAGGTGCTGGTGCTGCTTCTGATGGCAGGATGAACAGTGGTACAGCAGCAGGTCAGGCAGGAGAGACATCACAGGGACAAAGGTGAGCGAGCTGGAAAGACCCCACAGGTAGTAGGGGCGTTGCAGTCAGCAGGGTAGGCAAGTATCTCGGGGTATCTCAAGTCTCCAGACAGCACATACCAGGAGAAGTGGGGGGAATAAAAAGTCCATTAGCCAAAGTAGGGGAATTTCTGAGGTGACAAAGTTACCCACAAATCCCCTGTGATTCACATGTAGAGACAGAACCAGCTTATGACTTGGGGGAGACACAAGTTTTTGTCTTCTGTTGTATATTAGGTGTTAGCATAACATATTTGTACTATGTCTGAAATTGTTACTAACAAATTATTAAGAAGATGGAAACATAAATATTTGTATAAATGCTGCATGAATACTGAAACCAAAATATCAATATTTGATAAATGCATGTCTGTCTGATTTACACTAACACTTTTGGAGGTCAGCGTATACGAAACTGGCAGGCTGCCCGTCTGGTAAGACCCCTTTACAAATATTCGTTTAGAAATGAACATATTTACAAATGGCAGTTTATGTGCCCTAATACAGAATCACAGCAGGATCTCTAAGACTCCTAGAGAAGCGTCCTTAGGCTCAGACCTCGGTCCTATAAATATTCATGTCTGTTAGCATCGTCATCAAATTCATTAGTGACATTAAACTTAGCCTGTGTCCAATGAAAGAAATGCCACGGTCTTCAGAGACTCTCCGTCACTGGAATGTCGTTCTCAAATGTTTCTGAAATGTGTTGATCCCTTCAATTTTGCTGCTTTAACATTCAAATGCCGTGGTTTATGTAGGTGAATGCATTAGCCCATGTCTGAGAGAGTGGACTCTGGAGATGCAACACGTTAGTGCTGGAATGCATTACATCCCAGGGGTGACCAATGAAGCAGTTTGTGGTCGTGAATTATTTACTAGTTAGGCTGTGTTCCTATCAACAGCACATTTTAATCGGCAGAAATATGGTGATATTTTCTACACAAACTGTGCCTTTTATGAATCAATTACCGCAATGATTAAAAATGAGTTTTTTATTATTATTTTATTAAAGTTCAAGCATCAAGTTAAAACGCTTACAAACATAAGTACATGGCCAGATATGTGACTGTTTACATGATTACTAATTAATAAATTAAAAGCATAGCTGCTTATAAAACAAGCTGTTTCATCACTATTATGGGCAGACACATTGTAAAATCAACTGATACTCATCATGTATCTACAGTAAAAGAGACGTTGAAATTACACAACCAAAAATGTCACAGGAAAATTACGACCTAAAATTATAAAACACCAGAACTTGTGTAAAAGAAGGAAAAAACTGTGATTATTTCATAGGAAACTGATTTTTCTGTCATTTTAAATGATAAACTTAGGCATTCTTAAATTAACCTCATCTTAGATAGGATCTCAAGCTGTTCTGTGTGCTATAGGCATCATGCAGCGCTAATTATGAACGATGAATTGCAACTCAAAAAAAAATATCAGACAAATGCAAAAGTCTGTCTTCAGCTCAATGCTTGTCACTATGTCCATCAGCGAATAATGGTTCTTGAATATGGTTTCCTTGTTACAATGCGTACACATCAATGAAATGTACATGAACGAAAAGGATAGCTAATGAAATGTGCTGCATATTATGAAATAAATTCACCCGATAATTATGGTTGATCAAAGCTGAGTAATGATAGCCCAGTGACTAAACAATGACATTTATTTTGTGAAGCGATTTCCGTTGAGTCAGCATTCATACTGACATCCCTGTCAGGACAATTGTGCCTTTTGCTATTATGTTGACTGTTGTGCAGAAGTGAAGATTAATGTCTCTGCAGCAATGGTTTAGGCTGACAACCAGTGCAGGTCATTATTGGCTAATAAATTTAACTTCCTTTTTTTTCCCGAAGTGTGCAACAATGAGAGGGGGAACTGTTTCAAAGACAAATAGTACTGTGTGTGTGAGTCCTATGTTTAGATAAAAAAAACCTAAATCCCACTCTTAAAAAAATAAAGTGTAAAAAAATGCATTAAACATCCTTTTGATCCAGAATAATCAATGCGAAATGGAAATGGATACTGAGCCATTCGCATCTATACATAAAAGCTATACAGTTAGAAGGGCTTTTCTTAGATTAGGCCTTTGATTTATGGTGATGTTTCATTTAACTCTGAGGAAATATGGACATCTTGTAAGTGGCCCTCCATCCCATGGTAAATTTGACATTATCGTCAATTATATGCTAATCCCAAATGGAATGCATCATCTCTGGATGATTTGTGTTGATAATTACATGCCTGGAGGAGAGACGACTCCCCGCGTCTCCGTCTCCCCCGTGCAATGGGTCATTATCAGATTTTCTGTTTGTCTCAGAGAATCAGACATTAGCCCCTTTGTTCAGGTCCAGTCCATTAGAGCTGAATAGATGCTTTTTATTTTTGTCTGGGTAGGTTTATACAGCAGTGCCACACTGAGGGTTAGCTGGCATGGACTGCTCTGCGTTGTTAGTCCAGAACCAGATTTGGGTTTAGGACTCAAGTCTCATGATGTTAGCACTAAACACAAAATTAACCGGTCAGGCTAGGATACATCAGAACGCTGTTATTTCACCCGGAGCTGGCGCCAGTCAGACTGAGGGTCTTTAGTGTCCATACAATCATCCACCTTCTCTAACTACACCTGCTGTAGAGAGTCTTGGTGAACCTGGTACAAGGAAGCAGAGATCCCCCCCGATGGGGCTCCGATGTATCGCGAGGCATGTTCTCGAACATAGGCACATGCTGTCAGACTGAATGGTACAGCCATGGCATAGTTGTTTTCCTCCAGGTACAACGTTAGCGTACTCCTAATAGTACAAAGAAGGGGCAGTGTTGGCTAATGGTTAGGGAAAGGTTGCTGGTTTGAATCCCCAACCAACAAGGTACTACTGAGATTCCCTGAGCAAAGTACCACCCCCACAAACTGCTCCCTGGGTGCTAAATAACGGATGCCCATTGAAATGTCATACATGGGTTAAATGCAAAAAATACATTTCGTAGTTGTGTGCTGTGGTGTGTCAATAATTACAATTAATCACCTTCATAGTCTATTTCTGTATCTTAAATTAGACTTAAAGGTACACTTGCCTACAGCTAGGGTACAGTTGGCAGAATCTTGAGGGTTCAGGCCAAGTGATGAGTAATTGCACCCTCAAAGATACAAATTGGTACTTTTTTCTGACTGCATGCTAAGGGCAATTTAGGAACACAGAGTAACAGTCAAAGGAGCCAGAGTCGGGTGGGAAGAGAGCCTCGATCCAGGATAGTTATAGTGTTGCCCACTGAGCCTCTGCGATTCCCGTTTATAGAACAGCCTTGGGCCTCACTTGGCGGACACACGACTTTTTTGGCATTTGCTGAAAGTCATTGTCCGAGTGTCTCTTCCAGAAAGTCGGCACGTGGGCAGGTGTGTGAGCTGAAGCGTGGGCGGCTTCTCACTCCGGAAAGTGGAGAAGAAAAAAAACACCTGAAATGCTTCACCTTGATTACTTCAGCAGGAAAGAAATAAATAAAATAATAATAATAATAAAAAAACACGTTAATGGTCTCTGGCATCTTTAAATCACTCCTGATGAAAGCGTCAGCCAAATGAATGAATCAATAAAAAAACGAACACAGCCAATTTAAATTCCCTAACGCTTAATGATCCATAAAAAGTAATAGACTTAGGGAAGTAAACATCGGGCTTTGGGTGTAATAGCCTGCATATTTTTCAGGTTCCGTGTGCAAAGTATTCTGATACTTTCAAGCAGAAGGGGTCCCCAGTGGGTCGTTTGTAAAATATTCATCTGGAAACCACGCAAAATGTCCTTTCGTCAATGCTGTATGTCGCTCTATATATATATACTGCATAAATTTACGTTGCGTGTTAATGGCGCCGACTTTAATTACAAAGTTAGTCAATGGTATGTTTTTCTTTTTAATTACAAGCACATCTGTTTAAGGTGTCATCCGGCCTGCAGGTCAGATTACAATATCCCTGATACAGAAATTATCCCGTGAATCAATGCTATGGCTAACCGGTGCCACGTCTGGCGAGACCAAAGGCCTCGAAGGCTGATGTTTGACAAATGTGGGGGATTTTACTGACAAGAGTGGGAGCAGGGAAAGAAATAAGAAGACATGGGGTGAAAAAACGAGAAGGTCAGTACAGAGAAGGACACGGGCGGGCAGGAGGACCGGGGCTGACGAGACAAACAGGTACCTAAATACAAAGACTGATGAGGGGCAACGAGGAACAGGCGTGGCTCATCAGTGCATGTTAGGGAGGAGATAAGTGGACGTCACAAGCAGGACATTGGGAAATACGCTCAATCTGTGACAATCACTGCCAGCAGCCACACTTCCTACAGTTCAGACTAGTCAGTCCACTGGAAGCTAAGCAGGTTTGGCCTGGCCAGTACTTGCCATATATCTGCAACATGCCCGTATGAGCTTTAGCCACGCTTCTTCTTTGTAGGTCTGTTTCTAATTCTCTTTCCTCTACAAGCCTTCACTTATCAATTCCCATTTCTCATCAAGATACATTCATAGATACTTTTTTTAAACTGTATTCTGTCTGTAAAAACTATTTTTGTCAGCATAAAACCTGAAATAAAGAGTTCTTGGTAGCCTGTCCAAAAGATCTCCTCTGAGATACTTTACCTTTGTTTTCTCCATTTTCGTGGTATCCAGGATGCTGCCGTGGGCACTATCCCCCACCCCTTCACCCACACCCCCAGGACCCTCTGGAATGAGGAAGATAAGACAGCAGCCTCACTATTGTGAAATCTTCATTATGTCAGACGAACTGCGTATTACATACATTATTCACCCAAAAGAAAATTTAATAAACTATACATAGCTAATGTACATGGATTGTTTGAAAGACGACATGGATTCATTATGTATGATATTCCTGAATGTAAAAATCCATTTAATTGAAATTAAATTTCACATAAATACTACCTTTTTTAAATCTATCTTCCACAACCACTTAAGCAGAACAGGGCTGCAGTGAGCTTGGAATGTGTGCCAAGGGATAGAGAGAAGGGGACAGAGGGACACCATAGGCTATTTAGAGATGCTAATTCTGAATTTTTGTATTGTAGGAGATTCTGGAGTACCTGGGAACAAAACATAGAGAGCCTGGGAGGGCACTTCAAGCTGCAGGTTTGAATGCTTTTTCATTCTAGAAGTAATCAAAGTGTCATTTATTAAATAATGTTGATATAGTCAGATTTCTAATGAAACTTTGCATAGTGGAGCTGCCAGCTTTGGTCAGCTGGCTGGAGTGAGATTTTCAATTCGGGGCGAGTCTGCAGACTCATTTACATGTATGTAAGTGTTTTATTAGCTTGTAAATAGTCTGTGTGGTTTGCAAACTTTTGATGCAGCTAATTTTATGTTTACAATGGAATAATGCAGATTTGCCATAAAATGTCTTGCGTGTGAGTCTGAAAGCGTGAGTGTCACGCAAGATGCATGAGAGTAGGCAGCCCTGATGCAGGGGAAACAAATTCTGGTCTGAGAATGGCTGTTAGATGCTTGGGTGATATATTTAAACATACCTTTTATGTACTACTGCAGCAAATATCAGCCAGGGTATAACTGAGCAGCTGAGAAGTCGTCATGGGCAACGGTATCCTCTGAGCATGTAGCGGTCATAAAAACTGTGGCGTAATCTCATTACCAACAAAGGATTTATCTCAGTCTGCTTGTCAAGAGCAAACCATTTCCATTAGGACCCATTAGCTATTGTGTGAGATTATTAGCGAGTCAGGCCAAGGGAGGTAAGAATGCAGTTGGTCCAGTTGAAATACTTAAAGCTGTTAGGTAGAGACGTAAGAATGTGTGGCTTCTCGCAGTCCCTCATTTTTCCCCGCCACTGACATGGGAAAAATGAATCGGCTCACACTTGGATGCAGTTCAGGTCACTGTTTATGTCTCAGCGTGCTCAAAATGTAATAATCCGCTCTGGCTTTAACGCACTTACATGTACATGTACGGCATCAGTGGCAGGCAGACTTATCTGCTCAGTCATAATCACCAGCTAGACCCGAAAAGTGCTGTGCCAATTCACAAACCAGTATGTGGCGGGAAGCCTTGTCGGAACACATGTCATGTAAGCTTGCCCTGGCTTCTTTCCTTATTAGCATTATGTGCTAATAAGCCTCAAGGTTTCAGTGTTTGATTTCCACTCCACTAGCCGCTAAAGTGCCGTAGCAAAGGCTTGCTGTACCCAGGTTCTCATGGGATCATACTGGGTTGCATTCCGGTCCCTGTTCCTAAAATTACCTTTCAGATCCGTCCGATTGGTCCACACAACTTATTTCATGCTACAAAGTTACTGCATGTGAGGCTTGCTGTACGATGTAGACTGAATTTCTTGAGATGTACTTATAACTGGCAAAAAAAAGAAAAAAAAAACTTAAGGTAAACATCAAAAAAAAAAATCACAGTTTTAATGAAGATTCCAGTGAATATCTGCAATTTCAAGCAAATATTTTGACTATTAATCCTTCTTGGGTGCTAAACTATCAATAGACTACAAACTAACTGTGATTGGCTGGGTCTCAGTCCATGTGCTGGTTGTATATCTGCTTATTGAGCCACAAAACACAAATCAAAAATCAGAACTGGGAAGACAGGCAGGGGTCGTAATGAGATCAGTGATCACCCAAACCAAAGCATTAGATGTACCCGAAGTCGGTAAACCCAGGGAAGAGATCAGGACCACAGAGGAAGAAAAGATCACAGTAGGAAGTATCGCTCAGCACAGAGAAACTTACAATACCTTGCAAAACAATAACAGACATAACAGTACTTAAGTTATACAGTGCTGGTACACAGGTGCAGACAATTAACTGGTTATTTGGCAACCGTGGGCTGGAATATTGATCAGGAGGCTGATAGGTTACCGGACGCGACACAAAGATATTAATAACTTTGTTTGAAACTGATTTATTATCAAGGTTCGAAATGATCAATTAAAGGGGATTTTCAGAGATTTGTAGTTCTAATGAGCTGCTCCTTGTTTTCTGATACTAATTAACAAAATCAATTTAACATAAATTAACACGAATTAGAGCCAGGTTAAAAATGTTGGATTTCAACATGATTTGAATCTTGTCTCCTTTATTCAGGCTCCAATTAAATCACAGACTGAACTCAGCAGGAAACTTTCTTGAGTCCAAAATCCCGTTTAAGGTGATGAAGGGGAGCGCTTGGTATCACTTTTCCATGTCCATAATTAGGGATTTCGTCCATTTAGGCACAACTTGTCCATATCCTAAATGCAATGTTAATAGCTGTAAGAGCAGGTTTAGGGAATGTTGATTTTGGGTGAGCAGTGTGTATAGGTCTTTTAATGAAGGACTTAGGCAAGGTGCTGTGTAAGATGGTCAGCTAATGGTCTGTTTGAGACGCCTCTGACCCAAGCTCCATGGCCTGACCTCTAATATCCTTCCTGCTTTGATTTCCCCCCCCACAATTCACAGCCGTGCCCCCACCCGCACACACACACACACACACACACACACACAGTACAGGTGAATCTCTGCTAGCTTAGCAACCTGTGATCGATAGGCTCTGTGTCTCCACTAGACATGCAGTTACTGACAATGGAGAGGCGGAGTAGTTTTTTCTCTCTTTTGCTTTCTTTGTGACTCCTGGAGGATTTGTTGTCTGAGTCTGGCTTTGCTTGTACCACCTAGTTACGTCTTTGACTGGACACCTCAACCCTTTCAATCTGTCACACTCATGCAAACCTCTCACTGCTATTCCACTCTCCCTTTTTAAGTGTCACCTCTACTCTGTCTGTTTCCGAGACTGAGCAGTGGGGAGTCTTAGGGGAAATACCATCTTTGTTTTTTACTATGTCCTCGCAATAGCAGTAGCCGTGGTACCCAATTTCACTTCCATTTAGTGTGGAATGATACTCTTCATGAGAGTCGAATATGGATTTCCTGGTGCCAGGTAACAAATGGTTGAGGTGAACAGCCACATCAGTTCTTCCGACAAACCCCCCAAGCCGAAATGCGTTGGCAGTGAACGTTCAACTCTGCAAGCCTTAACATTTAAAAGTGACTTGTCTAGCATGCTTTGAAGCCCTGTAATTTGTGGCCCGGGAATGTGTTTAATGTGTGCATTGTACGGTAATATAGAGACCGCCAAAAGGCATTTAGGTCTGCTCCTGTTCTGGGAATGTGTTAAAAATGGTTGCTTTAAGGAATCTTGCTGCAACTATCAGATTTTTGTTCTTGAAGTTAATTCCATCATAAACGACCATTTTGCTTGTGCAAGACATGCTTCTATTTAATATTAATTTAGAGTGGGAAAGAGATGTGGAATATGCAGTCTTCCATGTGCCTCTGATAGTTTTTTTATGTATATACACATATTTCAGTGATGTTGTAAGAACAGTGGATTAAAAACACCAGTTACTCCAGTCTTTAAATATGTCCCCATGAACAGGTGCCCTGACCCTAAACCTGTCAAGCATGGTTTTGTTTTTCAGGAAGGTTTTTAGCCTTCAGTTTGGACTGCTGTCTCTTTAAATCCCCTTTCCTGGGATGGTGGATTTCACAAGCGGTACCATCTGCTGTTCTGATGCCCAGAAGTGCGTCTTGTCCTCTGTAATGACAAATAATATCTTTGTTTAGAAAATCAGTCATAAAAAAATACCAGTAATTGGAACTGGGCTTTTTTGTTTTGTTTTTGTTTTTTTTAACTTAAATGTGTAATATAT
>JAODUD010000127.1:21695033-21709839 GCA_026784285.1 Stomatorhinus walkeri
CCCCCCCCCCCCCCCCGTATATCCTCCTTGTCGTTTGCACTGCATCCCTTCGATTCTCATTTTCTTCACCTCCGTCTTCCCGCTCCATCCCTTCCTCTTTCCATGGATCTCTTCCAGACTTTCTGTTGTGCACTCTCTCAGTGAGGGTTCTGAGGTCACTGGTAAATAAACAGTGACTGAGGGGGAATCGGGGAGTTTCAATTTCAATTTCCAATATTCTAACATACAGTCCTCTGTAGAGCACCAGTGTAGAGTTTGGCTATCATCCCAATCCAAGCAGGCAGATCAGCATACCCTTTAAGGCATATGGCATGGGATTCCATTATTTCCTATCTACACTTTCACTAACAATTCCCTGGTTAGCCCTGTTTATCCCACATATTCTCACCCCACGGGATTTCTTCCATTTCTGGTCTAACATTAGGTAGAGTAAGCCGGCCCATTCTACACAATGAGTCTTTATGAGACCACGAGTTTCCTTTCACACCATTATTAAAAATAAAGTGATGCACTTAACTGAAAACATAAGCAATGCTTCACCAAACTTCATGCTCTGACTGCTGTGTTAGTTACGGAGAGATCGCAGCATCACCTGGCCCAAGAAGGCAATCCAATTAAGCAGCCTAAAGGCATGGTATATCTGTAGATCCTTCCATGCCTTTCTGAGAAAGTAACTTAAACAGATTAAGGTGAATTAAGTTTGACTCCAATAGCAAGCCAGTGGGTGTTTCTTTACCGGTGCTTTTTTTTTGTACACCCAGTGAGGCTGTTCCCCTTACACTAGCGATCACTTTTCACCGTCTTACCGCCCAGGTTGTTTTCGAGACACCGTGACGCACAAATAAGTAGATGAGAGTATTGTGGGCCGAACCGCTTTTAAAGAGAATAGCCTGGCTTGTAAGAGCGACGAAGCCCCCACCGGCACTTTTTTCTGGGCCTTCCCTGTACGCTTCTCCCATGGCCGCTTCTGCCGCCATGGCAACCGCTATGTGACACGCGTCTCATCGAGGCGGGAAAAAACAGCGCACGATTCCACACGACTAAAAAATCTGTGTCAGCCATGGCAGCTGGTAGCCTATTTGAATTGCGTCTTTGTAGATAACATTATGTCGGTGCGTGTAAGAATCCTTACAAATATTCCTGTCTGCGTGGGAGGAAATGATCTTTTGAAAGTTTAATGTGGAGAGTTCAAAGTGAGAATGAATATTTATAGTGAAGCCCTGGAGATTGCTTTCAATTCCAAAAGCTCTGAGTGCGTTGCACAGTCTTCAAAAATCTTTAACAGTTAAGAACCGATTGTAAGTGTGACATTGGATGGTTACCTACGGTGTAATGGCCTGGGGAGTAACAGCAATACTGTGAGAAACAAGTTGTGTTTCGGGGTTATTCACGCCACAGGAACCAGGAGCCAGCAGATCTAACCTCAGCTGCTCCTACTGCTTCATCATTGCTCCGCTGCCGTCTGCCCAGCTGGCTGCTGTTCAGCCAGAATGTGTCACACTGGGCCAGCTAGGTGTCATGGGCTGCCACACTAGGTTTAAATGGCCTGCAAATTCCCTTTGATGAAGAATAGAGAAAGGGATAATCGTAGCCCGTGGCAACAGCGCACCTGTCAACAGTTCACATTATTAGACAGAATCTACTTATTCATATGTATTATTTATACTCACCCTTAGGGCCACAAAGAGTTACTCAAGAAGTATTTAATCGTCTGGGGGGGGGGGGGAGGGATCAAATTCATGGTGTTACATGAATAATTAAGAGTAGCAACTGTTGCCAGAATGTGCTGAGACACAGCCCCCCGTGAAAGTGCCTCCATAAACTATATCTGGACGGTGCCAGAAACAGTAATCTGTCCCGAATGGCAAACACTGTCATGTGTACACTAAAGCATGGTGCCATTTAAGGACTGAATAAGAAATTTCCCTGCATTATATACATCGTTAATCTTCTATATTGGCCGTGGAGGTTCTAGCTTTTGATCTGTTAAACGCTATGACTTCAGACCTACGGGATTCAGATGAATGATAAACTTTGCATTTACCTATGAAGAATATACGTGAGCCAAGCTTTGATGAGGACACCCCACACCGTTGTTTCTTTGCCGGCAAAGCAGCTTCGACCCGTGGTGGAGACACCCTTCTCTCTAACCTTTGCTCTGGGACTCACTGCTGCCCTTGATCTACTTCGGCTGCCCCTCCCCTGCCAGCGACCCTCCTGAATGAAGGATAAGGCCTGTCACCTCAAAAAATCCCATGGCGTGAAATACACTGGGAATGGCCACACTGATGACAAGTAATTAGGGTGTCTGTGGAAGAACAGGTAATAAAAAATGGTGTGGAGTTAGTCCACCTTTCCTCAGATGGGCCCACCGGCCTCTAATTGTGACCTAGTGCACTAGTGAAAGGCACAGAACTGAAATAGATAGATACGTTACATTATCACCCACCACTAGGAAGTCAGTGACCGGATTCCCAGTCACAGCCTCTGAGGATGGTCCTCATTTTACAGGACTGAATTTCACAATTACTGTGTATCTACAGTTTTGAATAGTTCCTTTGGAATATGCTGTGAAAGATCTACACACGGTAAAAGACACATCTGAGACTGGCTGTCCCGCCCTCTGCGCCCTCACCAGAAGAGGTTTGGTTTACTCTAACAGAATGAAAATAATCCATCACGAACCACAAAACCATGTCTCTGAAACAACTGCTCGAACAGCGGCTTTCACACCAGATAAACAAAAAATAAGTAGGGCTTATCCCAGTTATATCACCAAATATACCCATGCATAATTTGTTAAACATGAGACAGTAAATTCACGGATCATGCTGGGTAAGTAATATATGTTATTATAATATTTGTGACTGAAAACTATA
This sequence comes from Stomatorhinus walkeri, assembly GCA_026784285.1. Classification (NCBI taxonomy): domain Eukaryota; kingdom Metazoa; phylum Chordata; class Actinopteri; order Osteoglossiformes; family Mormyridae; genus Stomatorhinus; species Stomatorhinus walkeri. Next base: position 21,697,913 of record JAODUD010000127.1, read on the forward strand.
GTAAAATAAATAGCCTTATGTTAAAGCTTATATTAACTTTTTGTCCAACGTGGAAGGAGACATGGAGTAGGGTCATGCTAATGTTTATGCGATTTGAGTACCTGGCTGCTGACATAAGTACATCCTACCTGCCCATGTTACTGACTCAGGAGCTGAATAAATAGGGTTGAGTGTCAGTCTCCCAGGGGAGCCAATGGGAGCTCGCATAGTGCTGATTGCCTTGGGGTGGACACGCCCACATGCTAATGTTTATGCGATTTGAGTACCTGGCTGCTGACACAAGTACATCCTACCTGCCCATGTTACTGACTCAGGAGCTGAATAAATAGGGTCGAGTGTCAGTCTCCCGGGGCACCCAATGGGAGCTCGCATAGTGCTGATTGCCTTGGGATGGACACGCCCACATGCTAATGTGCCAACATAATGTCACAAGTCTCCTGTTGCTGATGCAGACAGCATTAAAATTCAATCAACATAAATGCAACTTTATGTGCTCCTGGAGAGTCACTCGACCCCTCAGCTTTCAGTCAGTTTCACATAAATTGAGCATTAGTCTTTTAAAAGTATGAAGTAATTCCAATGCTAAAAAAAACGATCGATTCCCGCACCTAACGTGAAAAGCTTTTCCATTTCTACTTTTTCTGTCATGAACTGGGTTCAATTTGATTAAATAAATTTAATTACATACTTGATGCTTTTAACTAAAGGGTCTTGTATAGTTTACAATGTACATGGTGTATGTTTTATACAAATGAAATTTTACTTGAGCTAATTAGTTATGAAAATAAGGCCTCTCTTTTAACATTTATTGGATGGTCAAATACAAAAAGAATTCAATGTGTTTAAAATTACGTTTAAGTAAAAAAAAATTAGAGCTGGCACAGTGGCAAGTCTTTGCTCCGTGTGTTATTGCAGTGGTTGTGAAATCTCCGCACCCACTGACGTTGCACGTTGACTCCTCAAGCATAAATAAGCGGAAGTGACAGTGCCGCCATCAAAATAGCTAAATGGATTTGGACACGCCCATAACTCTTAGTTCCGCTTTGTGTTAGATCGTCAAAATAGAGCCCTTGATCTTGGTTTTTAAGAGTTTTAACTTACTGTTTTCTGTAAACATTAGAATGATGAGCTTTGCCAAAAAGTTCTACCTTGGTCTCATCTGTCCACAAGACGTTCTCTCAGAAGGATTTTGGCTTCCTCGAGTACATTTTGGTTTTTTTATGTTTCTGTGTCAGCAATGGGATCCTCCTGGGTCTCCTACCATAGCGCCTAATTTCATTCAGATGTCTAGAGATAGTTCGAGCTGACACAGTTGCACCCTGAGTCTGCAGAACAGCTTGAATTTGTTTAGAAGTTGATTGGGGCTGTTAATCCACCATTTGCACTATCCTTCGTCACAGTCTTTTATCAAATTTTCTCTTTCATCCACGTCCCGTGAGATTAGCTGTAGTGCCATGTGTTGTGAACTTCTTGATTATGTTGCACACAGTGGACAAAGGAACATGAAGATCTCTGGAGATGGACTTGAGATTGTTGATATTTTTCCACAATTTTTGTTCACAGACAATTCCCTACTCTTCTTTCTGTTCTCCATGCTTAGTGTGGCACACAGACACACAATAGCAAGGCTGAGTCAACTTTTCTCCATTTTAACTGGCTTCAGGTGTGATTGCTATATTGCCTGCACATGTTTCTTGCCACAGGTCAGTTCAAATGAGCATCATGTGCTTGAAATAAAACAATTTACCCACAATTTTGAAAAGGTGCCAAAAATTACGTCTGGTACATTTTTGGAGTTCTGTGTGAAATGATGTCAAATTTGGCTTTTTTCTCTGTTTTTATGTTGATCTAATACACATAAAGGAAACAAACATGTGTATACCAAAACATTTCTAATTGCAACAATTTTCCGTGAGAAATTCTGCATTTTCTGTAAAAATTCCAGGGGTGCCATGCCTGTATGTCTGATTGTGTTTTCTTATGTTGATTTTTAGTAATTAGTAAATTGTGGTGGTTCATGCAAGAGTGTTGTCATGGCCAGATGAATTGTTTTTAGTAAACAAAATCATTTTTCATTCACTTTAGTGTACTACCTCACCACTGGCAAGTTTTTCCAAAGCAAGTAAAGCTTTTCTTGTAAGCGGTATAAATTTGTATTATTTCCCAAATTTTATACAAAATCCTGTTGATTTTGATGCAAAATCATTATGAAACTCAAATATGCAGAGTAAGATGAACAGTCTCTAACTCAACACAGCAGCACAGCATCTCATCCCAATTTCAATTGCAATTACTCAGATAATCATAAGCGCACTTTTTTGGTTGCAAAATAGTGCATATTGCTTACCTTATGTGTTAACAAACATATCTGATGCACACATAACCGATTATTTTGTGTGCCTATAGGATACCATTCTATTAATGCTCCAAAATTCACCCAGCTGATTCCATTTACATCTTACCCAAGCAATCGTGCCAGTCAGGGTTGGCTGGCTGTCATGACATGCCATGCCGAGGATTTTTGCCCACGTGAGACTGGTGGTCTTTGGGAGAGTAAGACCAACTAAACCCAGCCCTAGGCCATTCTACTGCCCCCTGGTGGCTTGCATCACACATTTCCTAATCATGCGCAATGGTTTTTGAGCATAATAAATGTCAGGTGACTGGGGTTGTGTTTTTTCTTTAATACTCTCTTGGTGGCATGTCCTTCATGCATATTCTAAGATACTTAATCAAACATATGGTCAGGGGTTATGCAAACTGAGAAGCAATGAAATATGTAGATGCAGCACCATGGAAGGCCACGCCCTTTAAGTAGGGTAAACAGACACTGGCTAAACTCAGATTGCGCTTGGAAGGCAAACAGATTCATCTGCAAAATGCGCTTGTTTCCTGTCAAACTTTAACAAAAAACTGTGCTGAAAGTTGGAAACCTGCAAATCACATGTGTATAAACAGGAAACACTAAAACACTGTTCTAGTGACCAGTGCGTAGTTACACACCTCTAGTGTGTGACTCGCTACTTTGGTATTGGATGATCCATATTCGACAAGGAGCAGCGTTGTGCTGTAGTAAAATGGAATCCAGATAAACAAGAGCAGGATTAGAAGCGTGACACGGCAGTCTGCTTTTTGAGGGTCTTACTCCTAGTAGAGTGTCTGGGTGCCCAACGTGATGCAACCTCTGTGAGAACAAATGGGAAAACCTCAAGAGTAAGCAATGCCAAGAAATAGCCCTCTGCAATGTTACTCCCCTTTAAGTCTAGTTCTTAAGGTCTTGTTGCTGTTGTTGTTTTCACTGGGAAGACATTACTGTCTGAGGGTGGGCAGTTCAATAACAGACCAAAGCTTGCTTTCCCCAAATTGTGGGTGGAATTGTGATGCTTTTACTGAAGAATCACTTTGTGTTGCCTGTAAACGCAATCCATGAAAAAACAACTGATACAATGAGAACTGCAAATCATTAATAACTTAACAAGGGCATTTGACATCAATCACCACTTTCATTAAAAGTAATGCATACTTGGTTAATTATGTCACATTCTAAGAATTCAATGTGAGTTCTCTTTGTCTATGTTTTGAGGACTTTATTTGTATATTTGTTAACAGGGTCCTTGAAAGGAAGTTCTTTTCCTCATTGATCCTTTATTTCTAATCTAGTACAGGCTAACCAGTGGCCAATCAGAAAGCTAGCAACACCAGATGAAGGACTATTCATATTTTTGTTTTAGATTTAAGTCTTTATTCCTTTGAGAGAATTCAGGAAGCCCTTTCTAAGACTGTGATCCTTCCAGGCACTAGAGAATGATAGATGTTATTCTGTAATAAGATGATACCCAACGTGTAATACTGTGATGGTCTGGCAACTCATCCAACGGCTCCTTCGCTTCATGTGTTGTGCTTCCTAGGATACGGCGAAGGTAGGGTTTCCCAATCCAGTCCTCAGGGACCCTAAGATGGCCCACACTTTTGCTCCATATTGGGAAACACTGGCTTAAGGTTGTACTTCAAGCTTTTGTAGATAAGCGGTTATGGATGGATGGACATATGGATGGATCACATGACCATATACTGTAAGCATGGTCACCTGGACCATGTCCTGAATTATGAGCTCTGGATTTTGGAGCAGAGCTCAAGAGGCAACGGGAAAATGCTCATAATTCATCAAATGAAAGAGCGAGAGAATGGACAGTCCTCAATTCCTTAGAACAATTCAGTAACACAAGTATGCTGACTTATTTGGATTGGGTCTATGGCTAATAATTAGCGACGTAGCAGAGTACTCTCATTATTCATTAAACAATGTATGAGCAAGTAGGGCAACAAGTGCAGTGAAGAGTGTGGTTAATTCTCATTATTATAATAGGAATGGCAGTAAAAATCAAACACATCATCGCAGTGGAAATCACTATGATAGCTTATAGTCAATATCTCCTGCTTGGCAGCTGTGTATTTCACAACTGCACAAATACACATAATGACTTCTGGCTCATAATAGGGAGGACGTCGCCACTGCTAACCCTGCTAACCCTCGTTGATTGGGTTTATCGTGAGTGTCTTGTTTGTGACAAGATCTACAGGAGAGAAGGACAATGCTGTGTCAAGCTGGAGATGATATGTTCTAGATTTCATTACTTATAGCATCTGGAAATCATTGAATGGGGGCAGCATGATTTACATACAGTCAGAAGGTCGAGAATGCGTATTACGTTAAGAAGATCCGATGTGCAGAACTTCTCTGGTGTCGGAACTAGTCCCCGTCCTGCCCCCTTCTGTCAGTTCCTTTTTCAGCCAGCGTCACTGGCCGTCCCCTTCGTTCTTAGCTCCTAGTGAGTTCACCTGTTCCCCAGGCCTCTAGGTGGCTTAATGGGCTAAGTGGAGAGATCTGTCATCAAGATTTTCCTTTTGTTGTAGATTAATTGTTTACATTAATGGTTCTTAGTTTATCCCAGTGTCTGTGTAATTCTATACGGCGCCTTGTTTTGTTCCCTGTTGTCATTTCAGTTTGTATTAAGGTTTAGTTACACTTGTTGTTTCAGTGTATCCTGGTGTTTGATCCATTGCTCTTTCATTGCCCAAACTTTCTCAGTGTTCTGAGTGATTGTTACCTTTTGTTGAGTAGTCATCTGTGTATATAATTGCCTTTCCATGCTTCTGTCTTCAGTTAGTCATTGAGTGTGTTTGTGTTCACATTAGATGCTGTTCTGCTGTAATTCGTTGCCTTTATTTCCTGCTTGTTCCCCTAAATAGTTGGAGTAAATTTGCCTCATGTTACCCTGTGCTCCCGCGTGAAAACTCCCTTAGTGTTTCCCTGCTTGTTTTGACCTCCCCAGGATCCCTTTGTTTCCATGCTTGCAAAGAGAAATGGACTATTTGTGTTTTATTAAAGCCTCTGCCTTTTCTGCTACATCTATTTGTCTAAAAAACCCAACTGATTCATGAGTCGTTCCACCATTAGAATTACACAATAAAAACTTCTCCATTCAACATTTATTCTGTCTTTGTCAATTCCAAAAAGCCATAGAATACTATTGTGTTCAAATTAAATATAGATCGAGGATATGCAGTTTGCTAATTTCAACTTTAATTTATTCTTTTTTGTAATGTTTCAAACAGGGCTTTCTTCAGACCAGCGTCATTTTCTCAGACGAAGTGTTCTTTCACAGAAGAACAAATCGATAAAATTCATTACCGCGCAGTCGACATTAGGCACACGTGCCCCCGGAGAAACTGATAAAATAACCCGAGAACATGAGACGGAGAGGTAACAAGATGCCAAAATTGATAACATAGAAATGTAAGAGCTTGACGACTATCGTGAGGTGCGGAACTAAGAAGACAGGGCTTTCCTGCTGCTTTATAAGGTCAGTCCAAATTTTCTATTTTATCACTGCATCTCTAACAAGGGGAACTACATGAATAAGGATGTCCATTAAAACCTTACAGTATGAATCTCAATCCTGAATATGGGTTTATATATCAACTGCACTGCCTCTGCTATTTATATAAATACATATGTAAAATTGGCCTACAGGCTACATATATTTTAAATATATTATCCTCTTTACATTCTACATGGCTATCTGGTATTGAGATTTTATTTTCCCAGAAATAATTAGCCGGGAATGTATCATACAAGTAATTATCAAGCGGGTACCCAGTGGGGGACTATTTTCACATTGCATAGAACCTGTCACTATTATTTGCCCTGAATTAATTACATTCTTGGTGCAAACATGGTGCAGTCAGTGGCTCAGGGCACAGGTGTGAAAAATGAGCCTTGTAATGGATGCCCAGTACACATCTCGCTCATGGTCCATGTCAACAACGTTTTTGTAATTCCCTTTATAAGCCCAAGTCTATGTCCTGTGCTGTCGAAAACAGTGCTGGTAAATGCATGCTTTGGCAACGCCTTGCACACTACTGGCTGATAATGAGCTTTGGCTAAAGATGTTAGTTAATCGACAGTGCTCAAAACATGCATAAGCTCCAGTGCAAGGAGTGAATGGCAACATTTGGATTGCAGGCACAGGTGATTTTGTAGATTGTGTTCAGCTTCCAAATGGTGATTCAGCAAGGAAATGTGCAAATTGCAAAGGTGCCAGACGAATGGAGCACAGAGAACGTCCTGCACAGGATGGCGGCCAATCATAGGTACGCTCTCACAGGCACACCACAGGTAATTTAGAGTGACAGGCGTAACAAAGCCAACTGTCTTTGGACTGTGGGAGGAAACGAGAGTAAACTTATACAGGGACAGTGTGTAAACCCCACACATGCCAATAGGGGATTCAATCCCACAACCCTCCTGCTGTGAAAATACAGTTCTACCTGCTAAAGCAGCTATAAATGTACAAATATTTTAAATATTTGAACAGATTTCAGGAAATGTGCGAATCACATGATACATATTTACTTCTGCTATAGGGTGTCATGAAAGTTGAGGTTCAATGTTGAAGAGCAGAAATGTTCATTTCAGTGCTGTCAAATGAAGGGCACTGTTCTTGAAGCCGGTCGTGGTCACGTCCCACTCGTTAACTCCCAGTCCTTGGACGATGGCTTGCTGTGAGTCAGCTTTGCAGCATAACACGATAGAAGCTTTGCAAGCGTATAAGTCAGAGAAAGAACATTAATCCATTTTCTGTTACAGTTTAACTAGATAGGGATGCAGTGATTCCCAGCTCACCCTGAGTACACCCTGGAGATGTAAAACAGAATTACAGACACACACATACTTTTGCTGACACAGCTACACCCTAAGGGTGTTGTCATGGATTTGTTAGAGGTTCAACAGATTGATCAAAGTGACAAAGGGGACACTGGGAACGACCGGAAACCAGCCTGGTAAAGGGCGGAAGTGACTTTCTAATGCCAGGGATGACCGATCGTAAGATCGTCTCTTAATGTTCTCTACGCCTGTGTGTGTGAGTGTCAATTAATTCAGATTTGTGTCATGTGGGCCAAAACACAAGTTTCATAGGGGTGGAGTGTCACCCCCCTGTATTGCAGTCGTCCTTTTCCAGACAGAAGTGGCATTTTACCAGGCCGGGAGGAGCCAGGGTGGAAGCTTTCATTGCCAGTTTGTTTTCTCCATCTGACAGTCACCTAAACATTGTCGGGGAACCAAGAGAATTTGCATTAATGTTTCACAAAGTGACTCACGAATATAAACAAACTGGGACCCTAAACGACACGTCTCGCCTGTAACTTGGCTCTTTTCTGTTTCCTGTTTACAGAACTCCTGTTGTGCATTAAAGGACACAGTGTGCGCCTGTGTGACAGATAGTATGACAGCGTGTTTATCACGCTTAAATCATGGCTGAATGGAAAATGTAATTCAAATTTTGAAGCCGCTCTTTGGTGTTAGAATACCCTTGGATCTCGGAAATCCTGATATGTCTTGGTAAATACCGTTCAGATATTTTTTTGGCAAATTCAACCAGTTCCTCTGGTTCAGCTTCACCCTCTCTCACTCGCTCCTGCTTCCGAGGGATTCTGCTCTGTCCTACAGGATGACAGGACAGGAGAAAGGTGACATGGGGATCTGCTCTCGTCAGAGAGGGTTGCCGGAAAGAACAGGGATGAGCCATGGAATATTATTACCTAACAATTCCTGGCAGATTTTTTGTTCTACTTATAACAGCTCGCATATCATAATTTTTATATATTCTTCCATTTATACTCAATTTACACTCTACAATGCGCTTAATATTGCTCCTCTCCCATGAATGAAACTGTCCGCATTTTGGAACAAATGCAGATTCTTAACCACTGCTGGCCATGACGTTTTTTTTTGTTACATGGTTTAAAATATATATTTTGATAAGCGTCTTATAAGATGCTCAAACTGCTTAAACTTGGGAATTGATCATCCTGTAAATGCCTTAATGCGTGATAACAATCCCCTCCTACCACTTTCACAATTTTCCATTTGTTGGCTTCTATCATGAATTTTCCTTTTCCCAGAACTCTCCAAATGGAAAAGTGTGTGACTAGTGTTGGGAGGCGAAAGGGTTTTGAAGCCCGCTGGTGGGCGGGTTTATCCTGCACTGTCAATCGCCGCCTGATAGAACACAGTCAGCAGCCAGTGGCAAGTGGGCTGAAGATTGACAGTGCCAGATAATCCCGCCCACCCTCAATTCCCCCATGGAGGGAAGATAGTAACATGTGGAAAAGTTTGCAGAGGCAAATGACCACCATTGAGACGTTTGGAGCAGATTTAACAAGGAAATCTCCCTTGTTCTGTTTTTGTACTGCACCTCACACTCCTACGATTCCCTATCCCCACGTAAAGTGGTCCTCATGTTATCTTTATCTTTATATGTGTCCTGAAGTTTAGTCACTGATGCTTTAAATGTCCCTTACGATGCTGGACTGAACCCGCATGAGACCTCCTAACACCGTCAAAGGCGTCCTTCCACACTCCAGCTAATGGAGAGTTGTTCCTTTGAGCCGTAATGAGCACCTGCTTTTTCAGGACCGGGGAAAGCCTGTATAGACTCTACGTCATTAAAACATTCATTGTACTTTTTTCTAACCAGTGGGCTTCCAGGAGGATTCTGTGCTAGATCTTATGTGGTGTGGTCGATGTCATGCCTTCAAACATACCTTCTAATGTACAGAGTCAGGCAAGACATCCCTGTCATCCTTTTTGGGGACATTCTGGTGTGTCTCTCTGCTTTTGACCCTAGATACTACTGTACATACATGACCAGGGGTGGGGAACCCGTTCCATGGAGGGCCAGTGTGGGTGCAGGGTTTTGGGATGACCTCTCAATCAGTCAATAACAATAACAAAACAGTGGTTCTCAACTCCAGTCCTCACTGTTATTGGCTGATTGCGAGGTCATCCCAAAAACCCGCACCGGCCCTCCAAGGATCAGGTTCCCCTCCCCTCTACTAGACAATAGCACTTCCCAGTTTCAGCTCACCTGTTAATTATTTACCTCTGAAGTTTGTTAAACAGCTCAAAAAGCATAAAAGATAATAACTGTTACATCAGTCGGTGACCTCACCATTTAACTTAACATGCTGCCAATCTGCTTTTCATCAAACCCGCATTGCTTCAGTTCCCGGGACGATAAGCTGTTTCAGGAAAGGTGCCACGATGAAATGAATGGGACTGAACTCGATAACTGCTCGACTTGCAGGGGACATCAAAGCAAATAAGTAAACTGTTGATGTTTCAGCCACATATTCGCGGCCCCCACCGGGAATACTTATCAGCGCATTTGGCATGAAGCCCCATACGCTACTCCACCGCGCACCAGGTAACAAATACTAGATATAAAGCTTGTCACATTCTTCCTTTGACCATTAACTTGGTTGTACCCCATCTAATATTACTTGGTTGTGCATTTTTTGACCCAGGGGAGTTTGGGAAAACAAATATCTATAATTCAGTGGACATTTATATATGAAAAACATAGCCCCTACCTGTGACCTTTGAAACCCTGCAAGGGTTAAATTCTTTCACATAAAGCAAATTTGACAAGTCTTTTCCACTCATTAAAGTAAATTCCTGCCTTTGCCTAAGATCCTTCTTAGTATTCAGACCCTGCAATATAATTTTTCTCAGCACAACGGTTGACTTGTTGGTTCAGCTTATTTGCGGCGGGGGGGGGGGGGATTGTTTGTTCCTCACATAGCATTTTCCAAATGATTGGCCTGCTCTCCTTTTAGTAAACAATAGTGTGAAATAGGATTTGTCTGACAGCGAGAAAAGCTTTTGGCCGGATATCAATTATTACTCACAATGCACATCTTGCTCCATTAACTGCAAACCTTCTCAGTCTGCTCTTGCTGTGCTGTCAGCTTACATCTGGCAGAATTATTCCCAGTGTTCACTTACCATGATATCAGACCAAGATAGCGTTACCCTGGAAGTGACATTTACACATACAAGACGGGAGGTCAGATCACACGTTAACTCAGGACGTGACCTTCAGGACACAAACTGCTTTACGCTAAACAGCATTATGCTAAACGAATTAGTTATTTTGATTCTTTGGCAAGTAACTGGAAATCCCATTTCTAATCACTGATATACTGAATGTAAAAACATTTAAATATTTGTATTGTGTTAAGGAGTTCAACCAAATCACTTCCACAAACATTTAGAAGATTCTGCTTTCAAGATATATTAGGTGACCAAATTTATGGATATTCAACAAATATAAATGACGCCTCCTCAATGCAAAAATTGTATTCAACTTAGTTTATTTTTATATAGCGCCTTTCACAACAGGCACCCCAAAGTGCATTACATGGGTGTGCTGTGATGCATTACAGCATCATTAAGAGAGAATAAAAAGGAAAGGCCTACTTAACAAACATCGTGCCCAGGCTGAGAACCTGAGCTTCCAGAAAAGAAACCATGTCTTTTTAAACCAAAAAACATCAAAAATATGTCCAGAAATATGTCCATACACAAAAATCAAAATGTCAGCATGAGATAAATAATTTGAGGGATGAAAGTAAAATTTCTCCAGGTGAAGCATCAGACCGGATAAAATATAAATCAAGGCTCCACGAAGCTCAATCCTGACCTCCCTTTTGTCTTATTGACTCCTTGCAATAAATTAATTTGAAAATAAAGTTTAAAATGCTATCAAAACTTTTTTTCCTGATAATACAAACGATTATTCATAGACTTTATAGTTGGTTGTTACTGCAGTATTTTCTAAAAGCAGAAGTGACGCGCTCTAACAACTTTATGAGGGACCCATCGGCTTTAATGACCTTACCCCTGCCATGCAAATGCCGCCACAAGTTATGGAGATAATTTAATTTGGTGAAGCATGTCACCCCACCCCACCCCTTGCAGCTGAGTCAGCTGCTGTGATAGAGGCTGTAGAGCCAGATCAGGGTTGCCCAGTTTCTTAAAGCTAGCTTCATAAGCTAAACCAGAAATATGGCTGCAGACGCACTGTTGTGGTTGTGATTTGCGCTTCTGTATGAGACAAGCTGCACCTTACCTCATTTCAGGCCTATCTTGTCAGGATGAAGCACAGGACATGGGATCTGGTCCCTCTTGGTATGCCACACAAGCACACACTAATTGCAACGTTAGTCATCTGGGCTGCCACCCGCTCAATCACATGGCGCACCCCTAGTCTGAACAAATGTTAATAAATCTGACTTTTTGGTCATACTTTCCACGATTGCCATGTCTATAAGGATCTATAAACACACTCACAACATGTTATAATGCATTTATAAAGCTTTATAAACATGGATATAAATATCTATAATATAAGGGAATTACATATTATAGCCATGTTTATTATGCATTATAAATGCCCCATGAAGCTCTCATTTATTATGCACTACATTGTATTACAGTTAACAACTACAAGGTGTCAACAACCTTTTTATTTGATTATTGTTAGTAGTTTTTAGACTCTTATTCCCATGTTTCCGTCCCC
>JAODUD010000127.1:21749177-21760140 GCA_026784285.1 Stomatorhinus walkeri
CACTCACACACCATTCAATCACACATCATTCACTCACACACCATACACTCACACACCATTCACTCACACACCATTCAATCACACACCATATACTCACACACCATACACTCACACACCATTCACTCACACACCCTTACACTAACACACCATTCAATCACACACCATTCACTCACACACCCTTACACTAACACACCATTCAATCACACACCATACACTCACACACCAATCACTCACATACCTTTCACTCACATACCATTCACTCATAATTGCACACCTATGGGGTCAGAGGTGTGACATCACATCGCCATATAAGCCGATTATGTAGTCACGCTGTATACAGTTTGTTGTTTTTCGTAAACGTTTGCTGTTATACTTACAACATATAAAATGACATTTATCTTTCCATTTTACTGTTATTCACTAATATGGTAGTTTAAGTGTGTTTATAGTCCCGCATTATATATGCAGAATTTCCGTGAATTATTAAACTTATGCACAATTTGAGAGATACTGCCACGAATGTCATGCAGTTAATTGTGGGGAAAATCACCTTACCTGAAGCTCCACTATATCTCTGTCCTGCACCCTGTCTCTCTCACAAACACATCCAAAAACAACACACATATAGCAACTAGAAGATCTTCTTCTAGGGACCCATAGAAGTAAATATAGGATATTTACTAAATCTCTTCTTGGTAATACATGAGACTTTCTGCCAACACTATTTATGAACTAAATTATTCTGAGTTTCTGGTAATTTACTTTAAATTACCAGACTTTACTTGTAAGTTTTTTTGCAAAAAATTCTGGATCTATCTACCTGGGCTTCTTACTCATTCTTATGCCGTAACAGCAAACCCAGTGGGATGAGAATTGTGACTGACACAAACGTGAGCGACACAAACACTACGCACCGCTGCATTATCAGCATTGCTATTTGAATGGGCCGCAAAGTATCAAGCGCTCATTTTTGTGTACAAAATACATTCTGTTCTAAAAAAGCATCATTTAATGACAAAATGAAGTAACGCCTTGCTGCATTCTGTCCACTAAAGCATAGACACTTCATTTTCTATCGTGCACAGAAATCAACAGGAATGTTTCATTTTGTGCATGGAATTCAAATCAGCACTTTGCTTTTCGTGGACAGAAGAATGTCATTTTATGGTTGAAATCCATTTCGTGAATGAAAAAAAGTCATTTTGTGGACAAAATTAATTTCTTGAATGAAAGAAAGTCATTTTGTTTGCAGGTTGCACGATCAAATAAGATAATCTTTTTGAAAATTAATCAATATGAGACAATTAATTTCCACCATTTCACATAGCCTTTAATTGATTAACTGTTGTTTATGATACAAGGTCTTTAATGAGTTAAGCTTGCATGCAAAGCCATACCGTGCTTCTATGCTCAGCGTTCTCTATGGTCTCTCTTTACTCGCAGTTCTGGAAGTGAGAGTCTGCTTGCCGGAGTCCGAGTTGAAAATAAACCATTTGCCCACCTGGACCAGACATACAGGTGTACTGTCTTTATTTGTACATTCTTGTGCTGATTTATCAACACAAAGTCCTGTGTGCAAAGTCCTGATTAGAATCACGTATCTGGTTTTTCTTTTTTGTTTTACATTAAGCAGGACTCAATGTACCTTTTCATACCACGCCACTTATATAATATTAAGGGGGCTGACTTCATCTGATTATCTGGGGGCTCAGGAAACACAATTACTGTGGATTGTAAGAATAGGCCTATAAGCTAGTGGAAACTGTAATTAAATCTCAGGTATGCATCCTTTCTGAAATTCCTTTTCACACCACAGCTATCATTTCCTGTCATAAAAAATGTAGCTGAAATGTAATCTCTCGTACCATCTTGCACAAATTGTCATTTAATTTTATTTATAGCAAGGCAGCTAATGGAACTTGGCAGTCAGTGCCGACCTATATTATTTATTTCTTCATTTGTCCATGTTATTCATTTTTTATGTTCATTACGAAAGACGTTACAGACATTCATGGAAGTGTGATTGAATAAATGACAAAAAAAAGTTATTAACCTCCAGAAGCATGCAAAACTGAAGTGATTTGGGACATGGGTGACAGATGGGTAGCAGTGTAGTTTTAATAATTTAATACAAATACGTAGCAGTTAGGTAGCTAAATGTGTGTATGTTATGTATATGTGCATGTTTGTACGTAATACACATCTTTTATGTAATGTTATTTATAAAGTATCTTTTAGGTATATAAAAATGCATTTTCAGTTCAAGTCCATACTGTTTTCATACCTTAAAAACCTCTGTGATCCTCAATTTTATAATCTAAATGGCTAAAAGGCAAGAACTAAGCTACAACAAATCCAGCAATGAAAATGTATTACCACTCGTGGATTCTGTTTAAAAATGTATTTCCACACTAGCAACATATATTGCAATAATACCTTTAATGAAATAGGGGCCGGCACTCCCAGGAGCCTGCGATGAAGAGATGATTTGTTGCTTATGCATAAATTCAATAACGCAGATATCATACCTCATCCTTGCACCGATCAATTGTAGCAAACTGAAAGGAGAGAAAAATTACATCTACCCTCAGAAATCAGACTGGTGCACACTTGACAGTCTTCTGTCATTTTTTTTATGTCTTTCTGTTTGCTACATTTCATATGGTTTTGTTTTTTTATGACATAGTTCTATTTCAGAGCATGTCAAACCTGAATAATTAAATTTTTCAAGCAACAGCAGTGGGTAATTCAGGTTCAGAAAGTAAAAGTCCAGACCAAGATTTTCCAACCAACTAGCTGAGTATATAGTCACAGTCACAAAGTACTCAACTTTCTGGGTGAAACAAAATCCCGGTCTGGACTTTTACTTTCTGAACCTGAATTACCCACCTCTGCCTGGCTCACCGCACTGGGTCTATTGTGACAGCTTCCTATTATGAATGCCAGTGAATATTTAATCAGAAGTGTTACAGTCAAATAAATAATCACTGTTAAAATTTAGTGTTGCGATACCAAAGGACCAGCACATGCATCCTCATGTCACTTATGCTTAGTCATCATGATATAAGTACTTATAATTTCTAGATCAGTTCTATCACCACATATACGTTATATTTGTAATCTGTAAACTTCTGAATTGTGCTTTATTAAAAAATCCTCTGTAAAGTATCATATACAGAAGGTTTTACATTCAAACATGTAAGTACATAAATGTGAACGTGAGAATGTTTCATTAATTGTTAATAATGTTGTTAATAATGTTATCCTCACTATTATCTAATTAGCATGAATGACCTCACGCAGTTTAACACCTGTTATGATATTACTTTGTGTGGTTTCTGCATTCGTGTCTGTGCATATGTCATTACTTTGTTTTACAAGAGTCGCACCAACTGTTGGGTGGGGGCTGTGCTGGCCGGGGGGGGGTGACTCAGCTCCCTGTTCAGCCCAGACCGGGCAAAGGCGGACACGCAGCAGTACGCAATGCCACCGACATCGGCTTCTGGTTGCGCTAACACTGCTACGCTAACGCGTCCTCGCATAAGGAAGCCCTTCGCCTCCTGGGCCCCGAGTGGCGGCCAATCAGAAAGCGAGTCGCCCCTTTGCTGCTCAGTTTTTTATTCCTGGACCTGTCAGACTTTGAGGCTTCCGTTGTGTGTGGGGGAGAGACAGCCTGCTGTTGACCATCTATTCTTGTACCTCCCTCCTGTCTCGTGGTTCCGGTTCCACCTACACAGGCACACCTGTAGTCCCGAACATATGGTAAAACTTTAAGTATTATTTTTTCATCTTCTCCTGACTTGTGCTCTATTATTTGTGAAGATCCATCTCTGTTTCTTCCTCTTACTGAAGATGAAAACTTTGTTGATGTGGCTGTCAGGGGCAAACCAAGTGGAAAATTAATCAGTGACAAAATAATAATTAAATTTGCTAATGAATAGTTGAATAAAAATACTAAATTAATGGGGAAACAGACACCTGGGTAGCGTCGTTTAGTTCTGTTGTTTTTTACATGTCTGTGGATGTCATTGCTCTCCAGTCCTGCAGGGGAAGTTGGATTTGCATGGCCACGTTTGTCATGGATGCTTTCTAAAACCTGTGACCCGGCTGTGGAAATGCTGCCAGTTAGCAAAGTGTATAGACAGACAGGTTACAGGACTTGGTGACTCAGTCTTGTCACTGAAGTCTCAGGTCTTATTTGAGAGATTTATAACATGCTGATGTCCCTCTTTCTGTCACTGCACTTAACTGGTGACCTTGCTTTCTGTCACTGCACTTAACTGGTGATCTTGCTTTCTGTCACTGCACTTAACTGGTGACCTTGCATTCTGTCACTGCACTTAACTGGTGACCTTGCATTCTGTCACTGCACTTAACTGGTGACCTTGCTTTCTGTCAATACACTTAACTGGTGACCTTGCATTCTGTCACTGCACTTAACTGCTGACCTTGCTTTCTGTCACTGCACTTAACTGCTGACCTTGCTTTCTGTCACTGCACTTAACTGCTGACCTTGCTTTATGTCACTGCACTTAACTGCTGACCTTGCTTTCTGTCACTGCACTTAACTGCTGACCTTGCTTTCTGTCACTGCACTTAACTGCTGACCTTGCTTTCTGTCACTGCCCTTTTGGCTTCTGTGAGTCTTTCTTTTTTCCGGATTCCTGGCTTCTTGGCCCTCGTCTCTTTCCAGGGTCCTATGTTCTGGTCTGGTGTCCAGTATCGCTGCTTGTCTGCGTTGACCCGGGCACAACCCATCGGCGTCCATGCCACAACTTTGCCAGGCAGCCATCCAGAGCTTTGAGGCTCAAACAGTGTTTCCCAATCCAGTCCTCGGCGCACCGCAGCCGGCCCACGTTTTTTCTCCCTCTGAGTTCCCTGCCAGACAGTCCACATTTTTGATCCAAGCTGGGAGGGAGCAAAAACGTGGACTACCTGCGGGTCCGCGATCACCGGATTGGGAAGCATTGGTGTAGAAGGATGGTTGGTATAGGTATAAGATCACGTTCACAGAGTTCCCTGGTGTAGCTTGAGGTATCAGAACAGTGTAACAGCAATGAATGCAGCCAGTTGCTCCAGTCATGGTCAAATGGTGTGGTTCATGTCGTTTTACTATGGTGTTGAACGCCGTGATAATATAACATAGTAATTAAATGTGACATGCAGACAATGGACAGTTTTGTAGGTAACACGAACAGTATACACTTCCAAACAGCAAATCCTGCACTGCAACCAGATACAAACAGCATGCAGACAGGGTCAAGAGCTTCACTTACTGTTCAGCTAAGCGTAAGAACTGCTGAAACGCCCGATTGAAGCAATTTTGAACATGGTTTGATTGTTGATGCCTTACATAGTGGCTCCAGCATGTCAGAGACAGAGATGGCAGCATACCTAGAGTGTACAGAGATAAACAAAACAACCAGTCAGAGACAGTTCTGCTGCTAAAAAAAACCTTGTTAATGAGAAAAGTCAGAACAGAATGGCCTGACAATCGCTAACACAATTGCAAAAGTAACAGTTCAGTACAACCACGATGTGTAGAATGACTTCTCTGCACATACAACTCATCTATCGTGCATCGGTTCTGGAAAAAGTGGGGAAAAGCAATAATGCAGAGACTGGAGTTCATATCTTACTGGAGTCACCATAACCTGTTTAAATTAAATCTCGGGCTCCATTCTATCTCTGCTTGAAACACAGAGCAAGCTTTCAACCCTGACCGAAAAATGTACTGGCTAGTAACTAGCAATAATATTTCTTAGTGAAAATATTAATAGTCATAATACTCAGCTAGGGAATTGGTATGACTTTCAGGATTCTTATAAAAAGAGAATTGTTTATTTAGCAATATTAAACCACATGGGCTTGTTACACTTTTTGTTAAAAAAAGGGCTTTGTTTAAACACCAATTACTTTACATGATGTCACCTTTCTCAGGAGCCACACAGCCTTGTTCGCTCATGGTTTGCTTTGGTTAAGCAGCATAGATACGCTGCTTATCTTAAATGCACATTCACCCAGGAAACCATGAAGTTTGAGAAACTTTTTGCATCATTAGCTGGGTGATTCCTGTTTTGGGTCACATATTCATGTCCTCGTCTTTAACTGGCTCTTATTCTTTTATAAAATTAGACAAATCTTTATAACAAACCTATTTTATTATGTGTTTAGGTGTTTTCTATTGCTCTAACAAAGATAAATTACTATTTTTATCTTTTTACATCTCTTTAAAGCACCATTTCTCTGGAATATGCTCTCATTTTAGCATGTCCCAAATGCAATGTATTCAACTTCATCAGTAAATATAAACTATAAAATTATAAAAACCAAAACTTATTCTTTATTATTTTGATAGACTAGGGTATACTACTTTTAGAGAAAGAAACAAATCTGGTGAAACTTATTTTGTTTTCTGTAATTATATAATATATTATATGTCCTGCATTCGTTTTCCACCCTGTGAGCCTCTAGTTTCTTGGCTCCCTAAAAAGATTACAAATCCATACAGCCATTTCCACGAAGTGACATCATTTGTTTTTTGGGGGGAAATTCAACTGGAAGACTAAGGTAAGCTTTAACTGTCACTCTCTCCTGTATTTTTCTCAATTTTTTATTACATACCGGTTTGAGGCACCCCTAAAGTTCCACCCCGTTAGTATAGTCCTGACAATATGTTTAAACCATAAAATACAATCATTCCAATTTTCAGAAAACAGACAGCCAAATATTTGGTCCAAAACAGGAATCACCCAGCTAAAAAATATTGGAAAATTACAGAATGACAGAAAGGGGTATTGTTATTTAGTCAAGACAATGCTGATTTTGAAGCTGCACTTACAGTAGCTGTTGCATCTTTTAGACAAAGATTCCTGTTCTGAAAACTTTACGAGATCGAAGTTAATTTTCTCTCAGACACCGACTGTTTGTTTCCGAGACAGAGTAATACACCTCACCATCAGTGTGAATGACCTCTTCATTAAGGCCGACCTTATGTGCATTTTATTAGCTTGTTTCCCTTCCTGCTCGTCCAGTCTGCCCAATCAATTGGTGGCATAAAACACAGATTTTATTAAGAAGCCGTCCTTTGAAAGCCATGGGAGGGAAGAATTCTTCCCTTTGTCGGCTGGGTGAAGGCTGACTACCTATGTGAGTGGCCAACATGGTTTCTGTTCAGCTGCCTAAAGGTCTGAGGTCTTACAGCACGCCATCCATTGCTGCAAGCTGCATTCTGGGAAATGTGAGTGGCCTAATCGCTTTTCCTGGATGAAGCATCGTCACAAATAATTTTTTAATTTTGAGAGACTGGGGCCACAAATGAACCTGTCACACATTTTCTCTTTTTTTTAGCTTTAACTGGCTGTTTTGAATTCTCATATGACATTATGATATCATGATATTGCATATTATTAATGGTTGCTGGATTTATTGAAATGTATCTCCATCCATCCATAAATTTTCCCCAACTGTCCATCCATTGCAGGCTTGCAATCAAACGAAGGCATTTCTTTGCAAGAGGGGGCAGGGGTCATCCTGAATGTGACTGTGTAGCTCTGTAGGCAGTAAGAAACATATGTCTGAGGTAGATAGTTCAGGTCCAGAAAGTAAAAATTCCAGACCAGGATTATGTTTCAGCCAATCAGTTGAGCATAAAGAGTCACAGTCACACAGAGTACTCAAGTGTTTGGTTGAAACAAAACCTTGATCTGGATTTTTACTTGAACTATCCACCTCTGCACATATTAGAATAAAAATGTAATGAGGAAAAAAGTCAACATTGTTAGGTGTTGAAAAAAAGCAGTTAAAATAATCTCAAATAAAACAAGATGGTCGATTTTAATTTTCCATTAGCTTCCTTCTTACATTGACCCAGAGTCCAAAATTTGCTGGTTACTCCAAATGCAGCTCATTTTAGTCTGTGCACTCAGTATCAGAATTATGTAATATCAATTTCCCCATCCTGCACTGTGTTAAAGGGTGTGAATTTCAGTATAGCAAGCAGTCATTTTTAGATAAACATGTAATTATTAACTTCTCTGGCAGGAACCAAGAGGCAAATCAATATATCAGCTGATTTGTCCACTGGAATAACACTTAAACTTCAGATTCAGGCCTAGACAAATAGTAAAATCTCCGGACAGGTCCTCAAACCAGCATTTTAGGCTCCACAGAACAGTGGCTATAACCATAGTCAAAATGAGGCTGGTCCACGGAGCTGTGGAGCTGGGAGTTCTCTGGTTGAGCATGCAGGACCTTCACAAACTCGCACTGCATGGTCTGCACGCCGCCGATGGTTCAGCACTCGGGTAATGTATTTTCTCCAGTGCCAGACAAATCACATAGCAGCATCTCTTCTAAGCTCATTTATATGTAACTACCAAGGGGAACCATAAATTTCAGTGGGAAATTGCATAATATATACAGACCTCAGCGTGTGCTGGAGTGTGACATAAATCAGTCACATCACATGTGGCTGAAACATTCTGCAGAAGACGGTCACGCAGCCGCGCTTTTACATTTGCAGGTGCCCTTTCACAGAGACGCCTCCCCGCTTTGAATCCAATTTTCATTGAAGGGAGTGAGAATGACGATGGCTGGCTGACAACATAGCCTAAGAGTGTCTCTGTTGGCCCCCGCGGTAGAAGCAGCGAGTGCCGCTCTCCGTGTTTGCGGTGTGTGTGACTGAAGGGTTTCTGCCTTTGTGGGGCCATTTTATAGGGATATATGCAGGAGATAAACTTTTTTGTTTGTTTCATGTGATTTTGTGTTTTGGTTGTATGGGATCATTAGTTGCATTAAAAATTTACCCAAACGGAAGTTCTCACATATACATCTTTTTTTTTTAATAAAAATAAATAAAATTCTACCAGGGCTGGACTGGGTTTTCCAATGTGGGTCGACGGGTATGTGGGGGTGGCAGAATTTATTGGGGGAGGGCCCCAAAATCCAGGATCGATTTCTAATCAGTCCAGCCCAGTAATTATTTTGAAGATTATTCAACAGAAATAACTATCTAAGTTATTATTTATCTGTATTAATCATTTTGATGAAACGAGCATAAAAAATATTTTAAATATAAAACTGAGTTCTTATTGGGTTAAATGGCACAAACAAACAGGTGATAGATAGATAGATATCTCCTGATCTCCAAGATAAAAACAGTGTTAGATTATTTGGATCATCAGCCCAAAACGCGCGGCGTGCTTTTGTACAGGAACAAAGAACCCGGACAAAAAGCTTTAGATGCCAGTAATGGCTGAGTAACGCAAACAGGCGCCTGCAGCGTTCTGCTGAATGCAATTTGGGACTTTATCTTTGTTTCCCCCCCCCCCCCCACACACACTTTTTCCTTCAAGGAGTGGGGGATCTGGCTTCTAGTCAGGGAACGAATTGGTGTAGCCGGGCTAATCAAGTCCTGGGGTGGAGAGAAGTGGATGCTCTTCATCACTGTGGGGTGACGCCTGTGGATCTCTGGGACAGCCTAGTCACTGCTGGGGATGGGCAAATCCAGATATACTTCCCTGGCACACCTGGAGCAGTGGGGTGGGGGGGGGGGGCTGCATTTCTTTGTTTCTGAATAATGGAGAAAGCAAAGGAGATGGGACTCTGTGTAGATTCATCTTCCAGAACTGGGACAGAACGGTCACATTGATGTGTGACATGAGTCATACGTGGCAGCAAGTTTGATGTCATACATTACAGGCACATTTGGACCAAAAAAATAATTAAAAATAAATTAATTCAGTCTCTGTGTTTGCTTCCCTTTCTATGCAAAAATAAGAAGCAAAAATATGTGATAAAAGTACAACTTTTTCAAGACAGCAGACAGTACAGCAACTTGCTGATGTTAGAATAGTGTTAGTACCTAAGCCTGTACAGAGGGCTGTTTTTAAGCGGTACGGTACAAAGAGGCTTAGTGCCATGAAAGGATTAAAGATGAAAGATAATTACTTTTTTAGTAGATATGTCAGTCTCTGAGACTTTGAGAAATAAAACCTTTGGTCATTATTCAGAAGTGAATAAAGATCTCTGTGTTTCCGGCTTTTTGGATCTGTCTGTGTCCAAGAAAGGGCATGTCACAGTGTGGAGAGCTGGGAGATACCATCCGCCTCTTTATCAATAAAAATGACAGTAACAAACGTAAATGAATTTTTCATTTACTGACATCGGTGTGTGTGTATGTGTGTGTTAAGCTCTTTAGGGAATCGTCAAAGTACTGATCAGTTACTCGGTTACAGAAAACCAGCAAATGGTTTCCGAACAAAATAACCATCAGCTGAACATGCGTAAAAATTCCTGTGAGAAATGTCCCGACCAGGACACCCATGGAGCAGGACCAGTCACCTAAACTCTGTCCCATTATGTGCAGGAGATGATGTCCCTATGTGACTATTTGTGTGGTTAATGTCCGATTTTTATTTTGAATTAAGATGATCTGTGGGTGTCGCCGAGGATGTCCAATACACAACATGGATGACATGGGTTCACAGTCTCTATCAAGGATGCTTGACGGAATTGACATCTTAGAGGCCATAGAGGAGGTTTTCCCTCCCGTTCCTTGGCTGTTGGTCTTATTTTCAATGGAAGAGAATTGCTTGCAGGTACAGCCACAAGACAGGGGCTGTAACAGGTACTGATCCAGAGGATGTCCCAAAGGAGACGGGGGGCACTCTGTGGAAGCTCATTCCTTCTGGAGCGCCCCTTCCTGCTGAACACTGGGGCCTCTGCAGCTGCAGGCGTGAAGCTGAAACAAGCCAGCAAATATTAGCATTCAGGTCTGATCAGGTGGACTTCCAGAAGGACAGAAGGTCCACAAAGGTTCTTCTCATCCTCCATTTCAATCAAGGCATTTTTTTCCCTTTTATTCCTGGTACCATTTGCTAAAACTCAGTTTACTGGCGATGACTCTGCCCAGCTGACCCCATCTATCAATCATGCCTGTCCGTGGGGGGGGGGGGGGGGG
>JAODUD010000127.1:21799303-21811064 GCA_026784285.1 Stomatorhinus walkeri
CAGGGCAGAGAACAACCCAGGATGGGGTGCCAACCCACCACAGGACAGAGAACAACACAGGATGGGGCGCCAACCCAACACAGGGCAGAGAACAACCCAGGATGGGGTGCCAACCCAGCACAGAGCAGATAATAAACCAGGATGGGGTGCCAACCCACCACAGGGCAGAGAACAACACAGGATGGGGCACCAACCCACCACAGGACAGAGAACAACACAGGATGGGGCACCAACCCACCACAGGGCAGAGAACAACCCAGGATGGGGCGCCAACCCAACACAGGGCAGAGAACAACATCGGATGGGGCGCCAACCCACCACAGGGCAGAGAACAACCCAGGATGGGGTGCCAACCCACCACAGGACAGAGAACAACACAGGATGGGGCGCCAACCCAACACAGGGCAGAGAACAACATCGGATGGGGCGCCAACCCACCACAGGGCAGAGAACAACCCAGGATGGGGTGCCAACCCAACACAGGGCAGAGAACAACCCAGGATGGGGTGCCAACCCAACACAGGGCAGAGAACAACCCAGGATGTGGTGCCAACCCACATAAGGGCAGAGAACAACCCAGGATGGGGCGCCAACCCACCACAGGGCAGACTCACGTACCTATTTATCCCAAAGGTGTTCAGTGGGGTTGAGGTCAGGGCTCTGTACTAACCAGTCAAGTTCTTCTAGACCAAACTCACCCAACCATGTGTCTATGAACCTTGCTTTGTGCACTGGGGCACAGTCAAGCTGGAACAGAAAAGGGTCGTCCCCAAATTGTTCCCATAAAGTCGGAAGCATAGAATTATCCAAAATATTTTGTTATGTTGAAGCATTAGGAGTTCCCTTCATTGGAACTAATCCCAGCCCAACCCCTGAAAACAACCCCAAACCATTTTCCCTCCTCCACCAAACTTTACAGTTGGCACAATGCAGGTAATGTCTGAGTTTGGCAGACTCATCCATCAGACTGGCAGATAGAGAAGCGCGATTCGTCACTCCACAGAACACGTTTCCGCTACTCCAGAGTCCAGTAGCGACGTGCTTTACACCTCTCCATCCGATCTGACACTTGGTATTGCGCTTGGTGATGTGAGGCTTGCATACAGTAGTCGAGTTGTAAAAACAAATCAGGGGAGGTGGTGAATTTTATCGCTTATCATCCATATTTTGTGCTGATGACAGTGCGCACATGGTGGGAGACCAACTGTGTACCCTTTTATTGTTGTTTAAGCAAAAACATGATTAATATATTCTACTATCCTAAAACAACATGCATGGTGTGGATGTTACGCGTCAGATACTCCTGTCATTGATCCTGACCTCACCTCAGAATTGGAGTCAGTCCCCTGGCTGGCAAAGCTATCATACGCTCCATAGTTAAGGTCAAACGCAGAGGACACCTTTTCCCACGTGGTTCAAGTGCAGCTAAATACTCATGGTACTTCTTTTGGTAATTCATCTATTAAAATTCAAAACAAAACCTTAGAAAACATTGTATATGAACATCTTAATCCTCTCAAGTCAGGTCAGCTCCATTTTTAATTCAAATGCAAAAACAAAAGAATGAAACAATTTACAAAATCTGAAAATGAATCTTACAAATTACACAAATATATAGCACAAGCTGAGATATTTTTTTTTATAAAAGTGACACACATAACCCCCCCACACACTTTTTTTTTAATCGTCGCGATTTAGAGACAGTGTCTCCCTTCACTTATACAGCAAGCTTGTCTCACGACGGTCCAAGTACTCGGCCGTTCGGGTGTTTTCGGCACCAGAAGGAAGCCTACGAACGCACAAGTGACGAATGTTAGTGACGAACAAAAGAATGAACGTAAAAGTGATAAGACAAGCGCAGGCGTTACACGAAAAATAAATCCGAAATCACGGGGGATGCTTTTGGAGGTTGAAAAGCCAAAGATAAATTTTACAAACGTTTTAAAATAATTTTAAAAGTCGATTCGTTCAACATGTTCACTAAAAAAACGAGTTAAAAGAATGATACGTTTGCGAATCGGCCATCACTAATGCATTCATGATAAATTAGCACAAGGAATGGAACGGGGGACGTTCGTTTTAGAAGGGGGATAATTTTGACTGTTTTTGTTTCAGGGAAGATAACATCCCTTCTCAACCCCCACAACTGCTTGCACAGCTGCACGGCCATGGAAGCCCATTCCACGAAGCTCCCAGGGCAAAGTTTTTGTGCCGGGATTAATGCTAGAGGAAGTTTTGTAACTCTGCGGTTACTGAGTAAACAAAGCATTGGCGACTTTTATACTCTAAGCACCTCAGTACTCGGCAACCCCACACTATTAATTACTTTATGCGCTCTGTTACTGCGTTGCTGAGTGAAAAAGTAAAAACACTTTTACTTTTCAGTAATACCACTTACAGTTGACCGTGGAATATCGGGCAGGGAAGAAATTTCACTTATTACACTGGGTTATTGCATCCTATGACAGTACCATGCTTGAATTCCCTGAACTCTTCAGAACGACCCATTCTTTCACAAATGTTTGTAAGCAGACTGAATGGACAGGTGCTTGACTTTATACCCCTGTGGCAATGGGTCTGAATGAAACACTTGAATTCAATCATTGGAGAGGTTTGTCCCAATACTCTTGTCCATATAGTGCATGTGCCATCATGAAAATGGTTTACCCATAATACCCAGTTTTTTCTACAGCTAATCATTTGATCATTATAATTTCCTGGAGCTTTTTCCACATGTGAAAATAGGTGTGTCCCCTGGCCCACCAAGAAAAATGCAGATCTTGGAACTGTCTTTAGCATCAGAGAGGATTTCACAGTAATCCCCTTTAAAAACACTCGTGTGATTATAGCTAACAGACTTTTGTAATTGTGCCACAGGTTAGAAGCTGATCTTGCTTTGTTGGCTGCAGCGTGCTGTGGTCCTGCTGTGGTCTTGTTCACCTGTCCCGTAAAACAATTCATTTGTAAAGCAATAAAACGGTATTATTAAGGGCACAGGTTTATTTATTTATTTTTTGTTTAATAAATGGAACAGGGAGAGAAAGTGAGATACAGAAGAGATACAGAAGTCAGGCGGTGGGTCAAGCTCTTTGGAAGGCTGACTGCAGAATCTCTGAGGCGTAAGACAGGCAGGGGCTTAAAGTTCATTTCTACTGGTAAGGTCAAGGGAAAGGCCCTGGAGGGCACGGTAGATGCTGGTGCTGTTTCAGAGACGTGGATTAAGGATCTCAGATGCAACGCAAAAAATAATGTGGTTTGAGGTTGGAAAAGATTGCCAGGTCTCCACTGAGGATTAAAACCTTCTGCCTCTGTGCCTTTGGAATATTGAGGGGTATTCCCAACAAAAGGTCTCTGTTCTTATTCATACTTCTCATACCTGGAGGCATGTGATAAATGTCATCACTGGGATGCTGTATTCATGATATCAACGCCACAAATCCTTTCCATCCCTCTACGAGGTGCCACACATGTATCTACTAGGCCATTACCTCCAACAATCTCATCTGCTCTATTTACTCTCTATCTTTTCGCTCTTCCGAGGCAAATCAAAAACCTGCCTTGTTTTTATTATGTATCTATGCTGCGAGTTCAGATTGCCAGCAGAACAAACCTGATTCTTAAAACCCGTCACTCAGCCAGCTGTGTCAGCCAGAACTTTGCTCTTAAGGCGTCGTTGCAGCGAATTGTCCACCTGATATTCCCAACAACGGATGAGATGAATCTGCAGGACTTGTACTGCCAGACGTCGGGCGATTTTTAGGAGCTCAAGACTTTCATATGTCTTCAGACTTTCAGACTGTACAGACCTATGGTGGTGAGAAAGTCTGGATTCGGGCCAAACGAAAATGCCATCCTGGACTCTCCTCAACTTCAAGTTGGAAGAGAAGGTTTGCTGGTGTAGCAGAAATCTGGAGAACATGAAAAAACAAGATGGTCATCTGCTGAATAGGTCAAGTTAACTGTAATTAATAAAGTGGAACCAGAAGGAATGAAGTGCAAAGGCAATTCATTAGTCTTCAGCGATGCATACAGGAATAACACATGGTTGTGATTAATCACTGCATAGCCAAAAAAATAAAAAATGACCTCGACTTGGCGTGGTGGACCATGTGTTCAAACATGGCCTACCATGAAGATGGTTATTTATCTCCCATTCTGAGGCTTTGAGGGGGCGTGACGAATTTACAAATGCCGTGTAATTCCACCAGCACCATTCTTTTGGGACACATTTGGGGGAAAGTGCTTTTTAAAAGTAGATTATATATTTTATTCTTAAGAAAGTGTGTGACATTGTATATACCGCCGAAGAGGCAGCTGACAGGAAATATCAGTATGACTTTCCATTCCTGTGTGTTTAAAACAATTTTTCTTCTGGGATTGATAGTAGCTGCTCTGAGCTGGCGGCTGGTGCCTATAGTCTCGTGCTTCTCCTTATCAGCCGTTTAATCTCCAGCTTGGTCTCTCCTGTGGCTTTACGACGCATATTTCTTTCCAGGTGAAAGAGGTGGTCCTGCTTGATGGGAGCCAATCAGATAAAGTGAGCATGTTCTTCATTGTCATGCTGCCGTTCATCTGAAGAGAATCACGATTCTTCTCAGATGAGACTGAGGGTCTGCTCAGGTGCTGCCGCGTTTCCAAGCCTTTTGTGCCGTCTGTCTGCACCTGTTCATGAAGTTTACAGATTTTCCACCTGTGTTAATCTAATAGTTTCACCAGAACTGTGCATCATCCTGTCTCTATGCAGAAGACAGTCCAAGCTCTGGCTTTTCAGTTATATTGTATACATCAGGGATGTTTTAAACGCTAATTTTTTAAATAGTTGGTCTGATGTCATTAACTGGATCATGTAACCATAAATTTACATCCCCCAGCAAAGTAATTAACTTTTATTTGCATACGTTTTTAATTTCCCAATTCTCTTGATCACTATTTAAAATAATTTTCCTCGAAATTAATAAAATGTTAATAACTTTCACAAAGAGTGGGATCACAAACTGAAGATGGCTATTGTTATGGTGATTTAGTCATTCACCCAAAACAGTCATCCATGGAAAGCAGTAGCTTGAAATATTAGATTCTGAACAAACAGATGAAATAGACAAGCTTCGCATGATAAAGGATATATTGAGTGCACTTGAACTCTGTCGACTCAGAAGATATACAGAGTGGGAATTAGCTTTAATATAAACTGATTTAAGCCTGCAACATTGTGGGAGAAATGCATAACTTCAGGGAATCAAGACAACCGGCTGGAATAGAGTTTTTAGGTCGGCTTTGCAGCAGACAAAAGAAGTGGTGACAGAGATATGCATACAGCAGTTATTGTGCAACGATGGTTGGTCTCATAAGGTTACTGAATATTAACCTGTGTATTCGGGTTGTCTGAGGGTGGATGCAGGAATAAAATAATTGCAGGCTTTTGCAACCATTTAACTAATAACCAGTTATTTCCAAATCTAGAGAGGTAGCATCACCAAAAGAAGTGGAAATCCACATTTTTTTTGTTTAATAATTTTTTGGTCAGTACATAGTTCATACATGTTCTCACATAGTTTTGGTGTCTTTATAGTTATTCTAAAATTAAGGGAATAGTTCAAATGAACCTTTCTAAGAGTGGGTGTGTCCAAACATTTGACGGGTGCTGTGCTGTTGATGACTGTTATGTCCCGGGCTCTTCCGTTTGAGCATAAAGGTGTTCCCCATATGTTACTCATTCAAACTCTTTCCAGCAGACCAGTAGCCTGGCTGCTGCTATGGGGAGACAAGCCCCCTATTTTTCGCACGTGGCCTCCTTGAATCATGTTGTGTCATCATTTTTAAAAAGTGCAGTACACTGCAGGTAATTTGACTCACTTCCAGAAGATTATCATTTCATTATGTCTGCTCAGAAATCTACCACAATATGATTGCATAAATTTGATACAGATATTTATACTTTCATGCTGCGATCAGAAATTGACCATGCAAGTCACCATTACTTGATTTTAAAGTGCAATTTAAAACAAAGTTCCAGAAACATTTTCACAGTCTAACATCTAAATTTGTCCCTCCTAAAATTCTAATCATGCTGTCTGATGGATTAAGATTTTAAGAGTTCAGTGGTTTCGAATGACAGCTAGCTGGCACCTATTTAAGGAGCAAGAGTCAACTTATCAATAGATTGTGCCATTCCTCTTGTTTTGTTTAGCCCAATTTTTACCCAAAAGAGATCTTATTCATTTATATGGTTATTCAGGGCCAGTCAGGTTCAGCTTTGGGTTACTTGTGGGAATCTGTGCCTTTAATCATTGTGCTGCTATCTACCATTGTAGGTCATAAAAGTAAGGGTTAGATCAGACCCAGAATCCCTCTGGGCCTCTTGCAAATGTTGTGCTTGTGGTGTGATGATACAAAAATGGTACTTTAAATGTTACTATGCAACGATTGGGGTCGGGATGTTTTCTTCAAATACCTGCTCATATTCCTCGTTGGACGCAGCATCGTCAGCGTACAAACTTGACTTCACATTAAAAGCCAGGAATGCAGATGTTGCATTTTGTCATTCTAGGTTTTGGGTGGAAGCATTGCAACATTAGCAGTACATCTAAAGAAGAAGATTGAAGACAAACCATAGAGAAACTGCCCTTCTAAACAGTATCAATGTTTTGACTACAGCGTTTCATTTATCCATAACTAATGTTGTCACCATTATAACCTTCCTTTAATTTACCTATGCTGCATGAACAAAAGTATTGGGACATCTGGCCATTACACCCAGAGGGAATCTTTATGACATCCCATTATAAGCCCATAGGTATCAGTATGGAGCTGGTCCCACCTTTGCAGCTATAACAGCTGCCACTCTTCTGGGAAGGCTGTCCACAAGGTTTTTGACTGTGTCTGTGGGAATTTTTGCCCATTCATCCAGAAGAGTATTTGTGAGGTCAGGCACTGATGTTGGACATGAAGGTCTGGGTTGTCCCAAAGGTGTTCTGTTGGGTTGAGGTCAGGGCTCTGTGCAGACCAGTCAAGTTCCTCCACACCAGACTCTCTCATCCATGTCCTTATGGACCTTGCTTTGTGCAGTCATGTTGGAACAGGAAGGGACCGTCCCCAAACTGTTCCCACAAAGTTTGGAGCATGAAATTGTCCAAAATGGCTTCAAATCCTGTAGCATTAAGAGTTCCTGGAATTAATGGGTCCAACCCCTGAAAAACACCCCCACACCATAATCCCCCCTCCACCAAACTTTACACTTGGCACAATGCAGTCAGGCAAGTACTTTTCTCCTGGCAACCGGCAAAACCAGACTCATCGATCAGACTACCAGATAGATTGATAGCATGATTTGTCGCTCCACAGAACACGTTTCTGTCGTACAATATATTGAAATACATCCGCCTAAATTGGCAAGTTTCGCTCATCTGACCATGTGCATGTACAAATATCTACTTTTTGAATACTAAAAGAGATGTGGTTACCTTTTGGACCATTGAACTAATCTAACAGGGCAAATCTGTTAAACAATTTGATGCAACTAACTGGTGTTGATAGAAAATACTGCATTTTTACTGCACGTGTTTAAGTAATTAAAAGCGAATTTTTAATTCATTCATTTTTAATAACAGATTTGTGTGTGAGACGTCATTCAAAATCAGTGTACTGCGCCTCCTCATCTAATGCCGATCGCAGTAGGTCTCTCCTGGCCTCTCAGTAACAGGCACATCTGTTGCGTATCGATCCGGTATCTCCACGCGTGGCAGCTGTTAATGGGTGGCACTTCAATGCCACTGGTTGTTAACTGTGGATTCAGCCACACGCAGTTTATAACGCTATTTAGTCTGTCCGGTTTAATACCTGCTGTCTGCTTGATCCAATGGAACACAACCTATAAGGAAGTGTTAAAAAGTTTGAATTGTATAGGTAGGCACTAATGAAACTGCCCTATCACTGCAGCCTACTAGGTCATGTGACTTTTGCTCAGTCTCCTTCCATCACACAGTGCAGATCATACATTCTGCTGAAAGGAGCAGAACATCACCTTGTTTTTTTACACAAAATAGTGCAAAAATGTTGGCTGGGGTGGGCAGTATTTCTGATACATGTAATTAAAATATGCATTTTAAATACCAAATAATATTTGTAATTTGTAAGGTGGGTGAGTGTTTCTTTTTATTGATTGTTGCCAAAAATTAAAGTTTTAACATTTTCCTTTAAATACATTTGTTAATTATTGGTAGGATAAAGTGCCTTTTACCAACTCACCGTAGCCTATGTGCTGAAGTTAGCTAAAGTAAACAGTGAGCTTCCCATAGAGCTGGGTTGCTAATTTCTATCATTGTCCCAACAAATAAAATCTGTGGTGTGGGCAAGGAAGCAGTTTTCTCAGTTAAATTACATTAAAACACATCTTTCTGTGTTTCTTGTGTTCATAATACTTTTTCCTTTTAGGTTGACTTGCCTTTATCTGAGTGTCCACATGAGTATTTTGGATATAGACACTTCAGAATATTTGATATTTTGTCTAGTTTCACCTTCGTATCACTCCTTAACATGCAGTGAGAGGCAATCGCTGTCATGCTTGGTCAGTTACAGAAACACATCATACAGTCCCATGCAGAATGGAAGTCTGTGAAATGTATGTTTAAATGCAAAAGAATGTAATATATTTTGATACTTTGTGTGGTTGCTATATTTTGAAGTTTATTTTTATACTCTTACAATTAGGGTGTTTTGTATCAGAATACATTTTGAAGTACTTTGTGACGCTGTGGTGGAATGCAGTGATATTCCAGCTGTTCCCTCTTTTAAAAGTTGTGTCCTGGATAGATAGAGATGCTTGTTCAAATCGATCAGTAGTTTGCCCCCCCTCCCCCAAAACATTTATTTAACCAGCCTATTATTTTATCATTTACGTGGTTTGACTTAAGCCATGGCACCTGTCTCCCTTTTATAAACAGATAAATTATTTTTACTTGTCTACGCTCATCAGGGAGAGTTAAACAGTGGAGCATTTTATTTTATGTTTTGTTCATCCCCCACACAATCTTGTCTCCTATCTACCTCATTTGTTCTCAGCATCTTAAAACTGTCTGTGACCCCTTCGCACTCCTGGGTGACTCTTCCAAACAAAGGAGCTAGAAATGTCCGCTGTTCAGCATACTTTTTTTTGTTTGTTTTTAAAATAATGAGAATATAAACATTTATGAAGCACGTTACATGAGCAGAACATGGAGTATGGCCGAATGGTGACTTGCCATGTCTTTCCTGGTCCTGCTACATGTTGACGAGCATTTGAAGCACGCCCTGGTCCCTCGCGTGATGGATAACCGCCGTTCTGTTCTCATTGCTACTGAGAAAAGAGCCCGGACGTCGGCACTTAGCAGAAGCAGCTTCTGTAAGACACATACTGCAGAATAATGAAGCTATTATCTTTTCAGTAACGGATATATTTTGACAGCTGCCTGCTATACATCTTATAAAAGACATTACCAAGAGATTCACAGTGAGCATTGTCTGAGGCGTGCTAACCCCTTGCAGCATCACCCCAACCTCTTGTGCTGAAAGACACGCTTAGTTTAAAAAGGTCAGCTCATTTTAGGCAGCTTTGGTGAAGTCATTTTTTATAGTGAGGCTTTTTAGAACTCCACTGCCAGGGCTTATTTAAATAGAACATCGAACGTGGGGGAAGTGTGACCAGAGCTATGTATATAAAACTTGCCCACCTTGTTGTCGCTTTTCTCCCCCGTTGTAAAGTTTATGAGGTTGACCATAATTATAATTTTGCAGCATAATAGTGATATGCAGTTTGAAGTAAGTCCTTTGTGCCTAGTAATGGCTAGTGCTGTTAGTTTATTATTAAGCGGGCTTATTGAGCCAAGCCGTGATGTGGTACCGTACATAGCAGTACACCATTATGTCTAGTACCTTCAAATTCCTTTGGCTGAGTTGTTTCCAGTGGACCAAATTCGCCCCCCACAATATGATAAAAACCTGTTACTTTGACGTTGTGGGAAACATTTCTCAGGTCCCCACAAATATCTGTGAATGCAATCAAAAAAGTAAAAATGCCAAAAGTCTCATATTTTGTTTACGTAGTTATGGTTAAGATTACGGCTGGGTAGGGGTCAAGGTTGCCATTCTTGGGATTAGGGTTTGTCCAAACGAAATGAATTGAGAGTCCCCACAAAGACAGGAATACAAACACGTGTATGTGTGTGTGCTTGTGTGTGTGTGTATGTGGGTGGGTAGGGGGGTTTCATTATATTGTGAAGATTACTGTATGACAGTACATTGCGAATATACTGACATGAGGCAGAAACTTACTTATTCACCCCCTGAGCTCATCCAAGGTCCTTCTGTTTGCATCGGAAAATTCATAAGCGCAAATTTCACCTCAACTTGGCCAGTAAAAGAAACATATACAGTATGTGAGTATACTGAGGTCCTAATATCAAGGACATGTCAAGAAAGTAAGTTCAACTTATGTTTTATATGTAATTTATTCATAAAAGCAAAGAGTTTCTTTACAAAGTGGATCACCTTTAACAGACTAAAGATGTTACTCAGTGGCCTAATATTATTTATTGACTGATTCCCCATGCCAAGGCTTCCTCATCCTAGCCTTTGCGACCTACTATATCTAATAAATCTTGTTGCAACCAAACTTTCGGCAAATTAGCCTTGGATAAGCTTTTGCTCGAATGAATGGCACAAAAATGACATGAAACTGAGTTGGTGTTGAATTCAGCCATAGGCCGGCCTCCATCTATATATATTTCATTCCAAACATCATCTCTGGTTTGGTCTGGAAAGCTTGTGCAAGGTCTTAGGCTGGGATGGGCACAGCCTTTGTGTTTCCAGGCCGAGCGGTGCTCTCGCCTGGAGCACGACCAGTAGGATAAGGAGAATTCAGCAAGCAGAAAGAAAGCTGGTGAGCTAGACCAGGTCTAACTGCTGTGCTTTAAACAATGAGAACTAAAGAACATGATAGAACCATAGATTATAGTATAATTCAAAATGAACCAGCCTTCCATTCCACGACTGAGAGCTTCTCCTGGCGGCAGATGCACCCCGAGATGACGATCAGAGACGGTAATCCTTCAGTTTCCTAGAGCCACTGTTTAACCTCCAGGTATCAGCCGAAGCCCTGCAGTGGTGGTGACCAGCAGAAGAAAAGATGAAAGTAAAAGTCTGATGAGAATCAGGAGCAGTCCAGCAAGCCCTGGTCCTTAGTGCCAGGAATCAGACTCTAATGTCACTATTCAGACTTAGGTCTCTGGTGATCTTTCTCCTTTCCACTTAGGAACTTTGTAATCCCACATATTCCTCAGAGAAATCTGCTTTCTAAAACTTCACCCCACAGCTAAAATTTGAGACTCATCACTGCTGTCCTCTGCAACTTAAAAACCTGTGCCTTCTTTATGAAACTCTACACGCTGCATGTTTTATGGTACCATATGTTTTATAGTGCATTTTTACTGGCACGGTATAACACAAACAATGGCTAGACACATTTTATGACGTTTCAGACTGCTGTATTCGTAGCAGTGGTTTTTCAGTCTTTACTCTTGTACTTGGGTCCGCTCACCTGGTCAAACAGCCCTTACTGTGTAAAATGGCTGTGTAAATGGCCTGTGTGTGTGTTTGGAGTCTGCATGTTCTCCTCATGCTCTGTGTGTGGAGTCTGCATGTTCTCCTCATGTTGTGTGTGTGGAGTCTGCATGTTCTCCTCATGCTGTGTGTGTGGAGTCTGCATGTTCTCCTCATGCTGTGTGTGTGG
>JAODUD010000127.1:21825326-21835788 GCA_026784285.1 Stomatorhinus walkeri
CCCCCCCCCCCCCCCCAATCACCACCATCACAAGCTCAGCAAATTTTATTGTGAAAAGCTGGATTACACTTGATTCTTAAAATGCTGTCAAAATACCATATATTGCAATATAATGTCTGGAAGTTATGACAGTATTCAGAATTAAATAGGTCTGTCCTCTAAGTCTCGTGCTGGGTGGGGGCTGAGGCAGTTAAACATCTTCCTGGCAGAACGACAGATATCCGGGACCTTGCACGTCATTTTCGGCTGTCAAGATGCTGCTGCCAGTCTGTGGGAGCCTCCTGGAACTTCCGGGAGAGGTGAGATGCCTGTCATCCACAAGGCACACGTAGGCCGTGCTTGCGTGTTCTCATGAACCCTCACATGGCTGTGGGAGGCAGAAACGTTTTTGCACTATTCCATGGCATCGTGCATAGAAACCCTGACCACTCATCTCAGGTCTTACTGGTCCATCAGGCCTCCTCTCCGTGTGCTCAACCCTCACTTGTGTCAAAAACACATAGTTAGATGACTGTAAAGTCGATCGTTATCAAATACTGATTTCAAGCACCTCAACCACTTTCTGCTATCATGAGTTGCCTGAATATAAAGGACAGTCAACTTGCAGAAGCACAGAGGCAACCCTTTTTCCACCAGAAATTCCAGAGTAGGAAAGTTTCCACCCCTGATCAAGATTCCACAGCTCATATGCTGCATGGAGGTAAAGGTGACTATCCAGTGCTTTGCTATAACCTGCTGCAGCTCGCATTCCTTCTCTGCCAGCTCGCATTCCTAAATCCAGTGCCCACTGCGCAGGTCCAATCCATTTGGTTTCTTCCCCCTCATGCCCAAATAGCACTGCACCCAACCTGTATGTTCCATCTTGTATGTGGTTCCACATCAGTATTATAGGATGAGCACACCTGGGTTACATGGGGGGTCTGACCCCTAAGTGATCGCTAGAAAAAACCACCCCCAGGACCACTTATTAGGTTTTGTCGTTTTTTTTGTCATTGATTAAGTAGACTCAATGTAATGCTTTCGGTGCTTCAAAAGAGCTGACGAGGTTCTAATTAAACTTCTTAGATTTTGTTAATCCCTTCAAGCTGTTGGTTGTTTACCAGTGTTGAATTTCCCAGTCATAATATGGATGACGAGGCCACGCTTCAGATATGCCCATTCGATACATTTTCATAGGCTGCTCTTAATTGTTAACAGGTCATTTGGGTGAATTGGTGATTGTAGTAGCATTTTGAACTCAGCCAACACTACTGTCACTGGCACTGCTCCAAGGCTGCCAGCAGAGACAATAATAGATTTAATCCTCGGCCCTGCTTAATGACCCCTGTCAGAGCTATTTTAGCAGTTGGGCATGAAAAAGAGAGTTCAAATAAAGTTGTAGAATTTCCATAACAAATCAGAATGTGGACAGATAAAGAATGAATGGGACTGAAATGAATGAATGAAGAATGAGGCTAGACTTGATGTCTTAGAATTGGTGATTAAAAAATAACTTTGATAACTCTTTCTATGAATGCCATGTTTATCGGAATCTATGAACACTTTCATAACACATTGAAATGCATAGATAAAGCATTATAAACAATATTATAAATATTTACTGTGATGGGCTGGCCCCCCCATCACACTGTTCCCTGCCTCGTGGCCATTGCTTCCAGGCTAGGCTCCGGACCCCCCCGCGACCAGGTAGGATAAGCGGGTTGGAAAATGGATGGATGGACGGATGAATGCTTTATGCTCTCATTTATAAAGCACTACAGATACCTTTATACCACAATAAAAAGCATCCTTAATTCTTATACCAACCATTATAATGCATTATGAAGGTATGTATAGTGCCTTATAGATGAGAGCTTCATTCGAGCTCAGGAATTATTACAATCAACACTATAATGCCTTATAACTGTCAATAGAAGATTATATAATGCTTTACTGATTCTTATACTGACCATTATAATGCATTATGAAGATATGTATATAGTGCTTTATAGATGAGAGCTTCATTGGAGCTTATGAAGCATTATAATTAACACACAAATGCCTTATGACAGTGAATAGAAGATCCTGTAATGCTTTATTA
Organism: Stomatorhinus walkeri; assembly: GCA_026784285.1. Lineage (NCBI taxonomy): Eukaryota > Metazoa > Chordata > Actinopteri > Osteoglossiformes > Mormyridae > Stomatorhinus > Stomatorhinus walkeri. The sequence goes on from JAODUD010000127.1 coordinate 21,827,407, forward strand.
ATTATTTATATTAACAATTATAAGACATTATGAAGGGATCTATATTACACTATAGATGACAGTTTTAAAAGTTACCAAAATTTTTAACAAGGTTTACTTTATGCCATTTTAGGTATAAAAAAATTTAAATAAGCTGTGGCGGACACATGGTTTGTGAGGCTCACGCTGGGTGGAGGTATGGCTGAGAGGGGTGGGGCATCCTTGACCTGACAAAATAGCAGGTACATGCAATTCTTTGGGTGGCCTGCAGGTGGACGGAGATCGAAAGATTAAACAGTGTTCTAGCTAATTACACCCTCAGACACACACACACACACACACACAAAGCTTCTTTCTGTGTGTCTGCCCCACCCTATCAATATATGTAGATGCTTCTTAGTATCTCCTAGGCCTGGACCACATGAAGATGACAGAGTGTGACTTCATCTTGAATGAAGCATTTAATGATTTTCTTCATTCCCCCAAGGGAGAAGACTTATCAAGGGGGTTTAATGAGATTTCTAATTGCTGAACACTTGTATATCTCATTAAGGAGACACAGAGGACAGTGTCTTGGTGACACAATGGATTATAGCGTTGAGACTCCTGGCATCCAGGGACAGGGCAGCAGGCGGAGAAAACAGACTCAGGGCAAAATCATTCTGGGTTCACCTGTGTGATCACACGCAAATATGAGTCCTGCAGTGCCCAGTCAACACCTCATCCTACCACTCAATACAGCCAGATGGTGTTGTGCATTTACTGAAGCTCCGATTGTGTGATTCTTCAGTGGACCGCCTCTGTCAAATGTGTTCCAAATGTAAATATAAACCTGTACTTTTCTATACGCCCTCATCAAAGTCGAATGGTTTAATTTACTGTATGTCACATAGACAAACAGCCGAAGTGTGTTGAAGTGCCTGTCGAAATTGAACTGGGTTTCTTATCCAAGGGTGACCAATGTAGTGTTTGCAGTCGGGCACATCTGAAAACGGTGGCAGTTTTGTTTTTGTCTTCACACGCAAGACACTGGAGAGTTGTTTTAAAAAGAGCCTTTTCATCTACATTTTCCCCGCTGTGGTTTCATAAGTGGCAACTCAGAAGGGGATGTGCAGTGTTTGCATCCACGTTAAGCCATTTTTAATTTTTGTGGACTTTTTCATGAGCTGAAAGCAAGAAGTTGAAATTGTGGATTTTACCAATAATTCATTTCAATAATATATTTTTTTTTTACTGGAACCATAAAATGGTTCCTCATCTCATCATGGCCCAGTTACCTCAAAGAACTATGACCCCCCCTTAATGATACAGACAGAGTACATTATGGTGCTAAGGGACTTGCATGTGTGACAAAATACTTTGAAAATACTGATGACCCTACTTTCATTTATTTGTTGAAACATAAGAATAGCTGTTTCCTGACTCCCACACACAACTAGAGCTCACATCCTAGTCATTATCCTGTGCCTGACAAGTTTGTTTTTACAGCCTTGCTATAAAATTTTAGTAAAATGTATAACTGTGTGAATTAAACGTGTTATATGAATACAGATAGTCATTTTGAACTACTAGATCATTTAATTATTCTTTTTGGATAAGTGTCAACTGAACTACAAGATAACAGAATTATTCAGTTTGGATTGATGTGTCAGCTGAACTACTGGACCATTTAATTATTCAGTTTGGATAGGTGTGCCCACTAAACTACACAATAATGTTATTGTGACCCACAAGTACACAAAGAAACATGTCATGTGTGAAATGCAGGTGCGCTCATATTTAAGTGGCTTTGCATTTGAATGTGGATACAAATCATTATCACTTTATACATAGTAAATGAATTGCATAGGGGAAGCATCTGTATTAAATTTTAAATTATTATGCCTGAAATGTGGTAAAGAGGACAGATGCAAAGCAGCCCTTCTGAATAATGCAAACCAGGGCAGTGATAGGAACATTGGTGTTTTTTGCAGCCAGTTTAAATGTTTAGGTTGTTATATTAAAGTGTTCACTCAAACAAGTAGAGAACTGGATAGATAAATCTCTGTTTCATTTACAGATTTAAAAAATGTAGCCGGTAGTAATTTTTGCATAAGATAAGCTCTCTTTACATTACTGCGGAGTTATACTATTCAATACACAAGGGGGAAAGGATGTACTGTCGCTTTAAGAGTTCGCACAGAATGACGCGTTCTGCGCATAACGCGGGTTTTCCGGCCTATGGGGTGTGGCGTAGCTGCGTGGCGGGCGGCTGGCGGTTGCACGCCGAAAGTCCAGGCCGTACGCGTAAGTGCATTATGATTTATATTTTTGTGATTATGTGAATTAATTTTTTTTTGCATTATCGAGTACACTTTATGTCTATTGAATGCAACTCTGCGTTTTTAGTTGTCACGGTTTTATTTCAGGATGGTTTGGATTTATTTAGTTAAACGTATAGCCACACGTATAGCCATGGACTAATTATTATGATAGTAACACTTTGTACGTTCTTTTGCATAAATTAAACTGTGACTGTAATTAAAGTGAACCTTTAATTAAGAGGTGGTAAGTGTTTTCTGATGGACAAGAAGGTGTTATTTTCTCTTTTACTTTGAAATCCCCCATGAGTGTTTTATGGATGAGATTTTTGAGTAACACTTTACTTGATGGGATACAAATAGTAGTAACTCCGTTACTACTGAAGTACAAGCTAATGAACAAATACAGCAGCAACTTGCGTCACGATTCATTAATGATGAACAAACATAAGATTAGTTTGCCATTTGTTATTCATTGCTAGTTTCTTCGGGGGTAACAGAAGTAGTTCACAAAGGTTTACAGAATTAATCGATATAGTAACTTTTTTCTTTTCGTTTTTACACCCTCGATTTATTTTTCAAACGTACAATAAAATAAGCTTGAACTTTATAAAGAACGAGATAAAGTAACAAATATAGTAAATGCTTTAGATAAAAGATGCGTAATGATTCATTAATGAAGAAACATGAGATCAGTATTTCACTTGTTACTCATTATTTGTTCCTTCAGTACTTCACAAAGATCTACAGAATTAACAGAAATAGTAAGAAATATAGCAACTGCTTGAGATAAAACGTGTCATAATTCATTATTGATTAATTAACATTGAATCAGTATGTAACTAAGACTTAATTTGTGGTTAATTAATACATTAGTAGTATAATACTGTATTATTTGTGGCCTCAAGTAAAATGTTACTGGTTTTTCACTTGTTTTGTGTGGTCTTTGTTTGCAACAATGAACCACAGTCATTAGTCTTACATATTTTTTTCCTGACAAATTTCTACGTTTTTTTTTTTTGTAACCATGCTCTTGCTCCAAAGTGCTTAAAAAGAGAAACATTTTAAGTTTTATTTAATAAAATTTGCGCAACTTAAGGTCAAACCAAACATTTATATGCATCATGGAGTATAAATGGAGAGAGAACAAAAGTAAATGCTGCCTGGTCATTTTGTTGCAGTTTAAGTGAGACAATATTAGTTTTCCTTGCTCTATAACACCGCGACATTCTAGAGGCCCTGCTTATATTATGTAGGGGCTAGACACCTGTACACAAGCGAGATGTAAGGTGTGCAGTAATCTGCTGTGATCTGAACCCATCCTGCGTCAAATTCTGCCCAGATGTGCTAGGCTAATTTGTGTAACGACTTTGTGACTCACATCTGCTCGTCATGTTATCAAAGCCTGCATTGTCATGGTGACAGCTGGCTCTGCTTGGAACACACCTCTGAATTCTAGGACACAGCACCAAAGGGTCTCAACAACATTAACAAACCTGAAGTCCCAAGCTGACCAAATTAAGCCTCTGTGCAATTTTAATATCTGGTTGTATAACTGAGTGCAAAGGTAGAATTGTAACCGATACAGGATAATGTAGATCAAATTTGCTAATTCACTGACTTTGTGTCATTGGGCTTGTAGCTGAAATATCATATTTATTGTAGTATTAGCACCTTTCTGAATTTCAGTCCAGCTTGTCTGAAAATGTGTTTCCTTGTATTTTACATAGAATGATCAAGTGTTTGCACATGCAGGCTGATTTAATTTCTCAATTAAAAATCAGGTGCTGTGAGACCATTGTTTAATATATTTTTTATTTCGATGAATAAAGAGCAAGTTAACATATCCAAGGTGTTACAAAGATAATATTAATGAAAATGGTTTGCAATAAAATAAAATGCAAAAATGGTTAATATTTAAGTCTTCTGCAAGTGTAGACTTTCTGTCACTGTATTGCAAGTAAAATTGATTAATTAAGTGCAAACACATCTTCAGTCACTTGGAAAGTAGACCGGGGGAAATGAAAATATTAAAGATAGATAATGACAAGTCCATTGTATAATACAGCATTGCACAATGGTGTGCTTTGTAAAATGTTGATAAAATGTTAATGAGTACCCATGCTATAAGTACCCAATTGTGATTGCTCTGGCTTAGCCGCCCAGGTTGGTGCCGGCACGCATGTGGGTGCAGTGGATCAGTCAGGAGATGAGCGAGAGCAAGCCCAAACAGCACCCCCAGGTCACCTCGTTCGGCAGTCTACTGTGTACCCCTATCTAAACCCACGCTGAGGACCAATGACTTCTCAGTCAGACAGAGACGCAGGTTAGCTTGACAGAGCGCAGATGAGGAGGGATGACACCCCTTAGCTGAACAGACAGGAGTAGTTAGAGGAAGTACCCCAGTAGGGGTGAGAGGGAAGAGGCCAGACCTGTCTGTGTACGCATCACGGGCTCGCAGATGGCCGAGAAGGAGGCACACAAAAATAAATGTAATAATGACATCACTGTCATCATTTTCGCAAGGTGAGCCGGACTCGGGACAGGGAGCTGCTCTCCTTGCGAGCGCGCTGTCACCTCACAGACGGCTGCCCTCGCGCGTCAGCATCAATCACGGTGGCAAACATTCATCTGACGCTTCCTGGTGTGCTGCGCTTATACGAAATGCCGGAAAAATAAACCAAAATGCACAAGCGCGCAGCAGTCGGGTTCAGCTGGCGGAGCCCCCCATGGCCAACAATGATGGCTGAGACCAGAGAATAATAATGATAATGATACAGATGTACCGTCAATCATAAACATGGTGATTTATAATCATAAAAGTAATATTATTATTCAGTCCGATGAAATATGGCTAACGCTGAGTGGAGAGATTCTATGTTTTTAAGAGAACTGCAATTGGAGGCAACTTTTCAGCACAGAGGCTGTGAACCTCGGAATGAAACCTTCATGCATGGATAGTTACATGTATCTTGAGTTCCTGGAAGCAATAGCAGGTGAGTTTTGGATGTGCAGGCCCGAAACTCTGCACTTCTGGCATCATGGGAACCCATTTGGAAAGCCTGATGGAAGAGTATGCCTGGGACCGACCAGAGCGCTTTTTATGTGGGTGCCAGTTAGGAGACTGAAACGGAAAGGAAAGGAAAGGAACAGTGGTTTATGCGGGAAACATGAAACTGTGGTACGTGTATCACCAGTGGCACTCAGAGCGCCCCCAGGTGGTATGTGAGAAAGCCATGGTTTTTTTCACCCATGTAATTGCCACTTGGTTGGATTGGCTTGATCGAAAATAGTACTTCGTCTTTGGTTCGGGAACCACTGCTGTACCTTATGTCTCTAAATACAGATTATTAGTAAGCACAAGTAAGTTTCACATGTTCCATTATGCTGTTCTATAAGATGGAAGTATATAGGAGAGAACAAAGCCTGAAGGAGGTCACAGTGCAGGATCAGCCACATGTCTGCTTTTTGGGGTTAAGGCCCTTGCCTACAAGCTATGGGATTTGAACTGGCAACCTTCTGGACACTGGCACAGAATGATAACCCAGAAAGCCACACGGTGCCCCTTCAGGCTGTGGACATGGTTACCTGGGGGTTGTAGCATAGCCCGGGGCTTCAGGAACGAAGCTACCATGGACAGCCAGAGGGTAAGGTCTGGCCAGTGCTGGCAGCTTTATCCAGAGGTGAATGTGAAAATACTGTGTCTGCTTCAGTTTTCAGTGGCTACACTGTGCTTTGCTATGGCAATGAGGCTGTCCCTGTCAATTGTGTGTGTGTGTGTGTGTTTGCTGTCTTGTTGGAACAGAAAAGCAGACATACAAGGCTAAGGGTATTTCTCAATACCAAGAACAAGAAGAATATTTGTGGTCTTGGCAAAAACAACCTTGCTAGCTTGGGGTGCAATGAATCATGGGATTGGTCTCATTTGGTGAGGTTAGAACCAATGTATCCTTGGTATTTGGGGCAGGGTAAGAATGACATCCAGGTATTTTTACTATCCTCTGTACTAATGTTCTTGAATATTGGAACTGGTCTTCAGCAATGGAAGATGACTTTAAATGGGTATGCAACAACACAAATTTGGTTACGTACGCATACTGAGAAACACCCAAAGTGTTCTGCTTTTCCTGAGTCGCCCTGCTTAGCAGTTATAGGTTTGCTAATGAGATGCAAATGGAAGAGCCGCTGCTGTTGCCTTGGACATGGCCTTCCAAAGAGACAGCCTGGGGATACCGGGTGACAGAGTCCACAAGCATCAGGATGCATTCATGTACCTAGGCTGACTTCAGAAACAGCCTTAGGATGACCTTCACACTCTGCTCGAAGGACACCTCGGTAGTCAAGAATGACACTACAGAAACAGCAGTGCCTGAGGGGAGATCTGCTGGCTGGGGGCCCGAAATAGCAAAATTCACCAGTCTCTGCCTCTTTCTCGAGTCAGTGAGTCAGAGTTTCAGTCCATGTTCAGCTTCCTTAGTCAGTCCTAAGGCCATCTGGATAGGTGGAGAGATCCGAAACAGTTCTTAGGGTAATCGGGGATCACTAGTCCAAGTAGAGGAGACAGAAATGGACTCAGGAACATTTTTGTACCATTGGAGGTACATTAATGTTGATTGTACCTTGGGGAACAAAACTATACCAGAGCTGTACCCTTTCATCTGAAGATTTGGTGGCCAAAGTGGCAGAAGATGAAGAGACCCGGAGGTGCTATTATGGTTTTCTGTAGGGCTACACCATAATTTCAGGTTTTAAGTGTCTTCAGATTCCTAGATATTCCAGTATCACCCGGCCCTCTGGATAACATCTTCCTCACCTAATCGTTTGTACATAAATAGTGTTGCTTCTGAATGCGGTACCGTCATATCAACTGCAAATCAATCAGTGCAACAAAGCCCTTGTGAAGTAGGCCTCAGACACCCCAGGGAGCTATACTGTCCTCAGAAGAGCTGTAGAAATGTCTCGCAGAATACCTCCATACCTTCCCAGTGGCCACAATAGGGACATGAATCTTCATAGTTTCTCAGGTCTCATATTTGTCTCTTCAACTGGATGGTAATTACTTCGCTTTCACTGACCGAGGGGATCGGTCCAAGCTAGACAGCATTAAGCCAGCCAAAGTCCATCACTTTATGGTCCAAGGTTCCAGTCATTTCCTTGTATTTTTTTGTCTAATGCTCACCTAACCGGTGTTAGTGCTACTAACGATGGATGGACGGTCACTGAGGGACAGGCAGACAGAAAATTATTTGAATCATTTGAATGGTATTTAAATTCTTTGCATCTGTCCTAAAAAAAGGCCAACTCTGGACTCAGTAAGAAGATTAAAAGCAAATATATGTTTGTCATGGTGAGGGACTCATCCAGTGCTATTCTCCTTTGTGTCAGCTTTAAGTCGCGGAACGGGGGCCTGTGAGATGGCTGCTCTGGGGATTTAAGTCATTCTTGCAGGATCCCCTATCTGTCCTTGAAGCGCTTTAAACGTGACATGCAGCCTAGACACTATGTTCTAGTTGGAGCTCGGCAGGCTGGATTTTTGCAGGTTTGTTAGCATGAGACAATGTCATCGGGTCGTAAAACAGGGAATTCCGGAACTTGGTATTTAAATCTTTCCGTGAAAATACTGGCATCAGTCCTTAGAAAGAGGACCACGAGCCATAATGATCTGTAAACTATAAATGTGACGATTTAAAAAATACAGCTAGTAAACATTTTGTGGGTTTGTGGTCCGCTGCAGAAAGTCAGCAATGATTAACCAAGTGGTGTCAGATGTATTTTGGTGGCAAGGGAAGAGAACTCTATAGTATCGATCGCTGTGCAATCGATTTCTCGAGATGACTGAGCAATTTAAAGCTGGGATTTAGTTTTCTGTAAATCAATGTTATCAGGACAAAGTTCAGTCCAAGGATAACACTCTTGTTCATTTCAATGACACAGAAGTTCATTCTGTACTGTCGCAGCCAGGACAATTCCTCTTCTGGGAAACAGCACACGTTCATCAGTGGTTATATTCCAGAATGAAGGCAGACAGACATCAAAGACGTCTCTCTGCTCATGCAGAAAACACATCGGACTGCGTGTTTTCTGGAATGGCTTTGGTGCTACA
>JAODUD010000127.1:21878561-21899841 GCA_026784285.1 Stomatorhinus walkeri
CCCCCCCCCCCGCGACGGTGCTCAGGGTACCTCAGTGGTGCCTTGCGGGTCAGGGCTTCGAACCAACAATCTTTCGATTACAAGTGCGCGTACCTAACCATTAAGCACCACTGAAGATACCTGTGGTTTATCAGGGTGGGGCAGGTAAGCCCAAGATCAGCAAATCAGATCGGCAAAGTCAGCAAAGGGGCTCATTTGATCTAACCCTGGGCCTTGTAACCCAACCTGTAAGGCTTGCCACATCCTGAAAGGCTGATTTTTGTTTTCAGCCCCAGAACCCACACCCACCCCCTGCTGCAACTTTTCTCTATACCCAGTACCCAAGGTACTTCTTCCCTCAGGCTAATGCCAAATCCCCCCCCCATTTGAGATTTCCTCCATTCTATTAAAAATATTACCAAGCCTCCCCATCCTTTCCTCCCATCACCATCTCAAAGGACTCTGTTACATATCAGGCCCCCAGAAAATGTTACAGCTTGTTTAAAGTGAGGTCACCAGACCGCATTCTGTAAGCCAGGATGCTGCCTTTACCTGACACCTAGTCCATCCAACCATGCGTAGCTAAGGAAGCCCTCAATGAGCGAGGAGAGAAGCTGCTTCCTGTACTTTTTGCAATTAAGAAAAAACCTACCGGGATTCAGGAAGGCAGACGGCGTGGAGATGTTGATCTCCTGCAGAAGTGCCAGAGTTTCTGTGTGGAAGAGGCGGATGGAGGAACTCTCAGAGAAGGCCATCCAGACACCACCCCCCGCCCGGACCATTTGGGTGACGCTCATCTGTGGATCCTGGTGGGCCTCGAACCTCTGAGAGAGAGCGAATGAGAGAGCTACGTCACCATGGAAACATTGGAGCTGAGATGGGAATCAAGAAGTGAAAAGCAGGAGCGGAACGGGAGCAGGAACGGAACGGGAGCAGGAATGGAACGGGAACAGGAGTGGAGCAGGAGCAGTGGGAAATGATGTTACTCACGTGGAACGGGAAGATGGGGAGGAGGACAAAATCTGTGGATTCAAATCCCCCCTCCTCTCAATCACTCACTCACATAAACCCAGACTCAAGCTTACAAATGGATTACAAAAACAGCCTTGTAAATTGGATAGACCTTATGGGAGCTGATTAGAAATTCATTAAAGGGCCTTCAAGAAGCTGAGTGGTACTCCACGAAAATTTGAAACCTGAAACAAGAAAACACACACACACACACACACAGACGTCAGCACCTAATCAAGCCAACACTCATAACAGGCTGGAAAGCAATCCATCACATCCCCAGCGGCAAGCTGCAATTAGCCACAGATCCGGGCCCCACCCTCGACACCCGACCAGCGACTGCAGACGCCTCATTCACATATGGCCACTTCTGTCTGTCCTTAAAAAGGCCAAAGCCGGGCCTAAGGGATATGCTGATTAAATGTTGCTTGTTATTCTTTTGCTGTTTAGTTTTCCTTGAGGAATGTGTTTTCTGTGTATACCATGAGAAGGGTGGGAAGACCCCGGGGAGAGCGGAAAAACAGCCCAGCAAAATCCCGCAAACGAATCCATGAGCTGGATTTCTCTGTCTGTCCTGCTCTACAGTCCACTCCCGGATTTTTACAGCACCAAGCATCCGGACCCCTGGCCTACCCTTTGGCTCAGCCGTACCAGGGTTAGTGTCAGTCCTGCACGGACTGGGAACGGGGACCACGGGCCGCCACCGGCATCTCCCTGCAGCCCGCGGCTAACTTAAAGCACAGAGTGTGCCCGGCGGGTCAGCGAGGAAGCAATGAGGCATAGCCCGGAGGGCAGGTGGGACGCGGCCCAATGAGGCGGAAAACACTGGGGCATAATGGTCTGTCGAGAGGGCTCTGGCGCGCAGCACCAGTGCAGGCTGGGTAAGGACAGGGAGCTTCACACTGCAAGGCCCATCTATCTGCGTCTGTGTGTAACATCTGTCTCTGCCTTTCTATCAGTCTATCCAGAGATCAGTACCTTTCTTTACAACTATTTATATACCTCTCTGTCCATTTCTATCCATATATTTATAGATCTGCATGTGTATATCCATCTGTATATAGATCTGTTCGTGCCTTTCCATCAATCTATCTAGAGATCTGTCAGTGTCTTTCTATACATCTATTTATATATCTGTCTATTCCTTTCTATCCATTTATTTATAGATCTGTCTGTGTCTTTCCATCAATCTATCTAGTGACCTGTCATTGCATTTCTATGTGTCTATTTATATATCTGTCTGTGCCTTTCCATCAGTCTATCTAGAGATCTATCATTGCATTTCTATGTGTCTATTTATAGATCTGTCTGTGTCTTTCCATCAATCTATCTAGAGATCTGTCACTGCATTTCTATGTGTCTATTTATAGATCTGTCAGTGCCTTTCCATCAGTCTATCTAGAGATCTGTCACTGCATTTCTATGTGTCTATTTATAAATCTGTTCATGCCATTCTATCAATCTATCTAGAGATCTGTCAGTGCCTTTATATGTATCTATTTATATTCTTACAATAAATCAATCACTGTATCAATTAATGCACCTGTCACTGTATTAGTCTAGTTTACTCTGTCTCCGCCTGTCCACCCATCTACTGTATGTCTTCCTGGCTGCCTGTCTGTCCCTGTCTGCGTCCATGTGGGGACAGATTGATTTACACAAAGGCCTTGTGTAATGGGCCCTTCCACCGTAATGTCCCAGCCTGTTGGAGCTCCACACTGGTTTTGTCATGGGGATCAGCTTGTGCGTACATGTGTGGGATCAGTGGAGGGGTGCTGTAAGCTGCCCTCGAGCAGAGTCTGACTCACCCATGGGAGCCGCACGCTACCGCCCTCTACTGTTAGGAGGGAGGAGCAAATAAAGAAAAGCGCTGCAGGGTGAGAGGCAGTTTGTGGAGGAGGGGGGTAAGCTCCACCCTTTGACTGAGCACACTTAGAGCAGCAACACTTTTTACCTTTGGACTCTTCTGCAGTGGGTGAGTGCCCTGCCCAATAGAATAACAGGGGATTTGAGTCCTCTCAAATAAATGGTATCGTTCTCAGAGTCACTCAGAAGAGCGTCACCCATCTAAACTCGCAGGCCCAGCTTGCCACCAGACCAGTCTGGCGGCAGATCCTGGGATAGCACACAGCACGTTGACACCAGTCTGCCGCTTCCACAGGATGTGACGCGTCGGGTAAGAGTGGTGATGCAGCACAGATCGTTAACAAGTCAGACTTCATTAATTACCATTCTAGGGCTGTCATACAGATGCACATACTATGAAAAGTCCTGGGACAGCTGGGTGATTAACAGAGCCTTTGCAGACACCTCCAGTGTAGCCTGAACGTCTTTGCCTTGCTCTTATTTTGCCTTTATCCATTCTGAAGACTCAGAGGACCATATCGATGTATGGATTGATGTCATTTCTTAAACCAGCCTCCCCCCACTATACCAAAGTCACACGCTCCCGTTGCCTGGTGATGCTGTCTTTGGACCGGGGTAACCAGTAAGACCATTGAAGCTCTTCCTGCTTAAATTCCTCACTGGAGTGACCCCTTCCTGCGAAGGCACAGAAGGCCCTCTATGGACAGGATATCCGGGTCCCAGGAGCTCCAATTACTGCCTACAAATCTGACTGCGGAGCCGAAGTCTGGCAGAAGCCAAGGCGGGGCCTCGGGCTCATGCTCCACTGTAACAGGGCATTATTATTACTATTATTAGTAGTAGTATTTTTATTAGTAGTATTATTAGTATTATTACTATTATTATTATTAGCTGTTTTGCTTCTTAGTTTAGCACTCAGTGGTGGGGGGTGCAGATATTCAGGGCTGAGGAGAGATGGGGTGGGCTCTCTGGGTGGGGGGTGCAGATATTCAGGGCTGAGGAATGATGGGGCGGGCACTCTGGGTAGGGGGGGAGATATTGGGGGAGTGTGGAGTTCACCTACCGCTGTTTCCAAGTTGCCAGTCTTGATGGTGGTCACCCAGTTGGCACTGCTAGCCCAGATCGAATCCTCCAGCACCAGAAGGGTCTTTACTGGCTCTGGACCGACCTCAACCTGCCTGCTGGATGCAGGGTCCCACAGCTCTTCTGAAAAGAGAGTAAACTTTGTTACGCTTCCATCGCAAGGCCTCCATCAAAGAAATCACATCACTCCCTGTCAGCTCCGCATCGAATCTCATAACGCTGTGCCATATTTCTCCACAACATTGTGGTAAATTGACACCATAAAGGGATTGACATTAAAACGTTCAAATTAGCAAAGCTAACTTATTATTATTTTTTGGAAACCCAGACATTGCATGCTGGCATGGATTGGAATGGCAGGACTTCGAAACGGGACTTTCTGTGAAAGCGAACAAAGAACAGGTTGTAAACTGAAATGACAACAACCAAAATAAGCATCAGAGTTTAGTCTTCCGAACGGCTCCGGAAAAAAGTCATAAATCACATTTACAATGTAGACTCAGCAAGACAATCACTCCCCCTCTGTCAGCTGGAAGGCAGAGCGAAGCCTATTCGTTAAGGCTTAATTACCGGACACCCACCACAGTTGCCATTGCCGGAATTATAATTTGAATTATATGTTTTTTTTATTATTAACCTTCATACCATGTTAATGAAGCAAAATTATAGGAGGAAGTGCACTGAGCCATTTAATTAACATTTTGAATTGTTTATTTCTACCTTTGAAACTGAAGTAGTTTTTTTTTCTCCCCCTCCCAACTCTACCCCCAGGTTAATTGCCTAGAATAATTTAAATGTCACCGCCCCCCCACCACCTTCCCCTACAGTCTGGACCCACTCATGCTTTTAGTAAACCTCTGTTCCGGACACTTTGGGTCCAAGAAAATAAATAAATAATGTGACTGGACACCGTTAGCATTAACCGAGCAATTTAACCCACTTTCTGTAACCGCAGCGCTTTCGGACACAAAGAGTAGGCATAATCACTCAATCTTCTGGCAATCACGATATTGGAAAGGGAACTAACCCCCCCCCCCCGGTACAGCAAAATAAAAAGAATACACTGCACATCTGCGTCCAGCAGCCCCCCTAACACCCCCAGAATGTGTCTCCTGAGACAGGCTCGCATTTCCTTACGTCTGTGAACTTAATTTCGGAACGCGCTGAAGCGTTCAGACGTCTCAGAGCCGGCGTAATTACACTGAAAAGGACCGCGACTCGCGCAGCGTTCCCATGACGTTAAGATAAGGTCATATTTATGAGTCGTGTGACTGCTCTCATTTTCAGATATTCAGCTTCACCAGTGTGGGGTGTGGAACTTACTGGGACCACCAACTGCCCACCCTATCTAACGCAAGGTCGTCATCCATTTTGCTCCAAAGGAACACTCACCAGTTTACCCATTTGTTACTGCTGGACATTTTATTGGAACAGTTGAGACCCCCCTACCATTCAGTGTCTGAATTAAATCAGTCATTTAGGACGGTAATTGGATTAGTTTGGCCATGCTGCTCATTTCACAGATAAATGCCACTGCAAACTTGCTCATCCGCTCACAAGGTGTCCAACTCTTCAGGAATCTGAATTCATCAGGAGGGGAGGAACACTCGGTGGTCAGCACGTGTTCCCAGTACATTAACACCAGCAAAGCAGTGTGCAGCGCATGTGTGGTTGCGATTGATGAATTCAAATTTCACTCTTACGGCTCTCCTTTTGTGTTTTATGCATGTCGACCCCACTGAACTTCGGCAGCAAGTAAAAGTGGAACATGCAAGGAAATTTTTATTACTATCGTTCAATTATGCAGCACTGTTCACTGTTCATAGTCTGTTCCTATTTTTATGTACTTTAATATAAAGCACATAATAAGGACTGTCTATTTGAATGAAGGTTCACTAATTATATTTACACCCATGAAAGTCCTCATGCTGGTTGTGTATACATTATCTACTGTTATTTGCGATGTAAAATCTTCAGGTTTTTGATCAGTAGTGACATTGCTTAATTTGTCTAGTGACCTAAGCTGTCAGTCCCTAATTGCGCTTATTTTATTTTTTTTTGGATTAATGTGCTTTAGCATCGGAATGACGAAGATTGTAATTTCATTTAAATGAACTTTCTCTCCGACACTGCAATTTTTCTTTAACACAGTCACATGGGAACATATGCGAGTTCCCAGATAATCACCTCAAATCTGCCTGTGCGGCAAAGTGAATGTTACTTTTTGTTACTGTCTGGAAAATTGTTTCACATGATATAACAGTGCTGTGTTTTTGTTCTGTCTGAGCTACTAATTAGCTGAGCTGAACTGAAACAGATTGTGAATTAGTGATTTAGGCAAATCCTGGCAGTGAGATATTACTTTTTTAATGCTTTTGTTGCACTGTGTTTTTTCCTATGGAGAAAATTAACAAAACTAAATGTTCTTAGTAATCGATAAAGTGATAACCAGCTGAGCAAAAAATGGATTAACACTCTAATGGTTGCTTAAACTCTTCCAAAATGTGAAATTAAGTATGTAAAAGCCTGATAAATATTTGCTATATTGAATATTAATTAATACAGATTTGTTTGATGAAAACAAATAAACCATAATAATACAAGTAGCAATGTAATATGTGTTCATGTGAAGGTAAAATATGCTTTTTTTATGGATCTGTCTGTTTCCATCTCACCCATTTAAAAATGCCACTTGCAGGCAGGGCAGGAGCAAATTTGGGCAAATCTCATGGGGGGGGGGGTCCTGGAGGGGGTCACAGGTCCCAGACAATACACCAGCAGGTCGCAAATCTGTCACTCTCACCTCTTATAAATGTGATACCCAAGCCAGTCTGTCAAGCGTAATTACTCAGGAAGCTGGTTGGAACACGAGTGAGCATGACTCCAGGATCGATCAAATGGGGGGGGGGCGGGGGGTGCTCACCTCCATTGTTGCGGCTGTACACCCTCACTGTCCCGTCCCTCAGCCCAGCAAAGAGGAAGTTTCCCAAATGTTTCAGGCACAGCACGGGACACCTCTCAGGGGTCCTGAAGGTCAAGAGGCACTGGGTAGACGTATCCACACTTCCGTATATGAGGATCCTGGCAAATTAAAACAAAGGTTACACTGATTTAACAATGTTAGGCAACTTATCCCACCATCCAGCACCAAACCAAAACATCGATGAATCAATGGCACATTAGCCAAAACTACTCACAGTTTAAACAGAGCAGAGAATTTCACTTTTAATTCTGTACATTATACCTTTTTAATACATGATAAAACATTTGGAAAATGCCCCTTAGCTCTTATTTCCTATGAAAAATCTGCTCTTTAGAAGGTTTAAGATAGAACATTTCCAAATGCTAAGTGGGACTTAAAGCATGAAGTACTTCTTAATGGACAGAGTGAGGCTCATTCTGCTGTCGGCTTCACCAGCCTAATTATCAGCGTTACAGAGTGAAAACTCCACATCCAACAGCCTTTCCCTTTCGGGGGCTGCGGCGCTGTTTCCAGTAAACAGCGCCTCCTGTTTGTCATGTTTCAGGTGTGCAAAGGGCCAATCAAGTCAGAGAAGGGGGGTGTCTGTAATATTCATACATAAAAATGAATATAAAAATGACCAAGAACATCTTAAATCAGTCAAATGCTGCAATAAATGTTAAAAATGAAAAGAAACATTAACTTGCAGTGAAACGCTGATTTCGACAGCCTGTCTTCGTGTCCAGGAAACTGTGCGTGCGGCTTGTGCGACTGGGCCGGTTTACCGCGAGTTTGACGGTATCTCACCTCCCATCCTGAAGTCCTGCACAAATCGTGTTTCCCACACCTGCTGGGCTCGCCCCAAACGTTTCTTCCTCTTCCCCCTCTGTCTCCTCGGCCAGGCCAGGAACCGGGACGTATTCCAGGCAAAGCACCGGCGCCCCCAGCTGGAAGGACCTGACCAGGCGCGGCGTGGTCCTATTCAAGGAGAAGATCTCGATGTGTCCCCCCTGCCCGCTGTCGGTACTGCTGGAGACCTGCGTGACAGCGAGCCGGTGCTCACACCATACACAACCAAACTTTTCAGCACACAATCCCAACGCCACACACTGGAAGAGAAACCATCATCAAATTCCCAGTGCCACGCAGCACATCGATGCCCTGCAATGCAGCTCAGGCAGAGTTTCTCTCTGTCAGCGATTTCACTCTCAGAGAAGAGTGAAGTAAAAAAATATATATACTTCCAAATTGATTCTGTCTGCACCTAACTTTTTAAATATATGTCAAATTCATAAACTGCTCACCGTATTAGATTCACAATGTCATCCCTATAACTTCAAACATTTTTATTTAAGTCCGTTTCATCAGAATAGGAGAAGTGGGGAAGAAAGGAAATGTGTCTTTCAAGGCTCCTTGTCGTCTGATGGTTGAAAGTTTCTACCTTTTTTTAAATAGATGATTGATCTAAATTTTGAACTATAGTTTGGGAAACAACAAAGTCAACCCGAACCCAACCACACGGAGACCATGGGCTGATTTCAGCACCTGACCATGTGTCTGGGAAAACACCAATAGTGGGCTACACCTGCTAAACTGAGCTCGATCTTAGCTGACGATGGACGCAAACTGCCCTTATGTTCGAGTTTATGCTCTACTAACAAAACAATCGCTTGCACCACGTAAATAGTTTCAAAGTAGCACTATAACGTGAATTTTACACTTCCTTAACATTAGGTCTAATTACAGCTTTTGTTTTTTCAGAGATAAAACAAACAACTTTGGCTGTGTTAAGATCACAAGAAAAATGTCATGATCTCAACATAAGACCGAAAAAGGCAATGATGTATGTCCTCTGTGGACTCCCAACCGATGCAGCTGCAGTGAAAAGACAAACAGAGCATTTGTGTGCTCACATGATTGGGACATGTTAAATGGTCCTTGCCTTTCATTACAGAGAAAACAAATTGGTAGCTACGTACGACCCGAACTCGACAAACGTCCCGCTTCCGGTAATATTAGCCAGTGATAGTGACAGTGATTGGCTATCCATGGTGAAAAGGTCATTCTGTGTGACAATATTTTTATTCAGTAGCCACTAACTATACTGTAAATTAAGCATCAATTTCGCAACCGGCAAAGAATGCGGGCGGCACTAGTTTCAAATAAGCTAGTTTCAATCAAGCTAGTTTCAGTGTATGATTTAAGGTACACTTTACACCCAACTTTACGATCAAACTTACGCTAAGCTGGTGCGACCCGCTGCAGGGCCATATGGAGTCCCTAAAAATAGCCAAGTTCCAACAGCCACAACTGCGACCTCAAGCCCCCAATCTCAGCCCTTCGAAGCTCAACCAAATTATACCCCGCAGAAGATCTCTCCCCTGCTTGCGTACACCGACCGGTGTCTGGAATTGCTCCTCGAAGCCAACTCTTCTTCCCCACAAGCTGCCCGCTAATTTCAATGGAAAAACACAGAACGGGCCACGTTGAATGTTTGACCTCTGTGCCGGATTCAGCAAACCCATTCCCTCGAATGAGACTGACTGCCCCCACCCTGAAGCGGGCATTCGGCAAGCACTCGGTGTGCTCGGACCTCGCCGACGTGCTCGAGAGCAACCGGAGAGGCCTGGCCGGCCTGAAAGATCACCTCCATGACTGCTAACGGCAAAAAGCCACAGAAGAAGCAGACCTTGAGGTCATACTTTCTATCACACTGAATTGCCCCTTGGGGGGAGGGGGCACAAAAAGGATGCTCTGGACAAACAGTATGGAGACTGATGGAGGTCAAAACGGGGCAAAATAAGGGAAGAGGGGGGGACCGGCTTTGCAGGAAGCTCTGTGTGTGAGTGTGAACGTCTGTGTCTGTATCACCGCTAAAAACCCACTCAGTCCATCCTGCTTATTTTGATGCTTGACAATCAGCGTTGACATTAAAGGTCTGCCAGACAGCAGAATAAGTCTTAAACATCATGCCCCTTCACTGCAGCACCCTGAAAATTATCCCAAAGGAACGTTTTCCTGGTCTGGATACAGCTGGAACTGTGACTTCACATTCTTGAATTAGCACCAATGGGGAGGCAGTCCTCAGCGCTGGATTTACTTAGACCCTGGAGAATTTGCTCTTCAGGATCACGCACTGCCCCCATGCCCCCCCCCCTCCCCCTCGACTGCTTTGTCTCAAGGCAAAATGGATTTTAGTGTGTTTAACAGTCTCCGTGTTCTGCCCCTTCCCTGTGTCCTGTGCTTAACTTGATAAGCACTCTCTGCCGCGTGAAAGGCTTCCCAGGTGATTCCCACCTTATTCGGGCCCCTTCATTTGTCCCCGAATAGGGAAACATTCCTCTTTGGGACGTTAAAGGAGGAAGGTGATCCTACTCTGTCAGGCCCTTAAGGGAGGCATTTGTTTTTTCCTGGCTATGACGCTAATCTACATCCAGGCCTGCAAGCAGGCCCTCCAACTTACTGGGTAAATCTGGGGGCACTCCAGCCACCGGAAAAATCTCACACAGTTCCATCTGATCTAGTGCGGTGCTGAGGTATCACCCGCCGCACGGCTGCACACGGTGGTTTGTTGGGTAGTGGGTGTGTCTGTGCTCTGCATCAGCCGCTCCTTTCCTCCTCCTGTCACCTGCTTCAGAAATGTGACTGGTCCATGGTGCATTTTCACAGGACTGAGGCAACTCAACCAGTACAAACTGGATCACAGCCAGGTGTACAAATCTGTATTTTATTATCTTTCAGAAGTTAGAATACTGGGGACAGAATTCTAATCCAGATAAAATTCATTAAATAAAATCACATTGCATTTTTAAATCTCATGTTTGCCTTTCTGTTACCTTTGCCTTCCCTATAAGGCACAATCTGCATTTATCCACAGAGCACTCCAAAAAGGATCTTTGGGTACTTCTACCTTCAGCAAACGGGAACATTTTTCTTAAAGATTAACGGGAACGACTCACCAGATCACAGATGGATACGACCCCTCCCTTTTTAATCCCAACACAACTTTGGGGGATTTCCATATATTCAGCTACCGTGTAGTGAGTTAAATACCCGAGGCACCATCAGGACCGAAATTAGCAGGATGGGGGCCCCTGATTTAAAGTTATTGTTGGCGCTCCAGCTACAGCATAAAATGCTGCTGAAACAACCAGAAAAAAACTGCCCCCCCCCCCCCCCACAACATGGAGCCCCGTGCTACTTCCCAGTGTGTGTGTGTCTGATAAAAAAATCTGCTGCTTTGACATTGTGGGGACCATTTTTTTCATTTCTCACAAGAGGAGACTGAATTTTATAAAAATATGTGACTGAAATCAGTACACTAAAAATGTAAAAAGTGTGTATGCATGTGTCTTTGTACAGAGCAGTCCTTTCATCCAGAGGTGCGTATGCCTGAGCAGAATATTCAGCAGTGTGTCCGAGAGGGTGACTCACCCACAGGTACCCCTGAGGCAGGGAGGTGCTGGCCGCCGACAGCCCCAGCAAGGCACACTGCACGGGGTTGTGAAGTCCGGCCTCCAGCTGGAAGGAGCAGAGGACAGAGACGAGCACTGGGTCATCTCCGTGCAGCACTGTAACCCCTCCCCTGCCCCCCCACCACCACCAGCCAGTGCATGCCCCTCCCCTTCCCGCTGCCCCTGGGAGCTGAGGGATCGCACCAGCCAAAGCGGTGCCTCCACGGGGATGGCCATCCTGTCTCTGCTAATCATCTTTCCCTGCGAGATTCCTCAGGTCATGTGGAAAAGTAATGCAGGAGGGTGATGAACTGCAGACACCCCATTCAGAACTGTTCTTTCACAATGGTGCTTAATAAAATGGGGGAGCAAATAGACCGACTAGGTATCTTTTCTTGGTAGAGTGAGTCACCAAGCACCGCTCTCCGACACTCCAGATCTCATTTCCTTAACGTCGGCTCCCACTTCCCGTCATACGATACGCCGGCTGCTGCATAGGCTCCACCCACTTCGATGCACCACCGAGCTCCAGAAAAAGCAAACCCTGGCCTTGCAGCTGCTCACGCCACAGTGCGCACTGCCTGGCTGTGGCTCCGCACTCCTCTCCGTCTCACCCAGAGAATAGAGCGCGGAGGTGACAGCGGAATATGTTCCAGCGATGCTATTTTAAAACCTTTCGGCCCTGTCCACAGAGGCGGGCCTACAGGGCCTGCTGAGTGAGGCCCATTATCACTCGCGAGGAACGGCCAAAATGGGAGCAGGACTCACCTCCGCGAACAGGAGCGAGAGCCGCAGGCATACTGGCGAGCCGGCCGGGGGAGCCAGAGATGCCACGGATGATTATGGCAAAAACAACGAGTGAGACTTTGCCAGAGATGGGAAGTGAGGAAACGGGCGAGCGGCGAGGCGTCAAGGAGCTAGTTAGCTTGTGACAGGCCTCAGTTTATCCCTAAAGCACAGGAACCAATCAGCCGGCCCGTATCTCAAACTGTAGCCTAGTAACTGTACATGGGGATTTGGGGGGGCATCTGTCTGGCCTCCGTGAGGCAGGTGTCAATCACGCGTGATTTATTACACCGACCCCCGACCCCCTGGCAAACCGAAACGACAAACTAATGGGAAATACCGGTTAATGATGTCAGTGAGAAACATACCCCCCCACACACACTGTCATGCGGCTGCCCTCTCCACCCCCCCACACCCATCACTGTGCTGAAAGACCAGTGCGTATGATTTATAAAACATGAAGCCGCTTTGATACACTAATGTTACGCCGCCTGCCCTTCCCACCGCCAGGAAACGAGTCTGCCCCCCCCCCCCCCCCCACTGCCAGAGCTTCTCTGAACAGTAATTACCTGCCTCTAAGCAGATATCATGGCGGCGGTAACAGCAGAATTAGCAGCGATAGGGACTCCGGCCCCCTCCTGGGACGGCCGCCGCTCGGCCGACGGGAGGGAGCGTTCCCGGGCTGCACCGCCCGTCTCAGGCACACCCCCGCCAAGGCGACTCGCAGGCAGAGCTGCCGGTGAGCGCCGCCATCAGTTTTCCCTTCAAACAGACTCCGCCCCTTTCGGCCCGGTTTGCGCCATTGCGCTCATGTGACTGAAGCATGCCGACGACCAGCTTTCCAGCGCCAGCCGAGCTTCTTTTCGCAGATGATCTGTAGACGAAACGTCGAGCTGCGAATGCGGCTTTGAATCTGAACCACCTAACTAGGCTGGACTACATCCAGTTGGTGGGTGAACATCTCCTGCGATGCTATCGCCCTACGCGGGCCGTGGGTGGACCCAGCAGGTGTACCCAGTACCCAGACAGTTACCAAGAGCCATGGTACTTAGGGTATGACAGCGACTCAGCAATGTGGCTGATCTCACGGTCTCCACATGCGGTGACCACACAGTCAGGGCCCTGGGGGGGGTCTGTACACGCAGCTGTTCGTAACGTGAGGTGAGGGCAGTACCAGCATGTTCTGGGGGGTCCTGCTGACCACCCTATCCTCGGCAGTGGGGGCGGGGGGGAGGGGCAAATATAGCATAGCTTTTAAGGGCATGGGACAGAAAGTGGGAAGATAACTGGTTACTGGTTTTACTGGTTAGGGTGGCAGCGAGACCTTGGGCCTTTACCAGACAGCCAGGCAGGGGTTGGTGATGCCAGTCTACCACAGGGCACATACATGCACAAACACAGTCATACACTACAGGTCATTCCGAGATACCAAACAGCATGTCTTTGGATTGCAGAAGGAAAATTTAAGAAACACATACAACACTGGGAGAATATCCAGACTCCACACAGACACAGCAGCGGTGGGATTCGAACCTATAATTCTGGAGGTGTGAGGCACCCTGCCAACTCAATCCAATTTGGGAAAAATGTACAAAGGTTTAAAGTTCATCTTGCAGCTCAACATTGACCCCAATGTACAAAGAACACAAAGGTTGTGGGTTCCAGCCCACAAAAGAGACAGAAATCAGAACCTTTTCCTCTACTGTAAGTTGGTTTGGACAAAAAGTGTCACATGAATGTTATAACAGAAGTGCAGAAAAAACCTCAACGAAGGAAGTTTTCTTCTCTAAGTCTGACAAAGGCTTTCACAAGGGTACAAAAACTGTTCCAGCTCTCACGCGAATTTTGGGTGCGGAAAAAACTTCTAAAGTCACACGAATTCAGTGTCATTTGGAGGGGAGAGACGTGAGGACAGGCCCTCGGTAACCATTCAGACATCTTTATTAGAGAGTGTTTTAAAATGGGGGCAGGGGGGTGTCACGCGGCTCACAAATGGGGGCGACTGACCAGCTTTTGTTTATTTGTCATCCCTTGTCTAATATTTCCCTGCCAGCGGCGGCAGCAGAGGGACGCCCAGATCAGAACCAAAACAAGCCGCTGGGGTTCTGATTCCCTGAGCCATCCTATGAAAAAATAGACAAGTGTTGATCAGAGATCAAAGTGGTTCCCACCTGCTGTGGGCAGCAGCGAGTAGGAAAAATTGGAAAGGAGCCAATGGTCTGAGGTTTGGGGATTTAACTCTATACCTGCCAGTTGTTAGGATGCCTGGTCTGGTGGTGAAAGAGGTTGCCTGTTCTAAACCTGAAACATATTGGTTTTTCTGCCCTGCTTTCCCTGAAAACAGTGTCCTTCAACCATCCACCAGTTTGCTGCTTCGGGTCGGCAGGATCTGAAGGCTGTGCTTAGATCCTACTCATCCTCCACCAGCATGCGTCATCCCCCCAGGCCTGATTACCCCCCAGCCGCCGCACCGTAGATGTGCATGGGAACCTGCGTCAGTAAACAGGAAGGCGCAGCAATGCCGGCGTCCAGACCAGGTCGGATTGCGGCGGATTTCAGGCGCCGGAAGCGCTTTGGCTGGCAGCCGGATCCAAAGACGACGGCAACGGGGCAGAGAGAGTCCAGTGGCGCCGCCACGGGACCCGGCTTAACGTGATCCCAGGCACAAGCGGAGATCTGCTGGTTTATCAGTCAGGTAACAGGAAGCATGGAGCCACAATCCCTCATTCCCCACAGAGAGGGACCTGGGACCAGAGGGCCCGTCGGGTAGCAGAGTCAGAGCTTACATCCGTCGCCATGACACCGCTCGACACAGCAGACCGCACAGCCCGGAAATAAAGCGACCTGGCCAACTGCTGCTTGCCGAGGGCTGTACAAAATGAGCCCCCCGTCCTAAAGTCCTGCACTGCTAGGCTGGAGCAGGCCTGCCACAAGGCATCCCGCCCTGGATCGTCGTGACCGCCCTCTAGCTGTGGGACCAGGTACCATGGCAACGAGGGAGGATAAATGAACAGAGGTTATGCTATAAAAAAAGCAGGCAGTGGGACCAGTGGTGGACAATGGGGCCAGAGAACAGCAATCAGGGACAGCCCCCCCACCCCGCTGCACTGTAACTGCAGTTATACATCAGTGCATTAGGAAAGATCATTCGGGTATCGTACCCCTCAGGAGCCAGGACCTTAGCAATCAGAGCAGGGGGGTTATTAACACATAACTGTTAATAAATGACAGTCGGGCCCCCCTGTTTCCCCAGCGATGCCCCCCGTTCACATACATCTAGGTCACTACAACACAAAGCTGCTCGTTGCCCTCTACTGGCAGGAAGAATGAAACACAGGGAGACCCCACTGAAGACAGCAGGTTAGACAGAATGAAGTATGAATGCATATTGTTTTAAATGCTCACACTCTCAAACAAAGGACTGGTTTTTCCCTGCAACATTACTCATTAAGGGAAAGGAATATTCTCCGCACCCTGTCAACCTCATGGTTTGTAATGACGAGAGCGTCTCAGTTAAATTGTGCACGCTGCAAAGGGTGCCTTCTGCAAACACCGTCTGCCTTTCACTGCCTTTGTCATGTTACTGCGCACGTAATTTGGTGCTTAGAAAAGAGGCTTTCAGATTATTGGAAGGCGAACCTTCCACCCCAGCTGCGGGATATAATTTTTTTTTCAGCGAAAACAAAAATTTTAGAATCATGCCAAATCAATTTCAGAATACTTGGAGGTTATTCAGCACTTAGATTGGGAAACTTCTAGTTATCTGCTCACACCATACAGCTACAAGAAACTACCTTCAGGCTGGTCACGTGACTGGTGATTGTCACATGACCAGAGATTGTGACAGGACAAAAGTGTTTGGGACTAAAGTGTTCAGAACAAGTGTTCAAGACTAAAGGGGGAAGAAAGCACATCCTGCTTCACAAGACAACAGGAGCAGATATCAGTCTTTGGTGTGTGTGGGAATTTCTGTTGTACCTTAGATTAGGCAATAAAAAAGAACATTGTGGGAAAATGTATTGGGTAACCAGATTCATTCTACTAAAGTTTTTAGTCACAGACAGGTAGGCACTGACTCAGGCTCATACCCGCTCACCTACTCCGCCGCCTTGACCGAGTGAGACAGCAGATGGCAGTTAGAGAGCTAAAGCAACAACCAGAATGTGACCAGTCGATGGCATTTTGATAACTGGACCCAGGAGTGACCATGGAGCCGGAATGGCGAGGACAGTAGTCACCTGCTGCTCAGAGCGGGCTGGATCCTGCACAGTGCGCCCCCCAGAGGCCCTCAGAATACGTCACAGCAAACCCCCCCCCTTCACCGTCTACCATGTCTCACTCTCTGTAGATAGAGTTTGAGGACAATGACTCATGAACAGCTCCTTTTTACATGGATGGACTATATGAATGGAGGGGCAGAGGGGCTTGAAGATGGGAGAGTTTATTCTTCAAATGGGGGGGGGGGGGTGTAATGATAATAAAGGTAGACTCTCACACCATGCTCTCCCAGCCGTTGTGCGGTACTTCAAAGGAAAGAAGATAAATTCCCTGCAGTTTAAGGAGCTCCCTCCGACATGTGCCGTCTGTTCTTCAGTTTAAGGCATCGCAAAGAGAATGGAGAAGGTTCTGGGGTTTGTAGCTGTTTGTAGGGCATCCTAGGGCTCCTACTCCCACATCAGGAGGGGTGCTTCACAGCGAGAGCTTCAGCTGTCTGCTCTGACCACATCCCAGAAGGCTGGATGATCTGTGTTATAATCCTCATAACATTTGTATTACTTTACATAACGCATAACTTGCACAATACTTTTATCTGAAATTACTTTTTAACGCCCGCTTACGCAGATGGAAGTTTTACCGGAGTGTAAAAAATCCCGTCCAAGCTACAACAGATGTAGCAGACTCAGACCCAAAGGCTTCAAGTCCTCGACCTCCGTGATTGTTGCTCCTGGCTCCTGGTTCAGCTCTGAATGCCTCACACCCTTAGCAACACCCCCCCCCCCCAATTTTTGTGGTGCTGTCCTTTGATCTGGGGCCGAAGGCTGTTTTCAGACTTTGTGTCTTCACCTTGTCATATGTTGTAGAATGTCATTGGGGGGGGGGGTCTTGCACTACGGAGGAACGTGACTTCACCTCCATGACTTTATTAGGCCCTGCCCCCCCCCAGCATGAATCCTCACCCACACAGCCATTCTTTCCATCAGGTCACCATGGCAACACACTTGTGATCTAGTCACCTGAAGGGACAGACAACCTGTTCAAACTTCAACTTACATAAATAGCTTTGGTTAAGGATAAGTGATGGGGGGGCTCAGAACGGTATGCCCAAGCACGGCTTTGCTGGGGGGACCTTGACGGCCCCCAGCCCCACATTACTCACTATCCACGCCCCCCGCATCTCAACTATCCGCTAACTGCCTGATCCAATGCTGGGCCATTGATTTCTACTCAGGTGTTGCTTGGTCATTAAACTAATCGCATGACCACTTTATAATGCCCCCCCCCAGTCTGCCCACCCGCCCGCCATGACTCCAATAACCACATTATGCCGACAGATGCATTCCGCCAGGATGCCTTCCAGATGGTGTGGATTGGATTTCGCTCCTGTTCCGAGAAGCTCGCTGGACTCATTAAAGCATCTCACCTGGTCCATGCCCACCTCTGGTCCGTGGCCACCCCCAGTACTCACTATCTACCCCCAAAGAGTTCTGTCACCCCAGAGAGCAGGTGGGGGTGAGGGATGGTTCCCCCTGTACTTGCACTGCCCCCCTCCAGGTCCTCTGGTCACCCCCTCTCGTCCCCGCTCCGGGGGTGCATGTATGTGTACGCCTCCCACAACCAAAGCGTCCGAACTGGCTACAGACAGTGACCCCTCCGCCTGTCACCAACCTTCCTGCCCTTGGCTTTGATGGAGAAGATGGGCACCCGTCCAGCAAGGGGCGGCCGGAAGAAGGGCACCTTCATCTTCCTGTCGTCTTCATCGCAGGACCAGCCTGGCACGTTCTCCTCCCCTGGAAAAGGACGCAGACGGCTGAGCTACATGGCAGTAACAGCACCACCTCCAGTCTGATCACTAAAACACACGCCATGTGACCTCCAGTGTACAGACGTTCCACCACAGGTAAGAAACGCATTACATCATTGTTAAGCAAACCAACAACAATAACCATAATAACCATCATCATCCATTCAGAGAGTCTGGAATCTGTTATTATGCAGTGGCTCTGTGGCTCACGGTTTTCGCTCTCAGTTGGGGGAGTTTGCATCGTCTCCCTGTTACACCCCTGTACACTTAGGCTAAAAGAAATCTCTAAATCGCCCATAGAGTGTGACTGTGAGTGTGTCTCTGTAGTGGACTGGCATCCTGTCCAGGGTGTAACCCAGCCTTGG
Source organism: Stomatorhinus walkeri (assembly GCA_026784285.1). NCBI lineage: Eukaryota > Metazoa > Chordata > Actinopteri > Osteoglossiformes > Mormyridae > Stomatorhinus > Stomatorhinus walkeri. The sequence continues at coordinate 21,897,090 of JAODUD010000127.1, forward strand.
GTCCTGAAGCACAGTCAGAGCATCACCTTGCATCTAAACATACTCAGTAGCTCATCAAATTTCAGCATACATTACAACTGTAATTGCTATCAGTGTCCCACACAGGGGCGTATACAGGGGCGGGACCAAGGGGGAACTGATTGGCCCTTAGAGCTCCACCTACCGTGTCATTCACAGATTCAAAACATATCATTGGATAATAATTATGTTGTCCCTCATGCCCTGGTCCCACACATGGCTGTACACTTTCTTCTTAAACGTACTCCCTACTGTCTGTGGAATGAGGTTTTATTTATGAGGCTGTAAGTCACAAAGTGCAGCTGATTCTCCATGGACCTGAACAGCCGAGGATCCAACCCCTTCGCTCCAGTAACAGCCAGGGGCACTTAGAGTCCAGGTGCGCAACAGCTTCCATCTGCAGTCTGCCCCCTGCTGGTAAAGGAATAACCTTGCAGGGGAAGCCGAACTGCAGGGCCAGGCATAAATATTATACAAAAAGTTATACATATATGAAAAACGTGAAAAATAAAGTGAGGCCAACACTGCAGTAAGGTAAAATGGGCAATCAGGGAGCACATTCAGCCAGCGAATCACTGCTTTTGTCACGCAGAAACGGAGGAATGAGCTGAAGACCAATTAAACCACCGAACACACCGGGCTAATCAGAGAGCGATTTTTAAAGCGGGGAATCGTTAAGACGTCGGCCCGCTTCCCTGCGGCTGTGGGGGGGGGGGGAAGAGGCTTTGAGCTCATTGGTGGTGCTAAGGTTTTTAAATCGCATTATGGTGCAGAGTTGTTTAACTAAAACAGAGATGAATTCTTGGTGCCCTGCGTGCGCAGTCATGTGTTGCTTCCGCGCCAACTAATCCATCACATACAGCGTTTGCACCTGGATATATAGAGACGTCATGGTTTCGCAGGAGAATATCAATCCTCTAAAGTCAAACATGGTGCCTTTTCTACATTCTTTTTCCCTGATGCCAGCCTCGGTTGCTGCAGCGATTCCCTCCACTAGCCCATATCCTTTGCACCTTCACACCCTGGCAGTTCGGAGGTTCCTTGGTGCTTCCCCAAGGGGGCGCCAACACATCTACCCACATTTACTGCAATTACCATGCAAGTGCTGGCCCTGTGGAGCTGGTCGGTAATTGCACAGCAGATGGCGTGAAAATGCAGTGTTTATTTCTATAACTCACATTAAGCCTTTGTTTAATTTGCACGCTCGGAATGTGTTTGCGTCTCTTAACGCGGCGGTTCGACTAGCTTAGGTGCCGTTTTCGAGCCTTTTGCCGCATGGAGCCTTCGGTATGGCCAGGTCTCCCATGGCAGGAAGGAAGATAAATGAGCCACGTTGTTGTAGACAGACGAGGGAAATGACCTTTGACCTCTCAGAACACCTTTTTAAGGTACTTTACATGGGTGATGATAATAGACCCCCATCAATCTAATTAACTACTGTAGTTGCTTAGCATGCCACCGCTGACTTGAGAACAGTTCGTGACTCCGGCCCTCGGCTCTGCAGTCACGATCATCTTGCTTAACCCAGGAGAAGAGAAGATGGTCTTGCCCAGAGGTTTGTGCGGGAATGAGATTAGGAAGCACACTCACATAACACCCCCCCCCCCCACACGCACACACACACACACACACATTCCATGACCGTCGCATAAACAGCAGGGCCACAGATAAACCTCCATCGAATCCTCGTTTATGAAATTTTCATCGGCATCGCTTTTGTAGTGACATGTCGACGCAGAAAGAAGCCCATGGCGTTGTTCCGGTTTATTTCCCATACGGGGTCCAGCCCTGTCATCTGGGCACGCCCCCCCGACACCGCCATTCTTAGCGGTACTGTGATTGAACGCCCCTTGGGGTCCGTCGCTGGCTGCTTTCCACCCCGAAGCCGCCGTTTGCCCCGCCGCTCGCCGCCGTTCCGTTTCACCGCCCTTTTAATGTCCTCCACGTCCGTAATTGAATTCATCCATCTCGGTGGCGCGGGCCAGCGGCCGGAGGAAGCATTCCTGGCTTCCGCAGCTCCAGGACCATTTATCAAATGGCGCATCGGCGGAGAACGCTCACTTCTGACCGCACTCGCGGATGCCGGCCAATCTGCAGCGGCTGCATGGCGTGCTGCGGACAGCATCGGAACTTCTGCGTTTGTTGCTTCAACTGACCTTTTTAATAAACGCTGCAGTGGTGGATTTATTGGAACTGATTACCCCCCCACCCCCCTGTCTCCATGATCCTCATGCCATGTGCTTTAGTGAAACCCAGAGCATTAACACCCCCCCCCCCACAAATGCGTCTTGTGTTGGATTAAGATTCCAGCTGGGGCCTCCGGTTAAGGCTCCACCCATTCAGGTCTGTCAACAATTTGGGAGGGGGGTCCTGCTTTGGGGGGACACTGACAGCATGATCCGACGCTCCCACATAGTGACACAGGGACAGTGTGTTCCCCCCCCCCGTCCATCCAGTGCAGGGGTGTGGTGAGGAGGCACAGGGCAGGAGACAGGAGGTGTCCTCAGAGGGATGGCAGCAGTAAATTTATTTCGCTTTAATATTTAATGTTTAATATTTCTTATTTTCATTTTTCAAAAAGGCTGCGTTTGCTATTATTTTAAAATTTTCTTTTAGGTAATGTCTCAAAAAAACGGCACCAATATGTGGATCTCTCTCACACACACACACACACACACACACACACACACATGTAGGGTAAACATATCCTTATGGGGACCGCTCATTCATTTCT
>JAODUD010000127.1:21922243-21937297 GCA_026784285.1 Stomatorhinus walkeri
CCCCCCCCCCCCCCCCCCCCCCGTTTTCCTGGCCGTGCAGGATCCCGATACTCTCCCCCTCCCATCTGCCACGGCGCCAGCGCACCGACTCAGCACAAATGCTCCGGAAAGCTTCTTAATTTCACCGCGGCTTGACATGGGGTCGTTAATTAGCCGGGCTCAGTACAGTCCTGGGCGGCTCATCCTGTCGGCTGATTGATGCACGCTGGCTGCTCGTCGGACGGGAGGAAATTCCCCCGCGGGCCGCAGCCTGTCCCTGGCTCCGCCCCTCGCACCCCCTGCCCCACCCCCCGCCCCCCCCACCACTTTACAGGAGAGGCACCGGTACCTTGGTGTGTCCTCTTGGCCGTCCCCAGTGCCTCAATGGCCCGCGCCTGGCCTTGGCGCTTCGATCCTTCGACCGCGACGCGTCCAGGGAAGACTGTAAGAGGAAGATGTTATCGCCGTGGTGACCCCACGAGGGTGTGGAGGAGGAATCAGGGAGAGAGGGAGTAAAGACAGAAAGAGAGACAGATACGGAGGCAGAAAACACGTCGCCAAGGTCACGTAGGAGCACAGCTGACACGGGGATGCTTATCACATGTAAATCTCTCTCTGCATCCGCACCATGTGATCAACTCAAAGCCTCTGATTCTTCATTGCTATTGCTTTGTAAGCTTGATTCAGTGACAATTTTCTACCGACACGGAGCCCAGGAACATCCCAGTCAGCAGCCGCGGGCAAATTCTACATCAAGAGCAAATTACATTGTTCTTGGCATGTGCAATTGTGACAGGAGACAAATTCCCCTGTTCCGAAGGAGAAAAAAAACACAGTCATGAATTTCAGATCATAATCGTCTATGGAGGATTATTTTCGCAGAAAAATCCACAACAAAATTGCTTTGGCAAATAAATATAAAAATTGGAGTTGGGATAATCAGTTCTTCCTGCAGACGTGTGTGTGAAATCCCCCCCCCCCCCCCCAGCACCTGTAGTAGACCCCCACAGTTTACACTGCGGGGGCATGCAAACTTCTTTCTGTCAGCGTTACAGACCGACAGACCCCAGGGCAAAGGTTGGGTCTGAACACTGCAGAGGGAGGTCTGGGCTGTAGAATGGAGCAGGCAGGGGGCTGCAGTGTCAGGGAAGTGGCATGAAGCTGATTCGCAGAGGAAAGGTAGAAAGTAAAGGTGGGAGACACATCAGAAAAGGGTGCTGGTGTTTACTCCAGGTGAAGGGGTAGAGAACCCAAGCCAGTCGGCACCAGGCAGGACGCCAATGCCCTGCACCCAGCAGCCATCCCTGCCCCCGCCTAGACTTCAGCCTTCGTTTAATGGAGTGGAAAAGGATAAGAAAGCCAGGCGCAAGACCCTGCTAGCAACAGGCCTGCCACTCAGCGTGTGGACCAACAGTGCCACTCGGTGGTCAGTTTTGGGGCTGCAGTTGGTGAGTTGGTGCACTGTGGGGTAAACGATGTCTCAGTTTGGAATATGACGTTGTTTTGTTTAGAATGAAGTGTTGCTCTTCACACAAGGAATCTGGCTCCCTTTCACTAGTCGGCATTATTTTCTGGGCCCGTTCTACTCGGTCATAAACTCTGCCAGAGTACCTCCGGAGGAAAAGCAAAATACAGAAACAAACAAATACGCTGGCCCCATACAAGCTGACCCCTTACGCGCTGACCCCTTTCGCACCGGCCCCTTACACGCTGGCCCCATACAAGCTGACCCCTTACGCGCTGGCCCCATACACAATGGCCTCATACAAGCTGACCCCTTACACACTGGCCCTTTACACGCTGGCCCCTTACGCGCTGGCCCCATACAAGCTGACCCCTTACACGCTGGCCCCTTACGCGCTGGCCCCTTACGCGCTGACCCCTTACGCGCTGGCCCCTTACGCGCTGGCCCCTTACGCGCTGACCCCTTACGCGCTGGCCCTTTACACGCTGACCCCTTACGCGCTGACCCCTTACGCGCTGGCCCCATACAAGCTGACCCCTTACGCGCTGACTCCTTACGCGCTGGCCCCTTATGCGCTGACCCTTTACGCGCTGACCCCTTACACACTCGACACTTACCTTGAAGCGGACCACCTCTCGGCCCTCGCCGTCAGACATCTCTTCATAGCTTTCAAACTCACTGGAGCTCCAGCCATTGTTCACTGTTGGCCCTGTCGCCGCGGCCTTCTGCACGTTCTCGTAGATCAGCTCACCTGACAGTCCAGTTAAAAACAGTACAGTGATTCTAAGGTCCTACGGTGGTTACTTTGCCAGGACTGGAAACAATGCCTGCTGCCTTAACACCACCGTGAACATGACCCTCACCTTCTCTGGCGGGGACGTTCTCAACAGGAACCTCGTCATAGATCACCTCCTTGCTTCCTGTCCCTGGGCCGAATCCCGCCTTGCCCCCACCTAAAAGAGGGCACCATACAGCCATTAATACCCACAGGGGGGTGAAGTCAGTCAGTGCTGATCAGCAAAAATAGAAAAGAGTAAAAGTCCAGACCAGGATTTTTTTTCAACCAACCAGTTAAGTACTCTATAAGTGCGACTCTTTATACTCAACTGGTTGGTTGAAACAAACTCCTGGTCTGGACTTTTACTCTCTGGACCTGAATTACCCACCTCTGCTGATCAGTTCTGTTGGTGTATGTTCAGTTACCTGTGTTTCTGTGCAGGAAGTGCAGATTCCCTGGGAATGTGCTTTTGGGATTTTAACCATGGATATTAGTCTATCCAACCTATCTTGGTCAGAGTCACATGGGGAGCCTCTCACAGACAGCATGGGGTGCAAGGCTGGGGTGCACCCCCACATCCATTCACACCCCCACACACCCAACTGGACACTACAGCCAATGCACAGATTTATTTATTAATTATATTAGAAAGTGATTATACTGCGTATCAAGACACTGAAGGAAATTTTATCATTGTAGCTAAGTAAAACGGTATCAGAAGACCCCAGAAAATGGCAAATCTCTTCCTGGTATGTTATCCTGTACATTCCGCACGGGAGTTACCAGTAAAAGTAAGGAATTGGTGACAAACCCTACTAATGGCAACCTGGTTTAACCCAATGAGATGCAGCTGGAAAAGCGGGACCTGGAGCAGAGCTATGAAAGATTCGCTCTCCTGGGATTCAGTCCCGTCACACGAGGAAGCTCAGCGTCTGGACAGACAAAATCATAATTTCACGGCCTGGCTTTGATGGCTTGGCGAGGGAGTCGACAACGATGCGTCAACGTGCGACATGCGTGTGGCGCCCCCTCCCGCACCACCCGGCGAGCCAATCAGCTTCAAGGTCAGATTTCAAAAATAGGAGGAGCCAGTCACATTGGCGCCAGCAAGGCCAAAAAACACTAAAGTTAGCAGACTTTTTAAAACCAGGTGTCGGGGAGTCCCGCGTGCCTCTGACAAGGTTAACGAGCGTGACCACCTTCTCTAACAGCCCAATTGAGGAGGACGGAACGTTCCGGAAACCCTTCCAGCGCTTCCCTCTGGCTCCTCCGCTGGGTGACAGCTCCAGCTGCCTTCGGTTGCTCAACCACTGAGACACAGACAGGCGACTCCACTCTGAGGGACAGCTTGTGAACCACGAGGAACATACCGGCAGAACAGGTCGATCCACAATTCATAATGAAACCTGACAAGGGAGGTGTCGTGGATCCTGTTTCCAGATGTGCACCAAAGCAAGAAAACAGATTTAGCCTATTCCAGTTTGCTTCTTTTGCTATTTTCTCAAATAGTGCCATCGTTGAGAAATCTAATCTGTTTCTTATTGTATTATGTATTATTTGTCTTTCACTCAGCAGCTACGTTATCAGGTACAGACGGCTTATTAATGCCGACAGCCCGCTCCTCCAAACAGTGAACCATGTGACTGCGAGGTTCAGTTACTGTGTCATTTGGAAAGTGGTGCTTACATCTCAGAAACTGTCACTCTCCTGGACTTTTCCCGCACAACAGCATCTAGATTTCACAAAGGACAGTGCCGTCGACAAAAAAGATACATTCGGCAAGAGTTCTGAGGAAAGAAGTATCTTGCAGATGAAAGACAAGTTGAACGACCAGACTTGTTAAAGCCAACAGGAAGGTTACAAGTGCAAAAATGTCAGGGGCCAATCTAAATAAGAAAAGTTTCTGACAGCTTGTTGAGTCCACGCCCTGAAGAATTCTGAGTATTCTTTAGGCTGAAGGGGCTCATGCTTGGCAGTAGGCAGATCTAATATAAGTGAACCTCAAATTGATATTAGCAAAGTTGTACTTTCAAAGAAAGAAGTAAATAGAAAGATAAAAGCTTGTAAAATTTGCTGGAGCCAGTTTGGATTTGTGAAGAGAATTTAGCCTTCTGGTGATGCAGTTGGTTGCTGATTCTTTGTCGGAAAGTGTTTCTGAACCCGGTCCGCATTTCTGCTCGCTCCCTTGGGGAATACTGATGTAGCAGACCAGAGACCCCGTCCGCATTTCTGCTCCCTCCCTTGGGGAATACTGATGTAGCAGACCAGAGACCCGGTCCGCATTTCTGCTCCCTCCCTTGGGGAATACTGATGTAGCAGACCAGAGACCCACTTCCACAAAGTCTGGGTTTCAGGCCACCCAGCCCCCAGTGAAACCCCCAGTGCGATGAGACCCCCAATGCGATGAGGCCCCCAGTGAGATGAGGCCCCCAGTGAGATGAGGCCCCCAGTGCGATGAGGCCCCCAGTGCGATGGGACCACATCTGAGGACTCTGCCCACCTCATGAATATATTAAACGACATTGTGGTTTATCATCTACGAAAGTTGGCATTTTGTAGACTGTTTTAATATCAAGCACTCCATTGAGATTGGGCCAGAGATGGTCTAAATCGGGAGCACAGCCATTTCGTGTGACAGTTTTCATTCACTCCACACTTCAGAACGACATTCTTAATGCTGCAGAACAATAAGCATTCAGGCAGCCGCCAGTTTTAAGAACAACTCCCTTAAGTGTCACGTTAAAGGAACACCCTTTGGCAACAGCCAAGCTCAAATACACCCGGCTCTTCATCTCGATATTTGCAGGAAAATAACTTCTTTCTTTTACTCAAACTTCAAAATCTTAATTTCACCTGAAGAAGTGTCAAAAAGTTTAAAGGCATGAAAATCCAGGAATCTGATTAAATCCTTCACGGCGTGTACATTTTTTCAGTCCTACAACATCCGATATGACCAAATTTTAACAATTGCTCCAACCGAGTTAAAACAAACAAACACAGCGTAAGTGATACCTTCAACCAACGCAATATAAAGTTATTTTTTGAAAAAACAGCTGATTAAATATCCAGAACACTGACAACTATTCAGAGATTTAAAAAAAAAAAAAATTCATTACCAGACCATATTAATGTCATACTGATCTATATTCAGGAAAATGGAATCAGACATTCGCACAGGGCTACTGACCCAAATTCTCAGGCATGTTCATTGACTGAAAGAGATTCATAATGTAACAAAAATCTTTGCTGGAGAAGAGAAGCACAAATCAGTTGAACGGATGAAGTGATTTAATGGGAATGATGATGCTGTTGCAGCTGCTCTGTGATTGGCTTTTTGGAACAGAAAGAAATATGCTCATCTCAATTAGTATGCAAATGGTATTGTTACATAGGCCAATATGAGAACCTTCACTGAGTCTCTACAGAATATCCCAACTGCTGTTAATATCCATCCTTCCGTTATCCAGTAAGGCAGGTCAGGTGCCTGTCCTTTAGCCTTTAGAGGGAATACAGGTACACACATGTACTACACAAATATTAAGAGCATAATATCAACATCGACATGCAGTCGGCATAGAAAACCAAAGCGACATCCAGGATTCAAGCCCAGGAGTAGAGCCACGCTGCGCGGAAGCAGTGCTAACTAGCGATGAATCATATTTAAGCAGAGCAGCCAGCGTTGCTCTACTTCGATTCAGAGGTGAAGTGGTGGGACTTGGTTCTGTTTTGTTAATATTAACCCCGAAAAGGCTCCACCGTAAAATGCAGCTTCGCATTCCCGTCATTAGATTACGAGGAAAGTGATCTTCTGATCTTCCATTCCCCCATCATGTTCAGTCATTCAATTATATCTCCTATCCTGTTTTCTAAGCCCCCGCAGGGAAACAGATATTCATATCTCTGTTTTCTGCCTCGAAAATGCTTCAGTTAATAACGTAAATTCAAGGCACCCAATCCCACTAAGTTATCTTAGGTGTTTTCTCCACATTCATCCTGTCATGCTTTTCAGTTGTAACATATACACTGCTTGATAAGCACCTTTGTTTCTGGACATAACATTTCCTCCAATGACAATATTTATCTTCTATGATTAAGCCAAGCGGGTGAGTGTGTGGTGCAGTAGGATAAGACTCTGTGTTCTCAATCAAAAAGTCATTAGTTCAAACCCCCCCCAATGTTCCAAGGATGCCACACACTGGCTGACTGTACTCTCACCTATATATTTGCAGGGGGGAAGTTAATTTAAGCTACCCCCCCCCCCCCCCAGTATTACACTGCATTCTGCTCAGATATCTTTATGTTTTCAGAGGAAGGCTGTTCAGAGCAGCGTCCGACAACCAAGCTAGCGACTTCCAGTCGCTTATCCGCTACAGGGTCCTGGGAGGGCGACCGAGAAAAATTTGGCAAGGAAATCGGCAGGTTTTGCACCTTATAACTACAGTGTAACTGTGGTATTTTCACAGTGCTTTCACCGGGGACAGTTCTGGGGGCAGAGGGTATCTGGGGATTAGTGACAAAGGTGTCACCTCACAGCACAGTGCACGGTCAGTAAAAGTGACTGTAGAAAAGGAACCAAAACTTCACTAAAAACATTTAGGACTTAAGCCCTGTAAGGCCGCCCTTGTCAGAGGCCATGTTTACACAGTGATTAAATATGAAAAACAGCACAGCAACACAAATCTGTGGCATTCATCAGAGCCAATAAGTCAGCACAAGAGCATAATCTTCTGCAACCACGGTGTCCAAGTCTGACACATTGCTAGGAAAATTATTTCTTTAGTTGTAATGGCGAACAGTAAGCTGTAGGAGTCAATGCTGGGAGGGGGGAAATCGTGTGGTCTATCCAGAGGCCAGTCTAGACTGGGTGTAGCTAAAATAAACCACAGGTGGGTCCTGTCTGACATGGTCCATGCAAAAGGAGCATAAGGGCGCAGGGTGGACTGGGGTTTATGTGCAGCTGGTCCAGTTTAAACAAAGTTTAAACAAAGCCAGTGTCTTAAATCCAGGAGTACTATGAGAGCCCCTAATTGCAGCTTTGATGTTTGAGCAGTGAAGTATCCGTCGATGCCACACTGTCTCGTCCTACAATTCGTGCCACGTAAACCAAAGAGCGTCATCCCTGACGTGGCAACTAGGGGGCAGTAGGGAGCGAAATACCCTCAAGTCACCATCAAAGTCAGCAAAAAAACACTAGCAGCCGAGGCTGTGGAAACGTCTAACATTACACTGCACAAATATTGGCGGTAATGTTCATAAACAATCAAAGAATGCTACAAATATCATACATTACTCAATTAAATAACACTCTGTAACAAACCTTTATTTTATTTTTGTTCCTAGGTATACAATGTGTTTTCCTAATCCCTTATGTCTAAAATAAATAGAAAATTACTCTTGTTCCACAAAACTTTGATTCTGTGGTCAGGACAATAATATTTCTAAATGTATCTATCTTTGCGAATATTCATATTCAATGCTGAGTAGACTTCCAGGATATTCTAGAGCTTTGAGAACTGTTCAATAAAGTCTAGAATTGGGCAGAATTTTGTATAGCTTTCTGGAAGTTTTTAAAACTTTCTAGAATTTTCTGAGACTGCCCAGTAGCATCAATAGAAGTATAAAAGTGCGTGTACCTGAAACAAACAGTTCAGTTTATATTATTGCAGAATAGTGACAGAATAGTGAAGACCAATATTGTTTTGGATGGCATCAAGAGGCTGCTTGCACCCAGCAGATGCTTTTGCTACATTCGTGGACAGTTTATCAAGACAAGAGCGAAAAAGTACTGGGTGAAAGTCTCTGTTAAGATGTGCGAGGCTTACAAGGCATCGGGGATCAAGACAAGCCATGGACACCCTCATTTCACATGCGAAAATTGCTAAAAAGACTCTTGAAGGCTGGTACAGGGGAGAAAAAAGAGCAATGAAGTTTGCAATCCCAAGAATTTGGCTGGAACCAACTGACCACTCCAGCAACTGCCACTTCTGCATGGTGGACCCTTCCAAACGTCGAAGTGGAAAGCAAGCACCTCCTGACATTCTTTCTTCCATCGCCCCCCGGTACCACGCTGCCCTGAGCACCCCATTCCCACCCCTCCAGAGAGGAATCAGCCATCTTCAGCAGAGAGCGAGTGAAGAAGATATTGCAGGTCACGATATCACAGATATGGCTGTGGAGAGAAAGCCATACTTCCCCAACCAGAAAGACCTCAACGATCTGATCATAGACCTTGACTCTGGGATAGCAGGGACACTCAGGCACACTGTCACAGAAGGGATTGGACCAAGTTCTCCGCGGAGAAGAACAATGTCAAGTGGAATCCGCCGGTAGACCCTCAGAAGGTGCAGATGGCACCACTGCACGTCAAGTTAGGCCTCATCAATTTGTCACGGCTTTAGACAAGGAGTCAGCATCTTTCAAGTACCTCCAAGATATCTTTCCAAAGCTGTCGGAGGCAAAGGTCAAAGCTGGTGTCTTCGTCGTGCCACAGATAAAGAAGATCACAAAATGTGACGATTTAAGCAAGTAGCTGAACAGGAAGGTGACAGCAGCTTGGAGCAGATTTGTTGCAGTGGTTCAAGGATTCCTGGGCAATCACAAAGCTGAAGGAGAATTCAAGGAGAACGTGGGAGCTTACTCTGAGGAGCAAGGTGAGCGCTTTCACCAAGGACAATATAACGAAAACATGACTATATTCGGGGGCTTGTTTGAGAAAGCGATTTGCCGTGTGTCCACAAATATAGAATTTTATTGTATATTTGACTGTATTTGTGTATTTGCCAGCGAGTATTGTTCATTCTCTGACTGCACGTATGAACACAAAAAAAATCGCCTGCTTTCTCTCCATAAATACGACAAAGTCTGCGATGAATATAGCCATTTTTCCATAGGCTTTAAATATAAGCAGTTGAAATCAAACACTTGGAAGACAGGAACAAAAATATGTTACGTAGTGTAATTAACCAAAGCAACTTTTGAATAAAATTCTCTAAATATTGGAAGTTTTTAAACAATTTTGGCGACTAGTGCAGCTGGGGTGTCTCACTAGCAAGGTGCTACTTCCATCAGTTTGATGCATCAAGATTGATTAGAGGATGGAGGTACGTTTGAGCATTATTTACATCTGGCGACGCTTGCTTTTCATTCTGTCCGCGGTGCTGCTTTCAGTCCCCAGAGAATCACGAGAGGAGGTGAAATCACTTCTGAGAAACAATACCGAGGGTCTTCAAAGGAAGCAAAATTTGGCAAGGAGGGTTTCTGTGAAAACAAGCACTACTATATTTCACAGGTGACGTCAGCTCTGCCATCGTGTCTCACATATTGTTATCTCTCCTGTGGTGAGGTCGGGGTTTGAGGGGGGTGCAGAGACATGCAGGGTCACCGCACATCTGGGTGTTCCTGGACACGTTCTCTTTTTGCTCCCCTGTCCGGGCGTTCGGACTATTTTTCAGGAATCGCTAGCTTATCTGGGCTTAGCGCTGCGACCCATATGGCCCGGTGTTGCAAATCCCAGGGCAATTCCGAGGGCAGGACATGGCACTGATTTCCTATATATGCAGCCACTCAGAATCATCACACAGCTTTTGCCAGGCTCGTGTGCATGTTACTTCAAAAATTAAATGCTACACATGTTCCTACGTGTCACCCTGCTCACGAGTGACATCAGCTTCCAGAATGTTTCCTGAAGTTGACCTCACTTAAAAATTTAATATTTGGAACATTTGCTTTTTCCTCTCACCAAATATGGTAACCCTAGACATGTAGGTATCAAGCAAGAATCGATCACTCTGTCCTGTCTCAGTCCCATATCCAAATATCTTGCCCAACCAAGAGGCCTGTGCTTTTATGGGTAAATTTACCCACAGTGACATTCTTAGGTTCCTCCTCTTAACACACTTGCAATTCAAAGGAACTAAAACAGCATTAAACGCAAAATCTGATCAGAAGCTGAAGCAAACTCTATGGACAGTATTTTATGTACCAGAGGAAGCCAATCGAAGCACGTTGAGGGAAGATTAAAAGCAATTTGTGTGAGTACAGAAAGTGAGAGACAAGAACGCTCATTATAACACCACCATGTTGATAAAAAAAATGGCTTTTTCAATTCACGAGGAAGGGATGCTCCCTTACCTTGGCAAAGCCCATTGCTCGCACCAGCGGTGCCCTCCAGCTGATCGTTGGGCAGTGCCTCTGCCTGCCTGTGCCCATCGGCCCCCTTGTCAATGGATCCCCTGGAATGTGAACAGCGCGAGAGCTGTTAGCCGTCTCACGGAAGGCCGGGCACTGCCCCATGTGGCCCAGGAGAGCTCCTGTCTGAACATTGTCATCTCTGTCACAGACCTTAGCAATTACATACCGACAAACATTCACTGAAAGCATAATAATTGTCCTGCTCGAAGAATGCTTTGTAGCAGCAACATACAAGTCAATGGTCTGTCCACAAGCTTCATAAATCGGTACGTTTTTAATCTGGATCAGCAAACCATTCATACCACCGGAACTGGTAATAAATGTGAGGTCCAGCAGAATCCAGGTCAGGTGGTTTCAGCAGTTTTCTGAGGGCACCACCACCGTGAGTTCTGAGTGACGTGGCGACAAGCAGTTCGTTCATCATGTAACTGAACCCCTTACCAGAAAAACCAAATTACATACTTTTGCAGGGCATATAATACCAAACTGCATATACAGTCAGAAACTGTAGTGTATTTTACATAATTAGGACGAGTGTTGTTCATTGGTATAAACTGTCGCTGTACATTATAAGAATTACGTCATTACGTAAAGTGTTCTGTCGAGAGAGTGATTGCAAAAGAAGAAAAAGACCGTTAGCGCCATAGCGGCAAGTCCTGCATTCTCATTTAAACATAACCCACAAACACACAGAAACCCTCTGCATTTTAATAGGCTTGTCTCCTGAGTGCAAGAATATACAGTAAGAACAAGGCGCATTTGGCACTGAGAGCCAGCCATGCTACTTCCATACGGATCCAAAGCTCTCTAACAAGAAGCGACATGTTGCCAGTAAAGCAAGGAACATAAGACGAAATAACACCTGATTCAGAGAAGAACAAGAGCGTCCTTTTAGCAAAACCTGCCATTTCGACCAAGATCCACGCAGCTGTCCTTTTTGATCGACTTTTTCAGATCTTTTTTTGCAGAGAAATTTGCAATTGAGATTTATTCTCGTGTTACTAAATGTTGAGGTATCTTGCATACTCACATCCCTTACGTCGGGGTCTTCATCGAACCCGAGATTGACCGCAGGCTGCTCGAAGCATGTGAACCGTAACCTGAACTCCAGACAAATACCTGAATTTCCAGCACACAGGTCTGCTGTCAGGGCCTGACTGTACTCGTCCGGGGACATTCACGAAAAACACCCCTTGTTCCTCAACAGCAAATTCATACAGCAGCGCGCGGAGCACCCTACCCTACAGGTAATGCACTTCTACCAGAAAGACATGCCGTTTACCTGGCTCTTCGAGAGACTCGCTTGAACATACTGCCAGCATGGCATTAGGTTAACTCTCCATAGCTCAGGCGACCCAGCCACCGCTAGCCCGTGCAGCGCTTATGTCCCGATTCCCCTTTTCCTCCTCGTCCTTTTTTAGCATGTAAACAAAGGATCCTCTTGCTGATGTAACTGGGATTAACATAAAAACACTGTGCAGGGCTGGGTGTAACAATGGGTATGATGTAACCTCATTAAGAAAGGTCAAAGGTGACAGGGTTCTTGGTAACCCTATAAATGCTGAACAAATATTGTACGATGAAGATAACTAAGAACTCAGGGGCAGATTAAAGAGAAGAAAAATACTGTTAAACTTCACAGCTGGTATTTTGAATCACATGCTTAAAGAAGCTTCCTAGTTACTGTGAATTAACGAAGATGCAGGGAGTGATTCTTCTACATAAAAGTGGAACGTGAACGAGATAGGAAAACATAATTTGAGGCATCCTGAGCCGGGATTCAAACATCTTCAGATGATTTAATTTCAGGTTCATGTTGAGAGAATAATTTATCATCGTCTGGCCCCAGGCATCATAATGTTGGGAGGATTTTTCCTGAATTTACTAAGCCTCTAATGTACTTTCAAAGTTACATATTATTTCAACTGAACCCTTAAATATTATGAGAATCTAACGTATTTTTGAATTAAATCTATAGTTCAGCACTTTTAATATTTTATTAAAACATACCAAACAACATTTTTTGGGCTATTGTGTCCTCGTCTCATCTTTCCCCTCATAAATGACCTCATCCCTTGATTACTGGTTCGTGAGCAGTGTGAAAATTGAAACCGGCACTTCAAGTATACCTCATTACCAGTGTATACTTGTAATTACCACAATTCAAGTCTACCATAGAGAAACACGCATTTCTGTTTACCTCCAGAATCACTCGGTAACACATCATTTTCAGGGTTTGGGAAATTTAGCCAATCCTACAGGACTGTGCATCCAGCAGGCTAGGTTGTGACTGACGAGGGACGAGGAGGATCTCTGTAATTCGCAGGAGGTTCGGCTGCACCGGAGGGCAGAGGCCGGGGGCAGAGGCGTGCATGCTATTCTTTTGCTGTATTCCCTGAATCTCCCCATAATCAGCTTGCTCAAGCCTTAGAATACTCAGTGCGATTGGTGTGTCAGGATGCACCGACAGCCCAGTCCCAAATTCAGAAAAAAAACACTGGTGTACAACACATTCACGTAATGGACGCCACACTCTCCAGCCAGGATCAGCTGACTTACCCTCCTGGAAGCGCATGGGGGACGTCATCTGTCAAGAGTGAGAAAAACATAGTAAATCATAAATATCACAATGCCTCTTGTAATTGGCATTTATTTATCAAGCTGCAATTTTGCCATGTTTTTTTTGTGAAAGAGTTGTGCAATTCCTAGCGTTTCCCGAAGAAATGCTGTTACAAAAACCAGAGGCTGTCAAAGAAAACTGAAAAATGATTCCCCAACGATTCAGAATGCAAAACACTGACACAGAAAAAAATAGCGGGTATAGTATGCCAGCCAGTGAAACAAAACTGTGCTTGTTTCCAAAGATTAGCCACCAAAATAAACTAGCTCAGAATACGTTTCAATGATTGATTTTTTTTATTTGCTTGATACAATCCAGCTGCTGGCTCCTTGTCTGCTGGGACTGGGGAGGGAGAGCAGGGTTTAACGGAGGCCTGATATCTGACAGTGGTGAGGGAGTAAGCCACCATTGCGTAACTGCTTTCCGGCAGCAGAGAGAGCCAGTCACCTCTGGCCGGACTGCACAGCGCTGCTGTGGGGCTCTTCGGAAAAATCTTATAGCCCCGGATGGCACGTGCTCCAGGTTTCCTAGGAAACCGATCAATAACTCAACACAGTAACCAACTCTCCCTCTCCCCCTCGTACTTTTACGTTAGATTTACTTTTACAGTAAGCGTATCTATTCCAGCTGTAGGCGCAGTGACAGTTTCAGAGCACATTCAAATGACGTATGTGCGCTGAAACTGCAAACCGTATGCAGTATGTTTGACTGTCATCCCCAGACTTGTTTTGAAGTCTGACTTCTAATGCTGTAGCATGAAGCGATGTTGCAGTGAAAACGAAGCTTTTGTGAATCTGCAGACGAGATCTTAGCAGTGATGAGTTCTTACCTGACGTCGCACTGCCAGGGCAGGCTCTTGTGTTACAGTCTTCCTTGCCAGCAGGGGGTGCAATATTTCTGTCCTGCTCTGTTTTCTTTGAGGGTAATCTAATACTAGATTCTTCAGGGGGTGCCACTGCTCTCACACTCCAACAAGATGCCCTTTTCCCCACTGCATCTGTCCTAGTTGCCTCCGCATCAGCCACTGCACTGATACAATCCTCAGAATAGATATCTCCGTTGCTATTATCAAATTTGAATCGTTCTCCTTGTTCTTCCTCCTCTTCCTCCCCACCCTCCTCCTCCTTCTGTTGTGGGGTAGACCGTCTGGAGGACATGGAGCCTGGAACAAAGCCATCAAGATCATTGGCTGACGTCAGAAAAACACACATCTGTGAAGAACTCTATCTGGACACTGATAATGTTCCACAATGAGGCTATTTTGCCCTGAATAATGGATAATGGACCGATCACCAGAGCATCCGTAGCACCAGGCTTCAGAGGTGGATAGTTCAGTTCCAGAGAGTAAAAGTCCAGGCCAGGATTTTATTTCAACCAACCAGTTGGATACTCTGTGACTGTGACTCTTTATGCTCAACTGGATGGTTGAAACAAAATCTTGGTCTGGACTTTTTCTCTCTGGAGCTGAACTATCCACCTCCGAAGCCTGGTGCTGCAGATGCTCTGTGGATCGGTCCATTATGCATGTCCCACCTATGCTTAGCAAACATACTCTACCCTCACCTGTAGTCACACAAAGGACAGAGACCGACGGAAAGTCTGAGCACTGGAAGCAGTCACTGAAATTACTTTATTTTCTGTTTACTTTAAAAAAATTATTTGGGGGGAAATAGTTCTATCCCTCAGCTTGAGCCAAATAAGTTTTGGGCAGGATGAGTTTACAGTTTTGGGAGATTTTATTCAGGTCAGGTCTCTGCTTTACATGAGAAAACTGCATATAAACATATTAGAACCAAAGTTGTTTTATATGTGAAAGACCAGTGGTTGCTTTCCAGAGCCTTCAGATAAATGCAGCTAAACCTTGCAGTTATGCATAAAATACATGACAAAGTGGACAAAGAGCAGGTTGAGTCCCGTTTGGCGGAAAGATAAACGTGAATCCCACTTAAAAAGGAAGTGTCACCATGTGGGAGCTGGCAGCATGTCACCTGAGGACGGCCCCCTCAGCTTAGCAGGACAGTA
>JAODUD010000127.1:21968701-21980927 GCA_026784285.1 Stomatorhinus walkeri
ACAGCAGCTAATGGGAGAGCGCCCCCCCCCATCCAATCAGAGTCCTTTGCATAACAAGTCCGTCTAGACAAATCTCATTTACAATCTCCAGGGAAGATGGAGGGGTTCTGAATGATTACAGGGTGGGTGCTGTGGTGAGGGGCGCTGGAGGGAGGCCAGAGACTCACAGCACCCATCCACAAACAGTCTGAGTGTTTCGCAATCTGACCCAGCACACGGAGATTCAAATCAGCCCCCGAAGGAGCATCGGATTCGCACGTCGGCAGATCTGAACAGAAGCTGTAGGGACCCTAGGATCACATAGAAGCCCGCCATCCGAAGGAGCGGCTCAGCCTCTCGACGCCTCCTGCGTGCTCTGATACGTAGATGCTCCAGCCGGCTCTCCTCATCACGACCTGTATCTCCCCAGCCTCACACCGACCCAGCACCGGCACTTAGCCACAGAGGCCCAGGTCGCTCTCGTGCGAGGAGATCCCAGGCTTCTGTACCCATAAACACCTAACCGTGCCGTCAAGGAGACTGATGGCTTCTCTGCTGTGCACGGCTTTCCTGTAGAGTTGGGCGGGGGGGGGGGGGTACTATGTCGAGTGCCACCCAGGGACAGGAAAGGGGTTCCCACACATTAAAGCTGATAAACTCAGCGTGCCAGGAACACAGCTGGGGGTGGGATGTGGCCATACTGTGGGGATTTCTCCCTCATCACTTCCCTAAAGGGGTCCATCACAGGGGTCACGGCAGACGGGGAGACAGAGGCACTAGGGACACGATATTTACCACAGGGCTGGCCTGCAGATCAGCCTTCAGCAGGTTTACAGTCGCTCTACAAGTGGTATAGAAATGGTATAGAAGGCGAGGAGTCTCCCTCTTACTCATACAATTAAAAATTTGAATGTGAAGAAAAAAAACAGAAATTAACCTTGCAACCATTCAATTGTACACTTTGCACACCGTCGCACACACAATCTGCAAACAGTATTTCAGCAGTAGATAATAATTTAATAGATACCTTTCTAAGCATCCACTACCCCCCCCCCCCCCCCATCCAAAACTGCAGTAAGATGTACGTGTGCCCAGTGCATGAAGCATTGTCATTGGCATAGCCTTGCTTGGGGTGGGGGCGGGGGGGGACAGCCTCACTGCTTCCTGTTCTGCATCCTGTCGGGTCAGGTTTGCTTACAATGGCATCTCTTCTGAATGAATCGTCCTTGTACCGCCCCCTGCTGGTCTGGACTCAGATCCTCTTTTCCTGTCCATACTGCCCTCTCCTGCATTTCAGGGTCCACCTTACTCCTGCTCTTCTGCCTCCAAGGTCTACTGAATGGCCCTCTGCCTGCAGCGTCCATTTCAATGTGCTTATGTGGCAGGTATTGTCTCAGTTAGCATTGTGGACTGCTGGGGTCTGTCTGTCAGTAGTTCAGTACTGAGAAGTACTACTCCTGGCTTCCTGTTTTCAGTTTATTTAAATAAATAATCAGCTCCATATCATATCTCTCGCTTATAGTCACC
Organism: Stomatorhinus walkeri; assembly: GCA_026784285.1. Lineage (NCBI taxonomy): Eukaryota > Metazoa > Chordata > Actinopteri > Osteoglossiformes > Mormyridae > Stomatorhinus > Stomatorhinus walkeri. The sequence goes on from JAODUD010000127.1 coordinate 21,970,208, forward strand.
TAGATTGTTTCGCAGGTTAGGACAAAATATTTACCGGCTAAACGTTTTAATTTTTCTTCATTTTTCAGGTCTAATATTAGCCCTGAAATGACGCAACAGTAGTATGCATCTCCCATGTGATTTCCCATCATCCTTCACTATATGACATCATTGCACAGCATATTTTATGGCTGCCTGGAAATCAATCAACAACAGAAACCTAAAGACCACAAGGAACAAGCCAGATAGCTATAGAAGAAACTAAGTTTATTATCCCAGTTCAAGCTTCGGGGGTCCAGCTGGGCAGTTAAACTAGAATGGCTCCATAAAACATCAGGCTGCACACATAAAAGGGGAAAACCGGAAGAGGCTTCACATTAAAAATTCTGAGAAGAGCCTTACCTCCTTCATCCTCTTCTTCATCTTGACTGTCATGCTCTCCTTCACCTTGTGCTTTTTCTTCTTCTTAGACTCAGTAAGCGGACCATCTTCGGAAAACAGCCGGTCCAGGGTCGCCAAGGGAACCGGCACCACCTCCGCCTCCTCATCCTCGTCTGGTTGCGGGACCAACGCGACATGTCAGTGCACTGGCCGCCCGTCCACTCCGGACAGCAGAGATGCCAGGCTGGTAGAGGCTCAGCCAAGGAAACTGGAGACCCACACTAGCAATTTTCAGCAGGGCTGTAACTCATTAGCGATTGCTAAAGCATTTCTTTGCAGCATCCACATGCAAGGTGCCTGTTTGCCACGTTCCCCTTTAGCATTAGCTATGTCAGGCAGACCAGATAAGGTCCGACATCACGCGCCTTGAAAATGCCTTTTTCATTTCAGTTGTTGAAGCACCCCCGGATCATTTCTAGAAATGACGAAACCAACTGCAAAAAATTTTTTTTCCAAAATAAATATATAAATATGCAGAGGAATTGAAATTGAATCATTTCAGAAGCACTGGCTGTCGCCGTGTGGAGCACCGGCCTATTTCCAGTCCGGGACTGATTAGCGTGTCGGACGCGGTGCTCGTGCCGGGGCGGGCTCCCTCCAGGCCTCAAACTCCCCCACGGCCGAAGTAGGTCAGGGAGGGACACATGGAGTGGGGGCAACTCCAGACGGTGGAGGAGAAGCCCTGTGCTAACGGCACGCCAGGCGGCTGAGACCGGGGACATGACAGGACCACTCAGCTGAATCCGCTAACAAGCAGCCCAGCAGCCTGTCGCTTCCCCTGGAGATGGGCGACATTAAGACCCCGTTTAACCTGTCTGTAGCTATGCCTGGGGCTTGGGAGTGGGTGGGTGGGGTCCGTTGCTCCACAGTGGCTAAGAGGCCCCAGTGTGGCAGGACCCAAACGGCATCTGCAGAGATGCATGCTGCACCACACCTTTGGCTCCTCCGATTCAAGGGCTTCCCTCTCACCACGTATCAACGTCAGGATTTAGGCTAGAGTGTCTGCAGAGGGTCCACTGGGGGTAATTTCTGCCACGTATGGAAATCACGTCGGCCACCAGACACCCCGCGGCCAAGCATTCAGCAGGAGCCCGTGCCCTTTGAGATGCACGAGACCGCGGTCTTTGCAGACCAAAAGCCGTGTTCAATTCACCTCTCGTAAATATTCTGTGCCGTGTTTTACCTTGGGAGTTCTTATCCACTCAGCAGCGCTAAACCGCAGCTCTCGATCTGCGAGCAAGACGCCTCCTTGCGGATTCCCATGGATAAAGCTTTAACTTTGTAATCCTCAGAAGGTAATCTGAGTCGGGGATTCCCCCTCACCTGAAGTGATCGTGGCTGGGACACGAGCGGGCTTATCGGCAGCCTGCGGGCTGTCTCTACTGCCACGGGCGCAGAAGCCCACCACATATCCACACACCGGTGAGGTTAACAAGGACACAGCAGAAGAAGAACGTATCTCTTCATGCCGTGGTTCGTTGGATGATTGCAAGAAAATACCTCCCAAGGCTCCTTCAGAGTGGACATTGCCCAGCAAACTCACCCCCATGAACCACCCATCGTCCTGGCTGGGCAATCAAAGATGGTAGTGTAGTGCTGACCTTCCTGGAAAAGCCTTAAGATCAGCACTCTGCATTATGTAGAAGCTTTGTGGCACGGCCCTTCTAGGAAACCCGCTGTTTATGGGAAAACACATTAGTCGTCTGACATATTCCAAATGGAACTGTCAGGTTAATGGTGCTGGGGCTACTTAAGCTGGCCAGCTGGGCAGAATAGCCCCTTCATCACAGAGAGACACAAACGCCTGCAAGTGCATGAATACATGCAAGAACAAATGAGAAATGGGGTGTCGCATTTCGCCCCACGATGCCAACTGAAAGAGTAACGTGCTATAATCAGAGGGACAAGATCCAGTGCTTTGCGGCAGATGAAAAAGCCTATCAGCTAAGTAAAAATAAAACTTAAAATGGAAAAAGGGTATCCTAAACAAATAGAGTCCGAGAAACGAGAGAGACCAAGAACCTGAACACAGGGAGGAGCAGAAGCACAACATTTAGAAGGAGAAGGAGAAGGAGAATGACCAAAGTGAAGAAAGGGGTGGCAGGAACAGAATCAGGGGTGGTGTGGGATCAGGATCGGCGTTTTGGGCAACTTGGGGCTGAAGCGGGGAAAGAGGCAGAAACCGAGCATGGAGTTCTGAGCTAGCCGAGGCTGAATCGAATGGCATCTTGACAGATCAGGACCAAAACAGGAAGAGAAAAGTAAACGGAGAGACTGTAGGTTAAGCAAGTTTTAGCTAAGGAACAGGACCAACGTTAAGGCAGAAGGTGAACATCAGGGGCAGAGTCAAGGATAAGTAAGCAACAGCAGCGGCGGAAGGGCAGTAGGAGCGCTAGCTGGAGAGGAGGTAACTTAATTCTAATAAGCCCCTGGCATGACACGGTGCCAGGCCCTGGAGCCCGGCACTCCTTAAATTACCCCCCCAGCAATGCTGACTTACTCACACACCTCCCTCATGGAAGGCCTCCAAACCACCTCAGGACAAACAAATTCATTTTGTTTCAGCTCAAGAGATCTGAATTTAACGACACTGCAGCTTCCTTTCATTTCATCACAAGTAACAATGCTGTGGGCGCCAAGGCGTCTCTGAATAAGCCTGCCTTCCCTTCCTTATTTTCTGCTACAAAGCTGTTCCTTTATAGACATCGTCGGAGCTTTCTGAAGCAGCAGACGCAATTTTCAAGCAGAATTCATATATACCTTGATTTCACAGTCACTGACCTTATACTTCTCAATTCCATTGTGCATTTTAATCCCCCCCCCCCCCCAAAAAAAAAGACTGCTTTTTAATTCTTCCAGTTTAAATCAAAACAATTTCGTCGGCGCTCATAATTCTGCTGTACGTTTAAATTTAACTACAGACGAGGTTTGAATTGAATTTGTGTATTTTGAGGTTAAAATCTAAGACGCGGCTACTTGACAAATACACCCCGACTGCCGGACTGTTCCGCCAACTCCTACGGAGGAAAGAGGGAAGTAAGGGAGAATCCGAGGGACCGGTTAAACGGGGCAGACAGCAGGAATCCGGGAGAAAAGGAAAAGCGTCTAAATAACCTTGAAAAGAGTGCTGTTGTCTTCTCCAATATGGGCAAACAAAAAAGCCACAGGAAGTCTCACCGGTAGGGCTTCGTGCGAAAATGCACTGCAGGTAGTAATATGCGAGAGGCTTATTCCTGGTAATAACTGTCCCATAAATTACGCCTGTATGTCACGTCCAGTGCCCTGGCTCTGTATTACTTAGTTTATACACTATACTCTATTTTCCACCTGCAATAACAGAATGCAAACAGGGCGGGGAGAAATCGATGCCGTTTCCAGCTTGCCCTTGTATTTAATCTAGTATTAATTTAGTCACGGCCAAGAACCGGCTGAAGGGTGGAGCGGGGTGGGGTAACTATGAATGCATTGATTTTATTGACAAAAGTGACACGCGGTATGGAAAGGGGGGCCGTATTGCGAGACACTTCATCACGGCGCCCCAGCTATGACACAATCAGTGAATCCACAGGGGCCCCAAAGACCACTGGCTGGGAGATTGATGAGCCCGGCGCCGTAGCCTCTGGCAGCGCGCCCCGGTCCGTGTCCCTCCAGGTGGTGATTAACCAGCAGCGTAAATAAAAGCTGAACACGACGCAGCGCTGACGGCCGGGTGGAGGGGGGGGGGGTGGGGGGAGTGTCAGAGGGTGTCTAATACAGTAAGAGCCCAAGGCGTGGGTCTCCTGTCAGCCTTTCAAAACCTTTATTCTCAGAAAGCCGCCGCAAGCCTGCCAGCGTTGCCATTTCTCCGTCTTCGGTTTAGCACTAAGGGTTATTTTTCAGGAGGGACGTTCACAACAAAGAAAAGACAGTAAGGGAGACTCCCTCAAGGAATCCCCCTTCATCCCTCTTTTTTCGTTAGCCCTTGACCATGTAACGGGTAATGGTCCACTGATAACCCCGCCCACCAACACCTCAATCTCTTGATGGCGATTATTATAATTATTATTAGTAGCAGTAGTAGTAGTAATAATAACAATTAGTTGTCTTTGGCCTCTTTTCGGCTTGGGGGCCAAAGGCAGCGTCCCCCCCTTTTCTGGACAGCTGGGGATGACGCCTGTTTATTGGCTGAATGTTTTCCTGGGTCACACGTGGCTGCGGTCTTTACCCCATGCGATCAACACTGAACACCTGGAGTCCCAAATAACAGTACATTTTATAATATAACATGAATAAAACGATGATCCGGGACAGAATATTATACCTAAAAAATAGTCCCGACCAAGACGGGGTTAAACAGCTTAAAACAAAACATTTTCCGGTTGGTAATGTTTATTTGCCCCCACCCATAGATTACATTATCATGCTTCATTACACAAAAGTGTGACCTAAACGTTATTGTAAATGTAAATACCGAGAATGCGCAGTGACGTCCTAAATTTCACAGGCCCAACTATTGTGTAATTTAAAAAAAATACAATTATTATTACTGACAATAGCAAACAAAAATAAACCTCATAGTGGATCAACTAAGAGAATTAACAGGCAGCGCCCATTCATATATTTACCTAGTACGTTTTCTCAGTGAAGTAGCTAAATGTATATATTTCACTCACATGGCGAGAAGCAGAATAATTAGGTAACCAAATCAGACATGCAACAAAATGGTGCACCTACTCAGATGCATATATCTGTATACAGACAACGATCTCCGTAAATAAAACGTAAGATAAAAATTTAACGCAAATAAATAAATTGCTCTATGCAAAGAGTACGTCTCATTCCACTCAACTTCAAAGAAAAAAAAAGAGGAAATTATTTTCATGTAGCGCCACCTCACAGCTGCATGGCACAGACCGCCGCTACCTTTTTAGTACCCAGGCTTTTTGCCACTAACCGCTAAAAGGCGTTTGCGCTACAGAGACCGAGGACAGAATATTACAGGTCACGCGTGCAAGTAAATTAGGCTGAGCCCCCAGGCGTGCTGTCATTATCACCCCCCCCCCCCCTCCCTTAAGTCTACAATATCGCAGGGCAAGCCCTTTTCCCCCCGCATTCGCCGAAGCCTACTTGGCGGTACGGTGCACATCCGAACTACAGAAATCCCATCCACTTTTACGCTCTCACCTGGCATTTCGTCTTCGAAATCCATGTCGTCCTGACCCTCGTCTTCATTACTTAGCGACCCCGGCATCTTTACCGCATACGGCACCTTCACAAAAAAATCACACTCCAGCTATAGTGCAAAGTGCACCGCAAAACTTAACCCCAACGCACTTTGGAAACGTCTACACGAAACGAAATCCGTTCAGCACTGACGGAGACCCTTTTTATTTTATTTATTTATTTTTTTCAAGAAAGATGGCTGCCCTCTTTTTTTAAGGAGCAAAAAAATTCTCTTTCCCCTCTCCCTCTTCTCTGTCCAAATCCTCCAGTCTGAAAATAAAAAAGAGACAAAAATGGAACACACATGCCCAGATTGTGACGTCTGGTCTGTTGCCATGGCGATACATCCCATAATTTCTCCCCTCCCAACACAACTAGTTAGTCATGCCCTCCTGGTTACCAGTTTTACTAGTCGTGCGCTGTGCTGCAAGTGTCCGTGACAGGAGCGGCTATTTCTGGCTTCCCCTCTCCCCCGTTTCGCCTTCAAAGTCCGCACAATACGAGGTTACGCCAGGATACGTCGCAGAACTTCACAAAATCCTGATTGCTCTGCGTTTACCCCGGCGAATAAATACGGACGGCAGATCTCTTTTGTGCCACTGCCAGTGCTTGCAGGAGAAAGCCCGTGTCTCCTCTGCATGTGGCGGATCGAGAGCATTAGAGGTGCGTGCTGGCTGCTCCACCTAAGGGCTCAGTGGCCAACAAGGCAGCCTGGTTAGTGAGATACCTGGAGAGTGACCCGAAACGGCCGAAAGACGTGCTAAATGCTCTGGGGGAAAAAACGCACTTCTTGAAACATAGATCTGGTCACAGAAACAAAAAGAGACTCTTTATAAATAATTCCAGTAAGGGGCTTTGTCACGGCATCTCTGCGACCGCGATCAGGGGGAAAGACAAGAGTTTTAAAGACACAGGTGTGAGGCGGACGCTGCATCTTCAGTAAACGCAGAAGTATCGGCGTTGGGGGAACATTTAACCGTTCGTGCGCTGAACAACATCCCGCCGTCGTGTATGTAAAAACTGCGCACTCCGTGTGTGTGTGTGTGTGTGAGGGGGTGTCAAATAAATAAAAACAAGACGCTACAAAACCAGCCGGTCCATCCTCTAGGAAGGTCGCTACGCACAATACGGACTGAGAGCCCAGGGTGAATTTTACGGTTGTCAAGGTTACAGATGCTGCAAGAGATGAAGATTAGTAATAGGAGGGACCGCCATCGGATGGTGTTTTTGTTGTGCTCTCGCACAAGGACGCACCGGTGGATCCGGCATCACACGAGCAAGTTCGCAGCGCGCGGGGAGGCTGCACGGCTGCGCCCCCCCCCCCACGCCCCGCCCCCCTGCGACGTCAGTCATTCCAGCCCATTCAGTTCTCCGTGTTTTAACATCCCTGGAGCCTTTGCCACACGAATATCTCACTTGAAAGATTTAAAATCTAATAAAAGTGACAGCTAAACCACAACGACTGAGAATATTTCTGGATGATTACCAAAATATTTTTGACGATGGCTTTGTCTACAAATAAACTTGTATACACAGAACACACCTGCAAATTCAGCACTAATGAAATAGAATAACTTCTCATTAGGGTTCCAATTTACATGTAGACTTAATGATTAGAGACTAAGCGTATCGCTTCTCTGACAATTTTTATCCCAGTAAGATACAATAATGATCCAGACTAGTTGGTTTGTCATCAAGAGGGGTACTTTAATACACGAGGTAACCAAATCAGAAGGCCAGGGTGCTGCGCTAAGCTTGCTGGGATCTGCAGTCCAGTTAAGAACCAGTCCACAGTGCTGCCTAAATGAAGGTTAAGACAGGAACAGACAGATCCATACTGTTACACTAATTTCTCTTTGAAGCCAGAAAATAAAAACCAAAACAAGGATGACAGTATAGTTTTTTTTATTATTCAATATACAAAATCAGAAAAATGCACAAGGTTCAGTCCTCATCTTCCTCCTCCTCTTCATCCTGGTTGATTTGGAAGTAACGCAGCTCATAGCTCTCCTTGGTGTTGGCCACCACGCGGAGCCAGTCTCTTAGGTTGTTCTTCTTCAGATACTTCTTTGTCAAGTACTTCAGGTACCTGGAAAACAAAAACATCAGAGAATGAAATCTCTGATTTCTCTAAACCCAACATCGTACTAGTCAGTTCTTAAAGCAAGGGACCACAGATCTGGATATCTGCTGCAGTGACACTCTGAACAACATAAATGTGACTGATAGTCATAGATTCAGACATTTAGATGTCAACCAAGATGCCGAACAATCAACGGCATAGGACAGTGAAATCAGGGCTCATGGGAGTTTAAACTTGCATGACGAATGGACCAACCAATCAGGTGTCTTTGTCCCGCCTCCTCTACAATCCAATTGGTCATCTCACTGAACCAATAATTTTTTTCCTTCTGCCCTCTGAACATTTTAGTGCAAATAAACCTCTCACGAACAAAGGCGTATGGGTTACAGGTTTTGGTGCGTGTGAACCAATATCAAATGATGATGAAAGCGAGATTAAATTCCACGTTTGAAGTTATGAGTTCTAGCACAGGGAAAATCTGTGACAGGCATAATACATTTGATTCTCTGAAGTGTATAGGACCAGGTTTGGAAGTGAAGATTGCTGGGCGCTCTGTCAGTTTTTGCTTGGCGAGACCAGTGTCATTTGGGGTAGCTGCATGCCCACTGTTACTGGGGCACTCCAATACCCTGCCAGACAGAGACTGCCCCTCAACCCGCAAGATATCGACGACAAAGCCAGGGTGAGCTTGTATCATTTCGCTGGACTGCAAATGGGAGTTTCTCCTTTTTATAACATGGTTGAATGCATTGTGATTTATGCATCAAGTCTGAAGGACTGTTACATTTCATTGTTTCGTTCTGTTTGGAGATATAAAATGTTTGTGTAGTGAAGCCCAATTCCAACAGTGTAATGCTGTCAGTCTGAACCTTTACGGTTCTCTCATTAGGGCAGGGGTGTCTATCCTGCTGCTGCTAGGCACAGTGGTGTGGATGGGTTACGCGGTCAGCCATAGCCACACCCACACAACCCGCTTCAGGCTGGCACCGCGCCAAAGGTGGACCATTACTCCAAAGCTACGTCCACAGGGCCATGCAGCTAGAGGTCTGCAGATAATCGGGTTGGAGAAAACAGGGATCCCAGATGTTCTGCACTCCAGCCATCTTAAGAACACACACTTATTTAACACCCCTACAAAGAGCTAATCCCACCCGTTATATAAACACAAGGTCTCAGACTTTCAGTCACGTGGTGCCTCATAACCTACCAGTTTGCCCAGGGAACCAAATTGGCTCCAAAAACACTGCATCACAGAACAAACACAGAAAGTTCAGACGCAGACCTGTAACCTCCACAGAAGCTGCATAATGTTTTGAGAAATAGATAAGTATATGCACTAGATCCAATAAATATTACAGCAACAATATTTTATTTATGAAACATTAGCAAATATGGATTTATACTACATTCAGAATAAGCAATGATATTGGGTGCTAAAAGACCAGTCCTATCTTTTGAATCTGCCAGAGCAGATCTTGAAGTTGTCAGTCAGGGTAGCTGAGAGATCAAGAAGAATAGACATTTTCCAGACCTGCCTTCACAGTCAGCACAGACACAAGCAGTAATAACTGACACCTTTATCAACCAATCAGAGCTCTGCTATCCTTCCACACTCCTTACTAAAGGCAGCAGCTCTATAAAGGAAACAGCGAAAGGGCCTCTTCGTCGCACCGGCTGAAGAGACTCAATTCAAATGCAAGGACAAAACCAGCGTCTTCAAGTCGGGAACAGACATCATGTCAGTGGAAAACTTTACAGGGCAAAGAACAAAAAAAATGCAGAAATATATCACAAATGGGGAGGGACAGGAATTCCCAAAGCGCCACATAATCCATCCCCCCACCCCCAAAAAAAAAACCTAACATGGACTTAAGAACGCCGTGCCTGAAAGCACAGCTACCGCTCGGTTGGTGTTTTTCTCAGCAGGCTAACGACAGCAAAATCAAAACACTTTTTTCACACCACGGGTCACAGAGGACACTCCCTGAAGGTGGCATAAGAGCATTTTGATGCACTGTTAACCCCCCCCCCCCACAACCAAAAAAACCAGACTTTACATTTCACATGATAGATCTTAAATCCCGCATTATAATGCCTCCGACAGCTTAGCCCAACTTAAGCTACCTTTAAACATGACAGCCAAATGAGTACAGCTCACTCTTTGTACGCATGCTGCTATACTCAGATCCAGATAAGCATAAAATCCCATCAGGTGAAATTTACACAGCGAGGCACATTGCTAAATGAATGGTATTAATCTGACAGGGTATCACAGGTGACTGCGACTTGCATTAAAGGATATTTCTGCCTTTCCCCATCTGCTACTTCCCGAGTAAATACAGCTGAGACTGACAGTGGAGTTTTAGTGACCTGTAGCCCAAGGGAAAGGCAGTTTAGTGGACACACAGAGCTGCTTGTTTCTGATTTGCTGCATTGGCGCCCAAGCGGAAAGCCTCACAGCCAATAGGAAGACAGGTGGATGTAAGCACGACGGTACCAAAAATTAGCATGAAGCATCGGGTATGTGTATTTGACACGTTTTGCACAAGTTGTCCGTTATTACCTCTTTCACCAGGTAATTCAACACACCTCACTCATATGCATCCGCAGTACCGCCAATGTCCACCATCAGCTGTCTTTCTGGTTTGCAGTCAGCAGCCTGTAAATTTACTCCCCCTCAAAACAAGACATTTTACAGACGCAAATTCCAATCACACGGGTAATACCAGCAGGAACTGCTTACAAGGACTGGAACATGCAACCTTCAGGTTATGCGGAACGTCCGAAGGTGTAGAAGACGGACGGCACAGAGCAAAACGTCAGTCAGGGTCACAGGAGAGTGACGCGTTTTCTTCATTTCAGCAGGACCCAGAGGTGGTCAGGCAGCAGTGCACCACTCTGCAGCTAACAGACAGGCCTTGCTGCTGCGGCCCAGCGTCCCAGCGTCCCAGCGCCGATAGCAGGGGGACAACAGAGCGGCCGCCCCAAAGCCCAGCCAGCGCGCAGTTCAGCTAC
>JAODUD010000127.1:21981027-22004948 GCA_026784285.1 Stomatorhinus walkeri
CCCAGCGTCCCAGCGCCGATAGCAGGGGGACAACAGAGCGGCCGCCCCAAAGCCCAGCCAGCGCGCAGTTCAGCTACGCCGCCACCTGCACACCTGATTCTATTAGTCACGCTAATTAACAAAATCTCAATTACAGCGCCCAGGAACACTACGGTTAATTATTTACCACATTAACGGCCTGCAGCTCCGAAAGTAAGAGGATGGAAAAAACGTGATTTTTTTTTTTTTGATGAGCCTTTGTAGATTTTTTTTTTAGATGTGGCAAAGCATTTCGATATCAAACTGGGAAATTACAAAACAGTGCAAAAAGAGACTTAATTAAATCCGTAAAAGAGTGATATTCAGATCCTTAACGGGCAAGTTATCAACTGACTTAAGACAATATAAAACCCAAACTATCTGGTGCTGTCGGTAACTACTCATTTTAACCAATAAGGTGAAAGAACAATCGCTCTGTCCCCAGAATAAGGCCTCAATCCCCTTAATGCTGCTACTTTTATTTATTGAGCAGACACTTTCGTCCAAAGCTTTGAATTCATGTCATTATTCGTTTGATGAGAATAGTATGAGCAAAGATTTTTATTAGAACTTAATTTCTATACTCAATCTACAGACTTTAAGGTGCTTTTGAATATATTACAATGTGACTGCATGCTATTAATTGCAAAAAATTTTTTTTTAAATAGTTTGCTAGTCCACTTCATTATAATGCTTTTTATTGGTCGCAGCATGCTAGCCGAACAGCCCCCCCCCCCCCCATATCACTTAGCCGTTCTTTGTCCCAAATCAGCACTGTAGTCCAGGACTCAACATCCGCAACAAATTGAAACTGCTATGTGAAGTCGGTGGCCCTTCAGAAGCTAGTGCCCTGCATCGCGTAGGGGTTCAATGTTGGCACCGCGGGGCACGAGTTCTTATCCGGCACCAAACCGAACCGGCTATGAGCGAGTGAAATCAGCCGGCAAAAGCCATCGCCCTGGGCAACCGCCAATAGCATTGAGTGTCCCTGATCGGATCCACACCACCATGCACATGCAGTGCGGCTGGTAGATCGGCCCAAAAAGACCCATTTTCACACATGCTAGCGAAGAGTAACTGCATAACCTGTTTCTGCTCGCACCATCAAAATAGTTGACAAGTGGTGATGTGTGGGGGGGGGGGACGGGACGGACGAGGAAGAATAGATGCATCCACCTGCAGTCAGGTCCAAGCAACACCGTAACAAACGATTGCCGTGGTAACACACTTTACTATAATGGCTGAGGCTGCAACAAATTTACTTACACTCCAGCTTAACCGACTACTACAAACTGTAACAACAACATAAATGACATAGGAACCCCCTCAAAAGGGAAGCTTGGAAGGGACCGAGTGCAACATGAAAAGCACAGAGCTTTGCTACCCAGAAATGAAACTTTAACCGCAAACCGTTCCTTACGATGTTTTTAGCCCGTTTTCATTTCCAGGCAGCCGTTGACGTCAACATTAGAGGGAAAGTAATAACGAAAGGGCAACATTTCAGAAAGCTGCAGCTGCAGACTAGAAAGCAAGGACTGCAATCAGTTAAATAACAAGACCCCGGTTTGAGTCTGAAACACTGGTATCGATGCTGGTCGTACATTGTCTGCAATTCATCACAGCGTTTCCACGTGGATCCGTTTTATGTTTCTAGGTGAATCTGTGCCTGACACTTCATCTCTGAAATTCATACATGTTAGTCTGCAAACATCATGGCACAGCTGCACAAGGTCCTCCTCTTTAAAAACATGCATTTTTTAGTTATACTGGATAAAAATAAATCTATTACCAAGAAACCAAATGCCAATTTTCATCTGGAAAGGCTATCTTCAGCGGACATAAGGTGAGTTAATTATCTCTGGACCGAACCATATAAAAATTCTAAATTACACACACAAATACCAAAATAAATACATTTTAAACAGAAAACTTATACAAGGCAGAAAAAATTAGGGCATAAAATACAATTTGACAAATATTTAATTGGCAGTACAACAAAGTCAGATGAAAATCAAGGATTGGCTAAGAGTCCATTCACAACCACGACCTGAAAATGAAACGCACTCAGCAATATTAACTCAGGCTGCCAGTATTAATTATATTAATCGAGTAATTTGCAGATTGACTACGATGGTCTAGAGAGTAGCTGATAAAACAAGAGTAAAGCAGCAACAGCCCCTGCAAGTCTCTGGGTGGCAATTAAAGGGCAATTAGCGGGAAATTCAGCCGGGGCTAAAAAAAAAAAAAAAAAAATCACGGTTTATCGATACAGGCAATCATATTCCGAAGCACAGGATTCGGATCATCGCAATTGCTATGATGTTTTTAAATTTACGCATGCAAATAAACATGTATTGGGTTATTCGGACACAGACAGAAATTATCTTTGGTTTATAACGGTGCCTAATTGTGTTTGCTGTTTTAATAATTTCAAAACAAGTTGTTTTTCCTGCTTTACCGAAATTGTGCCAAATTGCTAACGTGTTTTGTGGGGACTCTCCATTCATTACTATGGGAAAAACCTTAACCCCAACAATGACGACCTTCTCCCCCACCCAGCCCTAACCATAAACACGAATAACCAAACTAAATACAAGACCTCTGGCATTTATAGCTTTTTGATTGCAGTCACCGATTTTCACAAAAATGGTTTTGCTTTATAAGGTCTGGGATAAATTGTCCCCAAAACAAAACAACAGGTTTTTAATCACATAGTGGGGACAATGTAATGTATAGCTGGACCCACACACACACTAAATATAACATTTTCTGAAGCAATAAGCAAGAGGCAGTAAACATCGAAGGACGTACACTCTCCCACATGGTCTATTTAGACCAGGGGTTGGTAACCTCTGACTCACGGTTGCCACACTTGACTCTTTGACAACGTGACTCATCTCAGAAGGAGATGAGGACGTTTTGCACTGCTCAGTCAGCACAGTTACAGTAGCGAAGTGAAGAGTGAAGGGCAGATGACTGCAGAGCCAAACGATCTTCACTCAAGAAGGTGTGAGGGTGAAGGCTATCGCTACAGAACTGGACGACACCTTCACGCTGTTATGAGTCGGAGTGATTTAAAACTGAGATGCCCCCCTCCAAAACTGTTTTTTATACTGAAAATTAAGTACAAATTAGCATATAAAGGTGAAACTGCACAATAATATCAGTGCAAATGCACATAAAATAAGTACAAATTTGCACTGTTACAACATTCGATTGGCCCATGTAAAATAAACAAATAAAATCAAAACCAAGAAGGGAAAAAATACGGATCTGCAGCTAGCGCTGTTTGTACCCCTAAAAAATAGAACCTTTCAATACTCGATAAATAATTCAGCCCCATGTAAGATGATGCGGCGAAGCAAAGGGGCTAACCATTTTAGCGGCGATTATCTTAAGATAGAGAAACCGGAAAAAGTAAATTAAGCTAATTTAAGTCAAAGGGATGACAAAGGCAAGCTAGGTTAGTCCAGCAGGCTAAAGGGTGCATAGTTTATCTACGGCTAACTTCACATTATTGGGTGAATCCGTCAAGTCTGGATGTCAACTTAGGTGTAGCAGGTCGCATCACAGTCATGCTGTTGTGATATTTATGTTCTGCTTTGCAGTATGGACAGACAACTGCATTTTGATTCATTTTTAATATGAAATTCTCCCACACAAGTAAGGATTTTTCTCTTTTTATTGGACCCTCGTGTGATACGCCCCATCTTCTGTCAAGCATATTGCTAAACAATGAAGAAATTTTAAAAAATTTTAAATCTTAAAATTTTAATCGCTGCTTTTTAAAAATCTATTATTTATGTTTAATTTAGTTTGTTTGGAGGGGGGGGTTCATAAAAGGAACCGTGTAGGTGACGCAACCTCATTCGGATCTGTTATGCATCAGGAACAGTGTTTCCCAATCCGATTCTCAGGAACCTGAATTCAGTTCACGTTTTTGCAGCCTCCCAGCTCCTGGTAGCAGCAAAAATGTGGACTTACTGGCAGGGAGCAGGGAGGGAGCAAAAAATGGACCATCTGTGGGTCCCCGAGGAGCGGATTGGTGGAACACTGCATTAGGATTAAAGGGACTGACCTACAGTCCACCAGGAAATGAAATCAATCACTTGAACAGCACTTTGTCTGAGCATGTTGTTTGTGGAGTGCAGGACTCACCATGCCAGAAACACACATAAATACACGACTCAAGATCCAAATCTAAGGGGCTTATAGGGGATTGCTGGGTGTCCTGCAGTGGTGTGACCAAAAAATCCAGCAGCAATCAAAAACAGCCTTACCTTTTTGAGAATGGCACCTCAGAGGTAACGCAGATCTTGCTCTTGCTCCTCTCAATGGTCACCACGCCCCCACCGAGGTTCCCTGCCTTCCCGTTCACCTTGATGCGCTCCTGTAGGAACTGCTCCTACAGCGAGATGAATAGGGGACAGCCGCCTGGAAGTCACTCACAGCTCTAACACAAACCATCAAAATGTGCCATCCGACTCTCTTGTGACATCTACACACTGCAAGTGTTCTAATAATAAAAAAAACTAACATGACAGAACATCTGCATATGGAACTGGATGTTACACCCATCCATCCAAACTTATTCTCTACATTCATATAAACAATCAACCAGCAGCCACACAAACGGACTTCATACGTACAAAGTTAGCAGCATCCATAATCCCATCCTCCACTGGATGTGTGCAGTCTAAGGTGAACTTAAGGACCTGTTTCTTCTTCTTGCCACCCTTGGCGCTCTGTTTTTTCTAAAGAGATAAGAAAAGGAAACGAATCATACATGTTGCAGAGACGGAGCCTCACTTGAGGTTGCATCTGACCACAAGACACACAAAACAGATCCAACTTATTCATCGGAATGCTTCAGAAGAAAACCCCCACATGGGGACTGAATGCAAATTCCTACCTTATACAGCACACATAAACCACCACAATGGCAATTTGTAGAAAATTCTAAATCTACATCACAATATAAAAATATTACAGATGTACTTAATAGCGCGGCCACTGAAGGGTAATTCGTTTGTTACTCAACATGTCTCTCCATCTCCACTAATAACAGCAGTAAGAAATGCTCTACTGTACATAAGGAATGTCAAAAATCGGGACATAACCAGTGCTTCGTTATTAGGCAGAACAACGCATAACCAGCTGGTTGAACCCTACCGGTGTGAAACCTGACTTGCCCCAAATCGTACAATCCCAGACAAGTCAGCCCTTCAAACAATTTCGAGTTTAGTTGAACATTTATGAGGCAAACGAAAATTAAATTCACGGAGTACCGAATACATGTACACGACCTATTCTGACCATGTGGTTTATGAAAAGCAGGCCTCACTAGGACAGAAACACGCCTAAATACACGCGACTCACGATCCAAACATGGAGCGATATCCGAACCCATGATCTACGGTATGCTAAGAGGTTCCAGTATCTTCTGGAGCCCGTATACACGGGAAAATAACAAAATACAACGTTTTCCGAAAGACTATTCAACTCACCACCGGAGCCATGATGAACAGAGACAGAAGAGAGAGGGATACTACAGAGCATGCGCGTTAGCGATGCCTTACCGAATCGAGTGCCGAGGTCATCGATGCAATCGATCGCTCAACTTGGATTTGATTAACGTGGTTTGATTGTGCGGCGGTGTTGTTATATTAATTTTGATGCGTTGTTACTGTAATATTGGCTGTGTCGATATCATGATTATTTTTCTCATTATTAAGCGCCGTGCTGAAAATATACTTCCGGCTAATCTATATTATTATCATAAATCCAAATATTAGCTACATCAAAACCATTGGGGTAGTTTACAAACCCTGCAGAATATTTACATGGCAATACAACTCATAGATACATAAATGTGTGTGCAGACATTTCTCGAATTGAAAATATCACACCAACCAGCTGACCAAAGTTGGCAACTCGAGAGCTGTACCCAAAGGAGTAGCGATAGTACAGCCACCCGATGATGTCTAAGGGTACAGCCCGTTATTCTTGTTCAGATATTTACCGTTTATTTAACCATAGACAGGGTAAGGCCTCAAAATAAAAAAGTTTTTGTGCTTTGTATTAACACGTATAATTAAGCCTTTTGTTAATAAAATAATATCAAGTTTGCAACCTGCAACAAAAGTTGAGCGGTCTGTGCATGTAGGCTTTTGATAATTGAATCCTTCCCATAGCAAGTATGATCAATGATGTAACGTCACCACACCAAATCACTTGACATTTTGTAAGTGCAGGTCAGCGAAACACTTGTGTGCGAAGTTCCACAACAACAGCAGCAGTAGCGAAGATATAGTGCAAATAAAATAATAATGCAACAAGGAAGTATGTATACAAAAAAGTCAGTTTAAGATGTAATTAGTTAGTATTTTATTCATTTGACATCTTTTTTGTTTTGAAATAGACAATGTTTTGTTTTGAAATACAGAAACACACGAGATTCTAAAAATGTTGAATAACATTTAATAGAACTACAATAGAAAATGAAAAGACAAACCTAACTGTCACTGTTCACATCTTGACAGCCAGCTCCAGAACCCCAGGGATGATCCATGGTATTTTCTGGAAAGAAGATCTCATCTTTGGAGGGTTTGTACATCTTGGTAGTGGGGGTACCCTCATCATCACCCTGCGGACAGAGTGCTTTTCCTCCATTGCTGGTTGTTATAGCTGTGAGCTGCACTCAAGTACTGATATTTCATTTTTTTTACCATAGTAATACAGCCAGTATCTTCTGTCAAGAGACCTGACATGGCAGTTGGACAGGTAGTAAGAGTACGGCAGGTAATTATGCATTTTTCTGGAAACAACGCTGCACATGAACAGGGATGTTAGACCCATATCCAACTGAGACGAGGGGGCTGTAGGTTGCACTGGAACCAGTTACATAGGGGAGGGATGAACCAAGGCTGGAAGAGATGGAGAAAGGGATGAGGATAGACGAGGAGATGGGCACTCCGGAGAGTCCACGAACAGAGATGGAGTAGGTGATGACAAGTGAGGTTGGAGCAGGAGATGGAAATTAAAATGAAATGCATGAAAAGGTAGAATCTGCTGAACAGCGTTCAAGCTGTAATTGAGCTGGACCTTGATGCAGGACGTTAGCAGCCTTTGTGTCGATTGAGATTCACGCACGTTCAATTTTCTCCCACGTCCTGACAGATCTCGTGTTGTGCTGCCATCACATCCTGCACCCTGCTGCCCAGGGCAGGTTACCAGCAGGACGGGAACGGATACTGTAGAAGCGGACCTGTTCTGCGGATTGGAAGCTGGCCCAGTGCAGCATTGCTTCAGATGACCTCTCTTGCTGGATATAGTTGATCCTTTAGGATTATAAAGACAGCGACAGCACATTTAAGTGAATTGAATCCTTGTTGTTGTACATTACATATAGAATTAGAATAAATAAGTGAAAAGCAAGCAGAAAAATAAAGTGTAAAACTATAGCAAATAATATAGAAATATACAAGATCAAAATATTAAATGAGACATTAGTGTTCATCTGATGGTAGTTAGCGATAGATATCATGTGTGCAGAACCGAACACCTTAGCGTTCAATGCGGCACTAAACCTGGCCAAAGGGTCATGGGGGGGCCTCTACATCGGTGCAGGCCTGCTTCAGCTGCTTCCCGTAGGGAGACAACTCCCCACAAAACACTCCAAGAACAGCTTCACCCCCAGTGCTATCAAAATCCTAAACAGTACCCCCTGCTGGCAATCAAATGACAATGTGACATTTGCACTATTCGCATGTTTGCATTCTCATCAGCATAGCCCCCTGACTATTTGCACATCATAATAGCATTTGCATGTGATGTATGCTATGCATTATATGTAGAGATGTACGTTGTCTGAATTGTAAAAGTGTCAGCTGTTGAAGTTGGACCATTTAAATTTGCACAGACATGTTATGGCAGAGAAAGGCTGATCCACAGTGAGGTTGGGTGACAAGGGGTTTTACTGGGAACTGAAAGTAGGGGAAATCAGAAAGAAAGGTCATCATGAGAGGTGAAAACAGGGCAGGAAGGTGAAATAACCAAAAGGCGTGTAAGAAAAGTAAAGGAAACACAGGCAAACATCTACAACAATCCAATGAAACTACTAGCCAGTGACACATACAGAAAACACGCAGGAGTCAAACATAATGACCAGTTGCGGAAAACAGCAAAGGGTAGGAATTTAAAGACAGATGACAAGGTCATGACGAGGAACGGATGTGGGGCGTTACTAATTACACACTGAAAACAGGTCCGAGTAAGTGACAAATGCTGATAGCTCAAACACTAGGGGATACCAGAAACATGGATACAGTCTTTGCTTCAAAACTAGAAGCATACAATCAGGGATAACTAAAGATACAAAACGGGGACCCAAACAAATATAACATCACATGAGTAATAGGACCGGCACGACAAAAACCAGGGGAGAACACAAAATGTCCAACATGGTCTCCAGCCAGCCTCCGAACCCACAGCAGAGCAGTTGATTGGGTCAGAGCCACCTGTTTAGACCGCAGTTGATTGGGTCAGAGCCACCTGTTTAGACCACAGTTGATTGGGTCAGAGCCACCTGTTTAGACCATCTAACCACGGGCCAGCCTAGGGAGGAGGGGGATATACTAGGACCTGTGAAGGGTGCTAAACCTGAGGAAACAACTAAGGGAACACAGAATGGGATGGCCAGCGACACCTGCTGGCCAAACAGGGAAATGAATGGCGGTAAAGGGCAGGGGCTGATCTGAGACAAACCACTGTGTTTATCACATACATGTGTGTATGCCTGTCTTTTATGTTATAAAGATTCTGAGTCTAAAAATCCCAAATTGGCATAGTTCCAAAAAAATTACTTCTGCACATCGTTTCCATATCAGCCAAGGTGTTCTCCATCACTGTGTCAGTCTTATAGTGAGTGGACCTGTTGCATCAGACAACTTCCTTTCTCACACTTTGCTCATTTTGGTAGGACAGTCTTATTTTGGTGGGGTCTGGATTGTCCCATATTGTTACAATGAAAATAGCTGTGCTTCTGGTATTATCAGAATCTTTTGAACACCTCTTTTACACTCATTTTAACTGCCACCGGCCAGTACTTTGTTTCTCATGGCAGGCAAAAGTGGACTAATCTGTGGCGTGACCACACAAGCTCTGAAATATTTATTCCTTATCCATGCAACACATGAAAAAGATCTGTATACAGTAACAAATTCAAGTATCTGAGGCTGTCCTTCTCTTTGAGATTAACATGCAGCACTGCTTTAATCTCAGTGAGATTCGTCTCAAAATTTGATCACTTCCAGACCTTCCATACCATGAATGTGTCTCCAAAATTTGAAGAAGAATCATCAAAGACTTTTAGACTTACTGTGTTCACAAAACCAGTGTCTCCCTCAGCCTCTATCTTCCACCCTTTTCTGCCACATTGTGCCGCTGCTACATTTGTATGGCAACTTGTCTCAAAATAAAATCAGGTGTAGATCTTCATCCATACAATGTTTTTGGGAAGTAATAATATCCATCAAATACTTTTTGACCTATTACATTCAAATGGCATCTTCAGTCACCCTTCCCTTTGCTGCCACTAAGCAGCATGTTTAAGTTTTGGAGTAATTGTCTCAAAATTCGATCAGTTCCAGTCCCATACATTGTCAGCAAAGTTGGAAAAAAGATCTTTCAAATACTTTTTGAGTTATTGCTCTAATTAAATCAAGTGTAAAAACCTTGTTTTGCTATCAGTGTGTGGTGCTGCATCTATTTTAAGGCGATCTGTCTCAAAATTTAAACTCCAGGTCGTCACTCACACAATGCGAATTTTAAAACGATCTGTGAAATTCAGTTAACATTTAGTTATCATCTTAACAAGATGCAGAGTCAATGGCAGACTAGTCCCACAACCATGCATGTTCCTTGTCCTGAAAATACAATTATATATTTTTATATGCCGATGTTGATAAATATTAAAAACTCATATTTTACAATCACAAATAAAACACTCAAAGTGAACTTTTAATTTTAAGAGCAAAATATATCTTTTCCCCCAAAAAAGTTCATTATGTTTTCCAGATACATGCAATCAGTAAATTAAGATTTCCATAGTCTTAGAATTATGCTGCTATGCTTTTTAAAGTCACCAATTCAGATAATGAAATCTCTATGGTAAAATCACCGGACTTACCTGAAATATATATCTAAGCAGCTTCTGACACTGAATGCTACACTGTTAACTATTGATGGCCAAAAATAACTTAAAATTTACAACTTCTATTTAAAACTGGATTGCCCAAACATAACTATGGAACAGAAAAATTTAGCATTCTGCTTTATTCCAAAATTTTTCATACCAAGCATTTTTCTCCCATAAAGCATTTCTGTATATTATATACTTACCTTTTGACACCGAAATTGTCCATGTATGACCATGCATGACCACAGAGAGGCTGGGTGATAGGTGATAATAATTTAACTGCCATCAGTCAAGTGTTTGCATGCTGGCATGTTAATAAACATGGCAATAAATGTTAATAATAAAGTGCCAGGTATGTCATCTCTTAAGCCTTGATTAACAGTGTTTCTAAATTGTGTTCTTCCCTGTTTTTAAAGGGATCACACTTTATACTGCACATCCATTCAGTTTCTGGGTCTTCATGGTACCGCTGTGCTCTTCCTATCCGATTGCTACATGGACGTCACTATCGATATACTGCGTATAAATGATCGTATATTTACACTTATTTACACTTAGAAAATGCTGCTTTTCCCAGCACGTATTCCCTAAATGAAGATGGAGGGGTATTAATGTCATTTGCTGCCGTTAAAACTCTCGTCACAAGGGCTTTGTCGGGTAAATGAAATTTTCCCACATTTCTCAGCTGGCAGAGAATTAATGGCTTGTCAGCAAACTGCAGTATAAATGTTATATATTTTCCCTATACTGCACAGTTTGCTGACAAGCCTTTAACCGAGATACATTTTTTTTTCTCTCCCCTATGACAAATATACATAGCCTTTAACTTCACGCTAATAAACATGCTATTTACGTGAACCGGGATTTCTGAATTGCGTCGCGGTGCCTGTGTGTGAGTTCCCCGCGATGCCCTGGCATCCCTTCCCTTCCTCGCACCCTTCGCTCCCAGAACTGGCTTTGGTGCCTCAGAGAATTTCAGAGCCATTCTGCTTATGCAGCTGTTTTGTGTCCTACTCTACAACTTTTCCAACCTCTCCATTTATTGCCGAAGCAATATATGCAGTTACTCCTCTTGTGTTATAGTGTAGTCTTACATAGCTTTACGATGGTTTTGTCTCCACATTCTTGACAGCATTGTAATATATTTTTCATGACATGGGTTAATCCAGGCCTATGGACCTAAGGGAAGCCCCCGCACTGCCCATAACATGCCCATAGGGTACTGTGGGTCCAGTTTAGGGTGAATTTTGTTGTAATGTTGAACTTGACGGATAACCCTTGCACCCCAAAGTACCCTATACGGGCCCTATGTGCATTTTGTGAAGTGGAAACAGCAGGTTTCTATACCCACCTGAAGGACACACGATGCCTACTTTGACATCCACATGGGCTTTGGAACAGGGGCCCAACAGGAACAAACCCATGGCCCCCATGATTGCTGGATTTTGAGCCAATGGATATGCAAATCAAGGTAAGCGAAAGAAGTTTCTGAGAATCGCTTCTCTACCTGGTGAAAACGGTAATCGCTTCACAGCTTGTAGCGCAAAGTGTCTCCCTGGACCTCTGCAGAAACATGAATGAACCTAAGTTGTAGTAGAAATTAAATAAGGTCATCTGTAAATAACAGGGATGAAAACAACATTCCTTTCATAACATTGCAGTCCAAGTCAAGTCTCAGGTCATTTACCAAGTCGAGTCTAAGTCCATAATTTTTGCTGTCGTCACGTCATCAAATTTGACTTGAGTTGTGAGTCATGTAATTTGACTTCCTACCTGTCAGGTTTTAATCTTTAGTGGTTGAAACTTGCTGCAACAAAAACCCTCCGCAGTATGTTATAGGATGTGTTCTTTATAGGCAGCGATAGCTTGAAAAGAAAGTGCCCACTCACGGTTGTCCTGAAACAGTTTTTATGCCAGTGTATATGCAGGGAGTGATGCATCTTGCCAACAAACTATCTCAGTAGACCGTGCATTCAGCCAATGAAAAGTGAAGACAGCAAAGAATTAATATACACTGAAATGATAAAATTAACATTATGGTATCCTGAGGGGTGACTATGACTTCAAGCCGCCTTGAGTCAGAGGGTTGTTGCCCCCCAGTCCACATCAAATCTAAGTCTTTTCCTCAATGTTGCAGAGTCGAATCACAAGTCATCAAATTTGCGATGAGTCCAAATTGAGTGGTGAGTCAGGTACTGGAGTCCCCACCTCTGGAAAATAAATATGTTCTCAGCTATGGTATCACCTAAATTTCTCTTGTGACCTTGTGCTCTTGAATTAGGTATAACATTAACGGTCATTTCAGTTTATCTAATTTTCTCCCTGGGAACCAAACAAATTTAGCACACCACCAATTAGTTATAACAATCTTGTCAAACCATGAATGATCGCTACTGCTTTTTGCTGAGCTCGCTTTTCCTAGTTCCTTTTTAAGTTAAGTGACGAGAGTTTGTCCACGCTAGGCGTGAACTAATGCACCTTGCAGACTCAGCAAGACCCCAAGGAATTTAATTCTTTTCATATACAAATATATCCACGCAATTCGCATTACTTACTTGATCATGCCCTACACCCGGCGCCATTTATGCAAACTCGCTCCCAAGAGGGGACACCGTTATCTCTCTGGCCTCCCGTATATCAGCAATTTTCATTAAATCTCATTTCTCAGGTGTTTGCCTACTCCACAATGTCATCCCTGCCTCTTGTAAATATTTTGAACGTGCCGCCTCATTTGGCTTCACCTGCAAATATGCGCGGTTTATGAAAACATGCAGGTCTGAGCGTTTTTTTGGCGGCATTTTACTCCATTCCTGGGATTTTTCCGACATTCCCCTTTGTTGGTGTTTCAGTTTGCATGGCGAACAGGAAAGAAAAGATTGCACCAAACTGCCCTATATATAACAAACCTGTTTATATCACAGTTTTTTTTTTATTCCTGCAAAAGGGGGCAGTTCTCCATAAATCGGAAAAGCTTAACAGACAGATTCATATCTCACTTCAGTTTTAGAAAAACAAATGACATGTTTTACAATATTTGATTAAAATGGAGCAACTATAAGCAGCGGTGTTTTACCTACCCCTGGAGGTAGCGCATACGGATTTGATGTCACACACCATGCACACCAGAGACATTCCAACATCATACCAGCCTGAGTGCAAATAGAAACCAACAACCAATGGGATGCCAGAACCTAAACGTTACTATATATTGTCAATTCCAGCCGGGATCAGTAAAGGATAGATAAGGTTAATTGTATCGATATTTGATAGGCGCTAATGCGCCACTGACCGAATCCAGCTCCATTGTTACCACTGGCACTGGCCCAGAGAGAATCAACAGAGTATTGGGTGGCTGATTCATTAATGATATTTATTAGGGTCGGATGGCCATCTCACCTGAGGTCATGCCTGGTGATAGCTGCTCGCTCCCAGAATAACTTGGTCTAGGTGGGGGTCAAAGAGGACGTGACTGAGGGGGCACGACAGGGACCCGCCGCTCAACACTGATGCCTGAGAGTTTAGTCACCCCCTCCCCACAAATGAATATAAATGCTAAATGCTGGCAAATATAATTTGTCAACGTGAAAAAATGGCTATAATGTCTATATTCACTGCCAGCTAACCATGTGTATTAAAGTGAGATCAAGCTGACCTCAATAACTTTTCTCTGATGCATAAATAAACATTATAGCTTCCCAAATAATGAAGGCAACTGCCTACTATTAATGTATATAATCATCTCCACCTATGCGACACATCACTGTTTTCGCTGGAATAATAGAATTTCTGGGCAAACACTATGGCCCTGAATTATTCAAAACCCCATTTCCACATTAAAGTAATTGAAGTCATTTTATTATTATTTTTTCATATCTTAGCCTTATCATCTGAAATAAAAACAAATTCGATATAGTAGAAAATCAAACATTTCCAGGTATAATACATATTTACAGTTTGAAATTAGCATGGAAAAATGGAACGCAGCACTTTGGCAAAGATACGTGGGTGAAAAGTGTGTTCATCACTGGAGGACAGTACGTTTGTCAATCAAAAAGTTTTTAAAAGCGATTTGCACAGTTTTCCCTAAAAGTGCTTTTAAAGCGGTTTTGCAGTATTGCTCACATGCACCAGAGGTCAGAAGTAAAGTCTGGTACCACGTGAACCCTGGGACTCTTCCTGGGGGAGGAGAGGCTTATTATCTTCACATTAGGGCTGCACAATTAATCATAAAAAAAATACAATCTCATTTCTAAATTACATCGGTTCTTCTGCATTGTATTACATCAGCTCGATCACAACAAGCGCTCCTACTTTCCCCCAGTCTTAAGCATCCCATAATTCTGTAGTCTCTTTAAAGGGTACTTTTCCATCACACCAAGTACCTTACTTTTGGTACTTCAAGAAAGAACAAAAAGTATAGTACTTCAATGTGTTCATTTTCCACTGACGTAAAAACCAGTACTAGCACTGGATGACATTATAGTGCAAGGCAGGGTATTTTGTACTGAATTCTAAAAATGGCTGTAGTATATTATAGGGCTGGACAATGAGTGATATTAATAACAACATTGCATGTTGTGCATGTGCAAATGTACTTCGCCAGGCAGCTAGATTAAGGTCAGAGATTTTCTTACCTTATTTCGGTACAGATATTATAGTGCAGGGAGTTTACGTTTTGCTAAAATATCTTTACTCTGTCATAGGGAAAAAAAATGATCAAGTTTAGCTATTTTAGTTTTTACTTTTTCAAGATTATCTAGTATGTGTTTGAAAATCAGTTTAAAGTTTAGCTCCGCTGCCTTTGCATGAGCGAGGCATGCGTTCTCCAAGACAATCATAATCATTTTCATCCTTGCTATTCAAATACCTCCAAGATGGGTTTTTTGTTTTGTAAATACCCCAATATTTGTTACAACAAAATCACATTGCAATACTTTCCATAATTCAACATTGCAATTTTCCAGTACCGTGCTGTCCCAGTATATTATAAAGAATACTTTATTTCTTTTTATCCTATCCTGATCTCTGGTTCTTCAGACCAGATCACAGCTTGGGTCACTTCCTTTGTCCCTGTATACATTATTATTATTTTATCTCATTTATCATTGCTTTCTGAGTTCACAGCTGTTTTCAAGACATCAGTTGTATTGCATTTCAGAGGCAGACTATTTGCATACCTGATCGACAAAGAAAGCGTTTCACATCCCACCCAAAGTACCAAAAAGTAACCCACTAGAACTTTTGGTACTGGAACTTTTGGTACGGCTGTTTTGGTTACCATAACTGGATGGCCAATTCGACATTTCCTTTGTGTTGTTGGAAGTTGATATACTGGTCCTGGATCAGTCACATGTTTGGCACAGTAATGTTTTGTTGTGTTTCCTTTTGCAGAAAAAAAAAATCATTTACAGAAACTGGTTCTCAACTCTTGTGAATTGTGATTTTTTTTCCGGAGCCTTGCAGCCCTTCTCTACATTAGCATTCAGGCGTACTACAGGTTCACAGTTTAGACTGCCAACATCACCAGCTTCAACAGCACATTAGATAAAGTAGCAAGTGCTTAATAAGGAAATTCAAACCAAGTGAAATGGCCACAGTACTCACTCAATCAGCCGCACGAGAACATTAACCCAGGTTACGCTTATAGCAGTACTTTCATACACAAAACTTTGAGACTCTTCTGTTGAAATGCCTTATATGTATATGCAGAAAACTGTAGGTTATAAAGTATTAGAACTCATGTACTTTTGCTATTTTGGGAACATAAAGTAGGAGCTTTATTTAGGTACAATTGAATTTTGAATAGCATTTGTGGCAATAAGAAGACTGTAATCAATTTTGCATCCACCCCACAGAGTAACTGAAATACAGAAATTCAGCTCGGTTATAAAGAGATGGTATGGTATAATGAGAGGCAGGGTAGGAACTGCTGATAAATACTAATAACGGTCGAGGGCATCGGGACTGACATGGACGAGCTGTGAAATTAAGCACAAGGAGAACCCGGAAAAGCCAACACCCTCTTTTTTTGCCCCTCCGCCAGATTGATACCAATTTTTTTTTCTGTGCTGGTTTTCCATAAGAAAATGTGGACTGACTGGGGTCACCTTTATTCCAAATTAGGGCACTAACAAAGAAAAAATGAAGGAGTGCACAACATTTTGTCTCACAAAGACAAGATTTAATGAAAGTCCCCAGGTCTGTGCATAACAAAGAGGTAGCCGCTATCTCTCCCCTCGCGGAAGGTCTGGTGTGAAGGACATGGAAAGCAGGAAAGAAATGGCTGCTTTGTGTGGTGTGGCGGCATCAGAGCTTCCACACAGGACGTCATGGTCTCTTCAGCACACAGAGAAACCCATGTGGCATTTGACCATTAGCGTTACCCACATACTCCAATCACTTGTTCCTCCAGCCATTAAGTGGTGAACTGCATTCACAGGACCACATGAGTCATCGCTTATCACAAGCTTTGATGTGTCTCCTCTAGGGTTACAAAAGTCTGAGAATTTTCCATTAATTCCCATATATTCCCAGCAATTCCCATGGAAAGTTTCCAACTTGGAATATTTCCAAAATTCCCTAGATTAACTTCCCATGGAATGGAAAGTTTCTGGAAAGGTTGTGGAAATTTACCTGCCCTTTGCAACCCTAGTCTCCACAGAGTCTAAGATTCTATCTGGATTCCTGGGATGAAGGGCAAGCCAGTGGGAACCTTGCGCTTGTAGTCCAGGTATTCCTCACCGAAGAAGAGGATGAGGGACAGCTCTTCCTCCTCAACACGCTCCCGAAAGAAGCGCCAGCTGGCTAAGGTGTATCCCAGCAGGCACAGGGGGTTGCAGAGCATCACCTAAACACACAAACCCCACTGAGGATGTTAACCAGGCCAGTGGGCCAGCGAACACCAAAGTCCTTAAGAGCATGAATCCATTACCTAGGAGACAGCAGCTCAAATACCAGCAGAAGTAGATAATTCAGGTCTAGAAAGTAAAATTCCAAACCAAGGTTTTGTTTTAACCGACCAGTTGAGCATAAAGAGTCACAGTGACACAGTACTGAACTATTTGGTTGAAACAAAATCTCGGTCTGGATTTTTTCTTTCTGGACCAGATTTATCTACCTTTGAATCGCAGAAAATGGACTTACCTTTTCAGAAAGCCATTCAAATAGAATCATTTTGATAAACAATTAAGCATTCCCGTAAAAGAGTCTGGTGCCCTGCACACCTTACTGATGTGAACTAATCAAACTGTTACAAAGAGCTTAAAGAAGCCATTAGCACATTTTGATAACTATACCGACTGCTCCTTCATAATGAGGCTGCGAAGGATCCAACTAGCGGATCCTTCACACCTCGGAAAATGGACGCACTCTTAGACCGCATTTGAAGGAGCCTTCGAAATGGAATAGCCTTGTCAGGTCGTTATGACGCTTTCAGTCTTTGAAAGGAGCCTTAGAATCACGAATTTGGACACAGCCGTCGTCTTCCTGACACGTGCCTCATTCATACGACCTGCCACAAGCTTCATCACAGCACAATATGCACATGAAGGGTACAAACGACCAAATGCGCCGGCTGTGCTCGTCGCCACAAGATGCACGTGATTCTCACCTGTGTGCCGATGCTCCAGTAGAACCAGCCCACATAGGAAGGGTGGCGACAGCAGGAGTAGATGCCAGCGGTCACCAGCACGTGACTCTGAGCCTTTTCATTCTGGACGATGTGGTTAAAGTTGGATCCAGCTGTCATCATGGCCGACTTACGCAGACCCTCCCCAGTGAGGACCATAAGAAGACCAAGTAGACTCAGCCACCTCCATTGCTTCAGTTCTGAATGGGAATAAGGAGACGACATGAAGACGACATGAAGACCACCACATAGAAACTATCATAATATGGAATCACACGGAAACGGGTAGAAACTGAATAGTACAGTCAACCTCATACTAGGCGAGCATGGCCCCCTATCTCCTGTAAAACGTAAACACACACACAACTGTTACATAAACTGTCAGAAAAAAAGAGTACCAATTTGTACCATGGCTTCTTGCTGGGGCTGTACTCTCAAAGGTCTGCTAATTGTACCCTTAGCTGTAGGTAAATGTACCTTTTAGTCTAATTTAAGGTACAGAAATGGACTCTGAAGAACATTCCCAAGATACAAACAGCATTAATGTACCATCAATGGTACAGAAATGTTCCACATAGTGCATTTCTGTACCTTAAAAGGTACAATTACCTGCAGCTAAGGGTACAATTTGCAGACCCTTGAGGGTACAGCCCCAGTGACAAGCAAAGGTACAAATTGGTATTCTTTTTTTCCTCACAGTGCAGGATAAGCCAGAGTAGACATGAAGACTTGTGTGTCTGTCAGAATAGGCTGACCTGGGATCAGGAATTTCTCCAATATAAACTCCAGCCAGGAGCAGACTGCTGCTACTGTGTATTCCACACTGTGGTTCAGCAGGAAGGAGTCCAGTGTCAGGCTGTGAGGGTTCATGACGGCTGTCACCAGGTACTCCGAGTAGTGAAAGAAGGACAGAGCACATATATACCTGCGGAAGGTGCAGACAGCCCACTCAGCCAATCACAGCATCCCTTCACATCACATGGAAATAGATTAATGTTTCTTTACCAGCCAAAGTGTGTCCATGTTGTCTGACCAAAGCTTATCAGCAAGCCACATCCGAATGTGAAACCGAGAAGAGCGGCACACATGGCTACCTTTGGGGGCGGGAATATGATAGCGTCAGATTACTGAAACCTCTGTACAGCCTGAGTGCCTGCTTTATTTCTGCAACATTACGACTCAAAAGAAAACATTTTTTTCTACAATAAGGTATAATGCTATAGCAACTACATTCCACTTAAGCAATTAAATGGGTATAACGCGTACTACACTCTCTGCCAAATTAATTAATTAAGAATAAAGTGAAATTGAAAAGCTGTTAAGATGGAGATCCAGGTGGTTAATAAGGTGCTCGTGTAGAACCGAAACTGTTAGAGGTGCACGGTTTCTTCTAACTGGGATAATTTGGGTCAAAATGCAATCTACACCATATTGCTCTTGCAGTAAAAGAGTCCCGAGTAGATACGGCAGATTGAGAAGCAAACCAACGCTACGCGGTCATATTACAGCATAACACACCCAGATCCAGGATGATGCAAAATTTAACCGGCTTAAGAAATCGGAGAAATCTTTATCAGGCATACTTGATTAATGTAACTGCAACTAGTCTTTGCAGTTTAAGGATGCAGATCCGTATGGGACAAGCTTGTAACTAAGTATGATCGCTCAAAAAGTGCAGGACAAGTATTTATTTTTAAAGAATGGTGAGGGGAATATAACAGGTAATATGATACGGGCACAGAGCATCATTGCGTGCTTACCTTATGAATATGCCCATTGTACAAAATCAGCAGGGTCGCGTTTACCACTCCCAAGTAAATGGCAAGGATCCCCTTTCCCCCAGTTCCGGTTACATCCACCGAGGTCAGCACCGGAATGAATACAACGGCCAGTCCCAGCACAAAGCCGGTCAGGCTCACTCTGCCTTCCAACACGAGTTCGCCTCCTGCCATGTTGAAAGCGGTAAAGGGTGCATTTGCAGGGGGGGAAGCATCGCGAGCTTTTCCAAACGGGCAGCGACGCTGCAAAGCAGGCAATTGCCAGTGGCGGTGGTTGGATGCCCTCTAGTGGTCGGTTCACGCAACACAAAGCCAATTGTTATTTTAATTTTGGCAATCCTCTGGCAGCAGGAATGTTTAAATTTCTATAAGGAGGGTTTTGCGAGATGTAGTAGTAAGTCTTAACGTGTACTTTTCCCGAAGTGTTCCGCTTATTTTAGCGTAATATAAATTTACTTTTGCGTGATCATTTAGCTTTGGTCAGCTGACTGGAGTGAGATTTTCAGTTCGAGACAAGTCTGCACACTCATTTTCATGTATGTAAGTGTTTTATTACCTTATAAATAGTCTGTATGATTTGCAAACTGCCCCAACGCTTTTGGTGTAGCTAATTTTAGGTTTATAATGGAATAATACATATTTGCTGTTAGATTTCTTGCTTGAGCGCGAGGGTCTGAAAATGTGTCACGCCAGATGCGTGACACCTGGCATCCTTGTGTATAAAAAAGAAATCCGTCATTTTCATTATTTGATAATTATAGAACCATTGAAGATTCTGCTGTTTTTCCGGAGTAAAAACATGGATGGGACGGGATGCCAGTCTATCACAGGTCACTTGCACAATTACTGTCTTTGAGCAATTTACAGAAAAGAAGTAGTCTCGCTCTAGGAGGAAATTGGGGCAACACGGGTAGAATATGAAAGTCCGACATACACACAGAGCAGGGGCTCAGGCAAACAGACATCGTGCTGCGCGTTCTTCTCATAATTCTTGTTGTTTGCCTTTTTAATTACAGCCCTCCTGTATCCCCCGACTCCCATGACAGATGGAAGCTCCCATTTTTTCCTTTTCCGGGGGGAGTATTTCTCCTATTGTGTGTACATAAAATCCCTTTATCATTAAAAAAAACAGAAAGGCATTCAGTAACTGTGTATTAGATGAGTAGCATCGAAAAAGATAGGTTTCGTATATAATGCCGACAAGGGAAAGCGTTCTTCCCCAAAGCTTTATTCAGAATATAGCCTACCAGATTCTCTAGATGGAAACATCAGCGTCTAAATTCCTGTGATCCATGCAAAAAGGTCAAGAGAACCAGAGTCATTAAAATCCACTGACGGACGTGTTAAATTAACACTTAGGAATTCAACTCCCACGCACACTTTCCAAATGCACATTAACAGCTGAGATAATCGCCTCTGTTCGGACCCAAAGGGCAACGAAACACGCGGAAACATACGGTGACTCGTTTGCCAGGATCATAAATACGCACCGAAGTACACAGCGCCTCATATTAAGAGTCACGCAGGAGCAGCATCAGAATAAAACACGAAATAGAGGCTCTACACGATTTTATACAGAATACAGAGAGAGTAGCTACAGGTTGCCACTAAATGGGGAGCATTCTGCAACAATCTATAGTCAGTCTGTGCTTGGTCACTCCTGATGAGTTATTTCCTGTACAACTTAATATTGCTTAAGGCTGATCATTTGTTTCTTACTTCTGAAGATTTATATTAGCAGAGACGGAAAGTTCAGGTACGGAGCATACAAATCCAAACCTTAGATGAGCATAAAGGTCACAATCACAGGGTATTGTACTCGTTGGTTGAAATGAAACCTTGGTCTGGATTTGTACTCTCTGGACCTGAACTGTCCACCTCTGTATATTAGCATGTGGTCTTGGGAAATGACAGAGCGGGAGGTTGTGCAGAGATTCATGAAAAAGAATAACAAACCTCTTTGATTTTTTATAACCTGTCTGGTATTTTCCGGTAATCAAGCCCTGTTGAAAATATCAGTGCTAAGTCAATAGGGCCATTAAGATCATCTGACAAGTGACTAGGTGATTCTTTTTTGCATTCTGGAGAGAGACACCTCTTTAACATTAATGCCTCACTGTGTCAAACAAGATCTTGCCTTCAAAGAATCCTAATTACACCCCTATCCCCCCCCCCCCACCTGCCTTCTGATGACATCACATTTTTCACTTACTGTGAATGGCTGGGGAGATCAACCATTATGCAGTAAAAAACCTCACAAGAAAATGTAGAGGTCAAATCTTGAACAGCTGTAATCGATTACGTGTCCCAGTTCCATCCTGCTGGTGATTTTAAATCCCTTTTAACACACATTTATCTTACAGCATCACCACATTCCTAAGGGCTATAACTTTGCCATTCCCCTCAACCCCGGATAGTTTTTAGAATCACCTCTGCTGCTTCTTAAGGTCACGCTGTCGCCACTTTGGTAAGAATTACGGTTGGGGGAGGGGGGGGCGGTAACATGGCGGCCCGGGCTGCCGATGAATCTTGCAGCTCCAGGTCCCCCGGGGAGACCTTCTGCACGTCACCTGAATCCCAAAGGCAGGTACACAATCCAGAGGAACACCAAGCAGGCTTGATTTAATAGGTCCCCATTTAGTCACAGATCCCTACCTCACCCCCCACCCCCCCGCTGGCGGTGAGATGAAAGCCATCATTCCCAGCACTGCAGTTTATTCCCTCCTTTCTTTATTTTTTCATGGGGATTGGGAGGGATGATTAAGACTTTAGCCCTGGGGCAGGTCTCTTTTAAACGTTCTGCTGTGGGCGTTTTAATTATGGGCCGTCAGAGTCCGCCCATCGTTAGCCGCCGGGGACTTGCCTCCCAGTTCCTGACAGTCTAAGAGTGGGATGATGCTGTAGACACATTAGAAGAGATTCATGTGACATTCAGAGGACTTTTCCCAGCATTGCCACGTGTTCCTCATGCGCCGATCATGTGACCTTATTGAAAGGAAATTCCTATTCATTTGCACTTGTGTGCAGGTTTCACTCATCTCACTGGCATTTTGAGACATACATGCACATACAGGCGTCAGTGACCTTCTGATCAGAGGCCTATCGGGCTGAGCTACGCAGCACCCAGGCCAGCTGCCCGATGGAACCTCAGTTCCTGAGTGACACCCACGGAAAGTCACATAAAGATTTTGAGGAAAGACAAAGATATCTATCTATATTCTAAAGCTTATCCAGTGCAGGATCGCGGGGGGCTTGTGGATTTCCCAAGCAGCATAGGGCACAAGGCTGGGCGCCGGATGCCAGGCGGGTGGTCATCATACACATGATCACACGGCGGAGACACCTGTTAGTCTAACTGCACCACATGGACACGCCCGTACATGGAGCAGGGATAGGAGTCGATCTCCTAAGCCAACAGCACTACCCTGCGTACAAACCAGCCGATTCTGTTCTGTTGATCTGATTGAATTGTGACGGATCTTTAGCTACTGTCATTCTGCTATGTCTCACAGGTGAATATTTCCATTTGAAGAACTTGCTGGTTTAATTAAAGGTCGATGAATGTTTGATATCTAAGCTCCTTCCGACTAGTGATTTTTCACCTTAGAAGCTTGTTTTTGACGTGGGCAGAAGATGAGCTGTTGCATTTGGCATATCAGGGACAAGGGCATAGGTTTGGTTTCAACACTGAGAGACCAAATCGTCCCCAAACCCCCCCAACCCGGAAAACACACGCTACTCCCATATTCCCGGTAGACCTTACCTACCATCCCAAAATCTATGCCATTCGTTAGAGATGACATAATTCATTACCCATATGTAACAGATTCATGTTCTACAGCTTCATTAGGGGTTTGAGACCTAAGAACAAATTCATCTTAAGATAATGAACAATGTCACATCAGACGTCCAATCAGCTTAAGGTAACTCACACGCTGGCCTTTCTCTGCTTGACTGTGCCACTGTGTACCTGACAGTGCAAGACTAAGAATGTCCTGCTACTCAAGGTGTTCTGGTGTCCAAGGAAATATTTGGCTGAGTGCCCCCACAACCCTAACCCTCGGTAACACTGGATATCTCGCCGCTAACTAGCTAGCTGGTATCTGTTTCACAAGAAAAGTAGTGAAATATATTATAACTAGTGTGACAGGGGCGTCGTGGTGGGGGAGAAAAGGGGACTGAGGTACCAGGGCCCCATGTGGGTGGAGGGACCCTTAGGAATTTGGAATTTTATTTTCCTTTAAATATTAGTATTATTCAAAGATCACAATAAATGTTGCTAACTAATGTAAATGTAATT
>JAODUD010000127.1:22030274-22041187 GCA_026784285.1 Stomatorhinus walkeri
GGGTTGGGAGGGGTGGAGGAGGCGGGGCCTCGCGGGAACTGGGCAGCAGAGAGGGCGTTAATGACTTTGCCACCCCACCCACTGAGCTAGGAGGTCCCAGGGACCATCTGGCCCCACGATCGCTAATAGCAACCGGCACGTTAGCTCCGGGTGTGATGTGTGGGTCATCCGCCAGTTTCCGAGGGACAGGGGGAACAGGGAAAAAAAGGAATACCCTTTGAAAACACAAATCAAAGCACACCAGACTCCACGCCTTGCCGGCACAGAAGACCCAAATGGCGACGCAACTTGTCTGAAAACATCACTGATCGAGTGAGTAATTTCCCCACTTCCACTTAATGATCTGTCCAATTAGTGCTTCACAGACAGACTGGAGAATGTGTGTATATGTACTCCCCCGTGTCTGTGGGGCTGTAGCTCAGACCCATGAGGAACAAAAGCCCCAGCCAGCCACGTTTCGACCGGCCCTGGGTCCCTCCGCCACCTCCAGGAGGCAGGAGCCGTCGCGGAGAGCAGCAGAGGGCGATTTCACAGTCGACGGGCCAGGCACTGGGGGGGGGGGGGCGGCTTGCACGACTAATCCGACAAACCCGGCTGTGCTATTCATCACGGGCCGCGGCGAGACAAGGGCTCACCAATCCGGAGCAGCGGCAGAGCCTTAATGCGCCACAGTGCCCCAAAACTACCCCCTGCGCTTCTGGTGATGAAGCTCTCCAAAATGCTGATGAATAGGAGAGAGGGCTGATTCCTTAAACGACAGATTCATAAATGGGCTAATTTAAATATCGCAATTGCGCCCAAGAGTAGTGACATTAATGTAAAAGCACCACTTGTATATCATTAAGTATTATCTAATATCTGTATTAATGTCTTTATTATTTATATCCATTTTCCAGTTTCAGATTGTTATAGCCATTCACACTACAAAGGCTACACGCAGTACAGGAAATCCATCCATCTTACATGGGAGGCCAGTCAGGCTGATTAGTATTTTCCATTTCATCCCATCCAGGGTGTGTCCTGTATTCGTGGGGAAATGCTGCATCCAAACCGCGACCTGCTATTGGAAAAGTGGCCAATGATGACGGATTGATGGATGTTCCCTGGCTGAAGGAATGACTCAGACCCGGGCATCTTTCACCCAGTTAATGTTCGATTACAAGCTGGAGTTCGACATAACAGGCCCCCATTCTGACCAGCACTGCCAAAGCCCCCGTTTTGAGCTGGACTGCCAAGAAAGCGTACTGCCAAAACACACCGGTCAGCATCTTCCACGCTGTCGGCCCTCTGCTGGACACAAAGACGCTCAATTTAAACAGTCAGAGAGTCAGAGAGAGTTCTCTGAAGGATCCCTGGTCAGTAATAATCACTGCAGGCCCCACAGAGCTCTGGCCAGATCTGCACAGATGAGTCTTATCGCCCTTTTACTTTTTGACAGCTCTGGTCATAGTCTCTCTTTTACTGAGGAGCATAGTACTAAGTGCCCGCGGTGAGATTAACAGCCCAGAGGGGACAATTAAATTTGCAGCACGGTGAGCAGAACAAATAGAAACGCAGCTTACATCACAGAGGAGATACAGATGCTAAATGTAACCACAACGGAAATATAAATCTCACTGTACTAAGCATACATACAATTTATAGGTGCTAAATTGCAGGTTCACTCCTAAAACATATTCCATACGATCGCATCTTTGATTATACGTCGTTCTTTGTACAAATTGCCGTAGTTGAAAAAACAGATATGTGACTGAGCTGCTGCCTATATAGCGAAGTGTACCTGATCATCTTCGGCTCCGCCGATCAGAGGCGTGCATGTGTCAAAATATGAAAATGTCAGTCGGCTAGACACATCGGCTGTCATGCGAAAATGTTTCAAAAACAATGGGTCCTTCACAATAGATCCTTGTCAAAGTAGTCATGAGGATCAGGGAGTAGCTACTGAAGTGCTGACTTACGAGGGGGGGGAAAAAATCACCGTTTCGGAAAAGATGCGCTCGTCACTGGGAGTTTCACGTAAACTTGAAAGACACTCGATGTATTTTCTCGTTTGCTGCTTTACTTGCGTTTGTTACATGCTTGAAGGACCGGGCCGGACTCCATATGCAGTTATTAAGCGCTTTTAAATAATGCGCAGACTTCAATATCCTCAACTCATCCTATACAGAAGACAAACGTCAAACGCAAAGCCAGGTGCATGATGTACCCCCCCCCCCCCAGACACACACAGGGCACTCCCACACGCCTGCTGCGATGCTGGGGCATCGATCAGCCCGATGGATCCACTGACTCGACCGCATGCTCCCTGCAGCTGGGATCCGTCCGCACAGGGCGTTCATTTCCTGCGCGACTACTCATAATGCGATATTTGACCCGCAATTTCAATGCACCGATTTATGTATAATTAATACATGGATGCGATATTTTTATGTAAGAGTTGTCCGCAACTACGGAATATTTATCAGAAAAAAAATGTTTCAACTTCCGACGCGAATTAACTCTTGTTAGGAAACATACACCTTTCCTCAACATTTCCCCATGCAGGGGGGGGGGGGGTTTCCTGTCAACTGCTGGCTGTGTGACGGCTTCTATTAATGTCGCTTCTCCTAATTGGTTTTACCTTCAATTAACACATCATCGGTAATCATAATGGCGCGATAGTTGTACATGAAAGCGCTTAATTGCACGATCTTTAGATCCTCATACGCGCGCGCACAGACAAGGCAAGCACGCACACGTAACCTGCACGAAAACCATTTCAATATTAGTGAATTATTTCTTATGATGTGCGGATTAATTAAGTATATGCTAAGCATATAATCAGACGTACATTTTACCGTAAGGTATGCAATTATCCATTCAAATGCATAACTTTAAAAAAACGAATAGGCTAATTAATAAAATCACAAAAAGGAACAAAGATTGAAAATGACATTACGGGTAAATGTAGGCTAATTGTTGCAATAAAAGTCTTTGCCTTAAGATTGTGTAACTAAACATTACATTACTAAGAAAGAAAATTGGAGTTTCTTAATATGCATTATACCGTATGTCGCCTTTTCTATAGTAGGCTATGTAGTCTTTTAGACCGATTATGACTTGCATCTCACCAATAAAATAATCTGTTACAATACTGGCAGTTCGGCGGGTCTACATTGGTTAGCTGTTCTGGAAAGTGGTACGAAAGCCATAGTAGCCTACTATCAAACTATAACTGGTTTTTATATCTTTATTTTTTAGCGGCGTCAGAAGTATTCGTCTACCATCCTTACCGTCATTGAACGAATTTTAATGTGGTAAATGTATACTCCAGTAGCATCATTTGCATCTTTAATGACAGGTTAGTAAATTAAAATTTCACTGCACAGACAAGAAGAAATGCTTACTGTGATTCAGGTATAGCCTACATAATTTGCCATTTTACTAAGCAGAATGAATGATTAACAAATATTCGAAATCTGGAGCATTACGTCCAATAGTCTGTTTTTACAAATATATGTATGGTAGCGATATATTATATAAAAAGTATGGTATTACTGTTCGAAATATTTTATATCAAAATCATTTCTTCCACAAACAAAGTCATCAGCGAACGCCTTGCAGGCATAAGCTGCATCCAGCTGAACCACATTATTACAGAAATAAATTACTTTTTATTGAACTGTCACTTTCCATTCGCACTAGAGCACAGTAGCTGGTCGTATTTTCGGAGTGTTACGTATTTTTAATGAGTAAAGTTCGTGATCGGAGGCAGCATGACTGCATGGTGATTACTTAAGCAAACGGAGATAAACATTGTGTTCATATTAACTTTTACGAATAAATTAATTATCGAAACCCAAATTACCATAACGGCAGAATCGCTGCTGGTGACAGAACAGGAACCTTATCGACGCGACGACAGTGATCACGGCTATTGTAAAAACGGGACGGTGGGAGCACAATAATAGGTAGTAAATAAAAGACTAGTTATCCTTACCAGACGACTTCCACTCGCTGTGGCCGGCGTTAACAGTAATACCGGACAGGTCCTGGTTGTTATTTCTCAGTAGCGGAGTTAGGGAAACCCAGTCGGGCGGGTGAGGGTTTTAGGTGCGCTTACTCTGAGCTGGACGAGAGACGCGTAGTTGAGCCGGCTGAGAGACGGTTTATTATAAGGAGTGGGCGCGCCTGGCGGTGGCGCGCCCTCGCTGGTGGACTGATGTCAGTGTGGATCCCCGCTGAGCTGGAGGAGGGGTGTAGTGGGGATGGAGTAGCCTACCTAAGGTAAGTGGGAAAAGATCGGCACGTTGAACAAAAGACCCCGGCTCAGCGCACGCTTTGACAGGGGTTTGGGGGGTGTTTAATGAGAACCGCTCTGGGAGACCCGCGGGGTACAGGGACAGCGCACAATGGACTGATCTCTACGCACATATTTCAATACGTAGACAGGGCGTTTGGTTGGCAATCATGGCCTTAGTACAAACACGAAATGTCTCCAAAAGTTAATTATGCCAAACACGTAATAAGTAGGCCTACACCAAGGCTTTGGAAGTGGAGGCGTTAATTACTGCTCACTTCAACAGCAATGATATTGCACACCTGATGCCGGCGCGTCTGTTTTGTGTGTGCAAATGACGCTTACAATTTTACATAATGATGATCGATGGTCCGACGGATATGAACTCTTCTGGTCAAATTAAACAACACCAAAGTGCTGATGATTAATGAACTACCACCATAGCATTCACCTAAAGAATAAGCCAAAAAAACACCTGGATGACAGGCTAAAGAAAATAACTAATACTCCGTAAAGGGTTCAGTGTGACTACCCCGAAACAATACGAACAATTTGCAGTTTTCTGTATATTGTGCACCAGCCTGCGGGCTCAACCTCCGCCCCCGTCTCCATCGAGCACCATTCAGGTTAACCAGTTTACCACTAGACCTGCAGTTTGTCATGTGTGACGTTTCCAGTCAGCGCGATGCGCTTCAACCAATTAAAAGTTAAAACGGACCCGCAGTCTTGAGGAACAATGTCGAGATTAAGTGATTTTGCCGATTTATGTAAAACGCAAATCTCTTTTGGATAAGCCGAAACAAACATCGATAGATATTTTTTCTTTCTTTACCAGATCCTTTGACCTGAATTCTCTGAAAATAAATTATATGACGTAACATACAATTATTGTGGGCTATGAATATTTTTTATACTTCGATACGGATACCCAGTTAGAAGTACTGCACCATAGATAAAACGTGCTCCTCGTGTGAGATACGTCATGTAAGATTTTCATTCCGAAAATCGTAAAAATTAGTGAAAACGATTTAAAACATAATAATAGTAGGTCTAGGCCTATACTGATTAAAGGGTTCAGGGACATGCAGAAAATTAAAAGCGAATGAATTCGCAGTATAGGCCTATATCATAAATGTGTGGGCAATATCAGTCGTAGATACTTTTATCTGGGCTCCTAAGCTGTTAAATCGTGACCGACAAGGTGAGGCCCAAACTAGGATCTCGCAAGTCAGAAACCCGTCGTGTCAGAATAAGATGACTTCATGATTACCGCCCGATTCATTACTCAGATCAAGATGAACACCCAACCAAACAAAACAACTGTGATGAATCAGAGAACCAGCAGTCTTTTTATTTTATTGCAATGAGTAATAACAAGAGTCAAAGTAAAAGGTTAAAAAGAGAATTTCCCCAAACCAGCTGTGAGTTTGGTGGTGCTGCATTCTGTCTCGCACCTCGTGTTATCTGTGGCAAGAAGACCTCAGAAATCTTCTCTCACTTCAGCCATTCTCTCAATGTGATACACTTGGCAGAGCCCATTATTTACTAACACCCACTTTCATCTAGGTACCCAAAGACCAGTTGATGGCGCTGCAGAGCAAGCAGAGGGACTCTGAATTCCCAGCAACCTGACGGATGGTACCCTAACCCTTCTCACCACAGATGGCTAATGTGGCACAGCAGGGTTTGAACCCAGATCAGCGCTGAGAAGCACACGTTGCCCATACAAGCCTGCCACCACAGATGTCCTGAAAACACAGGAGTTAATTCCCATAATGCATTTTCCATTAGCTAATTCCAAATGCGACACTGGTCACAGATATTCTAGGAGCTCTGTGGCTGCAGCTCCAGTGAAGCGTACACCAGGGGGAAAAAAGTGAAATGAGGCAAATTTGGGAAAATCACTTTCGATAAAATTATGACGCGGAAAGGCAAACAGCTGAACAGTGTGCGTTTACCTACGCGGCGGCGTCTGTTCCGGAGCACCCGACGCTCGTGCTTGGCATGTGTGGCAGTTCCACCAGGATCCATATGATGGGAATTTATTATGCTGGACAGCATACAGCAAATGAGGGTCAGGCCCCTTTAGGAAGCACAAGCGTAAAGCCATGCAAAATGGCTCTGCCAAAACCCTTTCCAGGACCTGACTTTACACCCGGCAAGTTCCACCCAGCTGACCGTGTTTAAACCTGAGTGATGAGAGTATAATCAGCCTCTGTGGGGTTTTATCTTTGGCTGGAAGTCAGCAATCAATTGCCATGGAAATCTGTTTCCCGCTGCTCTACCCCTCTCAGGCTTACAGGTATCATGCGGCAGCGTTTATCTAACCCATCCTCTCGGGCCCCTAGACAGTCCAGGTTTTTGCTTCCTCCAAGCTCTCGGGAGCAAAAATGTGGACTGTCTGGGGGTGCCCGAGTACCAGGTAGTGAAACGCTGTCATACAGTAGACACACTGGATCCATCAGTCTAAAGGCTGATGGCTTGCTCCCAAGATGGACTGGTTCCACGTATCACAGGACCTAGTTGGGTTTACATGCAACATCTTCCAACTCATTGGGTCAATATTTCTTCATAGTGTGTTTTAAAGTCCCTCTGTGAGGAGCTTGCTTGCCATTGTGTCTCCAGCATCCACTCTTGCTATTTTGCCGGAGATGTGGTCCCTTTTTCGCACTCTGCCTTCGTGTCAGACGGTACACAAATGTCAAAAATGCAATATTTACAAAGCAGAGTTGTTCCCTTCATGTTCACCCATTGGCTGAGAGACGTGGGAGGATGTGAAAGATGCAGGCAGATAGTCGTTCCTGGTTGTTAAATGTTGCAATTAGGCCATAAGTCGATGGTGCCGCGGAGGCAAGGAAACTGCCGTCGGGAAACATAAAATTTCAGGTCACGAGTCACGGAGGTGTATTTAAATGCTTCAAGTCTCAGAAGGAGGAATCCAGCTCAGAGCTCCTTCAAGATACTGCCATTAAAGTGATACGTCGCGCAACCGTCATCAACGAGACTGCATGCGGGTCCCTGAAGAGGAACTGCTCTGGATGGAAAGATCTGGGTCCCGTACAAACTGCATGGATAGATCATGGATGGTCCATTCCTCTTCCACAATCCTGAGACTGGGGGAGACTTGGTTGATAGTAGTACCGCTGGAATTTGAAAATAATATATATTTTTTTAAATAATGAAAAATAGTTCCTGTTAAACTCCACCGACAAGTAGTAGAAATAATTCTTAAAAATTTTTTTTTTAAGTTTTTCATTTTTGTTTGTGACAAAGGAAAGTCTTTCAGGCGGTAGAAACCATGCGAAGGGGATTGTGGGTAATGTACAGCAGTGCCTCCAGCTGTGGGTAATGGGGAGGGGGGGGGATAAAAAGCAGGAGCTCAGTGGGACCAGGGATGGCCCCCTGCCTGGCTCAACACGTAATAAGCCCGGCGGCTTCCCTGGCACCGCCGCATGCCCCCCCCCCCCCGCTCCACGCTGCCCCCTGTCGGGCCGCTTTGATGCCGGGGTGGCGACCGGCAGGGGGGCAGAGCGTGGCTCTGCGTGGCGTCCTGCCGGAGCACGGCGGATTTTGCCTGGGGAGTCCGGTTTTCCCGTCGATACTCAGCCCACGGAGCGATGCCTCCCTCCAAGCCGCTGCCACTCTCACAGCCCCTGTGCCAAGCTTCTGAAGAACAGCTTACGCCTAGACCTCCCACTGTGTCCCGACCCAAAAAACGCACAGCACCACAGAGGGCGGGGGGGCAGCAGTGAAACGGAGAAAGCCGATCTGCGAGGGCTCATATTCCTGCTGTGACTGAGGGCAGGGGAGCCCAATAGATTGACTTTATTGCTGAATTTTAATTGTCACTCCTTATAGTGTTGCCAGTTTGCCGTTTAAAATCCACTCCTGTTACTTGAGTTTAAGTCTGTTTACCTGTTTCATTCATTTAACCCATCTTCTTATCTGTTAAAATGCAGGGTGAGATGCCTTTACTGTCAGTGTTTTTATCTCCAGCAGCAAAAAATCCACCCAGACAAACCCATGCAGTTGGTCATGTGCTTGGTCCGTAAAATTGATTCTGATTTACCGCGTAAGTGAATTAATCAAAGGTACGGGAGCAGACGTGACTTGGCAGCATTCCGGCTGCAGGTACATGTTCTCGGCGTCAACGAGTCAATATCCTTTATCTGTCTTGCAAAATTATGACAAAATATAAAGACAAAACCAGAGCACACAATAGTGTGATAAATGGCAGAAATTAGTTTGCTTAGTCATTCATACAAATGAATGAATGTTACATTTATTTAGCACTTTTCAAGACACCCAAAGCACTTCACAGAACCAATGGGGAGCCACTTCAGCCAGCACCTCTGTGTAGCCCCCACCTGGATGATGTGACAGCATCCGTTCTGCCCCAGTACGCCCCCCCCCCACACAGTAGCTAAGGTGAAGGGGCAGGAGAGAATTCACCAGTTAGATATAGGGGATGATCAGGAGGCCAGATTTGAAAAGGCCACAGTAGGCAATTCAGCTGGGGAATCAGGGCACCACCCCTACTCTTTCACGAGATTATTAATGACCTCAGAGAGACAGGACCTCGGTTTTACATCTCAGCAGAAGGATGGTGCCTTTTTTTTTAGAGAGTCCCCATAACTGCCCTGGGATCCACACAGACCACAGGACAGGCTGACCTGTTGGCCACACCAACATCTCTTCCAGCGTCAACTCAGGTTTCCCAGCTTCAGATGAATTACCTAGTCTGACATGCAGGTGACATACCAAGCTACAGTTGACTCCTTCATACAGCCAGGTGGTGTATCTCAGATACTTCAGATAAGACTGGTGTGAGAGTGATGGAAGAAGTGGGGAGAAGACGGTGATCAGTACAAGAAAGTAGTGAAATGAAACTATGTTGGCGCAGGAAGCGGGAGCAGAGATAAGAATGTCTTCCAGCGGCTGACCCAGCTGGTCGTCACACA
Source organism: Stomatorhinus walkeri (assembly GCA_026784285.1). NCBI lineage: Eukaryota > Metazoa > Chordata > Actinopteri > Osteoglossiformes > Mormyridae > Stomatorhinus > Stomatorhinus walkeri. The sequence goes on from JAODUD010000127.1 coordinate 22,039,515, forward strand.
GCCACATGTATACGCTTTCCTCCTTACAGATACCTCCTGTGGGATCTCCACAAACCTCCTGCTTCCACGTGAAGAGCTGTCTTCTGCCAGAACTACACAATTTCATGAAACGGACCTTAAACCAGGGGGTGGGGAACCTGTTCCATGAAGGGTCAGTGGGGGTTTTTGGGATGGCCTCTCAATCAGCCAGTAACAGTGGGTCCCTAGGACAGGAGTTGAGAACCAATTTGAATTATTGGCTGATTGAGAGGTCATCCCCAAAACCCCCACCGACCCTCCATGGAACAGGTTCCCCACCCGTGCCTTTAAGAGACCTTCCAAACTCCAGTAGTTTAAGTTAGCACAATTTTTGTTCCGCCCTCCCACCAGCACTAATTTGGAACTGTCTGACAGTAAGTCCAGACTCTCAAACGCCATGCCATCTGCTTCAGACCCATTCCCTGGAGGGGTTCCGCTTTGAAACCTTATGCTCTATCCCAGTTTCTGTTTCAGCTAATTCTCCCGGGGCTCCTTCTCCAATTAGCCGTTAATTGGCCGCAAACAGCTATTTGTGATGTAAGAAAAAGAAATGAAATCAAGATAAATAATGTTACAGCTTTCCCCGTAGTTAATGTGATACTGCAACCTATTCAAATAGTGAAACCTTTTAGAGGAAAAATAAAGACTGAGAACTTCGAAAATTTTATTAGACTTTTTAATATCTGCTGGAAGTGCTTAGGGGGGGCCACTAGAGATTTTGGGGCTCATGATTAGGTCCCCAATGCAGATCAACCCAATTATGTTATTATGTTCCAAATATTTTAGGGTCCTGTCACCCCTCCCCCCCCCGCCCATGGTGACTCTGTACGTACTGATGAATAGAGTTACTACCAATGGTATTCGAGTGAGTCTCCCCATCAGGAAGCTATTCACCAATTAATAGTTTTGACATTTTAGTTCTAACAAAGGTACTGAGATTTTGTCACATGAAACCAAGCTTGGGGTTGGGAAACCCACGTCTGAAATATTAAAGTGATATTTTTCCAAGATCATGTGTATGACTAATAGTAGTGTTTGTATTTACTTGCTACACCAGAGTAACACTTCTTGTAATAATTTATATTACCCCCCCACTCATCATGGCATTCATTTATCACAATATTAAGACAAATTTCATGTCTATAAGATGGAGGGGGCAAAAAATATATAAAAATGCATTGCTCAACCTAACAGACCTAACAGTGTGTATTATGTAATGGGGATCACCCAGATGCCATTTTCTAACAATGACTTAAAGCTTTATATTTTAGATAGAAAAGTATCGAGTTAGTGAGAGCTACTCGTTACAGACAGATTGCGTTTATTCCGGCTAACATCCACTTTAGTTTTACGTTAAGCTATGAAAGGATAAGTTGTAGGTACAGGATAAATTTTTTAAGTGTTGTCTGATTAAACTAAGTGCATGCCACAACTACACGTCACTTATTCACGTCACTTATTATTAAGGCAGATTAACCCTGAAATATAGCACTCACTCACTCACACATACACACACACACACACACACACACACAAGATCAGGGGTGACCAATCTTATCCGCAAAGGGCCGGTGTGTATGCAGGTTTTTGGGGTAACCTTTAGGTCAGCTGTTCAAACCAAGGTGTGAGGACTCTTCAGCCAATCAGTCCTCTAA
>JAODUD010000127.1:22104317-22119000 GCA_026784285.1 Stomatorhinus walkeri
CCACTGGTGTGAATGTCTCTGACCAAACAATCAGAAACAGACTTCATGAGGGTGGCCTGAGGGCCCAACGTCCTCTAATTTTTTTGAGCAGTGTATTTTGCTGAAATATATGATAGTAGGATGCACCCTAGCATTATAACCAATAACCTTTCCATTATAAATCAACTAATCTAATTGTCTGTCAAAGGCGAACTGCGCAGATTATCTCCTGAATTTGTCATTTTGTTCAATGGCCAGCAGGGGGAGACATGGCAGCACGAGTGGTAGGGGGAGGAGCTGCGGTTTGCCAGCAGCGGTTCTACAAAAGCCTTTTCAAATAAAAGCAGAGTCAAGAGCATGAGATAATGGGTCAGGCAAGGCTCTCGGTGTGTCATTTTGGACTCTCCACCACAAGGGGGCAGCAAACAGCATAGTGGTCAAGGACATTAAGGTGCAAATTCCAGTTCAGGTGCAAGGAGGGACATGCTATTTTGCCTTTGACAAAATCTCTCATAGATAAAGACATTGCCCCACCCCTTCCCTTTTATATAAAGGTACTTGCAAAAAAAAAAAAAAAGCAGCCAGTATGACGTTATGTTTATAAATCTGCGGAAGGGGGTACTAGTTTGGCTGCTGCAGTACCACAAGTTACACCGTGCACCATCACCTAGAAACTCATCTGCTGTACGAGTAGTATTTGGTACCAGCAGCATAACTGCCAAGTATGCACTGAGCCTGTAAGTGCATGCTTGTGTGCACTGAGCCTGTAAGTGCATGCTTGTGTGCACTGAGCCTGTAAGTGCATACGTATGTGCACTGAGCCTGTAAGTGCATGCTTGTGTGCACTGAGCCTGTAAGTGTATACTTATATCAGTTGCACTGTAGGATGTGTTTTAGAGAATCCTGCTGGCCAGCAGTGGATACACTGCTGTTAACTGCAAGTTAAATGAACCAGCATTTGCATGTTAGAGATCTAAGAGGAGGCAGAAGCCCTTAATGCAACAGCAATCCTGATCATAAATGTGCAGGAGAAATTATGGGCTGGCAAGTAAATCTGCCAGCGGGTTTCTAAAAAGGTGCTTGAAAATCATTAAGCCGTAGCAAACAAACAGACCAAAGTCCTGCTTGCTCAGCCAAACTGGATGAAGCAGACGGAATGCCACCCAGCCTGGGTGCAGAGTTTGGGCAGAGAGGGTAACCGGTGTGTTCTGGAATCAGTGAAGTGATGTTTGTGTTACTTAATGGCTCAGTGAGTAATGTCATTATCACGCACCGCTAGGGTTGGGGGTTTGAAGCTCACATCTGTTTGTATGATTTTATATCCCCCACCACCCCCCCCCCCCCATGTTGTCTAACGATAAGATAATTAGCATCTCTAAAGTGCCCATAACGCGTGATTGTGCACGTATGCAATCTGCAAAGGACTGGCATCGTATCCAGCTTCCTCCCCCCCATTTGGGCCACGCAGGGCGCCCCGCGACTCTGCCCAAGAACAAGCAGCTGGAAGATGGACAAACGGAGGGTGATGCAACTCCAGAATGCCAGCCAGAGGTATTTCTCTCATTTATTCAGGCACTTAATGAGGAACGATTTCATGGCTCTGTGAAGAAAGTGACCCAGATTAGGCAGCCACATGCAGCTCATCCAAGGACACGTGTGAAAATTACTCTGGAAACAGACGGTCAGCATTACAAAAATAACCTTTATGATCATACAATCCTCTTAATGTGACAACACCCAAGCAAACATTAACAGTCACACCAGGGCTAGGATAAAGGTATCCGCTGTTACACTGCTGATCTTCCACCCATCCATCCATCCATCCTGCAGTACAGAGATGTAAATCTTACTAACACAAGACATATGTGCACACCAGACGTAGTAAAACAAAATGACAGAAGTGTCATTTAAAACCTTCAGAGTACAACAAAATATAAATTTTTCTGCCTTTGAATGCCAGACCTACAGCTTAATTTTTCAATTAGTTGACAATTAAGTTGACTTTGAAGTGATTAAGGAAAGCCAAGACTAAACTAACGAGATTCAAAGACACACTGAAGACAGATACTACAGTTCAGATCAGGACTTTTCAAATCCAGTTCAAATCCATGGTGAACTTACTTCCAGTTGGGTATAAGTTACCATATCTATGTCAACCTTCTCTTGGTGGGGGGGGGGGGGGGGTAGCTTTGCTCGGCAACAGCTCTTGCAAGCACTGTCCCAAGAAGGGTTTAGGTGCTCAAGTCTTCTTCACAGCAACCAGAAACAATCATATTCAGTCATTACTCAGTAGAGAAGCTAGAGAGGGAGACGGTCAGTGCTTGGGTTAGAAGACGAGTGCGGGAGAGTTCCTTCTCAGCCCATGTAGGGGTATTTCCATTCGGTCAGCGGTACATGAGTCTCCTTCACGACCTGGGGAGACGTCCAGCGGAGAACGTAGTGGGGGCCACCTGGCTTGTCGTTGGTGCCTGGATGGGGTCAGATGGGGGTTAATGGGACTGTAAATGAAGAGTTATAAACTCAACAAAAGAAAGCAGGACGCCACCTCCAGGCCAGGAGCCTCTTTACTAGCATCATTAGCTAACATTATACCTAGACCGTACATCAACTACCCCCGTATCTGGGGAGTCTGTGAGATAAGTAGCCAAGCAACGCGTTCTTCCATGGAGATCCACCATGCTGATCATACCGTGATCCTCCCCGCAGAGAAACTTCACGCTGCTGGCACTCACCCGAAGCTCTCGAGCCCCCGAAGGGCTGCTGGGCGACGACGGACCCCGTCGATTTGTCATTGACGTAGTAGTTACCCGCTGCGTTCCGAAGAATCTTTGCGGCCTCCTTCAACACGTTCCTGAAACCCATGTAAAAGGAGGGTAAGAGATTTCAGAGAACAGAAGCAGGGGCCACTTGAGACAATACCCTCATCCTTAGCTGCTCTGCATGCAAAGAAATAAAAATACTTTGACATTAAAAGGTACTTCAGTTGCCCTGAGCAACTATATACGAGCTGGGATTTAATGTTTCAATATCTAAAATATGTTAAATTATTTAAAATTCAAATGAAACTCTTTATCCAGCAATGATTAGTCTAACACATTCCAAATTGGTGCCTTGGCCTTAATATTTGACCTTTATATGTTTAAATAAAAAAAATTATTGGACATTATATTTCAGGACTCTAAAATGTAACTACAAGAATAAAATCTGTGTAGTATAAATATTAATTAATGCAGTTTTCGTAGTGCGTTTCAAATGCATACCCCAGTCTCAGTCAGTCAACTCACTTGTCAAGTGCAAAGACGGCTCCTGTCAAGGCATAGGGGGATGTGCTGTCAATCAATTTCAGCACATCTCTGTATTGGTCCTCGGGGTAGACATAGACGGTCAGGACAGGCCCAAAGATTTCCTGATTGTTAGAGGAAGAGTCAATTAAAACAGACATTTTGGATAAAGTCCAAATGGGAGTATGAATGATTTAATCCTTCATTCTAGCCGTTAGCTTAGCATCAACTCCCAAATTTCCCCCCGGGAATTATTAAAGTATCTGTCGATCTATCTATTAGCAGATTAGGAACAAGGGAGGTAGGCATTTTAAGTACAGTGGCGTGGGCGGGGGTTCTCCATGGGTACTCATAGATTGTTAGTTCACCTCATTCATGATCGCATCCTGCGGATCCTTGGTCTCAATGATGGTTGGCTCCACAAAGTACCCCTTACTGTCATCACAGTTCCCACCGGCAATGACTGTCAGATTGGGGGAGGACTTGGCGTGACCGAGCCATTTTTTGATGCGGGCGAAGGACTGCAAGGAAAGTCATTGAACACTCAAACACCAACAAACTGTACTATCATAAAGAAAGGTAAGAAACACTGACGCCTTTTCCATCTGGGATAACTTCTTACAAACACCTCCGCTAACAGTCTATGAAGTTCCTCTTATATTACAATCACCAAAAAGAGTCACAGTAAAAATCAGCGGTGCCTACTTTGTCATCAACAACAGCAGAGAAGAACGTACTGAAATCTTCCACAGGCTGGAGAGAGAACAAACAACAAGATGTTGAAGTGAAGTGCTGAGAGACGGTACCTAGGTTAATGGGATTTGTTTCATCAACAGGTCAACCAAAATGATGGAATGAAACTGAGATTATGTTACTACTGAGAAGAACCGTCTGGAGAAACCACTCACGTTGCCCACTTTTAGCTGCTTCTGCACATCCAGGAGCTCCTGCTTAATCCGGGGCCACAGGGAGTCTGGAACATACATTCGGGAGCACGCAGAGCACTTCTGGCCACCGTACTCGAACGCAGAGCGGATCGTCCCTGTAGCCACGCTCTGCACGTCTGCTGACTTGTGCACAAAGTGGAAGTTCTTACCGCCACATTCTGGAAATTCCAAAAAAACACCAATTCTCAGGTTAATGTGAGGTCGATCTGAGAAACAGTATCTAGTTAGTTTGTTAATTGCCTGCTTTTTGCAAACAGCACAAGTAAAGCTATTAAAGTATAATTATAAATGGAAAATATCCAACCAGAAGATGTACATTTGTGTATTTTAGTTCCCCAGTCAATGTCAGCTGAGTGAGAGGTCCTTAACAGTCCCCGCCACATGACGAGAACATGACGAGGCCAACACCCACCTCCACCCACCCTTGGAAAGTTCCGATACCGATCCAAATTTTGTGCTACCTGCTTCCACAGCCTCTTGAAAGTCCTAAGTATGTACAAGACAGGAATCCATTTTAATTCCACGGGGAGAAAACAGAATTAAAGAACCATATTTAGGTGACAACTTCCCCGCCTACAGCACAGGAAAGGCAGTCCCCCAAAATAAAGTTACTGTGCACGCAGAGGCGGTGACTTACGGTACGCTCCCTGTGAAGTTGATGCCGGCCAGGTGCTCGGAGGCCGTGACAGTGTCCCCGAAGACTGGCCCGTCAGCAGGAACAAACTGGATGATATTGGGCGGAAGTCCCGATTCCCTCAGGATCTTGTAGACGGCGTAGCTGGCGGACATGGCCGTGTCACTGGGCTTCCATAACACTACGTTGCCCTGGCAACAGAAGAGTGTGGGTAAAGTCACCTTGCTGGGCCCGTACCACACAAATGCATACCACACACACATTCTGACCAATCACAGTCCGCAAGAGACGCACCATCAGGGCAGGGGTCCCTGCCAGATTTCCTCCAATCGCGGTGAAGTTAAAGGGAGCAACTGCTGCCACAAAGCCCTAGGGGGGTCAGATGAGACACAGACCCATCAAGTAATGAAGAAATAAATGAATATATACAGACTTTCTCTCAACAAATAATCAAGTAAAGAAATACCACTGGGGGCTAACAGTTTAGCATGGTCATAAACAAACAAATACGTGGACAAATTGATAAAGACTGTATTAGTTAGGCGAAATTCTTCATTGGAAGCACAATGTGGCCTGTAGGGGGCGCTCACCTCCAGTCCCCGGTACAGCATGGTGTTGGTACTCCCATCGCTGTCAAGGGGCTGCTGCTGTTCCAGCTCAATGGCATATTTGGCGTTGAAGCGGAAGAAGTCGATCAGCTCAGCGGCGGCGTCAATCTCTGCCTGAACCACCGTCTTTCCCTGTGCGGCACCAGAGCCAGACGACACGCGTTTAGCGCTTTTTCACTGGACCCGGTCCGTTTCTTGCCTGCTCCATGTTCCTAAAAGGCGCTCAGTGAAGTCACACCTGCCCAATCATGGTTTTGGCCAACACCTCTGCCCGCTTGGGTCCGCTGATGACGTCCGCGGCCTTGAACAAAATCTGCGCCCGGTCCTGAATGGGTTTCAGGTCCCACTCCCGCCGGGCCGCCAGAGACGCCACGATGGCTTTGTTCAGGAGCTCCTATTGGACGGACATCCCCATGTGGATTTCGATGCGCTGAAATAATCATGTAGTGCACATGGTGCGTGGTGTATATCCCATAGCACCCCCCCCTAAAAGGACAAGCACTTACCTTGTCAGCGTAGCAGAACTTGGCCACCTTGTGAGAGTGATTGAACGGCTGCAAGACATTTATTTCGGAAGTGAGCACAACGGACAATTTCTCAGAAACTATTTTAACTGCACAGAATCAACGATTCCCTTCAATAATGTCCAACTATGTTCTTCATCTCAGCCTCTGCACAGATCACTACCAGAACTGGGCAACCCCTGTTATCAAGCTTGCTCGGACAGATGACGCCAGACTCTGTTCGTCCCCCATCAGCACAAAAAAAAAAAAGATGGCAGAGGTATTCTGAGCATCGTATGAATTCGGTGGGTCGCCACCCACCGACAGCTGGTATCTGATGTCTTTGGTCCAGATGTGTTCATCTCCTACCACACAGGGGATCTCCTCGGTCTTCCCCTTCAGCTCCTGCAGGGCCTGCACACGGATGCACATCTCCTCAAGCTTTGGCCACTACAGATGCTCCTCCCACTACGACGGTTCGACTCACAATATTTCAACTTTACGGTGCAAGCTCAGCAGTCATCAGTTGTATCTAACTTTGAATTCTGATCTGTTCCTGGACTGGCGATATGCCAAACGATACCCTCTACTGATGCCCAGAAACGACAGCATCAAACAAGTCAAGCTTCCAGTCTCTGTACAACTGCGCAGGTAAACATCTCATACAGTGTTTAACCATGTATGATACAGCTACTGATTTATTTATCATACCATGTTCATATTCGGCTTACGATAATTTCAACTCACGTTGGGTTCATCGGAACATAACCCCATCATAAGTACAGGGGCATCTGTATTACTTTACATTGATATACTTTCTCTGCCACAAAACCAATGAACTAGTGTTCAATGTGTGAAATGATTCAGCCTCTCAGCTCTTCAGCCCAGGCCTGGTCTCTACAAAGGCTCAGGCATGAAGATGGGCGCTCAGCCAGGCCATGACAGGAGGGTGGCAACCGTGTGGGCACCTTCAGCAGCTCCTCCCTCTCCCGACTCCCATCCTTGAACCCCAGCACAGGTTCATTTTTCACCTCCACTGCAGCACAGGCGGAACGCCTGAACCTGCAGACAGAAAAAGACTCCTTTACTGGTTACCTATAAAACTACAGGACTCCATTGAGTGTGGATGAAAGGGGACAGCAGTGACTGTCCCAAACCTGGGGACACGTTTACAAAAATGGACCACAGGGTAAAACAAGGGTGACACACCCCCACATTAGCAGAACATGTTGATAAGTTTAATTTTGAAAACGACAGACTGTACAACACAGTTTGCATGTTTGATTATCATGCCACACTTTTTGAAGAAGGTCTGGCCAACCCAATGTTCCAAATTGGCCTACGATGAGTGGTTCTCCATCCTGCTATTGGAGGAGCCCCTGCCAGCATGTTTTCATTCCAACCCAATCTTAATTAGGCTTAGGTGGTTCTTAATATGCTAATACTGAAAGAGGCAGTTTGAATGCAGAGTGGGTTGGAATGGAAACATTTTGGGCAGGGGGGTCCTCTAGGAACAGTACTAAGGATTACTGGCCTACGACTGACCAACAAATACGTGTCACTGACGTGAGCACACAAGCCACAGCGAGTCGCAGAAAGCCACAGCGAGTCGCAGAAAGCCACAGCGAGTCGCAGAAAGCCACAGCGAGTCACAGAAAGCCACAGCGAGTCACAGAAAGCCACAGCGAGTCACAGAAAGCCAGCTCAGCACTGATTCTGCATCCAACCAGGAACATGGTGAAGGTCAGGTGAGCAGGGCTTGCTGTCAGAGTTACACCAGCCTTTCCAGTGACCATGGAAAAGTCCCACCTGTGTTGACTTTCCAGCAAGTCGCCAGCATTTATCCGGCAAAACTGTCAGTAAGTCAGGACTGAGCCACCAGCATGTCGCTTCCATGTTGTACTGAGCATATTTAAGTGGAAAAAGCTAACAGGACAGCACAAGCTAAACCAACCTTACTTTATAACAAATTAACTAACTAGCTAATTATCTTTGTGTCTGTGTTTTGAGAATTATCATAAAATTTGCAGGATGCATTTCCAGGCCAGCTAGTTATGTCGTTTAAATAATCAAAGCATGCCTTACACAGAGTCAGGGGCTGGTGCTGGGGGGGGGGGTCAATAGCTCATAGATCATTACATCACGACATGAGGTCTGTTCTCCATGTGGAGTCTCTGTCTTAGAAATGTCCTACAATGTCCATTTACATTTTAAGCAGCAAGGAATACCATCAGTTAAACAATAACATATGAACAAGCTTTAAAATGCAGGCAATATAGTGATATTCACAGTCTTTTCCAGAATGACAGTCTGTTGATACAAAACATTAAAGTAAAATGCATGGACCTTGGCAGTGGTGGGGAGATCTAGTTGTAAATTAATTTTGCTTGTGAAACACACAGTAGTTACAGTTTTTTGGACACAAGAGGTCAAATCTGCTTAAAGGTTGAGCTACTTTTGCCAAAATCTGCTGAGCAAACACTTAAAAAGCAACCAGGCAACTTTTTATTCTCCATTTCACATTATCACAGGAAGACAGGCAAAGTAATTATATATTTTCAAAGCAGTAACCTCAAAACATCTATACCTGCCAGCAATATAGAGCTTAAGGTGGACACACCTTTCAGCTTTATTCACACGGACATATTTCCTTAATAAACTGACTGATCTACAGCCAATACGGGCTTGTAAAAGCCATCTCTCCATACATTACACATATTACTTACACTGTTTGCCAAGTTGAGATGCATATTCCCATACCACTGTTTTTCTAGACTGAGAAACGGATCATGCTGCACTGGCTCATTTTGTTGTTACTATAACAGTGTCTCAGCAGATCATAAAACAGCTCCTGCAATGTGGTGAAACTGAGAAATTTTGTGCACATTAATGTATAACCGGAAGCCATTTGAAATGCAGTTTTTTAAAGTTAAAAATTCATAACCTGACGTTAGTGGCACCCTAGTTCTAATGTGGTATTATAAGGAATTCCACTTCACAAATGAACTGTATGAACTTCACGCAGGCTCAGTAATTTTGGGGTCTGTGCACGTATCCAGAAGGTCGCCAGATCAAATCCCATGGCTAAGTAACTGGTGGCAGGGATGAAGTGGGATTGAGTTTCAGCCTGGCAAATGTTGTGCCTCAGACCAGCCTGGGGGCGGTCCTGACTTGGGTGGCACGGGAAACTGGTACTGAAGATAGGAGAGCATGTGTAAAAATCAGATAACAACGTACCTGTACTTGTACAAACGGCAGTGTCATCTTAGAAAGCAGTTAAAACTAACTTCTGCTGAAGAAGTACGCAATCAAAGCCTTTGAACCTCTTGAGTCTCGTAAAAGAAATTAGCTTGCAAATTCACGCAACATGTATAATCAGCGCCCGCTGCGAGGCGGGCATAGTTTACAGGAATTTAAGAAGCACGTGCAGTAAGAATGACACAAGGCACTTCCTCGATCGGCTTCGCCAAACAAAGTGTGCACTTCACTTATCAGACGAACATCAAATGTTATTAACTGATAACCAAAAATCAATGCCTGCGATACCTCTGACCACCCAGCTACAATAGTTTGTTGCCGCATATTAACCTCCTAATTACGTAATAGTGTGTTGGGGGGGGGGGGGGTCATTTCACTTTCAGCACGAAACTGGAACGGCTTTACAATCCCTAGATGCACCCGATCGATGCACGTTCCCCAATAAAAACATAAAAACTGCAAAGCCAAAACATTCTGCAAGCTACCATAAAAAATAGTGTTACATACCCTCTCCAAGACTGACAGAGGACTGATCTTACGCGCAGCATGGTTCAAGAAGAAAATAAGCACAATGCGTAAAATACGAATTTATAAAATAGAAATTAAAATAACATGCATAAAAATCATCTATCGACCTAAATACACAACCTAATCGCCGTCAGATATTTCAAGGAAAACCAGCAGCGAACGTGTATCGCGAGTACAGAGGCGTGAGGATATACCATTACTGTCAAGGGAAGTCTAACAGTTTCTATAGCATGTAACTTTAATAATATAACCAAAAAAATTTTAAAATAAAGATAATATTTTGACATGGAATATATTATATTGTATGCATATGTATTTTCTTTTATATAAAGTGTATTTTAAAACAAATAGGATTCTATCTCCCCCTATATTTCACCCAGATGGGACGTACTAAGGGTGTGTTGCTGAGTAGCCATTCAAATAAGGGGAAAATATCCCCGACCAATCAGAATGCAGTCCGTCATGGGTCAAGCTCTATTTTTAAAAGGAATTTAAGGAATCTATCTATAAGTGACATTTCTAATACCGATTGTGAGAGCAGTAGTATTTCGCACGTCGATTTTGGAAAAATACGGTATTTTATTTACATTTTATAGTTAGTTCTTATCGAGTCCCTGGAGATATTATCTAATACATGACAGAGTGAGAATTTTATTCTCATGCACTCTTTAAACGTGTATTAATACACAAGCAGAGAACTTGAACGCTATGAAAGTACGTCATATTTGTCCCCCAACCCAAGCCAATACAATTATGTTAAATTTTTTAGTTCCCCTTGGAATCGTCTGACCCCACCACCGCCCATTTACTGCGGCCCTGTACAGACTTCCCAAACCAAAGATACATGGTAGAGACATGGTGCATCCAGATAGTAAAATGACTGCTGACGTAAATCAGGTTCCAAGGCGCCTCGGAAATGCCCGGTGACATGCGAGCTTGCAGTCTGTGTTACTTTCGTATAGTGTGTCCATGCTTAAATGCTTTGTATTGTACATGATCATGAATTTGCCTTTATGAATGATGTAATGTCTCTTTTTACGGATTGTTTTTTCCACTTTCATGTATAAAACGTCAGTTATCAAATATGGAACGTAATTTCGTTGACTTTCGCAATGACAATAAAGTGCTTAAATCTTGAATGGACAATTCTTATCCACTTGGACTGAAATATACAACACTAAAAAATAAGTTTCTTTCAATAAATAAATTTAGGAGTCAGGAACTGTTGCCCATAAATATTTTTTTATTATTTTTTTGAACCCAGACACCATTTACATCCATTATGGTAAATGTATTTCCACATAATCAATGCAATCATTTAATATGGTTTTTAAACATCAAAAACATCAATGCGTATAACAATGATCAAAATAGTTCTTCTGGGAAAAAAGGTTAGTACCCTGATGAGCTGATAAGGCGACTGAGAGTAGATTAAAGGAAAAAAAAAAGAAAAAAAGCGGAATTGTTGTAGCTAGATCAGCTTTTAATGCCCCTTGCTAACAAGCAGGTCTGAAGCAGCATGTTCTTAGGGGCTGTCGGTCGGATGAGGATCACAGGCTTCACGGATTTTGGAGCTGGTAGGAAAATTCTGTGATGTAAGCAGCCCTGATGTAACTCCTGATGTAAGTAGTCATCTTTTTTTTGGTTAATGGCTAGCAGCATGGGGAATTAATTATTTTAGACACTAAAAATAAATTATATATACTTTGGTGAAGCAAAGCTGATGCGAGCATCTTTTTTCTCTAGAGTAACGGCTAAACCTATTCTTTTCCACATGGTGACTGCCAGGCCGCCAGATCAAACTATGGCTTATGCAATGACATAATGAGAAACATCCAATGGTTCATTAAAAGAATATCTGACACGGTTCTGTAGGGGTGCCGTCATCCTTGACAGCGAAACACATCGAGAGCCGTGGAAGTTTACAGGTTTCGATAGTTACATCAAAATTTTGACATGGTTCATGACTGTTCATCTCTCTTGTGTGCAGAAAAAATCGGACTGCAATAACTAAGTAGGAAATGTTTTGACTGTGATTTGTGTTATGCCCTGTCTCTTACTTTTGAAAATCACAATTGCAATACTTAAGGACAGTGCTCCATCGCTAAACTAGGCTTAGAAAACATTTGGAAAAAAAACATTTGAGAACCATGAATGTTATGACTGCTTTTGAGTTTCATAGACCACAAGCAGCTTACGAGGGGTCTGGGAACATTTTTATTTACAAAACTGATCTTTATATCTGCATATTTATGAAAAGACATTATATGGACTGTATAAAAACACTGCCTTCGATAGATGAACGATAATTTATATGTGTTTTTTGGGAGTAGGGGCATTGGTTGGATAAAATAAAACCAGCGTCTTAAGTGCTACGTCCACAGTTTTGAGGAGCGAGTCGTTGTTGACCACTGAATATACAGGCATCCCAGTCGGGCTTCAGGTGATCTTTGGCTGAGGAGGTCCATGACACTGTGGAGATGGACCGGGTCCTTGGGTAAGGAAGTTAAGTGCAAAACTAGAAAAACTATCCTGGCCAGTCCTGCTAATTCAACACTGGCCCGTGTAAACGGAATCAGGAGCTCCCACACTCCCACCCTGAAGAACCCGTCTAAAGTGTTTCCGAGGTGCTTAGTACTCTCACCCAAGCAGTGGCTGCTCCGACTTCAAATGCCCCTTCACTAAAGGACTGTGTGCCTGTCCTTGCTTCTTACGGAAAGACGAATCTACTGTTAAAATTACTTTCAAATCATTGGCATGTGAATCCTTTGAATATAAGACAGCAGAGAACACTTATTTTACATCACTTCCACATTTACATAAAAGGAAATCATATTTAACAATATACAAACCTGCATCACAAATGAAACCAAAAATAACACAAAAGGAAAAACAATAATGAGTTTGTCCGTCGTCAGGTTTTTTTTCAAGATAGTACCACGGTGGACAGGAGGGATTAATGGGGGGAGACGGACACTCGCCCCCCACGTCTCCAAATAAACTACAGTGGTACCTCGGTTCTCGAACTAAATCCGTTTTGGACTTAAAAGTTCGAGTTCTGATTGAATTTTTCCCATAAGAAATAATGGAAAAACAATTAATTGGTTCCCAGCCACCCAAAATTACACATAAATATGGTTTTAAGCATTTAAAACGATAAAGATCTTATCCCAACATTACCCCTGTCCAGCCCCGATCGTCCGCTCCTTGTGTGTGCCACGCCCCCTCGTTAACCTCGTGTGGGATCCCCATGTGATCAGCTGTTTTTGGTTGCTATCATTAGTCCTCTGTATTAAGTCCGCGTTTCAGTTTGTTTCCCCAGTCCGGTCATTGGGTGCGTTCGACTCGCTTACAGCGCTGGCTTAAAGCAACGCATTCTGATCCTGACGCAATGCATTACGGTTAGATGCATTGCAACCTCTCACCCGGCTGCACAAACTGGAACCGCCTCCGTGACGACAGACCTTTTCCCTTATTGGCCGAAGAGTTTAGTTACACGCGTGACGTTTGTTTCTGATATTCAGGTTGAGTTCTAGGTCAAACTGGTTTGTTCGACTTTCAAGAAATTTCTAGTTCTAGTGAGTTCGAGAACCGAGGTACCACTGTATTTAAAAACGATGTAAGAGATGTGCTGCTTTGGGGTTCGCGAGTGTGCGCGTCTTCCATTTGTACGAAACAGGTCATTAATGATTTGGGTTTTCCCTCATATCTACAGAAATTAAGAGGAGTTAAATGCAAATACAACTCGAGGAGAAACGCTGAGCAAAGCAAACTGCTCTTCAAAACGAATTAGCATGTTATGTACATTTCGCAATACCCTGACCAGTTTTACTGCAAGACAGGTATCACGTTATGGTTCATACATCATTAAGCCGTGACGTAGGAAGTTTTCTTGAATGTTATAGCCCTCACAAACTATAACATATATCAGTTTTGTGACTTCCTTTTTCACAACAGGTTGTTTGATGCATATAAATAAAATGTAAATTAAAACGTATTCAAGCACCTACACCCGTTTAAAAATAGTAAGCTACTATATATGACTTAACCATACAAAAAATGAAAAACTCATAAACGTTACAAATGTGTAATCAGCATTTCAAACAAAAGGCCACTAAAGGTACGATCAGGCGCCAACAGTCCTTTAATACATATGGTTTTCCGCGTAAAAAAGCAAAAACAAATGAGAAAAATGTTTGAATGGCAACCTAACAAAAAGCGCGAGGCTGGGGTGACATCTAGCGGCCACTTTGGTTAACTACATGCACCTTTTTTTCTCCGTCTTATCAAAACGACTAATACGAAAGCGCCCCTGCTGGTAAGATCTAAAAAGGGTACAGAACTTAATTAATATAATGCTTGCTAGTAAGCCCTCCATAGGAAGGGTTAACCATTCCATGTTAGCGCTAATAAAGGTTGAATTATTCTGGAGAACAACTGAATCATTTTCAGATTCAATTAAAAAAATATTAGTTCGGGTTGCCTTCTCATACTGTCTCCATCAGCGCAGACACACGGGGGCGCTGTTCACTGCTTTTCTCATTAGACTAAACGTTCTGAACCCTTCCATACATGTCAAACTTAAAAAAACGCACTCTGCGAAAGGCAAAAGAACATCAATAATAATGAAGACAGTAATAAATACTAGTCTAAAAAATAAGGCGAGTAAATTGCATAGTACCTGAACCAAGCATTTGTTATTTTTTTGTTTGTTTATTTTTTAAGGGGGGGTGTGCTTTGCTATGGGGGGTCTCTGCCAACCTCCACTTTGCCGCAAAAGGGGAAGAAGTGCCATGTGACTTTAAGTCAGGGCAACAAGATGGGCACCAGTACCAGGGTTACTGGTCTTGGCTAGTGCAATTTAGATGCCTCGATTCTGGGGGGGGGGGGGGGGGGGGGGGGGGGGGGGGGGGGGGGGGGGGGGGGGGGGGGGGGGGGGGGGGGG
>JAODUD010000127.1:22142104-22169849 GCA_026784285.1 Stomatorhinus walkeri
GGGGGGGATAGGGCTTTGACACTTTTGCTACTGTGATCTAAAGGATTTTGCTGTCTGATTCAACCTGCCCCCTCCAAGGAACTAAGCTGGGGCATAAACCACGACAACAGACACAAAAAAACATATATTCACTGCTTCCCATACGGTCCCTGATTCATCCATCCTGCTTGTAAGACCAGCTGCACTGACAGACAGAACAATGGATGAAGAGTCCCTAAAGCAGAAGAGCCAATCCAGGCACGTCAACAATTCTCACGCCAACCACTACTGCTGCGTGTGCAGAGTCTGTAGAGAGTGATAACAGGCAAATGGGTACATTTTAATAAAACAGGAGCAGAAAAACAGGGTGCAATGCTTCTTCGTTAAGAGGCAGAGAGGTAAACAGCGCACCTTCACAGGATTTAAGATAAAGTTCCATAGAAAAAAACATCAAACCAAGATCTTCCATCTGCAACGATCACACTGCAGAAAAAAACCTTTGGACTTCTGCTATCACGAAACAAATTTCTCCACAACTCAGAGTCTGTGAGGCTCTTTAAGCTCAAATATTTGTTCTGACTACTTAGCATCACACGCCCAGCTCCATCCCCTTAGGTGCGGTTCAGATGTCATGTGCACCGAGTGTGATAGTTAGGGATGTTTACTTGTAGACTGGTGGTAGAGGGATGACTGGGTCCTGCTGCTGTAACGTGCTGAGAGATATACAACTGACACTGTGCAAGATTAAAAAAATATGAATTGCATTAATTCAGAATTCCGGATAAATGTTATTTAAATGCACAAATTTTACAGAGACTTTCTTCATTTTGAATCATTTTCCAATCACAATTACAACACCAGCCCTAACTGATCTACTAGGACTGACTATGACCCTGAAATTTATATGCCAGGATATCTTGCACAGACGAAAATGGGCTTATTGTCAATCGTATTTTCACCCGAATCATGCTTGTAGCTGAACACCAGCCATTGGTAGGAGGAGAATTGCCATAGTAACAGTTGCTGTATTTCCTTACACAAAAAGAAAATTGTTAGACCTGCAGCCACACTTAATTCATTTATTATTTATTTTAATTATTTAAATTAATAATACATATTTATTATGATTATATATTTATTTATGATTAACACCATCAATTCAATGACTGAGATTGGTAAGAATCCAACCTACTCACAGTTAGGAACATGTGACAGAGAGGTGGCATGATCTATCAATCATTTCTGAAGCACTTATCCACTGCAGTACAGAGGCACTGTGACCCTGAAGCCCGAAACAGCATAGTGCACAAGGCATCGAGCATCCTGAACTGGAAGCCAACTGAAATCACCCACCATAGCGCCTGCAGGCAGGAAGTTTATTGGTTACCGGTTAAACAATTCCTCAGTCCACTCACAGGCTATTAATAAGTGTGCCAGTCATACTTGCAGGTGGTCTAGTCAGTAATTTTCTGTTTCTTTTTAATTTATAACTTTTAAATTACCCAGCGTGTTTTCGAAGAGAACCTTTCATGGCACTGAATCCTATCTCAATGGCTTTACTTGACTTTCACTGAACTTCAGTTGGTGCCCAAGCTCACACCCACCCATGGATGAAAATCTTCTGGCCCCAGGTCCAGTTACTTGACTGCAAACCCAACCAAAGTAATTCACCTTTTTTCTGGGTCACAGTCTTCACCCACACATTCACACAAGTCTTCAATTTTTCTGGTGTCTATTAATCACAACCCATTTTCTGAGAAAAAGAAAACCTTCAGGCCAAATGCTAGCTCTAATCAACATGAAACCGCTGACAAAATACTCAGCAACACTAAAGACATCAGCCCTACCTGCCGTCAAACCAGGAAACAAACTGGTGTGTGAGAAATTGGGGTAAGTCAAACCTCATTTCAGTGTTTTTCTGAAATTTCTAGTATATTCTGTAACATATCCTAATGTACACCGCATAGTGGCCAAATTATGCTCCCAAATCACGTTTTACGTTGCAAGTTGCAAGGTCAATCAAAAGAATATTTGAAATACTACTTTTTGATTTTAAAATAAAAGCTGCAATTTGAAATTAACCTGAACACAGAATCTACTGTAAGTCCAAATGAAAGGACTAATACACAAAAATCATTCATTAAAAACAAGAAACGACTCTTACTTTAAATAACAAAGTGACATGTCAAGTGAAATCTGAAAACGCAGGGGAAATGCGTGAAAGACAGTAAGTCTTGAGAAGTCTTTATGCATCAAATATCCTGCAAATATCAGACTAAATCCTACAACGGGATACCAACGGGGCACGGCATTACTAATGAGCCAATATGGTCTACAGTATATCAGGAAAAGTTCTACATCAGTAATAACAGCCTGAAACTGTAAAAACAGAAAATCAGGCACGTGTTACATTAAATCCTGCATTTTAAAATGTGATTAATTTGCTTTAATTTTCTTCCTGGGTGGTTAAATCATTTATATTTTGTAACATTTATGATACTGCTGTTAATACAAAATATAATATTATCTCCATACTCAAGCATACTCAAGTTGAACTTTTTGCAGGCAGACAATCCGCGCATCTTCACAGCAGAATTTACCATGAACTCTGACCAAAGTCGTATATAGCGTCGCTACCGGTGTTACTTAAGCCTTCTACCCACATTAACTGTTTGGCCCATTCAATCTTTCAAAATCATTTTAGTTTTATTCTGGAATGACTCGACACGCGTAAAAAGACGTGGGATCCAGGGTCAGCATCACTTACTTTGTCCTGTACTCGTCTCTTTCTCGTTTGACTTTGGCCAGCACGTTGTACAACGCTCGTATTTCTGGCGTGATGGTGTCGATTTGGACCCCGACCCCGTCCGGATGCGTCCAAGTTACCCCCGGGCCCTGAAGGGTCTCCAAGCGCTCCCCGTGTCGCCTCACGTGGGTGAAGCTCCAGATGGTACCCGGCAACCTGGAATGACGGAAATGTCCCTGGAATTGCGGCTCCGCCGGGGCGAGGTCCGCCTGGACCGCCGCATCACGGCTGTACAGCGCACTGTAGCGGGATTTCAGCAAGGCTTGCTGGAGCTGGTTCTCCAGCAGTTTATTTCTGCGCTCCAGTTCGTGGACTTTGGCCAGGAAGCAGCGAAAGCGGAGATTCAGCGTCTTCAGGACGTGGATGTTGGAGCCCAGGTCATTCCGCAGCACGCTTGTCATCGCGCCCGAGCCCGAAGTGGGCGCCGCGTTGCCGGGCATCGTGGCCGCTGACAGCGCATCGGCGAAAAGTATCGAGTTCATCATTTAGATACGGTAAAAAAAAACACAACAGGGCCCGTAAAACCCAGAAATCAACTTCTTAGTTACCTTTCGCAAATAACAGCTTTAAATGATGACTACGCCTTATTGCGGATCCTTCCGTGCGACGGGAAATCTTAAAATGAGTGCGGATGGAGGCGGCGCACACGGAGATGTCAATGCACATTTATTATTGGAGGAAAAAAAATCACATACCCCAGCCAGGATGAGCAAATAAAAAAATGCCGTATAAAAATACATATAAAAATAATTGTCAGCTCATTTTGCCAAGTTGGAGGCTATGGATTCGCGACCGGATTTGGTCTCTCTTTGTTGGGAAGCATGCGAGCCCGTCTGTTGATGATGGTGTTCCCTCTCTTGGCTACATCCTCCCCCTACCTCACCGGCCGCGGCGTTTCCCAGTCTGGCTCCGGGTTGTAGCGGCACCGCACTAAACCAAAGCCCTGCCCCCGTCGGCGACGCTGGAGTCGCGTTACAGCCTGAGGATTCGCTGCCCGGTCAGCTT
This sequence comes from Stomatorhinus walkeri, assembly GCA_026784285.1. Lineage (NCBI taxonomy): Eukaryota > Metazoa > Chordata > Actinopteri > Osteoglossiformes > Mormyridae > Stomatorhinus > Stomatorhinus walkeri. The sequence goes on from JAODUD010000127.1 coordinate 22,145,895, forward strand.
AAGGCGGAACTGCGTAATATAATCCTCCCCTGCCCCCTCTAATGCCCCCCCTCTCTCTCCCAAACACACGCACCTTCAGGCTCACACTCTGTCTGTCGACATCAATCACATTACTACATATTTTCAAGTTTCTATATACAGGCTACTGACATACGTGATTATAAACAGTTAACTGTGTAACATTTCATGCTATTTTGTCTCCCGTTATTATAATTGGTTATAGAAAAGTACTGTGAACTGGTTTGACTTGTTTGTTCCACCCTTTTGCAATTTACGGATCGGAAACATTTCTCGTATTTGGCGAGATTGGGATTTTTACGGCTTGCTTCATATGAGTGGTTTTCGGTATTCTCAAAAGCGGTTTTCCGTGTTGTTATAGATAAATCCGGGGAGGCAAACGATATCTTTTATAGTTCCCACAGCACTGTGCCTCTGTGTTTATTTTACACAGAGAATAAGTAGCGATTACCAATTTATAACCGCTGACGCAAAATACTGACATGTGAGCCACTAGCGGCGAGTACAAAAAAGTAACGGGATTTTCAAAAAGAGCATTGATATAATCAAGGGATTCCTTCAGAGAACATGGTTGGCAAAAGAAAGACTGCTTGTATTTTCTCAGTTCGTGTGCGTTCTTTGTTCGATTATATCTCTGTAGTCCTTTAGGTTCTGCAGAGCTTCATTTGGGTTTATTTTAACAGAGGCGAAGCAGCACTCTAAATACGGATAGCACCCTAGTCCATCTTTAGACGCTAAATATTTCTCCTGCACCCCTGCATGAAAAGTACAACTTCCCGTAAGATGAAGAAGGAGAAAGGATTAATAAACCTCCTGTTTCTGGTTCTGAGATCTGTTACCTGTGGCAGGTGTCTCTGCTTCTGAACTATGTCTAACATTTACGGTTAGATGGGCTGCAAACTGAAATGGGTCTCATGTATGCACTAACATGCATATCCTAGACATGTGTCTATAGACTGTGTTGACTGAAGGGTTATTTTTTGCACACGTCTGCATAAGTGAGGCACCTGGATTTTACAACTCTCAGAAGAAATAATGTTAACTATTCCCTTTTCCCAGAGAATATTACAAATGTTCCTCATTATGAATCAGCTAAATATCTTGTTTTATGGGTAAAACGATGTAACATTGCCAGGATGAATTAATGCCTTCATAAACTGGCCAATTTTGGACAATAAAGAAATAATTGCATTATGATTGGGTGACTAGTGCTCAGACCGACCTCTCACAAACCTTTAACGTCAGGTTATATAATCTGACATGTGAAAAAGTTTGAAAATTGTCTTACAACCGAACATCTACTTTGTAGCAATTAGTCTGCTTTTCAATTCTCCACAGGCCAAAAAAGTAAAAAAAATATATTGTAGTACCGGCGGGGGTCATATAAGAGCAAGCCTTGCGTGCCCCGCGTGCACTTGTAAATAGCCCTTGTATTGTTGTTGTCATTGTTAATGGTTATATTTCCTTATTGTCTTGTGTGTGTTTGCCGTGTCTTGCGTGTACCCTGTCTGATCCTCGTGTGTAATTAGCTTCCGTAAATCTCCCACCGAGTGTGTATCTTACAGTTCAACGTCTGACAACCCTGTATTTCTTAGGCGTAATCGGTTCGGTGCTCGTTGGCTGCCTGGTGTAGTTCTTCTCAGGATTATCAATAAACAGCGTGTTCTCCTCGGCGAGCTAGCGTCCGCGTCTCTCTCTTTTCCCGTGATGCGTCGCCACAATACATACTTTTAAAAATGATACAATTCTAAAGACTAAGTTTAATGGTGATGAGCCGTACGTCTGACACATTTTCCAGTTCAGTAATCCAAGGTGATTCTTCTTCTGTTGAATTTCTGTTTACATAACAAATAGAATAAGTCCACCCACAGTAAAACCGATAAATCTCTTAAGAGATTTAATGTATTTCACATTTCTCAATGCAACACAATATACCTAGAAAAACTGTCAAAGTCCGCAATGGATCAGAATGTGTTTTGGGAAAAAAGATAAAAGTATTTTTACCATTCTCAGAAACCATTTTCAGAAACGTTTTGCTATCACGTCTCCTAAATTGCGGTTTTTAAAATCTTTCACATACTTATCGTTTCATCAAACATGCTATGACTAGTGGAACTCGACCTAGAAAACAGGTCGCCTTTTGACATGAAGGACAATCACGTCTAACGCCCTCTACAGTACAGCCTAAGAATGAGCAACTTAGCGCAATCATATCTCTGCTCTACCTAATATGCTATCAGTAACCAATAACAGGACCGAAAATGTTGAGGGTTGAAAGTAAAAATCTATTTTTCACAGTTTCTCAGTCTTTAGATGTACACTCATTTCCCCCTCCCCGCTGGGTCTTCAAGTCTGAGTCAGTCGCAACAATGTATGATGGTTTTTCTCAGGGAAACAACCGGATATGCATATTTCCACACCCCACAACAAGTGGGCAAACTGACAATATGTTTTTTTACTCTGTACTGATTCAGAGCATTCCCAAATGTTTCAGGGCAAATTGAAATTTTCTGAGAAAGAACAAAGGTAAAGAAACACTTAGCCTGACGTGTAATCACTGTGCTTTTATTTTATTAGCTTAACTTATTCAACTATAATTGAGCTTATTAATGTAACAGAACACCAATGAGTGAGAAATGGCGACCACAGTCGTGCCTGCAAACAGCAAGCTTTAGCCACAACTGAACCCTTACTGTGAAGTGTTCAGTTCCTGATTTTACAACGTGTCTTGTATAACTAAAATCACATCATATTCCATATATAGTCTGACTTTATGCTACATATTTGGGTTTCTCAACTGGTTTAGCCTCAGAAAGCACGTTATTCCTCGGTCAGAAAGTCAAGACCCAAATTCCCGGTATAAGCTGACAACAAAGCAGTTGAGAAACACTGCTTCGTGTATAAGCTGAAGGTCCTGACTGACTGGTATCAGCAGGGTCAGATTATAGGAGGAGACCAGGAGGCAATTTGCTGACATGCTGATGTGGAGCGTGCTGGAAGGGGCCACAGCAGTGCGCAGGTGAGGTACATTCGATTCACAGAAAACTTCCGGGCAGTTTTCCAATGCCCAGCTGAGCTGAGAACAGCCGCTAAAGGTCACCCACAGCAATAGGACGGCGGCCGATTATGTTCAATCCTTTTGTACTCTGGCAGCCAATAGAGGGCAAAGTGAACAATCCCTCATCAGAATCTTCTGATGTGGACCGAGGTAGGAGCCCCAAACTTAGCTGGTCTGCTAAGATAATGATCCATCCATGGATCAGCTGGTCTTACTGTCAAGGGACGGACTGGCAACAAAAAGCAGGCTGGCAATTTGGGAGGGGGGACCCCTTGGTATATTTTGCCACCAACTGGGTGGCAACATTGATATATTTTGGCAATCATGATCAACCGGTTGGCCACCAGTGATGATTAATCAACCTGGAAACATGCCAAGATTGATGAATGGGTCAGACAGACCTGGTATTTAATACTGGGTTGGGGAATACAGACTGGCCTGTACTTTCCCATACTTGTCCGTGGCCAGTCTGAGCCTGAATAACCTACTAAGGGAGAAGAATTTCTGGTCGCCCCAGAGATGTCCAAGTGTTCAACTCAGACCAGGTTCTGCTTTCTGAGTCAATGGAAGTGGGTAAGAACTACGTCACACCAGTAGAGCGGCAGTGTAAGCTGCAGTGCGGATGTGTTTGATCTCTGGTGGAACAGGTCACTGCATCCATCTGCAGACTGAGGAGCAACGGCAACTTAATAGATGCACATCTGGCCCATCCCACCCCCCAGATTCCTCTGCTGGCGGGTGATCCCCTCTGTATGTCATGGTGTTGGACAGGTGACCCCTCCCCCAAGGAAGGGTTATGGCGCGTACTGGTACACTTTGATTACTTGTCAATAAAGTGTACTGTAAGGACATCTCTCTCTTTGTTATTCTGCCATTAGACCATCTGATATTTCATGGACAACCCTTGTTTTGTCAACATGATTCCCACATGCATTGGTGCAGCATTAATATTTATATTTATTTAACAGATGCTTTGTATTATGCTTTGGAAGCAATATACAAGTTAAGCAGACAGTACATAACAAGCCTCTAGCTGCCAAGCAGCTGCGTGAGTGCAGCTGCGTAAGTGCAGCTGCGTAAGTGCAGCTGCGTTGACCTTCCATTGACTAGTAACAAGTGCAAGTTTGCATCAGAGAAAGAGCTGTAGAATATATCAGAGACACCACAGCAAGAAACAAATTGGTATTCAAACTAAACATAAGTGTAACAGCATCCATGCACAAGAGGTTAGCTAAGGGGTCACAGGAGAAGATGAGCAGGTCAAAGGGTTGAGGGGTAGTCATGATTTTAAAGGATGTTTCCTGAAGGCTGAGCTATACTGTGATAACTGAATGTTGATGAGTAGCTCGTTCCACCATTAAGAACGTACACAATTGGCATTGACCTGCTGACCTAAGAAAATGGAGACTAAGTCTTGACTTGAAGGAGTGGGTGCTGTTCTGTTAATAGTTCTGAAAGCCAGCACCAAGCCCCTGAAAATAATGTGAACTCCTATATGGTGACAAAGATTGGGTGTAATTTGAGAGCATTTTTTCATATTGATCCATATTGTTAGCCCTGTTACCAGTGGCGTTGTGAAGGAGTTTGACATTGGGGGGGGACCAAGTTTGCCCTGGTGGTGTTGGGGTGGGTGGGGGTGACTGTGTGTTGTACATTGTGACATAGCAACGGGGTGTGTTGAACGGTGTAGAGGGCATGAGTCAGAGTGAAGCTTCATAGAGATTATCTGAAGAGGGACAAGATGGGGGATCTGGCAATACTGGGGGGTGTGTTCCCCCCCCCACCTATTTCTGATATCCCTGCCTGTCACGGAGTTGCAGTGGTCTATTTGTGAGATAATTAGTGCCTGGATTAGAAACTGATCTATATATTCTGACAAATAAGACCTGGTCTTCATGATATTATACAAAGTGAATCTACAAGACTAGACGATATCTGTTATACGGTCAGCAAAGGATACCTGATAATGTATCATTACCTCTAGGCAGGACCGTTGCTAGGATCTTAAGAGGTTTAGGGCTTAGCCCCTGTTCTCCAACTAAGACAATGGTTGTTAAAACATCTAAGATAAATAAATTATTCGGGGATTGTTCTGATTCATTCAGGACTTCAGCTCACTCAAATCTCGACATCCATAGAAACCCATCCCAGATTAATATGAAGGTTTGATAGAGGTGTGGGCAGCAGTGAGTAATGGTTAGGTACGTGCACTCGTAATTAAAAGATTGCTGGTTTGAATCCCTGACTGCCAAGGCACCGCCGAGGTACCCTGAGCAAGGTAGCACCCCCAAGCACTGCCCCCCAGGTGCTGAATTAGCTGCCCCCTGCTGACTTCACATGCAGAGGACACATTTCGTTGTTGTGCTGTGGCGTATCAACAATGACCACTGATCACCAAATTCTAATTAAGTGAGGTCAAAACTACTGAGTTACCATCACATCATCCATGGAAATTGGCAATAAACCTTTTAGTAGGAGAGACATCTCTTTGATACAAGATACAAGATCCTTTACTTGCCACGTACATGGTTATACAAGTACAACATGTAGTGTTGTGCCTGATTTGTACTAAAAAGACAACTGCAAGTGAGGAGGATATCAAGAAGGCACTAAAACAGGGCTGCCCACTCTTATCCGCAAAGGGTCGGTGTGTGTGTGGGTTTTCGCTGCAGCTCCCTAATTAGATTACTAATCAGAGGACTGATTGGCTGAAGAGTCCTCACACCTGGGTTTGAACAGCTGACCTAAAGGTTACCCCAAAAACCTGCATACACACTGGCCCTTGCGGATAAGATTGGGCACCACTGCACTAAAATAACCCTTACAACTATATTCGGATTTTGGAGGGAGATAAGAGGAAGACGGCCATTTCTATCACCACGTGCCACTTTGAGTGTCTGGAGATGCATTGGAGATTATCCAGTGCCTCATCTGTGTTCCAAGTCTTCAATGATGATCTCTATTTTTGACCTTCTTCATCCTTCTTCTTGACCTGCTTCACAGGTTTGTGTTAGTGGTACATAGGTATCATGCTCCTCCACTCATCGCACTTGGTGGATCCCATCAGGAACTTAAGGGCAGCATGGACAGGGTGATTCAAGCACAGATAAACAAGGACCTGTAGCATTGTCTGGGATTTGCAAATGTATAGATAGTTCATCGGGAACATCAGCACCATTGTAGCCCTCCAGACAGCTTCTTGAAGGTTGTTTTCACAATCCTTCCTGGTCTCCTACTGCTGGGCAGATGTTCAAGGACCTTTACTTCCATCCCAGCAGAGCCCCTCTACTGAAACATCCTGATCCTTCACTTACTTTTATTGGACGCCTCAGGGTTAGGAGCGGGGATTATTTTTTTCCCAACGTCAAGGATACCCAGACAAAGCAAATCTCTGTGCTATTTACTCGAAGAAACTATCACTTGCTGAGAGTAAGTTTAAGGCAGAGAACAGGGAGCTGTTGGATATAAAGCTGGCCTTGGATGTAAGGCCTAAATGGCTGGGAATTCAACATAGACTGGGAGAGTTATAGTTCAGAGGAGAGGTTCAGGATTAGGGGCTGAGGATCTGCTGGGCCCCATGATACTGGTGGAGCTCTGTCAGTATGTTCCAGACCACCCAGCCCCCCCCCCCCCCTGCACTCCATCCCTCTGGTTGCTGACCACAGAGTATTTAACTCACCTAACTCATTTCATGCGATTAATCGAGACTGTATGGTAGCTTTTCCCAGTTCCTTTGTGAAGTCTCACATGCTTTGTATGTGGAGTCCATACGGATTCACTTTTTTGTTTCTATTTTTGTATTATAATATCCTGTAAACTTTTCCATATTTGCGCCCATCCTCTTTTTGTGATAGTAAAATAATACCATGTAGTGGTGAAAAATGCAGGAAAAAATTATGAAAATAGTTAAATCAGTTTTCATGGTAATTATAATTATTTAATAAATATAGTTCAATATTTGAAATAAATCATATCCACAATATCAGGGTTCTTCAAATCTGGACCTCAAATCCAAATCCAGGCCTTGTTTTCAGTTAGTGCCCAGGTAGTTAGTTAATAATTACTGACTGATTAGTCAGAGGTTTCACACCTGGCTCACAGGTAAAGGAAGGTTGGAAAACCAGCAGCACTCGACCTCGGGGACCGTGATTTAAATAATAGGGCATTATATCATGAATTTTTAGAAGAAAAAACAAAAAATACTTCCAATTATTATTATTATTATTATTGTTGTCACGAGCTGGGTAAAGCTGTGCCTGGATGTCGGCGGCGTAAGGCAGGCAAGACAATAGCAAGGCAGGTAATCCAAAAGACGGGGTTTATTCTGGCAACAAGACGGGGTAACGCCACAAAACATCACAATGACTACTCCGGGGAGACTCAGACCCAGACTAAATACAAAAGACAAGCATGGACAGATACGAATCAGGTGAACAATCAATAACGGACTGACAACAGGTGGTTTCCAGCAGGATTGAACACGGGGAGCGAGGGGGGCGTGGCACACACGAGGCTCGGACGGACGGATCATGACAATTATTATTATTATTATTATTATTATTATTATTATTATTATTATTATTATTATTATTATTATTACAGTAAGGCTATTGCATTGCAGCAAAAAAAAAGTCACATTGGCCTTGTTTGAATTGCACAGGCGGGGTTCCTGATGAACTGAGATGGAACATAAATGAGTAACTGCAGGAGTCCATCAGGACCAGAGTTGCAGACACAGAAGCTTTTGATGTGTAACAGTTTACAGGTCCCACGTCCCCAGGGGGGGGGGGGGGTTTCCAAGGGTCTGTTCCTGCAGAACTAAAACATGAACTGCGCTCAGTGGTTTTGGAACGGCACAACATAAACCAAGCAGAGTAACTTTGTTTTTCGGGCTCTAACAAATGGGCTTCACTGTTCAAAGATTAGTCACATAAAAATATCTTCACAATGCAATTTACGATACCAAGCGAGGCCTCCAGCTGGAACCATTTCTAGGGCATTAGGAGCGACACTTCGTCCTCCATTAAATTTGATGGGAGATTTTATGCATGCAGTTAAGTTACAGCTGAGGCTAGAAGGAGGTATAAGTTAAGAGTGTAAAGGGGCAATAAATGAGAAGTTTGTGGCATCAGCAGAAGCCAGGTGAGGCCAAGCAGACGTCAGATGACCGAGGATGTGCAAGAGACAGATCGGGAGTCAGGGAAACCCGCCAGTGAAATATTCGACCTATCGTGCTTCAGAGTTTGGGACTGCATCTCTGCCAGTCCCAATTCCCTGAGAATCCCTGATTATATCTTCATTATGTCTTCATTTCCAACGGCATCTACCTGAGCAATGCATATAGTTGCACATCTGTAATGTGGAATTAAATCTCCGAGACCGCAGCAGTAGAAATTGTAGTCCAGGGGGGCCACTAGAGATTTTTGTCTCCATGAAAGCACGTCAGATTGAACCCCCAACCCAGACAAATACAATTATTTTGCAGGTTTTTGGGCGCAGGTCACCCAGGGGTCCTTGGAATGACCCTAAGCCACCCCGGCCTACGGAGCCCCTGATATAGCATTTAAGGAGGTGGCCTTGCACATTCCCTGAAGGTTCATGGCTGGAATATGGGGGGGGGGGGTCAGGATATCCACATGTAGCCAAGAACTAATCGTATGTGACATTCAGAAGAAGTGTCAGTTACGTAAATGCCAGGTAATTCATCAGTTTTTACTTTCACAGGACAATAGCTACAAATGTCTGAAAGAGGTTGCATTGACCCAGAGGATTATGCTCCCCAGGAACAATTATATCTGGATTAGGGGAAGGTAGATTTAAGTTGCCCATTTCACAAAAAACGTAAAACAAAGTAATGTGGATACTCAGGTATCCTGACTAAAGAAAGGACCTAATAACCATGTAAATCTTGGCTTTTCATGTTTTTAATCCTGTTTGTTTTTGCATTTTATTGTATTCCGCAGAAGTGAATTAGATCCCAGACATACTGTATAATTGCCAATCATGTGGGCCAGAAGTTGCGTCATCATTAAGAACAAAATATGAGGGCTTCTGTTTCACGCCCTTTGTAGGATTCGTAGACGTTATGCTCCCCAAGCCGTGCACCTCCCCCGACCCGCTCTGCTGAAACACAATGCCGCGTAAAGCGTGCACAATCGTAAATTGCTGTGTTGAGAAGATAATAAAGCCTTCAGAGGACTCTAATTACCTTCGGCTTGTCTCAGCGAGGTCTGCCCTTCCGTGCGTGCAAAGGGGCAAAGGCAACCATACCAGCCCATAGCTGTCTGATCATGTCCCAGCCTCGTACCCGGCAATGTCTGTGAAAACAGGACAAGCACTTACCCCCAGTACGGTTCTAGCAGGGCCCCTGACCCCCCCTTCACCAATTCAAACCTCCCATTATCCACGATCATACACTCATGAGCCCCCCCTACTGTCTGGGTTCCTGAATATCATCCCCATTCTCGCCCCCCCCCCCCCCTTATGGGTGGCCCTATCTCACCCTGAAACATTAGTCACCCTCCCTGAACTGATAATAATATTACTAATAATAAAGTCTGTGCTGTTTTGATCCAGTAAGAACAGTCCGTGGAAGCAGCCTAAGCAGAACAAATGAGACGATCTCCTATGAGCATAAAACATATGTACTTGTACTTAAATCCAAGTTTTTCCCAGTTCTTTATAATTTGCTAAATCAAACGATGTCTCCTTTTCAGAGGATGACCAGTGTTCCTTACAGGACTGTAAACAAAAGCCTGAATTGATCTTGTTTTCTTCCCTCTGCACCAGCGTTTATTGCTTTTAATTGGTGTTGTGATATTAAAACATTATTTCCCCTGAAAGCCTGCAGCTCCCTAAAAATACTTAACAGCATCTGTATTTTGAGTGTGCACGCTACTCAAATCCCAGACCTAAGTGGGTGTTTAAGTAACATGAGACTCATGGGAGACTCATTTTATTTCACCTTTAACCTGTCAGCAATAATATTTTAAGTGTCCAGTGTTTGAGCTTTAAGGCACTTTAGGTTATCATTGTTTGAAATCTGTTTTCACTGCACAATTTGTTTTTATGATAATTGATTATGGATTAGCATGACAACAATTCAGAATATTCCGTTTAAAGATCATTGACGTTTCTTATGCTGGATTTCATTTTCTACGATGACAAGGGTCTGTCACTGAACGGAATCGGTTTCTCCCTCATATAAATAGCGGGAAAAATAACGCTTCGTCTTCACCTTGGCTCCATGTGTGGAGTTTGCATGTTCTCCCCGTGTCATTGTGGGGTTTCGTCCAGGTACTCCAGTTTCCTCCCACAGTTTAAAAACATGCTGATGTTAATTGGAGTTGCCAAATTGCCCGTAGGTGTGCCTGTGTGGGTGAATGGTGTGTGAGTGTGCCCTGTGATTGGTTGGCACCCCATGCTGGGTTGTTCCCTGACTTGTGCCCTGTGATGGGTTGGCGCCCCATGCTGGGTTGTTCCCTGCCTTGTGCCCTGTGATGGGTTGGCGCCCCATGCTGGGTTGTTCCCTGCCTTGTGCCCTGTGATGGGTTGGCACCCCATGCTGGGTTGTTCCCTGCCTTGTGCCCTGTGATTGGTTGGCACCCCATGCTGGGTTGTTCCCTGACTTGTGCCCTGTGATGGGTTGGCGCCCCATGCTGGGTTGTTCCCTGCCTTGTGCCTTGTGATGGGTTGGGACCCCATGCTGGGTTGTTCCCTGCCTTGTATCTTTGGGCTCCAGACCCCAGTTGACCTTGAATAGGAGAAGCAGTTACAGAGAATGGATGTTACATCAGTGACTACCCAACCTCCAGTGAGCTCTGAAGATCTGTTTATGGGGAGAGAAGGCAGACATCACACAGGTACCTACAACCCATCACATCCAACTGCTCCAAAGGATACCGCCCCCCCTTCAGAAGCCTGACTGTATAGATCTCTGCTTTACAGATGGAAGCACTTCTCCAAATGGCTCAAAACCTGCTCTTTTGTTTGCATTTCTGTCTACACAGTGATTCTGGGAGTTTTTATTCTATAGCCATGCAAAGAGTGTTTGAAAGAACACTGAACGTGATGAAGTCATCGACGAAGCCATCGGTGCCCTTCCATCCAAGACCCTAGAGTCTCAATGTAACACAATAGGAGACTCCTCCCTCCCAAACCACAGGCCGTGCACCTCGCACTCATTCGGAAGGAGATATGTGTTACTGACTGAGCCACCCAAGGATTTAAACTGCTGGTGAAAAGTCTGAATGATTAACTATATGAAAAAAGTGGGCTCCCCTTGAGTTCCTCCAAAGGTCAGAGAGGACTTCCGTCATTCTCTTTAAGGCCATTTCAGCTGACAAACTGGTTGCGTTTCACACATCACCTCAACAACAGTTGCTAAGGAATGACACAGAGGTGTTGATGGACTTAGCAAAGGATTCTGAAGCCATTTTCTTTACCGAACAATTCTTTCCCTATCCCAGCCTGGAAGAAGAGGAAAGGAAAATTTCATTTTATTGATGTTCCTTGAGGGTTTGTGTTCCCTTCATCAGAAGCCAAGAACAATCTTTAATAACCACCAACCCCGTTGAGACAAGTGCAAGCTCTTACGTAAAGTTTGGTTTTACCCGGGGGTATTGTTGGACAGCGTGTGATAAACCTGCTTGGGAAATCTGTAGCACCTGCTTTATTCAAATGATTTAACACATGATCTGTCATGTATTTGACTTGTTACCTCCACACAGTTGCACATTAGGGTTTAGTAGAAGCCAAAGTTGGTGTTGTATGTACATATGGGTCCAGAGATGACATTCACAGCTTTTGTGCTGAGCATCTATAAATAGCAGACTAGGTTTTGGGTCTATATGAGTACTTTGGCTATAATTAAGTTGTCTGACACCTAAACCTAAAAGGATTCATGATTGTACATATACAGCTGTAAGGTATTTTGGCCTAGACTACTGATACTTTACTTTAGAAACATCAGGGGTTATACTGTAAGTCCATGCCCTCAACCAGCATCATTCTGATGTTTGGAGGAGATCCTAATTGTGCCACGGAAATTTTTAATTCTCAGGGGATTCCCCAGGGATTCCCCAGGGATTGCCCAGGGATTGCCTGAGATGTCGCTTAAGTCGTTAGTGCTCACGGTCACAGTGGCACCACACACCGGCATACAAAAGAGAGCACATTACATGACAGAAATTATTGAGACGCTGTCCAGGCCATTCTGGAACGTTCTCCACCCATGTCGTCCCTCGTTTGTACCAGCTAGTGCCCTGGAATATCTTGCCCCAAGCCATTTCCACACCTTGAAAAATCCACGATGACATTAAAATGACTATAATTTGTATTTGCTTTGCGTGCCTTTGGGAGGGAGTGCGGGCAGACAAGTCTCAGCAAGTCGCTTTCACTTTTTTATTTGCTTGCCTGAATTACCTGAACAATTAAACGATGATTCATATGCTGTCATTGTGCCTGATGCTAAAAGCTTCAAAAGGTAACAAAAATAACATGCTTCGTGATCAGTTCTAAAGAAACCTATCCTAGCCCTCAGGTTTCATCTGTACTGGAACAATTCTATGACTGCCAGTTCCCCACCCACGGTACAATTTTTCTCCATGAAAATGACCATAGTTTTGGACGAGAAGATAAAGCGTGAGCATTCAAAAAATGCCAACTCACTTAGAGCACACCTTACATCCATCGCTCAGCCTTTCTGATGTGGTCAGAAAAGCTAATACAAATTAATTAATGAAAGTGGGGAATGATTGGCTAGCATTACAGAAGTGCAGTTTGGGCGCAGGTTCACCGGCCAGGGCACCCTTGTGGGCACACACACGTGCTGGCAGCCGGACATTGGCGAGAGCAGGGCACAGTGAGCCAGGCTCATCCAGCTCTTCGGAACCAGCTGGTAATCCTCCTGCATCCTCCTCTAAACTGGGGTGTAACCATCATTCTAAAACAAATTTGTAAATATCGCCCATCTTCTGATCTGGGTCGTATTATAAACATTCCCAGTTGTGCTGGTGAAATCTGCCATAGAAAAATAAATAAATAAACGGGATAAGAAATGCAGTGCTACGTAAACACAGTGATTTTACTTCCCGTTCATGTTCTAAAACCCCATAATGCATTTTGTGAAGTAGATTCAAACAATCAAAAAAACACAAATTCTCACAATCGATTTTTGTTTGGTTGCCATGACTTTGGCAGTGTCATCAGCTTAGGTCTGCACACGCATTTACATGTATGTAACGGTGTCTTCAGCTTTGGTCTGCACACGCATTTACATGTATGTAACGGTGTCATCAGCTTAGGTCTGCTCACGCATTTACATGTATGTAACGGTGTCATCAGCTTAGGTCTACACATGCATTAACATGTATGTAACGGTGTCATCAGCTTAGGTCTGCACACGCATTTACATGTATGTAATGGTGTCATCAGCTTAGGTCTGCACACACATTTACATGTATGTAACAGTGTCATCAGCTTAGGTCTGCACATGCATTTACATGCATGTAACGTGTTGTCAGCTTAGGTCTGCACACCCATTTACATGTATGTAACGGTGTCATCAGCTTAGGTCTGCACATGCATTTACATGTATGTAACGTGTTGTCAGCTTAGGTCTGCACACCCATTTACATGTATGTAACGGTGTCATCAGCTTAGGTCTGCACACGCATTTACATGTATGTAACGGTGTCATTATGTTGTAAACAGCCTGTAGGGTTTGCAAACTGCCCCAACGCTTTTGATGCAGCTGATTTTAGTTTTAAAATGGAATAATATAGATTTGCCGTAAGCTTTCTCGCGTGAGCGCGAGAGTCAAAAAGTGTGAGTGTCACACCAGATGCGTGACAGTTGGTAACCCTACTTTGGAATGTCTTTCTTTCTGCGTAAGCCAGCATGTGTGTCATGTCACCTAATAGCTGTCACAAACAACTGGACATGTCTTTGCTCCATGTCCTTTGCTGCAGGGACTTCAGAAGTAGCCCATCCTTTCGCAAAGGTCATAACTTGCGCACCTCAAAACAAGCTGTACGTTTGCCTTCTAAAGCAAAGTAATTTAGGAAGATTATTATTATTTCAATAGGTATGTTTTTTTCTTTTTAAATATGTTCTAGGGCTTGTGTGCCATCCTAGATATAAACACTAAAGTTAATTACATGTAATGCGTGAAATTCCTGCTGCCTTAGAAAAATAAAAGGCAAACAAGGTAGGGTGTGACAATCTGGCAGGACAAGAAGACGCTGGGAAGCGTTTCAAAAACAATTAATGGGCGAAATGCTCGGTGGGGTGTGTTAGTTTAATATTAGCAACAGCTGATAGCGCTGATGAAACAGAATGTCAATGGCAATGAAAGAATGTCAACAACAGCCTTTATGAAACGATGACAAATCCAACCTGACAATTATCTTTATGGAAAAGTTATGTAAAATACAAATTATAGCCTTGGTCGACCAGGTATCCAGGAATCAAAATGTCCTGGGGGTTCTAGGTTGTATGTTCATTACATGGCGGTAAAAGGTGAGTACACTTTGTGTCGATTTGTTAGTAATGACAGCTTTGACCAATTTTCAACTTTCTGTAGATTTATTGCATTTTTGAACATGAATATTTGGAACCGCAGGGCGCAGTACTGTTGCCCCATTTCTCCAGGGCTGAGAAGCAGAATACACAACCTTGGTTTGTGGGTGTAGTCTGCAAAAAAAATCATTTTTAAACGGAGTGTCATAAACATGAGATGAGAATTTTGATGCACTATAAATATGAACATTTTAGAATTTATCCTATTGTAGCGATGTAACTGGGATATTATTTAAGCATATTCACATTTGGTATAAATATTAGTAACATTTTACTTAAAGCAGTTAATATAGTGCATTATAGATACATTCATAGTACACTATAATGCATTCATAAGATATTATAAACACGGCTATAAATACTTATAAAAAGGCCTAACACCTTATAGCCATGTTAATTATGCATTATGGATTTATGAAGCTCTCATCTCTAATGCACTATAAATACCTTCATAATGCAGTACAAAGCATCTTTAATTTTTATACTGACCATTCTAATGCATTCTAATGTGTTACACCTTTTTATAAATATTTATGGGCATGTTTATACTTTATGAATGTATCATAATGCATTATAAAGGTTTGTTTACTACATTTATATAACTGCTTTACATTACCAAAATATTTTTTTAACTATCTAAAAAACAACAGTTTTGTACATTATTTATATGTATATTTATAGAATATTTATTGAATTGTATTATATTGTGGATGTTATTTATACATCGTATCTGTTGTATTTGTTTTAAAATGTAGCACCTTAGGGGGCCCAAGAGATACGCTATTTCAATGTGTATTTTTACACAAATGTGTTGATAGTAAGTGTCACGATCACGGAGGATACGTGCCTGGATGTTGGCGGCGTGAGGGCAGGGAAGACGAGAGCAGGCAGGGATATCCAGAATAACGGGGTTTATTCGACAAAAACACGGGTAAACGCCACGAGACATCACAATGACCGAACTGGGGATACGAACGCGGACTAAATACAAAAGACTAACAGGGAACTAACAGGGAACTAACAGGGAACTAACAGGAAACAGCGGAATACAATCACACAGAAGCACAACAGGTGGTTTCAATCAGGATTGAACACAGGGAGTAAGGGGGGCGTGGCACACACGAGGCTCGAACGGACGGAGCGTGACAGTAAGGGACTCTTGAGTCTTGAGATTTATTGAGTGGTATGTTTAAAAGTACCCTGTCATCACAATCGATCTGTAGCTAAACTTTTAGCTTTTAAAGCTGCACCTTGACCTCATAACATCCATTGCACATGATTCACTTTCAGAACATCCATTGCACATGATTCACTTTCATAACTTTATGACTCAAATATAATAACATATAAGCAATAGGGCACACAACACAGAAATATTTTTTTTTCTATGAATAGTTTTATCTATCTATCTATCTATCTTTCAACTGCTTATTATCTTATGAGAGCACGTAGGACAAGAGAGGGGTACACTTTAAATGGTGTCTCAGTCTGTTATATAGCATACACACACGCACGCACACACACACACAGATATGCAGGTCTGCAATTAAATCTCATTTGTATGAGGAAAACTCTAATCCCAACATGACAACCTTAACCCCTACCCAGCCCTAACCTTAACCATAAGTAACCGAAAAAAATACAAGACTTTTAGCATTTTTACTTTTTTGATTGCATCCACATATCTTTGTGAGGACCGGAAAAATGGTCCCCACAAAGTCAAAAAAACAGGCTTTTATTACATTGTGTGGGATGTTTGGTCACCACAAAGTAATATAAACATAATCCACACACACACACAGAAATGTCATTTAGCCTAATTGCAGGTCTTTGGATTGTGGGAGGTATCAGCAGTACACTTGTCCGTCGTGTGTCATTGACAAGAGGGTGTACAGACTAGAGACATTTTCATTTATGCTAGCAGTTGAAAGTCTTTACACATCACAGGTTTTTACCACTTTTCCATTTATTTTATAAACTGCAGATTTTTCATTCTTGTCAAGCGTCAGAAAGTTGAGTGAACAACTCTAAGTGAAAATATATCTCAAATAAAATATGTTTCCTCTACACACCATGGAAAGCGCATGTAACAGTGCATGTCTCACATACTATGAACTGGTTGTGTGGTGAAGGCATAGTCAAATTCTAAGCTGTCCTTTAACTGTAAATGTATTTGTTAGGAAAGAATATTGAGCGTATTTTAGTAAATGTTAAACGCATAACATGCAAATATAGTGAATCTCAGTGTATGTGAAAACTTTTGACTGCTAGTGTATTGTGGAAAGTAATTCATATTAAACATATCCTCCTGAGACGCAAGGAAAAAAGTATCCTTCAATTATAGGTTATTTGTCTTTGGAGGAAATAAGACATCTTACAATTTAGATTTTTCCAAAAAAAAATTTATTTCTAATTTCACAGCATGTCCTCCTTAGTGTACAACAGGAATAAATATGTTTCCTAACATCAGTGAAAAAATAGATGCAAAAACAACATGCCCACTGCAATGGACATAAATGAATGGGTGGGGTCTCAGGAGGATATAGGCTAGTAAAGTAAGTAAAAAGTGATCAAGCAGTTAATAGTGCCTGTTTACTGTGTGAACCTTTTAGTTTAAAAACATTGTAAATTGGGTATTTGATGCATCATCCTATGAAGATTCACTTTCTGTGCGTACCGTGACCAAATTAAGCGGGCAAGACTTCTGTACGAGTGAGGCCACATAGGGCTTACTGAAGAGAGAACGTGTCCTCAGTGGAAGACCAGCTAGGGGTGTGAGCAGTTAAGAGAACTTTGCTTTGCTGCCAAACCCTCTCCCCAGATAGTCTTCCATGGTGACAATACCCTGTCACTATGGTAACGGTTTTGGTATGAAACTTTTTAAAACTCAAGCATTTCCTAGCAACAAGATACCCTGTCTCCATGGTAATGGTTTTGGTATGAAAATTCTTAAGCCAAACATTTCCTGGCAACCGGATGCTATTGGTTTCACCCCCCACCCACTACCATACACACTATAATCACCTGACAGGCAAAAATGAGACCACAATTAAATTTTTTCAAAACTTTTCTCTCCCTTAATGTGACATATAACCAGTATAATTCAGCTGATAAACAGACAAATCTGTTGGGGGGGATGTGAAAAATAAAAAATGTACATGCTGGTTGCATAAGTGTGTTGATGCGCCTTTTGATTGCCTGCCATCGATTAAAGTGGATCTGATTAACCCCAAACCCCTGCAGTTGCCCTAGTAGGATTTTCCTGGCATTTAATTTGCATCCTACAGCAATAGCCATGGTTTGCAGATAGCTTACAAAACATCAAAGGGATCTCATCGTTGAAAGGTGTCAGTCAGGAGAAGGGTGCAAAAAATCCACAGCATTAGATGTACCGTGGAACACAGAGAAGACAGACATCAAGAAGTGGGGAGAATATGGGACAGCAGTAACGTTGCTGAGAACTTGATGTCTCTCCAAAATATCTGAAAAGACAAGACAAAAACTGGTCAGGGACACTGCCAAGAGGCCTACAGCAACCCCAATGGAGCTGCAGGTATTTATACCAAGTACTGCATATACATGGAGCTGCAGGTATTTATGCCAAGTACTGAATATACATGGAGCTGCAGGTATTTATGCCAAGTACTGCATATACATGGAGCTGCAGGTATTTATGCCAAGTACTGCATATACATGTGACAGCAGTCTCCCGTATTCTCCACATGTCTGAACCCGGTGGTATGGTCACAAAATGGAAGCCTTTTCTTACAAAGAAACGCATCCAGGTTTTGCCCACACTTTGAAAAACAAACAAAAAAACAACCTCAGGTTTCCCTAAAGCATGTGGAATAATATGTTACAGTCTGACAAAACAACAGTTGACCCAAAATTCCAAAAGGCGCAAAAACAACACTGTGCATCACCAGAAGAGCCGCATACCCACGGTGAAGCATGGTGGTGCCAGCGGGTTGTCTTTCTGCAGCTGAAACTGCGACTTTAGTCAAATTGGAGGGAATTATAAACAGTTCCATATGCCA
This sequence comes from Stomatorhinus walkeri, assembly GCA_026784285.1. NCBI lineage: Eukaryota > Metazoa > Chordata > Actinopteri > Osteoglossiformes > Mormyridae > Stomatorhinus > Stomatorhinus walkeri. The sequence goes on from JAODUD010000127.1 coordinate 22,164,588, forward strand.
AACAATTTTGGCCAAAAATCGTCAGGTGTCAAAAACTGAAGATGAAGAGGAATTTTACCTTTCAGCACGACAATGACCCCAAGCATATGTACAAATCAACAGAAGAATGGCTTCACCAGAAGAAAATTAAAGTTCTGGAATTATCCAGCCAGAGCCCAGACATAAATCCAATTGAAAATCTGTGGGGTGACACAGACATCACAGGGCAGTGCACAAGAGATGCCTTTACAATCTGAAAGATTTGGGGAGCTTTTGCAAGGAAGAAAATATCGCCAAGTCAAGATTTGTCATGCTGATACACTCCTACCCAAAATGACAGAATGCTGTAATTTCACCAAAAAGTGCTTAAACAAAGTATTCGTTTAAGGGTGTGCACACTTATGTATCCAGCTTATTGTAATTTTTTTATATTTTTCCTGCTGACAGATTTGTTTTTCAATTGAATTCTACAAGTCAAGGGTCACATTAAAGGTTGGAAAAGTTTTTTAAATGATTTTTTTTTAATTTACACCAAAAAAATCTGGCATTTTAAAAGTGGTGCTTACACTTTTTATATCCACTGTAAAAGCATTCATCTATTAATTTCAATGAAAATCCTAATAGATATTTTGCCCTCTCCAGGCAATATTGCAATTTATGACAACCCCTGAAATCTCCTAAACTTTGGGTAATCTGCACTGACACCCGCAGTTCCTATACGTCAATACTGTCCAGAATATGTAAAAGGGAAGGGAATTATGAATATAACACTTACGGTTACTAAATCAAATCCAAGATGAACATCTTGTTGTACCCTTGAACAAGATGGTCATATCTTTACAAATACACAGAGCTCAAGCTAACCTAAAGAGAATATAACCCTATGTTGATCGACGTGTTGGTACAATAATTCTCCACTGCAATGCGGAATTTCAGGACGAGAAATTAACAGACAATTTTAGGTAACCAGTAAGTCATCGTTAATTTTGACTGTGATAATAAAGTTTTCTGTATTTCTTACATGTGTGATGCAGCTCCCGGTAGAACACAATTAGCATGTAAAAACCAAAACAAACCAGGTTAGACGCCCAAAAAACGATTTGAAATGTTCTACTGGAAGTTAGAGATATATAATGTGAAAATGCTCAAGATAGTTTAAAAATATCTAACAGCAATAACATAAAGCTAAAAGAATGACGTGACAAATTAAACTTCCAAAACGCGTACTCAATTTCCCAAGATGCATCAGGAGCGTAATCCAGCCATGAAACATGTTATCTAGAAAAAATGCCTGATCCAAATTATGCCAATGCACGTTTGTATATTAATAGTACAAATAATAATAATAATTTATACATTGTAAAAGTTAATTATTTTGTTAGGTTAATTTACCTTTGTCATGTTTTTTCAGAACCTTCTCTGGGCGGCATTTTTTTGGTCGACTGAACATGTGGGGGCCTCTGTGTAGGGCAATTTCAACGTGAGAACCATGCCGAAGTCAAAGAGAGACAAGAAAAGTAGGTTTTCCCTTGATTTTTGTGGCTTATTAATGTTACATATCGCCATATGTGTTCGTATAACACGTGAGTTCAGTCCCATTGTGGACTGCAATCTATTTGTTTCTCAATTTCAAAGAATAATAATGCACGTAAGAAACTCACGTGCGATCGACCGGGTATGGTCTTGCTGTTTTTGTAAGTGAAGGTAACAGAATACATCCAGCATTATCTGTAGCTTTGTGTACATTAAAACTGTTTAACTAACAGTTGTCGTCCTCGTTGTTGTTAGACAAGCGATTACTTGATGCAATCTGATTAGTGATTCCAAACTCTACTTACAGTCTCTTTAACGAAAACAACCAAGAAGGGATTGGAAACCAAACAGAACTTAATAGAGGAGGTAGGTTTTCCTTTCTTTGTGGTATCATCTGCGTTTGATATGTGATTTTAATAATGATAAAATTTCCCCTGTCCTCTTTTCCCAGTTTCGAAAATGTGTGGACACGTACAGAAATTTATTCGTTTTCTCTATTGCCAATATGAGGAACAACAAATTAAAAGACATTCGAACAGCATGGAAACACAGCAGGTAAGAGAGTATGAAATTATATTTTAACAGATGATTGTCACCATCTGCAACGATTAATCTGCGTGTTTGTCTGTCGGATTTTTTTCCATTTCCTGTCCATTTCTGTCTTGTCCCCCGTCCCCCCACCCAGATTTTTCTTTGGAAAAAATAAAGTAATGATGGTTGCGCTGGGGAAAGGACCAACAGATGAATACAAGGATAATTTGCATAAGGTATAAGTGTTCCTGCTGTTTGCTTTGAGTCATTATCTAATCTAATAAAGTCTCGCGTGATTTCTTTCATTTAGCGTTTTTTTTTTTTTTATTTGATCTGAAAAATTTTAATTCCTGTAGCTTGGATAACAGAACCCCCTAAGGTGGATGTGTGGTCATTATGGTTATGTAATTTAGTCATGATTTGTTCAGCTTAACTGTTCTGATGTATCATCACTGTGCTTTTGGGGCTAATCTAGAATTATTTTGCATGTGTAGGACGGTATGACCTGTATTTGTTTTACAGGTCAACAAGTTCCTGAAGGGAGAAGTAGGGGTGTTGTTTACGAATAAGACCAAGGAAGAGGTTCAGGGGTGAGTTCAGTCAATGGCACTTACTATGGATTCAAAGTCAGGTTTTAAGTGTAACATTCTATTTTTGGTGTCTTCAGTGCACCACTTTGCATATTCTCAGAAGACTGTTTTCCCTTCCTCCCTAATTTCTTAGGTATTTTGCTCATTTCAAGGAATTGGATTTTGCACGGGCAGGGAACAAGGCGACCATGTCAGTGACTCTGGATGAAGGACCCTTAGAGCAGTTTCCTCACTCCATGGAACCGCAGCTGAGGCAACTCGGATTGCCCACTGCACTGAAAAAAGGTGAGAAAACAGTCCGACCGGGTGTGCAGCCTGCTATGAGTGGGCAGAACATTTTATTCACCTGTCTCCTCTGCTGACAGGAGTGGTCACCCTGCTGAAAGACTACGATGTTTGTAAAGATGGGGACATCTTGACCCCAGAGCAGGCCCGCATTCTTGTAAGTAAATGTATCTTTATTTTATACACACACAGGCATGTGTGGAGGGTGGCTTTTTGAGATGCAGGATTTAATAGTAGTATAGTGTGTATGTTAGTTACTGTTGAGAGTAGGAAGGCACTGATTACATTTCTCTTGGCTGATCTCATTTGGCATTTTTTTTTTTACGTGTGACCTGCTGATGCTGATTTTCTTAGTTGATTATTAGCAGGCTAAGCATTTTAACCCTTCTTTAATGATCATAGCTTTCTGCAAGCAAAATATTTAAAAATAACCTTTACAAAAAAATATATATATATGCTCCGCTGGTGTCCAAGTAAATTGGTTGGTCCGTATCTTTTTGGGTTGGTTACTCCACGGACGTCTTTGATCTTACACACTGCTAACTTAATGTCTTTGTCCTAGAGTAAAGAAACTGGAGACAAGGCATGGTTCCCATAAGTGTTTTACTTTACCTATCACACAACATTAGTGGTGGGAGGGAAAGAGAGGGGTGGGGTGGGGGACATGGCTGAGGATGGAAACTGAGTTGGGTGGATGAAAAGAACAAAATGTCATATCATTAAAGATTTAACACCTAACCAGCAAGACTCTCCTTACCAGAAACACTTCATGTAGTATTATGACAATGAGCTTCAGTAGTAAGGAATGTAAAACACTGCAAATATCAAAGAAACTGGCTCGTTATAAAAAAGTACTTTTTTTTTTAACTATTGAAGTTTTGTATATAAATGAACATTTATCACTTTAGTCAATAACTCCACACTTAAGAACTCGCCTTATAACAAATACAAATAATGGATAAATGAATGATTTGAGTAGCACTTAAAGATATAGAATTTTAGCATCATTAAAAAGTGTTTGCTTCTGTTTGGTTACTTCAGGAAGTGTGAAAAAACGCTGCACAGAGCCAGACATTGTGTTTGCTCAGCGGTGCTGACATTTCAGGTGGCTAAAAGAATTGTATAAACAGCATCTTTGCAAAGTTTGCAAATTTTAGTACATTAGTCAAGGTTCGATTATGCAAATGAAAACACTTTCCACACAAAGCAGAAGATTCTTTGGAACCAATTCTTCCCCCATCAGCCGTGCCTCACACACTATACCACGGCACAGCCGACCCACCTACAGACTGTATTTTATTTGCCATGTGTTACAAGTACAATATTTTTAGCAGCCTAATGGTATATGAAGTTTGTTTTTTAACTGGCAAGAAGATAATCAACTAAGTTTTTAATTCAAGCTCTAGCCACTAAATTGAGATTGACTGAGACAGATAATTGACAAATTAGTGAGATACACAGACAGTACTGAGATGTTCTGCAGGCTGAAATTCCCTTGTTTCACATTGGTCTGTTTTTGTTCTGTTGCAGCCACTAAACAGGCAGGCCTTGTGTGATCAGGCCTTGTCAGTTTGTTCTGGTATAATGAGTGTTAAGTACTGCACTTATAACTGGGCATTCATTGGAAGCTCAGCAGAGCCACAGTTATGCCTGGACATGTATGGTTGTAACATACTATTTGCTTTACTTGTACGTCACTTTGAAGAAATGAACGGTTCATAAAATAGGCCATATTTAGACAAGTCGGCCATTTTTGGTCACTAGATGATTGATTGGTGCATCCTTATTTATAGGTATGAATATAGGGTCCTGGTTATAAAATCTGTATCAGTTGTCTGCTAATACTGCACATCAGTATATACTGAGAGCATTTTGCATAGATTTGTCTTGGGCTCAATCACAAGATTGGAGTTTCAGATCCTAGATGGGATGCTTGTACAGTTTGAGGGGACACTGAACATGCAGTGCGAAAGTGCAGTATTTGTGGTACAGATGTGCTGATATTAAGTCCTGTTTGTTTTTTTTTTTCTTTCTCCTTCCTGCAAAACGGCCTTGTCCTCTATCCCACACACAGAAACTTTTTGGCTTTGAGATGGCTGAATTCAGGGTATCGATAAAGTGCATGTGGAACTCAGAAACAGGAGAGCTGGAGCAGATGGAGGAGGGCGAAGAAGGTGAAGAGGAGGAGGTGACAATGGAGGCTTCAGAAGAAGACAGAGAAAACGATGAATAAACAGAGGACTTCTAAGAGCCACTTTTCTTAAAGACTGATCTCATCTGTACATTCTCTGCGGGGGGGGGGGGGGGGGGGGGGGGGGGGGGGGGGGGGGGGGGGGGGGGGGGG
>JAODUD010000127.1:22217265-22234221 GCA_026784285.1 Stomatorhinus walkeri
ACGGGTTCCTCGCACCCCCCCCCCCCCGATGCAGACGTCGATGAGTGCCAGGTTCACAACGGCGGCTGCCAGCACACATGTCTGAACACCCCGAGCTCCTACCGCTGCGAGTGCGACGTGGGATTCCGCCTGCACGTCGACGCGCGCACCTGCATCCGTGAGTGGCGCCTCTCGGGTTGGGGGCACCTCTCGGGTTGGGGGCCGGCAAGGAGCCGGACTCCGTTCAGCATCAGGGCGTAAAGCGTTTCTCCATTTGGCAGCTTCGTGTTGCGATCGCAGCGCTGAGCGTTAAACCGCATGTTCTCACTCAGCGGCGCGGACGCCTGATTCAATATTCACCATTGAATGATGTATTACACGTGAAAGCTAACAATTACCGCTGTTGGCACTTTGTTCATGCTGGAAGTTATTTACATTCTCGCAATGTTTTGGAGAAAAGTAGTTATTCCACCCCCCCCCACCCCCCATTATGTGAGCAGACAGCACCTATAGCCCAAAGGGAAATTCATAGAAATTGAGAACATGCCTCTTTTACCCATTTTTTAACACTCGGGTAGTAATGTATGTATGTATGTTTACGTTGTCATTCTGAATTGCACTAAAAACCTAGCATTTTGCTTCAACTTGACCCATCTGATCTAATTAACGTACAGAAGAAACAGAAATGCAGTGTATTCATTGCACATGTTGAGAGAGCACGCAGCTTCCTCCGCGCTTCACTGAGCGTGTGAGACGTCCTGCCGGCCATGGCTGACGGCTCGCAGAACTGCAGGACATCTGATTCCCTCCGTGCCGCGTGACCTGCGTTGTGTAAGATAGTCAACAGGAGGCAGGAGTGCTCACGCCCCCACGGCCTTTTACAGCTGCCTTTAGCCATGTCTATAATATGCTGTATTTGTCAGATTTTTGGTCTTTATTGTAATTGATTCTTTTTTAACAAATGTTTTATATCTCTGAGGGGACTAAGCAACCATTTTATAATTCTAACTGTACACTTCTTTCTATTCTTGCCCCCCCCCCAGCGGCTCACTCCTGTGCGGTCAGCAATGGGGGCTGTGAGCATGACTGCGTCCCCATGTCCCCTGGGCGCTTTCGATGCCGCTGCAGGGACAGCTACGAGCTGGCCAAGGACGGCAAGCACTGCCGGCGTGAGTGAGCGTTTTCGGGGTGTGTGGGGCGGGGGGGGGGGCACCTGCTCTTCTGAACTTCCAGCAGCTCTGTGTACTGCACCCCCCGGCAGCACTGATGCAGCCTGACATTGTTATTTGGACAATAGTGAGTGAGACAGGTGAGGAGCTCTGGGAGGAGCATCTCCGTTCAGCGTCCTCCCGGTATAGTTCTGAAATCCCGGCTCTTCTGAAGCAGCTCTAGGTTCTGCTCTGTGGTCATTAAACCACTCTGAGGGAGATGGCAGCGAGCGCCGGGGCCCTCGGCCCTGCTTGGGGGTGTGTGGACTCCGGCTGCACAGGGGCCGGTCGTCCCTCAACCACACAGAGGCTCCGGGCAGCTCTGGGTATAGATTCTGACGGAGACAGGACCTGAGAGTGATTAGCAGTGGTAATTCAGTGATCCCCCCCCCACCCCAGTTAATCCCAATTACCGCCCTTCCTGTCGCAGATCCGGGTGGGGATGCGGGGGGGCTGAGCGGGAGGAATGCAGGCTTGGAACTCGCTGTGGGTGGTGGCTTCCAGGTGACTTAGTGTGTTTGACCTGGATTTAAGCAGGCAGGGATCGGAAGTGCGTGGTGGGCCCCACCCACAGAGCATTTGTGTGCAAATGTTCCCCGCAATATAATAAAAACCTGCTTTTTTGATGTTCGTGGGACCATTTTTGAGGTCACCAGAAAGACCTGTGAGGCAACCAAAAAAGTAAAAAAATTTAAGTCTCGTATTTTGTTTGGTTATTTATGGTTAAGGTTGGGGTTAGGTGGGGGTTAAGGTTGTCATGTTGGGATTAGAGTTTCCCCATAGAAATGAATGGAGAGTCCCCACAATGATAAGAATACATTGTGTGCGCACGTGTGTGTGTGTGTGTGTGTGTGTGAGAACATCTGTGACAGCCTCTTTGTGTGTCTCTCTCCCCTTTGCAGCACGGGACCCATGTGCCAACCGGAATGGGGGCTGCATGCAGGAATGCCGGATCGATGGCGGGCGGGCGCTGTGCAGCTGCCACCCCGGCTACCGGCTGGCAGAGGATGGCGAGGCCTGTTTAGGTAGGTCCCCGGAAGTGGGTGCGCATCACACAGCGTCCCCAAGCCTGACAGGGCCTCACCCTCTGTGTCGATGGCATTTCTCTCAGATGTCGACGAGTGTCAGACGGCCCAGGCCACCTGTGCACACGGCTGTGTCAACACACACGGATCCTTCGTTTGCATCTGCAATGCTGCCTATGAGCTGGGCGAAGATGGCAGGCAGTGCTACCGTGAGTCTTGTTCCAGGGGGTGACCTGCTAAAATGTCCTGTACGCATTCAGTGGTGCAATGGTAAGACAGGGGTTGTGTGTCTGTGATTAGCAGTAAAACAGGGTTTGTGTGTCTGTGGTGTAGCAGTAAGACGGTGAGTATGTCTGTGATCAAGTGGTAAGACAGGGTTTGTGTGTCTGTGATCAACAGTAAGACAGGGTTTGTGTCTGTGGTGCAGCTGTAAGACAGGGTTTGTGTGTCTGTGATCAGCGGTTAGACAGGATGTGTGTCTGTGATCAGAGGTAAAACAGGGTTTGTGTGTCTGTGGTACAGCAGCAAGACAAGGTGTGTGTGTCTGTGATCAGTGGTAATCCAGGGTTTGTGTGTCTGTGACATGCAGTAAGACAGGGTCTGTGTGTCTGTGGTGCAGCAGTAAGACCTAGTATGTGTGTATGTGATCAGCGGTAAGACAGGTTTTGTGTTTCTGTGACCAGCAGTTAGACAGGGTCTTTGTGTCTATGGTGAAGCAGTAAGACCTAGTATGTGTGTATGTGATCAGCGGTAAGACAGGTTTTGTGTTTCTGTGATCAGCAGTAAGACAGGGTGTGTGTGTCTGTGGTGCAGCGGTAAGTCAGGGTGTGTGTGTCTGTGATCAGCAGTTAAACAGGTGCTCTGGCGGTACGGCTTGGATTCCCCTGACAGGCATTGAGATGGAGATAGTCAACAGCTGCGAGAAGAATAACGGCGGCTGTTCACATCACTGTCAGCATGCCACCAATGGGCCGATCTGCAGCTGTAACCATGGCTACCAGCTGGGCGATGACCTCAAGACCTGCGTGGGTAAGCAGAGCAAAGCCAGTGTTGCTGGGCCCTTGATATTAATAATCATAATAATATACAACCTTTGAAGGAAGAGGGCATTAGACAAGGTGGTGTTAATGCACCATTTGCCTGCGGGTGGTCTCATGCCAGAAAAATGTACCGTCACGTGTATGTGGAGGAAGACAGTGAAATTCTTATGGCGCGTTCTCACAGTGCACTGATTGGCTGGAGTGAATCTGTACCAGTTAAGCACTTTGCAGGTTTGCGTTTTCGCTGCCTCTGCTGAGCTGCTCAGCCTTCTTTTGTCACATTTCTGTTGCCATAGCAATTTGCATCCGCGTCACAGCTTCCTGGATTCACTCTCTTGTTGCTACGGTGATTCCCAGCCCGTGCTGCCTTTCCAGCAAGGGTTAAGTCCGGCTCTGTGCGTGCGTCCGCAGACGTTGACGAATGCGCAGACGGGATCGCCTGCTGTAAGCAGGGCTGCAGTAACTACCCGGGTGGGTACGAGTGCTACTGCGACGCGGGATACCAGCTCCACCTGCAGGGATGCATCTGCGAGGGTACGACCCCCCCGCGGCATTAGGCTGTGCTTTACAGCGCCCCCATCCTCGGCTCTTGCCTTCTGTCAGGACTACTGCACCAGGAGCCAAACTTAAACACAAACTGAATGGGTGCTTATATATCACTGCTGACTAGGAACTTGCTTCCACCCTGTCACTACACATAACGGTGCATTTTTGCTACTTTCTGGAAGCACAGCGTGAATAAAAACATAAGCAGTACATTTTCCTGCCAGCAGATGGCGTGACCCTGGCATACTCCTCCACTCCTGATGCGCCTGTCAGTCCACAGCAGCAGGGGTGGCTCCATATTATTTTCAAGGGAGGGGCTTGGGGTATTCAGTACGTCCTTATGTTTAATAAATGTGTCTGACTTTAAATTGCAAAAAAGTACTGCCACAGACGTCTTTTTCAGTTGCTCATCCACAGCCCTCATCTCCTCTCTCAGAGCATGTTCTGGCCGCTGAGCAGGCCCTTTCTTTACCGCCACTTCACTTCTTATTGCTTCCATTATTTGCCGAAACAACAGCATTTGGCATGCTCCGCTTACCAAATTTAATAAGCATAAGGATACACTGAATTTATACAGATTACTAATTTTTTTTGGTCACAACACACATCTCATTAATATTTTCGGCGGACTACTAATTTGCTTATCAAACTGTGGGCGAAAAAAATGTCCATGTTCTGCTGAAAGGCGCCATACAATCCTGATTACATGGCAATATGATATCGTGCAGCCTTACTTTGGCTATGATGTTCTGTTGTTTGGGATGACTGGGATTGACATCACTCAGAGCCAATGAAAATAGAGGAAAAGGGGCAGTCTGTGGGGCAGTGGACAGCTGACAGATCCATCCCTGTGCTCCAGATGTGGACGAGTGTCTGTCCGGAAATGGGGGCTGTGAGCACAGGTGCCAGAACACGCCGGGATCCTTCCAGTGCTCCTGTCGCCCGGGACACCACCTGGACGAGGACCAGCGCTCCTGCCTTCGTGAGTCGCTCTGATCCTGTCCAGTGCCAGTGGACACCTTAAACACTGAAGGGTTGGACGTCACCTGTGCCGATTTGTGCCACATCAGTGTAACATTACATCAAGTTATTGCTGATGTTAGCTGGTCCAGGCACGCCAGCCCTAACTCGCTGTCCATGCAGCGTGTACTGAGGCCCCCTGTTGCCTTCCCAGTCCTGGGCGGCGCTGTGGAGGCGCTGAGTAGCTGGCAGCCGGAAGAACGACCCCAGCTCCAGCTCACGCTGCTGCGGGACTACGAGCAGCCGCTGGAGCGCTACGACGACTACGAGGACGGCCTAGGAGAGCTGCGTGCGGAGAGCGTGCTGGCAGAGAAGTTTGGTGAGGGCCCATGCACACTACTCAGGGGTCCTGGCTCGGTGTGGTCTTTGAGTGCTGATGAGCCAGGGATCTGGGGTCTATATTCTTGGTCATCTTTGATGTCTTTGTCACCGGTTTCCTCTGTCTCGCTGCAGTGTGCCTGAACGGCACCTTCGGCCACGACTGCAGCCTGACGTGCGCAGACTGCTCCAATGGGGGGGTGTGCAGGCCAGAAGGGGGTGGCTGTGACTGCCCTGATGGCTGGACTGGGGTCGTCTGCAACCAGAGTGAGTCCCGGGGTTGTGGCTCGCCCTGCTAGTGATATGGATGAAATTATATAAATGATTGTAAATGTGGATAACAATGCGAAAGTGCATAGGGAGTCATGCTGAGAATCTGGTCCTTGACAAAGTGACTGGAGGTGCACAGGTTTGGTGACTGCTGGCAGGGGTGACTTTTAGGCTGGTATAGGAGATTGTGCCCCCACTCCAACAGAAAGTGTTTATATTATAGTGCTTATCAGATTCCCTGACACATGCCCCCCTCTTCTGAGATAGTGGTATGCCCTAGATTATGTCAGTCATGACCTACCAGGTAAGTCCACCGAGGGATGGGGGGGGGGTTTGGGGATGACATCAGTGGCCGTAGTTAATATTGCTCTGTCCCCCACAGCATGTCCCGAAGGGACCTACGGGCGGAGCTGCTCCTTCAGCTGTGGGTGCCAGAACGGGGGCACGTGTGACCCGGTCAGTGGCACGTGCCGGTGCCCTCCCGGCGTCAGCGGCGACATGTGCCAGGATGGTCAGTGGGGGCAGCAGTGGGGGGACACAAAGGCATTAACCTTTCATTTAGCATATACAGTCAGTCCTGCTGCAATGTGAATAATGCATATCAATAGAACCTTCTGTTCACTAAAATCGAGGACTAAAATACACACATCCAATGGGAAACGGAGGGTAATCGACTGCAAAACTTAAAAACATGATTTAAGCAAAGCAAAGTTAATTAAATGATAAAACCAGTGATACCAGTAACCAGTAATGCAATGATATGAATTTTAAGTAATAATTCATTTTCCAAGCTGCTTATCCTTCTTGGTTGTAGAGCATCCAGAGCCAATCCTGGAAGCTATATGTGCATGGTGAGGAACAACCCAGCACAGGGGGGCAGCCCATCGCAGGGCTCACGCACACATGCACACCTATTTAGTAATTTCAATTAGCCTCAGCATGTCTTTGGACTGTGGGGGGAAACTGGAGGAAATCCCACAATGACACGGGGAGAACATGCAAACTCCATACACATGGAACGCAGGTAGCGACTCGAACCCTGGTCACAGAGGTGTAAAGCAATAGTGCTAACCACTGTACCACCACGCCACCCCCTTAAATAAAACAAAATAAAATAAAATAATAAATAAATACATACATACATACATGACTTAATGAATGAATGATCCATCCATCCATCCATTTTCCAACCCTCTTATCCTACTGGGTTGCGGGGGGGTCTGGAGCCTATCCTGGAAGCAATGGGCACGAGGCAAGCAAATAAATAAATAGATAAATAAATTATACATTTAGAAATGATACCATAAGCATCTCCTATGGGTCTCACGAGTCTCATGAGAATTGCCCAGTAAACATTTTCACCGAACGTGCCGAAGTTGCAGACTTTCCTCTTTCCGAACGCCAGGAGTAGTGGGCCACAGCCCCCATGTAGGACACAGCACAAATACAACGCATCACGGTATGTGGGGGGGCACCAAAGGGAGCATGGCTACAGACAGTCTACAAAAAGCAAGTGAACTTTAAGAGGTTTCTGTGTGATGATGATTTGTGAAATATTTTTTGATTTTTAGAACCTAAGACTTTGACCTGTGCAATGTGTGGAAGTACAAAAAGATCAGTTCTTTTAGATTTGAAAACTGATTCGACTGATGCACTAAAAAAGAACTGTCTCAAAGGAATGATTATCTTACGAATCGGAGATCACTATTGTTAACTTGGCTTAGCTGTTTTTGCGTACAATCGTGTGTCTTGCTAAGACCGTATCGCATCGTAGTTCACGTAGTGCTTTTGTCTCCGACTGAAAATCACACAAATGCAAATGTGATTCCCCATGGTACAGATATGTGGTGTGACTTGACGCATTGCAGCAGGACTGACTATGCAGCTTGTGAGATGCAGATGTAAATTAATGCAGTCAGGAAGTAGGTACTAAGTCAGGGGCAGATTAACTTATCTGGGAACTCTGGTGTTGCTGATGTATCTAACCATTCTATTTTTCCCAGGCGGGCTCTGACGTTGGCTGGGGCCCTAAGCTATAGCCTGGGCAGTGGGGCAGCGACCCTCCGCGTGTGTTACTGCATGTACATTCTGTGAGGTGCCTTTACCTACTTTGTCGCCTCTTCCTGGTTGCAGGCTGCCCCAAAGGCCTGTATGGGAAGCACTGCAATAAGAGGTGCAACTGCGCCAATAAGGGTCACTGTCACCGCACCTACGGGGCCTGCCTCTGCGACCCGGGGCTCTACGGCCGCTTCTGCCACCTGCGTGAGTCTCTGTCCCTCAGCTCGGACCCACAGCCGGCCTGCCGCCTCGATCCCTAGGCTCTGATTGGTGGCTGAGCAGATACTAAGTCAGCAGCTATGCTGGCAGTATCATTGTGACAAACCAGTTACTTTAAACGGACCACCTGGTGTGACCCCACACCCCACCATCAGTCTCCGTTATATCTGACTTCACTCTCCCTCCCCCTGCCTTTGTCCGAACAGCTTGTCCCAAGTGGACCTTCGGCCCGGGCTGCTCTGAGGAATGCCGCTGCGTCCAGCGGAACACCCTGGAATGTCACCGTCGCCATGGCAACTGCGTCTGCAAACCTGGGTACCAAGGTGACGCCTGCCAGGAAGGTCAGTACAGGAGCTGAACGGGGAGGGGGGGTAGATCTGGGCCAAAAGGGGGCCATACAAGGATCCCAAGGTAGTGCTTCAGGTGGTCTATGGCCCTGGAGGTTGGTAGTGTGAGCATATCCAGAAGGTCACTGGTTCAAATCCCAAGGCTGGCAGAGTAATCATAGTACTTTTGATCCTTCAGCAAGACCCTTAACCACAAAAATCAGGGGCACCAGAAATGGCCGACTGTGCTCTGACCCCATCTTCACTCTCACCTGTATGTCTGTTTTTTTTTATGTGAACCGTAATTGTAACTTTGTAGAAGGACAATAAAAATCATTGCATTCTATTCTATTTTAACAGACAGTTACATATAAACACTGGCTTAGAAATCCCAAGGGGGTCTTTAGATGGGATTAGACATCACTGGCACTGCAACCTTGATTAAACTGATGTTCTTTCATTGGACCCCCATCCCAGAATGCATTGCTGGGTTTTATGGCTCGGGTTGTGTAAAGAGATGCGAGTGTCTGCTGGGCGCCCCATGTGATCCGGTGACCGGGGAGTGCCAGCGCCATTGCCCCCCAGGTCGGATTGGAGCCAGATGTGAAAAAGGTGGGTCCAAACCCCAATGCATTCGCATGTACAAGGTCTCGCATTGGAATTTAACAAAATGGAAAAGTTTAGGATACACGGGTACTATAATAAAACGTGCTTTAGTGTGTATAGGTCTGTATTTGGTCATAAATGACTGTCAATCCAGCTTCACTGTTCTGGTGCTCAGTTCACAATCACTGTGTTCTCTCTGTCACTGTGTGCAAACTCTTAGTGTCCTAGTATGACCTCATTGTGTCCTCTCTGTCACTGTATGCAAACTCTCCGTGTCCCAGTATGACCTTTCCATATTTTCTCTGTCACTGTGTGCAAACTCTGTGTCCCAGTATGACCTTTGCATATCTTCTCCGTCATTGTGTTCAAACTGTGTATCCCAGTATGACCTTTCTATACGTCCTCTGTCACTGTGTGCAAACTCTCCGCGTCCCAGTATGACCATTGCATATCTTCTCCATCATTGTGTTCAAACTGTGTGTCCCAGTATGACCTTTCTATACGTCCTCTGTCACTGTGTGCAAATTCTCCGCGTCCCAGTATGACCTTGCCCTCTGTCTCCTTGCAGAATGCCCGGGCGGACATTTCGGGGTGGGATGTGCCATGCAATGTAACTGTTCAGGGCTGCCGTGTGACCAGGTGACTGGGCAGTGCCGCTGTCCTGCTGGAAAGGCCGGGGAGCGCTGTGAGGCAGGTGGGCCTCGAACCCGGCATGGCATTGCTACACTCCACTGTTACCCCTGTTATTGCATTATGGCCAATGTGAGCTTTGCTCTATACCTGTGTACCCTTGCAGAGTGTAAGGAAGGCTTCTGGGGGCTAGGCTGCAAGGAAGTCTGCCCCCCCTGTGAGAATGGGGGGGCGTGTGACAAACAGAAGGGCTTCTGCAACTGTGCGCCAGGATACACGGGCGCACTGTGTCAGGAAGGTGCGTCTTCCATCCTCCTGTCCTCTGCCAGGCAGGGCTTCCCCTTTTCGGAAAGCAGGCATCCGTGTTCCAGTGCTGGGAAGTAATTATGTGAGACGGTATTGATTATGCCAGTTTATCTTTAATTGCTGGCTTTCAAATCTGGCAGGATTGGCACACTGTGTCACAGGGGTCACTGGCTGATGTTTTGTGTGTGTGCAGTTTGTCCGTCTGGGCAGTTTGGTCTGCGATGCCAGCTCCGCTGTGAGTGTGAGGATAGCGGCCAGTGCCACCCTGCCACTGGACACTGCATGTGTCCCCTCGGACGGACCGGCTTGCACTGCAGTAAAGGTGGGTATCAGTCGGTGTCTTGCACCCAGACGTGCCGTCATCTGTCACTGCATACAGGAGAGTGACCATCCGCTCCCTTCCCTTTTACTATGGCAGCTTGTGACGCTGGATTCTGGGGCCCAGACTGCAGCAGAACCTGCGACTGTGTAAACGGCGACGGCACTTGCGAGGCGGAGACGGGCCGTTGCAGTTGTGATGCAGGCTTCACTGGGACGCTCTGCGAGCAGAGTGCGTTTCCATGCTGTGCATCCCAGTGGGGTTGGACACCCAGCTAATGAGGACAGGGACTGTAATCTGGGTTCTGTGGGCCCCCCATGTCATCTTGCACGTGGTTCTGCTACAGGGTGCCCGGTGGGCTCGTTCGGACCGGGATGTCGGCACTGGTGCCGGTGTGACGGCAGTGCGACGTGTGACCACGTGAGCGGCGCCTGCAGCTGCCCGGCGGGACGGATCGGGACATTCTGTGAGAAACGTAAGAGCGCCTCCAGGCCTCGGACCACATGCACTGCTTTTGTGTACCCGTACGTCTCCTTCCACTCCATTGTGTCTGTGTATCTTCAGCCTGTCCCCAGGGCTATTACGGGGCAGACTGCCAGCAGAAGTGCTCCTGTCTGAATGGAGCCCGCTGTGACCCCTTCACAGGGACGTGCCGGTGCTCCCCCGGGTGGGTCGGCCCACACTGCAACCTCAGTGAGTCATGCATCTCGGGCGGCCCGTTCCGCACCCTTCAGACTGTCCCATCCATCCGCATACCCAGCACTCAGATAACAAACAGACCCCCCCCTAGCCTGATTGGCTCTGGGACACGTCAGCACATGGTTGCTGGGCTCCTCTCTAACATAATGCGGCAGACGCCGATTCTAGCGTGTCCTGCCAGTCATCATGGGATTCCTGCACGGTACCTGCTTCTCTTTGCACGGTACCTGCTTCTCTTAGCACAGTACCTGCTTCTGTGCTGAGTACTGATTGCCCTGTATGTACCCGGTTCTATTCAGGAGCATGCCTAAAGATTTTTGAAAAGTGGGGTTAAGCCTTTATAAGGGGGTCTGATTTTAATGAAGATGAATGAGAACACACTGTTTACACTAATCAGTGTACATTTGTTTGGGGGGGGGGGGGGTTATCTCCCCCCACAAACTGCCCTAGCGACATCCCTATTTTGCACTTTATGTTTGTATTTCTGTACTTCATGTGCTTTGTTGCTGTATGCTAACCCCCCGGGATCAGTAAAGCTCCTCTTATCTATCTCTGTCCTCCTGCCCTCAGCGTGCCCCCCCGGCTCCTATGGAGATGCCTGTACCCAGGTCTGCCACTGCCACAACAACGCCAGCTGCCACCCGGTGTCCGGCCAGTGCCACTGTGCTCCTGGCTTCACTGGGCCCAGCTGCCTGCAGGGTGAGCCGCTCTTGCAGCCTAGCGGCGCTCCTCGGTAACACACCGTCGCTAACTGCCGTCCGACTCATTTCCCAGCATGCTCAGCGGGATTCTACGGGCTGGAGTGTCAGCAGCGCTGCCTCTGCCAGAATGGGGGCACATGTGACGCCGCTGATGGGCACTGCACGTGCCCTGATGGGTGGACCGGAGCGGCCTGTGAGCTGGGTGAGTGACAGCGAACGACAGTGGGGGTTTGTCACTGTGGGACCTTACAGGTACCTTGCGAAGCACTGATCTGAGATCAGTCGATGGAGAACCCCTGTGACACTGAATGAACTCTGATTGGCACTGATTCTGACTGAGTGAGAAAAAGCACTGAGGAAATAATTACAAATTATTGCTAATTTTGTGTTACCATTGTGATTCTGATTGAATCTGAAAAATCACCGTGGAAATAATTACAGAAAACCTTTTCATCACTAATTTTCCATAACCATTTTTGTCGGGTATTTTGCCAAAGTCTGACGTGATTTATCTGCATGGACAGCAGAAAGATTAATGATGTGGAAGGCAGGGGGGGGGCACTCCCCAGCTTAGTGTGGAGCTTGGAAACAGAACCCCCTCCTGGAAGCGCTCACGTTATTAGTAGCTGATGCTAGACATTAAATTCAGGACCCTTTGCCCCCGACAGCAACATGAGCCCAACAGCACACCCCGATTACATCAGCTGCCCCCCCGTGTCTTGTGTTTCCTACAGTGATCCTGCTCAGTACCTCCCCGGCGCTGTGTCCGATCCCCTGTCAGCATTGAGCCCCCTCCTTCTCAATCGCTTCCTGTGCTTCATCACAGGGCTGGGTAGGGGGGGGGGGCACGCTGCATGTTATTAAAGTCTGTGGTAGCTGGGGAGGCCCCTATTATATGCTGCCAGCAGCCTGCACTTGGGTAGAAGCCAGGGACCCCGGGGGGACTCAGTCCTGTTAGCTGCTGAGTACTGGGGGGGGGGCGGGGGGGTCTGTGTGATATGGAGATAATGGAGAACAAGCTGTGATGTATGTGTCGCCATTGGGAGAAAGAGGATTCCTCAGCAGCATGTTCACCCCTCCACCCCCCGCGGCTGTGTCCCTGTCCCCCTCCCCATGTGCAGAGTGTGCTGGGGGCCTCTTCGGAGCAGGATGCCAGCAGCGCTGTGAGTGTGAGAACGGCGCGCGGTGTGACCCATACGGCGGCAAGTGCACCTGTGGGCCCGGCTGGGTGGGCCGGCGCTGTCACACAGGTAAGGGGACCCCCCCCCCCCCACATGACATGGATGCTTATTCTTCATGCCTCCAGCCATCATAGCAGCAACAGGGGATCAGCTGATGCTGAATTAGTGCAGATTCACTGCTATCTTTGGTTCTGACAGGCTGCACTGGGTGGGAGGGTAAGCCGCTGTCACGTATCCCTGCAGCAATCTCTCACATTCATGCTAAGAACAGGGCGACTCTCCTGTCATTCTGCCGCCTGTTCCTCAGCATGCCCCGCTGGGTTTTTCGGACCCGACTGTGAGCAGCGATGCATGTGTGACCATGGCGCCCTCTGTCACCATGTCACCGGTGCCTGTGTGTGTCCTGCTGGGTGGAGAGGTACACTGTGTGACAGAGGTCGGTCCTCACTGCCACATCACTCCACTGTTGGATAACTGCTATTGTGATTTGTGTTACACTGCACGTTCTCCATAGGGTCTTTAGTTTATTTACTGTGTAGTATGCAAACACTATCGCATGAAGGTGGTAGCAATATTTTATTAGATGTCAACCTGGTCAAGTACTTATGCAGTATAAGTAGTTTACTAAAAATCATTCAAGTGAGTCTGAAATCCGTAAAAAATAAGTTTAAATATACAGGATCATCCCTGCAATGCACCCCTGTAAAGCCCATATTCCGAGAAGTGTTTTGGCGTGTTGCTTGTGCCCCCTGCTGGTCTCGGCTTCCTTCTCTGAGTGCCCCCCCCCCCCTCTGTGTCCAGCCTGTTTACCTGGGACGTTCGGGCAGAACTGCACAGAGCTTTGCCGCTGCCCTGCCGGCACGGCCTGTCACCATGTGATTGGGGAGTGCGGCTGCCCTCCCGGGCTGACGGGCAATGGCTGTGAGCAGCGTGAGTGAGCCCCCCCCCCCCCCCCTCCCGTGTGCCCGTTCCCTCCTCTCTGAGTGACGTATAGGCTACTGATTATAGCTCCCGATTTGTTGCTCCTTCTCCCTGCAGCCTGCCCGGCGGGAACCTATGGCCTAAACTGCAATCGGATGTGCCAGTGTCCTGCGGTCAATCAGCTCTGTCACCCTGTCACCGGCCGCTGCTTCTGTGCGCCTGGTTACCACGGCGACCGTTGTACGCTTGGTGAGCTTCCGTATCTGGGATTGCCGGCACACACTGGATGGATTTTTACGGCAAGCCCACGTATAGCGATCACATTTTCCCCCCATTGCGTCTCTCAGGGTGTGAGGCGGGTTCCTACGGGTCAGACTGCATGCACCGGTGCCAGTGTTTGAATGGTGGGGGGTGCCAGCCAACCACGGGGGCCTGTGCGTGCCCACCGGGATATATCGGAGCCCGCTGCAACCTCAGTGAGTACCCAGCTCACCCCCCAGTAATGTTATGAAAGCTAAGCATCACTCTCACAGTACATAATGATACATTATCCACAGCCTGTCCAGTGGGGCGCTATGGACAAGACTGTGCCCAGGCAGTGCTGTGTGCAGAGGGCAGCGACCCGGTCACAGGCCGCTGCGTGTGCGACGCCGGGCGACGGGGAGCCGACTGCAGCCAAGGTCTGCGCCGTCTTCCCAGCTCCCGGTTTAGCATTAGCGACGCTTGTGTCTCCGCAGGCCTCTCTGCTCTCCAGAGGGGAGACTTGGTTGGCCTATAAACAGTACAGTATGCAGTGCGTGTGTGTAGTTCTGAGTACTCCCAAACCTTCCCTGGCAGACTGTGCTCCAGGCTGGTTTGGAGAGGACTGTGCACAGCCCTGTGACTGCAGCAACGGAGGCCTGTGTGACACTGTCTCTGGGCTGTGTACCTGCGCACTGGGTTGGACCGGAGCACACTGCAAGCATGGTGAGAATCACAGCAGCCTGCTGTCACCTAGCAGAGTGTCACATCAGTCCTAACTGCGAAACCGTCACATCAACTCCAACGCTGTCTGTCCACTGCACGTAATTTCCATTGGTACAATACTTAACCTATATGAATATCAGGTCGGACACTGCTGAACGATGCAATGACTGCATTATCAGTAAAAGCAGATAATTATATATTATGTATTGTTATACCTCAACATCTGTACCTTACAGACTGAACCTTTTTTCCAGTGTTTATGGCTTACATTCTATGTTACCCATCCTGTTAACTCTCCTATTCGATTTGTATTTATTGCTTCTTATTAAAAGTGCGGCTGCTGTATATGCCACACTGTTTGTGACTCGGCAGACAAGACATAAGCTGGCTTTTTGTTAGTATAAATTCTAGCGCCCAGTGCTCAGGGTGTCGCTCTCTCTGCAGAGTGCCCCCCGGGGAGATACGGGGCTAACTGCTCGCTACACTGCGGCTGCCTCCACGACGGCGTGTGTGATCGTGTGACCGGCCATTGCCGGTGTCCCAGGGGCTACTACGGCCAGCTCTGCCAGCATGGTGAGAGTGCGGGGACTGTGTGACGTCGCTGGGACCCTAACACCTCACAGAATGCATTTAAAGTCTGCCCCCCCCTCCCCCACTGTCTTCCACAGCGTGTCCCGCCGGTTTCCACGGCCCCAGCTGCCGCCTGCCGTGTGACTGCCGCAATGGGGCCACGTGCCACCCCAGCAGTGGCCTCTGTGTCTGTCCCCCCGGCTACCAGGGACCCCGCTGCGAGAACTGTACGTGGTTTACGGTCACCCTCCCATCTCGCACAGGTAAAACGGCTTCTGTGTAGACAGTGGAAATTAACCAGGATGAATCCTCCTTCCAGTATGTGAACAAGGCAGGTTTGGAGAAGACTGTACCCAGTCGTGTGACTGTGCTGGGGACAGCCCTTGTGACCCTGTGAGTGGCAGGTGTCTGTGTCCGTCAGGGAAGATGGGGTCCAGATGTGACACGGGTAAGAGAAGTGGAAGTATGGATCGACAGCACACACTGTGCTCCCTGTCCAGAAAAATCCCCCCATCCCTTGTAGGGAGAAATTTGTCTTCCTTAATGTCATTGTCACTTTTCTCGTGTGCATGCGGTCAGACTGTCCTGCGAACCGCTTTGGCCCAGACTGCGCACACTTCTGCGAGTGTGACAGCAGGGCGCAGTGTGACCCTCGGAGCGGACGCTGCACTTGCCTTGGCGGCTGGGGGGGCCTCACATGTGGGGAGAGTCAGCTCTCCTGGCGACAGCAGTCCCATACAGGTCAGTAGGAAAGCGCATGATCAGGTCAGTTTCAGGTCAGATGTGTCATTCCAGCTCATCTCACCATACATTCTTGTGGTTTTCCCTCAGATATATCCACACAGGACCCCTACAGAGACCGAAGGCAGAACCTCTCGCATCCAGATAATTATGTATAGCACCCCCTGCTGGCTGCACCACACTGAAAAGAGCAGAGACATTTTACATCACAGGACCGGGTTTGTAGGTGCCAAGCAGATACTGTGAAGTCATGTGGGGTGAGAGGGACACTGGGACACAGACCTCAGCTCCTCAGCGTCAGTGGGCGCGCCGGCTCTGGTCCTCGCTCCTGTTTACACTACACACAGCACCACAGCGGTGTGACGACGGCAGGTCGACCGTGTTCTCTCTGTGACTCCCTCTCGTGACGTGCATGCGTGACTGAAGGTGGCACGGCCAGGAGACTCAGGCGTCCCAGGTTACAGTGGGCTGAAGGGTTGCACACAGAGACAGTCCTACTGGCTGGGAAATACATATAATTGACAAGTAACTCGCAATGGGAGAAGTGGGACTTTGAAACCCACCCAGACTGATAACTAGGCTGAAGCATCACAGACTGTGACTGCCCCACCCCGTCTGGGTTTCATAATCGTATTTCTCCTGTTACTGTGAATGACTTTTAACCTTAAACCGTTAAAGGTTTCTTAATTCTGGTCCTGGGGATTGTAGTTTACACATTGCAAAATAGTTACCTAAATAACCTAGACTGCTGCAGGTATATTTTTGCAAATAAAGACTGATTTTCCAGAAGGAAAAATTAATCAAACATTAACTGATTACTGTAAACCAGGGATGACACTGGTCATGGCAAGGAAGGTTCTGCAAACGTTTAGAGGTGACGAAAAGGATTTCTAGGGTGGCATGGTGGTGCAGTAGTTAGCATTGTTGGCTCATACTTATGGGACCAGGGTTTGAGTCTCTACCTTGGCTCCATGTGTGCATGTTCTCCCTGCGTTGATGTGGCGACACTGGAGACACTGGTTTCCCCCCCACAGTTGAAAAACACACAGGGTGTGTTTCTCAAAAGCACCAGTTAGCGGCTTACGTAGCTAGAACCGAATGGGTCCCGCTAACATGGTTAGCAGCTATGCTTCAGGGAAGAGCTGCCCAGAGCACAGCATGTTTTACTCTTGAAGATACCATCCATCCATCCATCCATCACTGTTTGACCTACTCCGGATTGGGGGGGGTGGGCATCTGGAGCCTATTGGGGCGCCTTTCAGACTGCAGATAAGATCCCTGACTGTGAGCAGACCTGTCACCTACGT
>JAODUD010000127.1:22278459-22288485 GCA_026784285.1 Stomatorhinus walkeri
CATAGTTAGTCCACAGTGCGAGTGTGTGTTTGGGGAAGTGCGAGCGCAGGTAGTGCGTTCAGGAGTCTGATGGCTTGACAGACACACACACGAAAGGGTTAGTGCTCAGCAGCAGAGACAGACAGACACACACACACACACACGAAAGGGTTAGTGCTCAGCAGCAGACAGACAGACACACACACGCATCCTGTCTGCGTCTGAACATCTCTAAGTCCACTGTTTTACAGCAGTTAATGACTCTAAACCTCACATCAACCAAACTCAAACAATACGTTTTTTTAGCCAAAGCGTTGCTTAAACATCATGTTTACTTTTTGGAATCATTTTCTTGTAAGATTTACCAAAAGACACCAGCCTGACCCCCATAGACAGTGAGGAGCTGGGCTCCATGTCCTACGCGAGGTCTGAGTACTGTGGTTTATTTAAGGAAAAACGGGGACTAACATAAAATATTCACGTTTTGGTGTATTGGATTTATGTTTCAATAAAACAATCATGCAGATAAGTAATCAGCCATCTTTGTGATGGAGCAATTTTTGGACATCAGACTGAGTTCAGTACCACAGTAATACTTAGCAGTTCCAGTACGGAATTTAAAACATTACAGGATGACAAAAAATCATCCCAAACAGCCATCCATCCTCCAGATTCTTGTCTGGAGCAGGGTTGCTGGGGAGCATAGAGCCTAATTCTTCACAATCCGTTTAAATCTAACACTGACTGGGCTCATCAAGTGCATCCATAAGAGGAGCAGTTCCTTACACACCGATACAGACAGACACTGATCAAGTTAATAATAATCCAAAGGTACACAAACAAACCAAATTGTTCATGCAATTAAGAAAATTACAATGAGATTAGAAGAGTAATTTCAAACAAATAATTAATGATCCTGAAATAAAAGCACCAATTAAAATGTTTCTGGTGTAACGTGGAAGAAAAAACTATTTCATACGCAATATAACAAAGCTGCTTTTTTCATAAGTTGACCGCTAGATGGAGCCACCATCTCTCCTTGGCTGTGCTCAGGCTCTAAGACCGACACGGAGCACATGGAGCAACAGGCAGCGTTACTAAAGCACAGAGGAATGCCCTTCGTGAAAGATGCTGTTAGAGTACCGATTGGATAAAAGGGCCAGAATGGACTCTCGAATGTTCTGACCCACCACAAGTACAATGATAAATGCGGGCCCTGGCTGAAGTTGGCATATAGCCTGTTAGAACAGAAGCATATACATTTTAGAACGGAAACACAGCCTGTTTCCTTACTTTAAGTTAACCCTGTGTCTGCTGGATCACACATCTGCAGCGCCTCAGAAGTCAGGCCATGCAGCGCCTTGCATAACGTGCCCGCGAACAGCATGTCACATCCCGTTACAAAGTGACGGAGCGTCAAGGCCGTGCTGCATCACTGCCCCCAGGCACCCCGCTGTTCCAGGGGCCCACCCACAGCTAAAGACCACCAGTGCACCTAACCAAGCACCGAGAAGAGCATTGGCTCCACCACCAGGATGGCAGCGACGAAATGGATGGTGCCAAACATGCTACGACCTGACCACCTCAATTTCGCGACTCAAACTCCTGTAAGACCCACTAAGGAGCCAGTAATGAAGAAAGCGAGTGCTGTGAAGGTGACACCCCCCCCCCCATATCGATCACCACATAAAACAGGACCCACACAACATGCAGGTCCTTGTCCTTCAGCCACTGGTGGAGAAAGTAGTCCTCCTGAGCAGAAAACGCTGGAGCAGAGGGGTATTTTTCATATACAGCTGTTTTTTCGTGCTGCCACCTTCAGATGTGTTTATTTAATAAACGTAATGCAGAATATTTATCTCACTTGCTCCTACACAACTTTGTACAATGCTTTCATTGTGGGAAATTGTCTTTTCATCTGTCCCATCTTGCTGTTCATGAGACATACAGACACATACACAGGTGATAGCAAGCTAAGGGGTTATAGTGCAGGGTCAGGCAGTGGACAGCATCCCTGGAGCTGCGTGTTCAAAGCCCTGCTCAAGAGCAAGGCAGCAGCATTCTGATCCGAACCAGCAACGTTCCGATCATGGGCACAAAAGGCATAGCCACTGAAGCCACGTCGCCCCCCCTTTAAATAAAAAATGGGGGTGCATTGCTAGCATTCTGCATTGATACTTCAAGCTGTGGCTGTACATGAGTAGGCAAGGTGGTGCTGACCCATTCCAAAACAATGATGGGCCCGTGACACATGCAGCTCCATCTTAACAGGTCACCTTCAGCAGAACGTCCAGTTGGCCAATGGAGTGCATCAGTCACAGCAACACTCATACGTGTCACTTCTTAATCAGTAATATTTTGGCGAGGAGTTAAATTTATGGTCTTAGAAATGACCATCCCTGTCCACATTACTGTAGCTACAATTTATTAGACACTTACACACACAGCGCCATCAGGTTAAAGCACTAGCATTGCATTACATATTATACACCACACTGCAGCTGTAAAGGGAAAAAGGTAATGCATTCAGGGTGAAAAAACTGAACCCTGCTACATCATCATCACTTTCTGACACACACACACACACACAGACTATATAGTCTATGATGTCAGAGATAAGAAACTTAGTCACTACCATGGCTCCACATTTATACCACAGATTATACCACAGCGATCGACCCCACTCCCGTATGACATTCCAGGTAAAGGATTAAAACCTAATTTACTGATAAGATTTCTAGATTCCCCCACCCCCCTTGGAACACAATACTCTCAATGACTTTGCCGCAGCCCCCCCCCATATGCTGAATCACACGCAGGGCGACTCGCTCTGTTCTCCGGAAAAACTCGCTGCCTGCCAGAGCGAGGGCTGAGCGCTGCAGCAATGCGGTACAAATGCATGCAGCAAGTTTCACGCTCGGCAGGACACAGCAAGTTAACACTGCGGAAAGAGGCAGCGGGGCTCGCAGATGGGACGAAGGCACACACAGTAATATAAAGGCCTCCCTCCCTCTGCACAGACGGCACTTTTCCCATCCTTCTTCTCTAGCTTCTCTTAAATGAGGTTTCAGAAGGGGCCTGGAGCCCATCTCAGGCAGCAGAGGACACAAAGTTGGTGTACATGATGGACGGAAGGTAAGTCACACTCCATATAATGATACACTATGCGCAACTGAGAGGTGCCAATTTGCCTAAGTACATACCTATGAACTGCACTCTGCAGGAAACCAGAGTGCATAAAAAACTATGTGCAATCTCCACACAGGCAAGATTTGAGGGCCCAACCCTGTGCTACCCAGTGAGTCATCCCATACCTTGTCTTGACATCCCTAAACGCAGGGACTCCAGTCTCAAGCCCGGATGCTAGACATGGTGTAAAAGGCAGTACAACATTAGAAATTGAGTCAGATTAGTCGTTGTTTAACAGCAGTTCCAGACGTCTCCAAATAACAATGAAAGTTACCAAATTACCCATTATAACTAATGTGCGAAGATCTCATTTTTATTGCGTAAACAGGTTAATATCTGGATCTGTTAGGGTATCTGATAAGGCAAAACCTGTAAATGTATTAGACATAATAAGTCTTACAATATGTGTGGAAGTACAGGAGGGAGATTTAGCTCGTCCCAAGCATGATTACAAGAGATACAAGAGACAAGTTGCTCAAATAGCTGCTCAAAGACACTCCCAAGGTGGGAGACTGAAGCCTGAGGAGATTCCCATGCTATGCCACACGGGGTCACTGACATGCCGCCGGAGTGGCGAACGGGGGAGGGCAAGAAGGGAGGTGGGCACTGATCGAGGGAAGAGAGACAACCAGGGCTGAGGATGGAGCTGCAGGTGTTAAGATGACCAGGTATACCACTGTACGCCAGAATTTAACATTTGCCAAGCAGGCAAATCATATCTCCAAGACTTCAAAATATCAAAAAAATAGCATTGCTTTTTAAAATTTCATCTGCGGTGATACCAACCAAGCGAAGACACAATAAACACATTGTCGCCATTATTCAATTACCATATATCAAAAACGTGAGAGAGTAAGCAAGACCCAGAAGATGTCAAAGCATTGATGTCATACAGGAAGAAACCTTTCAAAAAAGTAAATTTTACCGTCAAAGAATTTGCTAATAGCACCAACTTACTTCCTTTATTGGGAAATCATAAGGTCAAATCCCATAACAAATCCCAGGACAGCACTTCTGCTAGCCTCCCCCCAGCCCTCACATGGCACCTTCCAAGAACAGCACTTCAGAACCACCGGTGAACCACTACACATGCCCTGGCAGTGTGTAGAACAGCAGGAGACTGTCACTATGGAAACGGGAGATGCCTGTGAGCCATAGAAGTGAAAATCGGCCTTCTTTCTCACTAATGGTAAATGCCATGCGTGTGCCTGTGAAGCAGAAGGCACTTTACCCACCACAGCCACTTAAGAAGTACAACCCAGGCAGACGAGGTCGCATGCACAACTACAGGGATGCCCCAGAAAAGCATCACAACGTATACATGTGGCATTCATTAGACAAACAGCATACACATCCTGCAATGCTGAGACACGTTAGGCGAGCAGGCAGGAGAGATGTGAGCAATGACCTTTTCACCTAGGTCGCCAGCAAGAATAAAGTGAAAGTCTGTTGTGGGGAACATTTCCCAATTGGCACAATTAGGCTGCAGACTCTTGCCTTTAAAAGGCGGCACTGTGTCATGTGGGCCCAGCTGAAGATGCAGTAGAAAAGGGCTCCTGGAGATGCACTACACTGCAGAGCTTGGGTGCAGCCCTAATTTAACACACATGATACAAATAATCAGGCCCTTCAGTAGCATCTCGAATTTAGAACCAACTTAGCTTCAACATAGCTGGTTCTAATATTGAGATGCTACTAAAAGAACTATCTGTATCAGGTGTGTCAAATTAGAGCTGCGTATTAGTTGTGCTGAGGTTGGGCAACCCTGCAGTAGAAGGTTCCACAAGAGAAGGTCACCTCAGGTGAATAGTCCAGTGTGACCCCCCCCCCGTGGGTACCTGACATGGCCTGTTCCATGTAACATCCATGCAAAGCATGATGGGACAAGACGAAAACACCATGACTGCAGCTGCAGGGTGAACTGAAGGGCTCACCTGCTTTCTGTGTCATCACAGACATGAGGGTCATGAGTCTGTAGCTTAGTCTGGGAGAAGGCTATTATCAGAATGTTGCCTGAAATGGCTGTGAAGTGACAGGCACAAATTGGGTCAGATTGAGCCTTCCACCAGGCCCTGTCACAAAACACAAATGTACAGAATTACATCCCACCATACTACGGGGTCCCAAGGAAGAATAACCTAGCCATAAGAGGCCGACCACTGAGCTTCTGTTGCCATAGAAACAATGCCAACCCTCACCTGTGCCGCAACTTGAATATCTCACCTGTCATCTGTCAGGGAGAGGCTGCTGCAGAGAGTTGCTGCAGCAAATGCACTCTGCACAAATGCATCATCGTGGTTACTGTAGCTGCACTGGCCATTATGTAGATTGTGATCCTCCCAGCTTTTCAGAATACTACAGCAGCTGCTGTTACTGTTAAGGGCGGGGGGAATAAGTGTGGTCCAGAATAGCTAATGAGTGCTGGTGCAAACGTACGGAGCCCAAGAACACCCCAAGAGAAGTGGTCAGGAGGAACAGGCAGCACAGAGACTGGTGTGGGGGGGGGGGGGGGATGAAGGACTATGACAAATCAAATGGTACCAAAGGAAGCACAACAAGGCACCAGGGTGCTGAGCTGAAAGACCAGGCATGCTCTGCATCCTAATGAGAGCAGACACCACTGCAGAACACCAGACCACCACAAGGTGGCCCTCACAACACAGCAGGAGACTAATATGATGGTGTACCTCTGACCCATGCCCAATGCCTACACCTATGCCAGTACACACAAGTCCAAGCCAGTTAGTAATTAACCGTATACCATGATAGGGTACTTTAAAGCCCCCCTCCTCTCTGTACGACAGCCCTCATTGTCACAGCACCCAAAAACCAACCAGTCTTGAAGCAAGTACTTCTTCGATCCTGAATAAACAAGGCAGTCATAATAGGCCTCAGCAGGTTTTGTAAGCTTAGCCTCATGCATTAACCCCTAGCCTGACATCGCTGTCTCTCGCCTCCAGGAGGCGCCTGTGTCTATTTATAAAACCGCATGCGAAAAATGTGACCCGCAAACCATCTGTGCAATTCCACACATCCACACAAGTGACTCAGCCAGTCTTTCTGGGGTCTCCTCTGTATGAGGGTGCCTCTATTATACGATTTTGGAAGAGGCTGCACCTGCCGCTTGCCTACGTAACGAGAACGTTGAACAAAACAATCTTTTGTATTTAAAAGTCATATGCCAAGCTACCTACGGTTTCCAAGGTTACAGCTGGTAAACAGCATATGGGAAAAGCCTGCTGCATGAACTGATACATACAAGGCAAGGCCTCTGTGTATCAGTAAGTAAAAGCAGACAAGTGGGTAGCTGTGTGTGTGTGTGTGTGTGTGTGTGTGTGTGTGCGTGCAGGCGCATCTTGCAAGAGGCTTTCCCTCCACACACTGCAACAGACAACCCTCGCATCCCATTGGCTAATCTGGTTAGACAGCCACACCGTGATTGGTCCTTGACCAGCTGCAGAGCAGCAAGCTGCGAGCTTTACTCAGCAATAAAGATGGTGTGTCATTTTTCTACATCCACCCTCCCTTTCTCGCACTCTTTTTCTCTTGCCTACGCCCCCCCATGACATACAAAGACGTGGAATTCCTCTGCCCCTCTGCACCAAAATGCAGGTCTGGATTGGATTGAGACTCGCACAGCACGGCTCTGCGTGGCAGATGACAAACGCCCAGCCCTCACTCCCTTTAGGATCTATGTCGGAAACTACAGACACCACCACAGACAGTCCCTGTTTTATCACAGACGGCAGGAGGCTGGGAGGGGGGGGGGGAGGGCTTCCCCCGTTACCAACGTAATGGAGGAAACAGACACATGGCGAACTGGCAAAGGCATCTGCGTTCCCACTGCCGCCCGCCGGGTGCGAGTGGCAGCAGTTGAGGCTCCGGGGGCCACCCACTAGACTGGCCCAGAAACATGCACTTCCCCTCCACCCAACCTTGCCCTCCAGAACCAGCTTCCCACATGGGTCCTGAATGTGAAAAATTAACATTACTAGTACTGGCCTGGATAACCATTAACTCGATAAACTGAAGTGGCGAAAGACAAAAAATGAAAACGCGAAAGGAAAAAAAACAGACTTGAATATTCTACCAGTGGCATGTGTTGGATTTGTCATTTTAATCCGCATTTGGCAATAGATTCACTAGGATTTATTATAAATAAATAACAGATACCACATTATGATCTAAGATTCATATAAACCAAAGCATGTGTTTGTGTGTGCATATGAAAGCGAGGGCTTAGAAATTAAATCAATGCAACATATCACCATATGAATTTACTGACTAGTGTTACAAGCTTCCAACTATAAAGCTCAGGCCAGACCTTTCTGTAGGCTGTGGATGCAAACCCATCAGGTCTAAGCCAATCTGATACAAGTCCCACACCGCTCTGGAATGAAGGACCACAGGCTTGTCAGACAGCAATCTTAATGACATTAATCCCAGACTTGTAAGAATTGTGGTCTCAGGCAAAAATCTAAGCATATGGCAGATGTGTATAAGTATATCTCTCAAAGGCTTATGAGTACCGCATGGCCAGAGGAAATCAAACAAGTCCTTCTACATGTATGAAAGTTTCAGAAGGAGACACATCGGAACCATTCAAGGTGCAGAGACGTGATTTTGTAACACCAGTCCAGGATCTCCCTGGACTGTTTAAGAGAAGATACATGAGCTCAGTGCCACCAGCAAAAAGGATGCCATTACAAAGATGTTGCAAAAGTGTGAAACTGCAGGCAGGGAATGGGCACCCCGCCAACGGCCATGACCTGCTTGCGAACACCTCTCTCACACAGCTGATGCTTTGAGACAGTGGCCCGCACCTAGACATGAAGCCGAAGACGGCCTCCGGTGTCTGGGATGGTGGGAGGGGCTAGTAGAAGTAGGGCTGCAGTCGCACGCTGGCGGACCCCCTGAGAAAGGATGAGGCGCCCTCCTGCGGGCAGAGTGGGGCTCCACCTCCTGACTTGCGCTATTGGTTGGACCTGATCTGCAGCAAAGTAATACCTTACGGGCCTCAGGGGAGAGCTGCAGAAAGCTACATACAGGAACAGTCATTCAGAGGACATAAAACTCAATGAAAGCTAATAATAAACACTTCATTATCATAGACGTCTTAAAGTAGAAGAGAAACAAGTACTTACACATTTCACAAATCTAAAACTTTGTTTACTGGCAAAGCAGCACAAAAGGTACTATCCAGTCCCCACTGAAGGCACTGCTCCGGTGCAAACAACCATAATGCATCAATACTTGTCAAAGCACAGTGCCATATCAGACACACCAAACCCAAACACTGCAGCCAAGAATCCATACTCAATGAGAATACGTAGAAAATGTTATAATTTAATAAAACTTTAATAGATCTGTTAATTTAGCTCTCAGGTTTCTTTGCTGAACAATACAGCATTTTAGGGATTTACAATTTGCCTTGCAAAAAGCACCCTTTACAAGTATCAGAAGTAACGAATTGCATGAGAATTATGGGTCACTGTTGACTGAAAGGCATACTAGCATTTACCACGACAAGTTAACACCACACACTAGTTTAAAATATTTTTCTTTAAATATACTGAGCCTTTGCACAAATCAACTTTCTTCAATGCCAAGAGAATCCT
Organism: Stomatorhinus walkeri; assembly: GCA_026784285.1. NCBI lineage: Eukaryota > Metazoa > Chordata > Actinopteri > Osteoglossiformes > Mormyridae > Stomatorhinus > Stomatorhinus walkeri. The sequence goes on from JAODUD010000127.1 coordinate 22,287,246, forward strand.
TTGCAAAACACCACACATTGCTCATTGTGTGAATACAGTGGATTGATTTCACACCATACTATATGAACAAAACAGCAAGCAAGTGCGAGTTCAGGGTCCGGTCTTTTAAAGATACCACACGCAGCCCAAATTCCACCATATAGCACAGCTATCACTGCACCAGACCACTGCAATAAAATTTCAGCAAGCTTGCTGTCTTGGCTGGGAGCCCAGTCCAGTTGGGAGCAAGACATCCACAACACAGGTCCGAATGGAAACGACAGCAAACACACATGCAAGCACACAGTGAGGCAGTCCGACAACTGCCGTCCAGGCCGAGTAAACGCCATATGCTGCCACTACCAGAAACAGAGCCAGTGCTGCCCGCAACAGATGGGCATGCTGATGGCGGGCAGTGAAAACGAGCACTCTGGTCTCACGGTGCCTTTCTGCACATGCAGATCGGACCCTGAGTAGCTCACGGCTGGCACCCCCCCCCCCCCTCTCCAATCATCATCTCCCCTACTTACCACGCAGCAATTCTCACAGAGTAATCTGCGTGGATGGAGCATGCATTAAAGATGACGGATGCAGCAAGAGGCAGGCAGGCAGGCAGAGGGAGCACCCCTACGATATGGCATGCGGAGAGACCTTGCTATGCAGAAGCAGCAGCAGCAGTAATGGCAGTAGAGGTAGCACAAGTAGCAAGAGGAGGATGAAGAGGAGGAGGAGAGAACCTCAGTAAGAGACAGAAGCACTCTAAGGAAAGAAGGCTGAACCGCAATGGCTCTCTGCACTCCACGGGCTCGTCAAGCAGACACACACACACACACACACATACAAACAGGCAGGGACAGGTAGGAAAAAGCAGCAGAATAACAACTTGCAGACCATGCCATAGTACCCACTTCTGTCCGTCGGCAACAACTGCAGCGGCGATCCCGGCAGGCAGAGAGCGCAGGAGGATGAGGAAAAGGCCGGGTGTGGGAAGGGAGGGGGGGCGCACTCCCCGTGATATGTCTGGAGAGGAGAGCAGAAGGGGAGTGAGCCACAGGGACGGTACCCAGGGTGTCCAGCCTGCACCTGCTGCGGTCCTGAGTCCCTGTGTCTGCCTGTCTGTGCACTGCTAGCGATGAGCATGTGTGTGAGTGTATGAAAGAGGAAAAGAGGGAGAGGGAGGGTTTGAGAGGGAGAGAGAGAGAGAGAGAGAGAGAGAGAGAGAGAGAGAGAGAGAGAGAGAGAGAGAGAGAGAGAGAGAGAG
>JAODUD010000127.1:22288585-22306477 GCA_026784285.1 Stomatorhinus walkeri
ATTAGAGGGAGAGGGTGGGTTTGAGAGTGAGAGAGAGAGAGAGAGAGAGAGAGAGAGAGAGAGAGAGAGAGAGAAAGAGAGCGCCTGAGAGAGAGAGATACAGAGAGACAGAGAGGCAGAGGGAGAAAGAAAACCTGGGAAGTAAGTGAGAATCACTGAGCAGCGCAAATTTATAAAAAGCAGCACCCCCCCCGACACACACACACACAAACAAAATAATGTGCACAAATACACATGCCTCTTTTCTTTGCATTGTCAGTGGCTGAGTAACCATGCAGGAGGGAAAAAGACGACTGAAAAATGCACACACAGAGGGAGACAGAAATCAAGAAGGAAGAGATGGAGGAAGGGCAAGGGAAGAAGGGGATGTTTCCCTAATTTTTAATTTAATGATAGACATCAAATCATAGCTGCTCTTTTTCACATGTAGGGGGAAGACCTCCATTGGGGAGGGTTTTCTGAAACACCAGGGGATGATGCTGCACAATTACTGCAGCACAAATAAACAGATAAATAACCTCCAGCGGCACTCAAAGCCTGACACTGCAAGTTTCCCACAGCACTGCAGAAAGTGGGGAAAAGGCCAAGCGGCAGCAGTACGTCACAGATTCGGAGTCCCGCCTACCATGTGATCGCATGAACAGTTAAAGAGATCTCCTGCAGGCATAAAGGCTCACAGCGCCAAAGACCATCTGCCATGATGCCACAGGGGGCCCAAAGGGAGCCAGAGCTTTACCAACCTACCCCCCAAATAAAAAAAAAAATACAAAGAGCGCCCTCCAATGGTGGAAATGTTGATGAGGATCGTGAAATCCACCAGAGTCACTGGAAGAACAAATTCACATCCAACCTCAACGACAAAACTGTTGTCCAAGGAAGAAAGCTATGCTGATGTACCTTTAAGGAAGATACTTGGCTGAAACTGCTTAAGAGATTTACATCCATGCCAAAAATAGGTGCAGCATAAAGCTAAGCAGTTACGGTCTGTCTAAGAACTGCTAGGCAACAAAACAATAAACATTAAGGCACTATGGCTTTTAACATGATTCTGCATGGAAATGACTTAACTGAAGACATATCCATTCTCATGTAAAACTAGAGGTATCAGTAAGCTTTAAAAATAATCAATAGCCACACAAGTTAACCAAAAAGATCTAGAAAAGTTCATCTACGTAATGGATTTTTTTGGTTTCTTATGTACAGTACACATTACTTCAGACAGAGTCTTGCGATTGATGGTGAATTACACGAACCAAACAGCATCTAATTAAAGCTGTTTGCAGGGCAACATTTTTATTGTAATGAGGTCACCGTGCAATTATGTCAAAATAACCCCAACAGGCAAAATGAGTCAAAAACAAATAGCCACACTGAATATATGACATTATGCGCCTCCCCACCCCACCCCACTGTTGCTAGTTGATACGCTTTAGGGTAGCCTTGTTGGAAGGGGCCTTGGACAACCACAAACTAACGTGACTTTACTGTATTATTAAAAGTCTGCTCATAGCAGAGGACAGGCTTATCAAATAGTCACTCACAAACAGATATCAGAACAGTTTTAATAAACGTGCCATCATGTCACAGGCAATGAGTATTAGTCACCCTCTGAGGACTCCGACAGCAGTAGGTCCAAGAGCAGACCTCATCTAATGGGCCCAAATAATACATCCTGTAAGCTGGGTGGCCATTTCTACACACAAAAATATTCCAAGAAGTGTATACAGTGGGTATTGATTAAAATCACTGGGCAAGCAGTTTATTCCAGTCAGTTGGAATTACTTTCTCACTCGAAGCCCAAGCTCTCTGAGGATGATGAGGGGGCAACAATATCGCAGTACAATAACATGCACAGTCAGAATTAGCAACTCAGCACACTCTTCAGGACAGGCTGCGGCATGACAGGGTTCCCGTCACATTTAACATCACCGTCCATTGATGTCCAAGGAGAGGGAGGTAAGCCTCTCCTAATGTGTATGTGGAGGAACACTATTGTTTTTCAGCATTGATTTCTTTTTGACATACTGAAGACGGTCACAAATGAAAATCCATTCACAATTTCACAACACGTAGGTGGAAAGGCATACCAGATGGAGGAGTACATGCAGGAAAAACACCACAGTGAAGTAGCAGGTTCGGCTATGCGTCTCTGTACCATATAAGAAACCATAAGTAAGGAATTATAAATCATTTCTTGCTCATAATGATTCAGCAATTTATAATCATCCATCATTTGAGAGTGAATATGATTAAATGTATAGTTGCTTAAACACTTCTGCCTTGGCATTACGGGTTTTTCAGTAATTTTATGTGTATAACAGAGCTGCCAACTGAAGCATGGGGGGGGGGGGGCAAGAAAAACGCTGCCGTGAGAATGAATTAACCTGATCATGAAGATGTTCATATTGGGTAACACTGATGGCCAGTTAAAAGGACTAACCTGTACTAAGATTAGCTGACTTAGGACTATTTTGATTAAAAGAAAAAAGAATTTATCCTCGTTCATATTTCCTCCAACATCTCCCTTGCTCCCTCGGTCTTCACAATGGATAGGATCATAACAAGTAGGATTTTATTTCCAGTTTACTCAGGCTAACGTTAAAAAGACTGACTCACCAACAAAAGGGTGATTAACAAGCAAGGGGTAAGAATTGTACTGTAGTTCAGCAGTGCTCATCTTAGACTTCAGGAGGGAGTAGAGGGATGGACAATCGCAAGAGGCAAACTGTCTTACTAAACTTACAAACTTAACTTACTGACCAGCTTCAGAATAAAAAGGGATTAGATTCTTCAGTGAATTAGAAGAAGAGAGACTCTGATCTCTAGCTCCAAATTGGATGTGCTTTACTTCTCAGGTGGAACTCACCTACTCTTATGATGTGATTCATCCAGGCTGTTCAGCTGGTGGTTAAAAACAGCATTGTTGAATTCAAAACCATTGCTCGTGAGACCATGAAAATGCACTGCGTGGGGAGAACAGCAGAACTTGCATTTGTCCCCTCAGCACTACCAGCCACCCTGAACCATCCTAATCGCACTGCTCTACCTCTGAAATGCAGCCGGGTGCCATATGCAATGTCATTTGCTCTCATGGCTTATCAGTGCATAAATCAATTTACACACAGATGAAAAATAAGGGCCCACACGTGTTTGTTTTTAAGTAAACCCCAAGTACTAGCTGCACCCTGGACACTGTGGAACAGAACTAACTGCACCGCCATTTACAATCTGATAAGATGCACTCGCCCATCTCTCCACCAGTCGCATTAGCATCACCTCCACTGCAGCACCTCAACAGACAGGCAGAAGAGAGAGCCTTCCTCAACCCCCCCCCCCCCTGTCCTCCCAACAGTCATACTGCACCAGTGCACCTTGGCGCAAGGCTAGAATTCAGGCCTCAACTACACCACCATTTCTAAGATAAGGCTTTACAGACTCTGACAGGGCACTCATTGAGGCCACCACGACAGACTCCGCAGGTCACATTTCATGCTTGTCCACCCATGTTCATCGGCCTCCTGCTTGCACTGACAAGAGACAGAAATAGGCCAGAGACACACCAATAAAACAAAACAGAGGACCCCTCCCACCATCCAAAGGGAACACTGCTGAGATTCATTTATCCTAGGTGGTTGAACAGAAACGTACGTGCAAGTTCTGTGGAGAACAAAGCCATCCTGCAAAATCATTTTTCTATTAACAAATAAGGGTTTGAAATTAAAAATATCTATATGCGCGCCACAGTATAATGTCCCATATCATTCAAACTAGAGCATTCTCTTACAGTGTTTGAGCCATCTGCTACAAAGTTTCTCTGGGGGGTGCAAGTCATTACAGAGCACTGCAGTTAATTCCACTCCCATTCCCTTTCCAGTGACCGCAACGATTAATCTAGCGAATGCAGCAACCAGAAAAGTCAGTCAGTGCCAGAACATTTCCTGGAGATAATAAGACAGCTGTTCCAGAAATGGCTACACCTGGGCTTTTCAGATCTGACCACAGAGAATTGTTATCTGGTATTGGGACTTTACATCTCCACTACACAGTAGCAAACTACCAAAGTTAATCAAGATACAACCTAGTTTATTTTAGCTGTATTATCTAGGGTAGTGTCATAAAAGGATAAATCCACCAGTAAAAAAAGAAAACTATTAATGTGACCAATTAGGCTTCCTGAAAGATATGACACATTTTAAGGGGAGAATGGCAGAAGATTAAACTGAAGGCCATCAACTAATAAGACTGTGCTGCATGCGGAAGTGTAGATGCACATTGTGGTCATTTACTATGTAAATTTAGTCACTCACAGAACTTAATCGAGGTCTTCCCAGAATGACCTGAGTCACTTCCACCCCTCAAGTGCAAACATCCAGGGTCTCCCACCATCAATCTAGATGCAGATTAATGCAACAAATGGATGTACTTTCACTTTCTTCTCCAGCACGAGCCACGTTAGTAGCCAGGGCAACCCAAGATGCACCATTAGACCGCCAAAGGTCAGTAAGCACCACCTGCGCCTGCCTGTCTTTCCACTAGCTGGGCACCTTAAAGCACAGTCATTCAAGGGCATTCACTGGCCGCTAGCAGTTCCGACTCGCCTTACGCATTAACGCACTTATTCTAAACACACTATGGCACAAATTCCTGAGTGGAGCATGGCCACAGCCTAGAAGCACATGTGGGAGAGATCAAGATTTGCAAAGTCCATGCCAACCTGCCTCAGTGAAAAATGTGCTGAATACTTTGGTCAGATCATAGACCCTTACTTAGGTAGAGATAGTAAAATGAAAAAGAAAATGGAAGAAAAAAAATTTTTTAATGCAGGACTAAAGCAGTTTTGCCTTAAATACGTGTAACCTGCAAATACTACCTATCATGAAACATGAGTGGGGGGAGGGAAAGAGAGGGGTGGGGTGGGGGACATGGCTGTGGATGGAAACTGAGTTGGGTGGACAATAAGAACAAAATGTCATATCATTAAAGATTTAACAAATAACCAGCAAGTCTCGCAAAAACACTCCATGCGGCATTATGATAAGCTTCATTATTACTGAACATATAAAAAATGGACTCATAGAAAAGCACTTTTTTAATGTTAAAGTTTCAAAAGTTCATGTACAAATGAACATTTATTACTTCAGTCAATAACTACACACATTCCAACAAATACAAACAAATAATGGATAAATAAACATATTAAATTATAAATGTAAGGCCTACATTTTCTGCATCAGTAAGTGTTTGCTTCCGTTTGGTTACTTCAGAATGTGTGGAAGATGCTGTGGTCAAGGATGATGTGGTCGCATACAGACATAGCCAGATATTGCGTGTCTTTTTGGAACCAATTCTACCTCATCAGCCCTGCTGCACAATCTATTTATTTGACAGTGTAGTCGACCCTTCTATGTACCATTTAGTATGTGACAAGTATGATATTTTTGCAGTCAAATGATATACAAGGTTCGTTTTTTCATCTTAGCTAACTGGTTAAAAAGGGTCAATTTAGCTCTAGCTACTAAATTGAGATTGTCAATTATCTGTCTCAGTCAAAGAAGTGAGATACACAGACAGTACTGAGATGTTAAGCAGACTGAAATTGCTTTGTTTCACATCAGGCAGTTTTTGTAGTACTGTTGCAGCTTCTGAACACTTCGACATCACGTAACAGGTGCTTGCCGGTTTGTTCCGTCATTATAAGTATTAAACAGTGCACCTGTAACTGGGCATTCACTGGAGGCTCCTAGTTGACTCCTTGACAGCATATATCTTTGTAATGTGCCATTTTCCTTACCTGTATGTCGATTTGGACAATAATGTTTGCTAAATAAGAGTAAAGGTTAGTGGAAAATGTTAGCTGGAAAACTATTTGATCGCCTCATAAAACTGGTCATAAGCAGTTAAACACACAGCCCAAAAGCTGGTCTAAACCTCCAAACCTCTTCAGGTCTAGCAACAAACATGACCATACCATTCAGTATGCCCATGGGGCACAAGTAATAAGGCCATTACCTACCTGTCATTAAAGTGTCACTACCTATCATGCAGGAATCAAAGATTCCAATTTCCACAACATAATGCAACCTGATACAACTGAGTGACTGATATATATTCATGACTCATTTCCTTCCATTTTAAGGAGGAAAAAGTTCAAGTTCACCTCAAGACCAATGCCTGCACTGATCAACCAGAACTCAAGGCAGGATGACATTGGGAAATATGAAGCTTCCATCTAATTCCAGATTCAGATCTATATGCACAGAACCAAGGTCCTCATCAATTAATCTTAACGCGTCCACCCATAACTTCATCTTTCAGCCACTTACCCCAATTTGGCAGAACAGAACACATCATGAATGGTATGACAGTAATCATCAAATAAGCATATTAGGGATGGTCACAACAGACTTGGTCAAATCTTATTAGTAACAACCTGAGTAGTAGTTTGAAGCTGACGTTCTCCATCACTGTCCACAGTGCTCCAGAGAGTCTGCTATACTGAGAGAGATCTTCATACATGCACCTTGCAATTCTGCTGATCATAAGCTACTGTGAAGAAAAGTGGACAAGCTGTCCATGAATCCACTCTTCCCTTCCTTTACCCATCTAGCTGAAAAGGCTTTCAGAAACCATTTGTAATCACTCTCCAATTTATATCTCCCAAAATAGAAATTTGGTTCCTGCCAGCATGCATTAGAGGAACCAATTCTACCTGCATCATATTTTTAACAAATTTCTCTGTTAAAAGCCTGTTACGGTGCAGGTTTGAAACGCTGAGAACTTTCATCTGTTACAGTTACAAACCAGGCAGCATAAGAGCAGCCTGAGAAATGCAGGGCAATCTCCGGACAGTCTCCAGTTTAGAGGCTGATAAAATATCATTTAGCCGCGTGAAAAAAATATCAATTTTAGTACTGCCGCGATTATTCAACATAGTTGAAAGACGTAGATTCAGAAAGTGTCGACATCAATATTTTATAATTGACTCATCGTTTTAAAAAATATTTTAATGAAATTATCATTATGATTCTAAAACACATCAATTCATTATAACAAATGTTTTCCTTTAAAATAACTACATCATTATGGAAGTAGTTCAGATTATGAGAAAACAAAAAGGTGGTTTTACACCGTGAAAAGTCCGGTGGCGTACTACACAGGCAGTAACAATAGGGATGCACCGAAACGAAAATTCTTGGCCGAAACCGAAAACCAAAAAAAGAAGAAACCGAAACACCGAAAGAAATTATGCCAATAATTAGTACCATTGGAGTTATGGCTATGACTGTGTACTAACCTTACTAAAATCAAGGCATTACAATTGCATAAATTAATATTAAAGTTTCAAAGAATAAATCAGTTACAAATTATGAAAATATTTATTTTCCTTTTCTGTGCTGCTTAACTCTCATATCCAGCATGGCGATCGGGATGTTTGGATTTCAGGTGATAAATTAAACCTGACGTGGAGAAAGTCTTTGCAGACGCACCCTCTCTTGAAATTTCGGTATGACATGTTTTGCAAATCGCTATCCGTGGGTCTTTCTCAGATATATTTAAATACGTCCACACCGCAGACATGCTGCTTCAGACAAGCACGAGCAGGCCCGGTTTCTGTATGCGTCATCACAACATACTGTTTCGGTGATAAAAATGTTTTATTTTGGCCCAAAAGTGCATTTTCGGTTTTCGGCCGAAAATTTTCGGTGGTCGAATATTCGGTGCATCCCTAAGTAACACTATGCGCCAGAGCTTTTTAACATTTTTTTCGTCCTTGTAGCCGCTAAAACACTCATTAAGCATGTAACGATGAATCACAAATCGGTTAAAAATCGATGTAAACATATGACGATTTAAACCGGCTGATGTGGAATCGCTACTTTAGGAGTACTTCACAGTACTTTAACAGGAAAAGCTGGTGTAATACATCATTTGATTTCACCATGTCAGATGTCACTGCCTATTCACCTCGACGTTGTACATTAGTTTTTGGTTTTGACCGAACGCGAGATGGCGAGCGAAACTGAAATTGAGGATACACCGCGGGGTGGCACGGTGGTTAGTGCTGCCGCCTCACAGCAAGACGGTCCCGTTTTCGGTCCCGGGTGCTTTCTGTGTGGAGTTCGCATGCTCTCCCCGTTTTCCTCCCACGTTCCAAAAGCGTGCAGGGTAGGTTGATTGGTGAGTCTAAATTGGCCCTGTAGTTGAGTGAGTGTGTGCACCCCCACGACCCCAGTTGGGATTAAGCAGTTTCAGAAAATGGATGGAGGCACCACCCGATCTTAAATCGGCAGTGTGGCAGCATTTTAGCTTTCCAGTGATCACAAACGAAAACGGCGAGAAAAACACAGCTAATAAAAACAGCATGCAGACATTGTAAAAGACTGATAACATACACAAATAGCAGAATGAATATGCATCAGCATGTCCACCGGCACCACAGTGAGCTGAACGAAGTTTATTAAAAGGGCAAACCACGCTAAAAAGCTGCACATGCAAGCCTTAGTTTATTTATTTGAAGATGTTTTTTTATTTATCTTGATTTGAGATTTTTTTTAAAACAGTATTTTATTCAATTTCAGTTACATTGTTAAGAAGAGAACACGTTGTGCACAGCTAAGAAAGATAAAGGAATTTTTTGTCTGCAGCTCATTCTGCTAAAAAAATCGTGAGAAAATCGTATCGTAAACTCAGAATCGTAAATTGTATCGAATCGTGAGCTGAGTGTATCGTTACACTCATCATTAAAAGCCATGTTGTCTGCCTGCTACCTTAAAATCTCCACTAAATAAGTGTTTCAGAAAATGTTTAGGCTAAAATCTAGTCTTATTCTATGTGGATTGACACCGCCAGTGTGTGTTCATCCAAATTGGGCTTGCAGGGATCAGTGTCATCATAAACTAAAACAAAAATAGAAACTAAAAGAAAATTATTTGTGAGCTGAAATAAAAATGAAACTATATTTACAAACAAGCAAAAAAAGTGTCGGACAGCAATGTTTAAAGTCATGTTATGGTATCTTAAACAATTAACTTGTTTTGCAATGTTAATGCTAGCATGCTGTGCCCGTTTGTTTTTAAAACAGGTCTGGATTGATCACACATTACTGAAAGTCTTAAATGCAGACTGAATAAAGACAAAATGGAATCCAATTAGGCACTTGTGAATTGAATTGTGAGATCTGGGCCAAGCCCTAAACAATACCCATATGATCCTAAAAGATTCTAATATATGTATTGGCACATATCCAAGTTAAAGTTGTTCTGAAACATGGCATGTGAGTTTTAGACCTGGCAGTTTGAATTTTCCAATATTGCTTTAAATGAGACAGGTTAGTTTTGTTTTTAAGGAACTATACCCATATGTCCCTCAAATAAAAAAGATTGTTATACAAGCCTTTGGCCTTTCTTTAGTGATTTTCACAATGTTTCAAGTGAAACTTCGTAGTGTTTAACTTAGAGCTATTTAAAACATCTCTCCAAATAAGTTAAGTTGGAAAATGTAGTTAAGGACACAGACTTAATGGGTGTGAAGGTTGCAATATGAAACACTGCACTAAATCGAAATGCCTTTATTTGAACTTCATCATAAAAAAAAACTATCATTACCAAGAAGTTAAACCAAAGTGTCCTCTCTCAAAAATGTAAAAATGTATCAGACTAGTGAAAAAAAATGAGTTTCTACACAGTTCGTTACATGATAGTGAATTTCAAAGGCAGTGAAATTTTCAAACACATTTAAAAAGAAAGTATTTGTTTTTATTTATTCCATAAAAGCACTTTGCCGTTCGTGGCGTTTTTACCCATTACTGCCGCTCCACACGGTTTGTACGAAGGCTTGTTTTCTTTTGCACCAAACGTACAACTTGTAAATATGTCAGGACATTTTCCCCACCTAAAGCAGACTGTGGCACAGTCATAGCAGCAAAACAGTTCGCAGACAGACTTCACAAAGCTACACAGTTTCTACTTGTCAAACACATGCACACATTAGAAGCCAGGTAGAGCAACATTATCCAGTCTTGTGTAACTACAATTAGCTCTAAATATACTACTTCTGAATGGAACTACTGAAATTCATTGTTCCCTGTTATTTTTTTAATTGTTGACATCAGTACATCTCCTTTATTATTGTCTCAGTTTTGTCAGTGAAAAATCATTGACGACAGAATTTTCATCATGGTTTTCATCAATGAAATTAACATTGGTTACCCACCTTTGTGGTAAATTCATGCCCCCCTAGCAGGCACACCCCACCAGTTTGGGAACCTCTGCCTTAGTTTGCACTTTTGTCTACCTATTATAAGTATTAAGAATGATCACATTCAGTGAGCAAGGTCTGTTCTCTAAGCATAGCCCACCTGCCTCCTCACCTTACAGTAAATACAGCAGCTAGACTGCTATAATCACAAGGGTGCAGCTGTGAAAAGGTCAGACAGTTCATGCCAAGCACAGCTACAGTGTCATCCCATTTTCGGTGAGAAATGTTGTTTCTAAGAAAAGCACTATATTTTCCATTAGCCAACAGTCTTTTGATAAAGTCCTTCCTGGGTCGATGTGAAGAGTGGAAAAATAAACATAAAAAAGTACCTGTCGTTAAAGGATACCATCTTGTGTTCTGCAGAGCCTCATTTGCGTGCATAAAACAGGCAAGTGAATGAAGTGCATTTAGATATACACCCACGATTGCAACTATGTTGCAGCCAATACTGAAAGTAAAGGAAGTACCCAAAGTCAGCTATGTGTCAGTCCAGGCCTACACAAACACTGTAGACTGACCGAAGGCATAATGGTACCACAAATCATTACGGATCACCACAGCGGTTTAACCACAAGTTTTAAAAATTAAAAGAGGCATTTTAGCTGAACGGTGCCGGAGTTCACCAGGAAATATGGTCTCATTTACAACCTGACCCGAAGCTTCATGCAAGATCTACCCGTGTCTGACCACTATAATTTCCTGCGACAAAGTTATGCAGCAAAACTAGCAATTACAAAAGTGCAGCCATAGTGCAAATATAAAAATGCCCCAAAAAGGGACACCCTGAACTCTGATACTTCCTGCCCCTAATCAATTAAATGGTCAGACTTCTGCACAACAATCATACAACCCGTCTGAAACCTTTGCAAGCAAATGTGTCGAGCTTTCATAAAACCCAGCAATGCTCAGCAATTCAAAAGAACTACTCGGCAGCATCTGTTCCTTTGCTTTTAAGCAGGCCTGATAATTTTATCATTAGTACACTCTGGAATTTCACCTTTGACAGCACTGATACTCCACACAAAAAACAACAGAAATCAAGAATAAGGGTGGTGCAAGATTCAGTTTGTCAGTTGTTAAACCATAAATTCATCCATCCAGACATCTTCTGTTACTGCCTATACTATTCAGGGTCATAGAGGGTCCAGAGCCTATCCCAGAGCGCAGGGCAACAATTTCACCTTTTCGTGATGTGGTAACTTAAATTACAATTTATTCATTCTGTGAAACGCAAAAAAAAAAACACTTTGCTATATTTTATATGTTGTGAATAACATTATTAGCCAAGGTCTGATATTGGAGGCCAGAAAACAGCCTGGAATATGTTGAATTTCAGGAATTTATCACATTCTTCATTTCGGAAGACAGTCCTCATTGAATAAAATGCTTATTCTTTTTTGCTTCTGCTGTCATTTACTCATCAATGTTATTAAAACAAAATTTAATGACCCCTACTAATACACTGCAATAATGGAAACAATGGCAATTTACTAACACAGTGGAATCCGCTTATACTGATCACGTCTGTCTGGGGGAAATTGATGACTATAAGCAGATGATCAGTATTTTTTTCCTTTTTGTTTATGACTCATTACATCTCTCTTGACTGACTGGAATTGTGTGTTTCTGTGATAGGCTGATGTATGCCATCAATAACTGTTCTTTATTGACGGTTTATCAAAGTTTCTCATTTTCATATTATTTAAATTTAATATGATGGAAAACCGATATGTCATTTTTATTGCTCACCTCTACCCAGTCATTAATTTTTCTAGACCGGGGAATTTTCCCAGGTGGTAATTGGGATCGCGTTTGAGTAGTGGCTCGTTATGGACCATACCGCGTTTCCCTGCCATTTTCACATTTTCCTGCCACTTACATTAAGTTCACACTACACAATTTTAGCCCCAATTTTCTCCTCGGCAACAGTTTTTGGACACTGCAGACAAAAACCCCAGACCAGAGGCAAATCAGTGTTCACTCAACGCTGGCAAATCTGCACTCAATCGCTATTTGAGAACAACGGCCATCAAATATTTAGCAGGTTAAATATCTGGACCTTTTGCCAACTGAATCTTGTCGTGTGAAAAGTGTTGCGACCCGATTGTGACTGGAGAATGAGTGTGCAAGACACAGGGTGAGGGAAAACAGAGAGTTGTTTAATAAGGTGTAAAAAGCTGAATTTGTTTAATGACTGTTCTTAGTGGTCAGGGAAGAGGTATTCAGTAAATGTTTATGGTTTCAGGAATGGTTATTTTTATATTCCAAGTCACTACAGACTCAAGGTAGTAATAGCATTTACTGAGATTCCTGTGTAAACAAGGGTTAATTTGCCATCCGTTTCTAAATGTAGATCACATTTTGTTATTTGATCAAAGTGTTAACAACTTGACACTAATTGGATAATTGTAATTTCCCCATGAAATTTCTCTCGTGTGTTTGTGACTAAACATGGTCTGAAGACCAGACAGATTCATCACTGATTGCTCCTCATAAAACCTTGCAGTGTGTGTCACTGATCAGTTAATTACTGTGTAAACCCACAACGACTTAAAGATTTGCAATTGCAAAATCACAAGTTGCGCAGTGTGAACAGTACAGCAAGCAGATGAGTTAGAAAGTTGAAAGTAGTGTTAACTTCACCTGAGACCAGTTCGTGGTCCACAAGCTAACTTGTTGAGAAACCCTGTCCTAATCAATAGCGAGGACAACCATAATGAAATTTCACACTACACATTATGGTGAACTATTTTCTTAAAATATTCTGCTGCCATCAGTGATTTATGATCAATAGATTCAAAAACAAACTACTATATGCTTAAAAACAACATAACTGTAAATGTTCAGGGTTTATCAAACAAAGAAATAAAAAGTAAAATGACTTACTACGTACATAAAATCATGTACTAGGTTACAGGAGTCGTATAACTTTCCAAATCTGCTAGAGCAGTATTACCCCACACAAGGACCGATCAAAGCTAGACATTGGCCATAAATAGAAGAGATGACTGCAAAGGAAAACTCAAACGCCTCTACACTTGTCTGCGAGAAAGGTCATGACCGAGGCTATGCTACGCAAACTCTGCAGGATACAGATTCAACAGAAACAACCAACAATTAGAAAAAAAAGTAACAGCCCCCCAAGCATATTCTAATACCATTCACTAGACAAGTGCTACAAACTGGAAAATACAATCGTTTAATTAACCAAAATAATGGAAAAAAAGACAAATCTGACAGATGTACAACATAACCTGCAAACAAAGTGGATCCACTAAAATTCAAATTCGGCCAAAAACGTGTTGCAACTTCGACGTGCCCCTGGCCAATCTTGACAGGTCCCTCTTGCTTCTGACTTGCAAGATGTTTCCCCCAAGGCTACTGAGGATGTCACAGTAGTTCTGCACACACCTGTCACTCCTTAATTGTCACCCCGCTCCAGCTCAGTGCCACTGAAAGGTGCTGCAGCCATACCCTCCAGCTGGTGACTGAGAAATCACCTCGCTCCCCAAAGGTCCGCTATTAGCCTCCTAATGTAATGCAGAGTTGCAACAGCGTGTACAGATCACAGCAAAAAAAAAAAAATTATTATTATTAAATGAGCTGAATACTAAGGACAGCAGGACTGTATTAAGGTAGCATTTGATTTTTTTCTAAATGCTATCTTAATACAAATTGGTTAGAGTAATTTAACAAGTCAGGTGCTTTTCAGTCAGTTCGAATTCAGAGTTCATACAGATTTTATAAAGCATTCAAATATGGATGAACCAGCAAGAAAAAAAATGCCTACAGTGTGGCCAAAAAGCATGAGAAGCCTAAATCCATGTGTGCAGCTGGTGGGAAGCAACTGAAAAAACTAGAGTTTCACTGGTAATTTGCTTCAACTGACAAAAGCACAAGTAAACAACTGATCCAACCAGGCAACCAGAACAGAGGGCCCCATAGTTGAGTCAGCTTAAGTGCAAGGTCTCTTACAAGAATCTTCAACGCAAACACACATGTTAAAATGGTCAAGTGCAACACCCTAACCATCACATTTCCTTTGGGTTCCAGCAAGACCAAATGCCTTATTTTCTTTATTTATTTATTTATTTTTAAATAAATAAAATTGGCACTGTCCTCATCACAGAAGGATACTCAGTGCTGCAGTCTTGTTTTAAAGGATCTGGACTCTTCAGTAATGTTAGTAAGAAAGGCGGCAGATTTCAACTGAATCTGCAGCGGTCAAACACTGCCAGCTGCAGCAGTATGAGCATGCAATCTAAGGCTTGGCTCACGCCTGCGGTGCTGATGGCGACTTCCTGTCACTAAAGTGCCTGTGTGAACGGTAGAAGAGAGGGGAAGATTAAAAAAAAATTAAGAAAAAGGCACACAAGCACGTACAGTCAGCTTGAGAGGAACACCTTGCCAGTGAATTTAAGATCTGACTCACTTCTCCACAACCGTGACTGCAATGCTGCTCTGTTTCCTTCTATTCATAAGCTTACTTTAATATCCTCCATTGCCACCAAAATAACATGCACCAACTTTGCTTTCAGTCCAAGCATTGTTAAGGTCTGCTCATTAGTAATACCATTTATACTGTAACATGTGGGACACAGAAAAAGAAATGTCTACATTTAATGAGACATATTGTTTCACATTTTAATACTAAGGAGACACATCCATTAAATAATGAAAGACGCTTGCTACATTACAAAACACACACACACAAAGTAGAAGACTGATAAACATATCATGGAAGACAAACCTCTTGAAATTCTTAAATTTCAAAAAGCAACATAGATGGCCTCTATAAAACAGTCCAAAGCCAAACCAGAAAAAAACTCCCATCACACTCCTGACACAGACAGCTCAGGCACCCATAAAAAGCAGACAGTTTGCCCCTGCTGTCCTCATAAACCCAACAAAGCACTGGTAGAAGATGAATGGGGACAGGCCCTTGGGGATATCTTGACGTCAGACAGTACAAATTACAACAGTTTAATAAACTAGCATCTCAGATCCAGAGCAAGGACAACCTGTTGAATATTTTCAGTATCTTGTCACAATTTTACATCAATTAGCTAAAATAAATAGTCCTGTCAGACAAACTGTAGCTTCTGGTCTTTTACTCTCATGGTTTCAATATATTTGTATTAAATCGACAGCCTATAGCATTAAACACGCATAAAGCCTTCATGCACACCCACGCCTTATTCTTTACAGAGTTTGCATATCAATTTCATATTACTTCGGCCATTGTTAGACGCACCGTGTGGGGTTCTCTGGCAAACTTTGCACATTGCTGGTAATCCAGTGGGGAAAGCACCCTGGCGCAGGGATACAGGAGGACAGATACAGATAACTATATAAAAGACATGGCTACAAGGTAAACACACGCAAGGGGAACAGGGGGGCACCTGGCGGGAGTGGCCCTAACTGTCCACCCTCATTCTTCCCCATGACAACAGTTACATAGGTCAGCGGCTTAACCGGCAAAAATGCCCGATTTCCAGTTTCAGGCGATGATCCGTCGTGTCATTTCTGCACAAAGCAAGTGTAGAATAAAAAAAAGGCAGTACGCCAACCAGCAATACGTGAACTGCACATCCTGTAAACTTTAATGCCACCAATTAATGACGCCCACCTGCCGTGCATTGCTCGCGGTGTGAACGTCCGCCCTGTCCGTTAAAAAGGAGACCTCGGAAACAACTAGTAACCCGCATAGTCACTGACGTTACGGGACGTAACCCTCAGGCGACTGAAATAACCAGCCTTTTCTGTAAGCCCTTTACTATTCCGGCCAAAATTGGTTTCGCGTAAATAATAGGGCAACAATTATTTATTCCTGATAAATTCGCCCTCAAACGCCCCAGTCCCTCACCTTCTCTAAATGCAACAGGCGAGCAGTGAAAGACGTTATTCGGGGAAGATTGTCTGATACCCTGTGCGTTTAGCTAGTAACACTTACGGCGTTCCACTTACCTTTTTGTTGGTACTGTTCAAAAAAGCGTTTTGGAACAAGCACAGGAGCCTCAGAGAACCACAACGCCCCACATCTATTCTTGTTTTTTACCGCTTCGACGTAGCCACCACGCGCCGCCGCAGAGACCCGCCCATTTTACAAACTGAGTAATGTGATATGCTTATGGCGGCGTAAGCTTTCCCGTGTTCGCCAATCCGTAAGTCGAAATCACAGCCACTCCCGTGCTGCCTGTAGGCGGGGGGCGGTTTAATTCGCGCCCGGCCTAGAGTCACTGCATTACGATTGACCAAAAATGCCATCTGTTTTCTGCAGTCTGCGATCTCATTGGCTAAATTTTAACAACTTTTTTTCTATTGACACTTAAGTGATTGTGAAAATTGGTCGCTGCAAAGCCATAGTCGAAGTAGGGAGCTTTTCAGAATATAGACAGTGAAACATATATTCAGAATGTGAAGTGGAAGTGATCAGTTGTCGACACACCAATAATGAAATATGTCCTCTGTGTTTAACCCATACGTGACATGGTACGGGGCAGTCAATTCAGCACCCGGGGAGTACTACGTGGACGTAGTGCTTTGCTAGTGGGGGATTCAAACCAGCAAACTTTTGATTACAAGTGCACTACCCTAACCATCAGGCCACCACAATTCGCATAACAGATGAGTTGGGCCTCTGGCCAGCATCAAGCCCACAACCAGAGAAGTAACAGTCGGAGTCAAACATTCAACCTACTGAGCAATGCAGCGGTCTGGGGTTATGTCACACCATATAACACACAAGGTGTTTTTAATAAATGAACTACGCATTGATTTACTTGAACATTCTGCATCCCTGCAAATAGTCATTCATATAATGCACACTACACACAAAGTATTAAAATATAAAACATCTATCTATTGTTATTTCTCAATTGTTCTTAATGGTACAGTAATCCACTAAAGATGAGAATTTAATGTCATAGCTGATCCCTATTTGCAAGTGGGAATGAAATTATTTTGTAGAGCTCTATAATCCAATTTTTACTTGTAAGAACTCTAATTGTACATATCTGTAATTACATTCCCATTACATTACAGGTCCACACATCCATTATTGAGTTTTTACTAGTTAAAATTTAATTACAGGTCTCCATAATTACATTGCAGAGATGTGAAATTCACATTTGGATATGTGTAATTTCAGATCTGTACAATTACAATAAAAATTGCATTTTTTACTAGTAAGAATTAAGTTGACAAGTAAGTCTTAGACTAATAATACAACTTGGCTTGCCACTTAACACATCTTGGCTGGAAGTCGGAAGGTGGAGACACTGCTGCACCACAGCCACTCAGCTGCTGAAAGCAGACGCTTCCCCAAGACGCCCCAGTTCCTTTTCACATTAATGTACTTAGCCCATGACCAACAAACCGCACTGTCTGCAGCTACAAGTTATTGGATGATTAGCAGCACCTTTCACAATGCGGAGCACCATGATGGGTCCCACAGGGAACATAGCAGACACCAGTATACAGTATCTCACAAAAGTGAGTACACCACTCACATTTTTGTGAATATTTTGTTATATCTTTTCAAGGGACAACGCTAAAAATATGAAACTCTGATAGAATGTAAAGTAATCAGTGTACAGCTTGTATAATGGTGTAAAGTTGATGTCCCCTCAAAAT
>JAODUD010000127.1:22379379-22405618 GCA_026784285.1 Stomatorhinus walkeri
AACTCTGTGACTGTTCTTGAATGGCCCAGCCAGAGCCCTGACTTAAACCCAATTGAGCATCTCTGGAGAGACCTAAATGGCTGTCCACCAACGTTTACCATCCAACCTGAAAGAACTGGAGAAGATCTGCAAGGAGGAATGGCAGAGGATCCCCAAATCCAGGTGTGAAAAACTTGTTTCATCTTTCCCAAGACTCATGGCTGTATTAGCTCAAAAAGGTGCTTCTACTAACTACTGAGCAAAGGGTCTGAATACTTAGGACCATTTGATATTTCAGTTTTTCTTTTTTAATAAATCTGCAACAATTTCAAAAATTCCTTTTTTTTTTGTCTGTCAATATGGGGTGCTGTGTGTACAATAATGAGAAATTAATTTAAATGATTTTAGCAAATGGCTGCAATATAACAGAGTGAAAAATTGAAGGGGGTCTGAATAGTTTCCGTACCCACTGTAAATGTATAGTAAAAACACGAACAAACGAGAGCACGATCCCAGTCACAGAGCACACATAGACCTCAAACATCTATCCATCCACCCACCCACCTCTCCTGAGCAGCCTCACATAAAATGTTTTATACATAGATTTACATACACAAATATACATATAACTGAATTTATATCAATAACATAAATGTGCATATTTATATACAGATGAGTTTGTCTCATTGTAAATACACCATAACAATACACAGTTAGATATGAATCCTATA
Source organism: Stomatorhinus walkeri (assembly GCA_026784285.1). Classification (NCBI taxonomy): domain Eukaryota; kingdom Metazoa; phylum Chordata; class Actinopteri; order Osteoglossiformes; family Mormyridae; genus Stomatorhinus; species Stomatorhinus walkeri. Next base: position 22,380,090 of record JAODUD010000127.1, read on the forward strand.
AAACAAGGACATCAGAACAGAATTATACAGGAACTATCCTAACACTGAACAGGAAAATGTCTCTGATGCGAGGACAGAGTGAAAATCCCCTCCTCGTCTCTCCATCCAACTTCTGACATGACTGAAAGTGACACTGCTGTGGTGGAATGACACAGAAGGCCCATTTGTTCATGCAGGTCTTCAGAGAAATGGTTGGCCAGCGGACTGGGGCACCAAGACTGGGGTTCATTAAACAGGACTATTCTTGTACTGCAACACCAACCTGTAGGCGATAATCTGCCGCACTGAGAGCCCTTGTCTGTCCCTGTGGCATGGCTCAGAATTACTGCTGAGAGAGAACTAAATGCCTCTTCAGAAAATAAATTGTTTTTCTTGTCTAGACAGATACCCACTCAAGTCTACCAATGAGCAGGCCGGCCACTTTGGCCCCCTCCCATCCCTCGTTCCCCGTTCTTACCAATGCTTTTCTTTAAGGAGACGCCAAACCCACAGTCCCAAAGTACCTCCAATCCCATCATGCCTCTGTGCTACAGCTTCTGGTGACCTTGAATTCCTCTGTCATCCCGGACACTAAGAAACGTACCGCTGTGAATTCGCGGTCGCTCAAAGGCATGAATGCAACTGGCAGAGCCTCTAATTAACACATTTTGGGCAAGTAATGGAACAAGCCCTCCTCGATTGCAGTTTAAAGAGGATTGGCTGTCCAGACAGCAAAGAAAGGAAAAGGCAGATAAGTGCTGGCTAGAGACACTAACAGAGTATTGATCTTTGTTTCCGCTTTTTGTTGTGGTCTGTTTAGGATGACCTCATCCCGTATAACCGTGGCCTAAGAATGTAATCCAGTCCCCTGCCAAAGTCACTCTGGTTAACAATCTCACTGGGACTCTGCTAAGGGCGGCGACTGTCTAGCTAATGGTGACACCTGCTGGATTCCCCCCCACCCCACTACCCTGAGTTGGGCACCTCTACACAGAGGTCAAGGAAGGGACAGCCACGGGTCGCAGGTCACGGAACTCAAAAAAAGAAAACAAAAACAGGTTCCTCTGGGAAGGGTTCCAGGACTGAAAGCTTAGCAGGGGTTTGGAGATTTCTCCATCTATATTATTATTATAGGACAGGCCTTAATAACACTTTAAGTCTTTCTTCTGCTTCCATAACAAAATACACAATTCAGCTGGTCTGCAAATGGCACATCTCATCACTTAAACATCACATAACGATCGCAGCGTCAACTGAAAAAAGTGGGACCTTTCTGTCACCGGCCCTGATAGCCAGAGTCTCACTGTGCCACAAAAGTGAAGTCCGCATACTCATTATTCTCGGATGGCTGGCTATACAAAAGGAGCGGGGTGATGACTCTCAATATGGCGGCCAGGCGGCTGATGATGCGTATGACAGATTCCCCACTTGACACCCACCGCAGTGTCTGTGCCACATGCACTAACCAGCCAGACTGTCGGGCTGTTTCACAACATCACCATTCTAAGCACCCAACTCCTGCGTGATCAAATTCTCAATAAATCATACTGGCAAAGCAGCTGAACGACTCAGACAAAAAGAATGATGATTAATATTTCTGTTAATTGCTTAAGTGTCGTACAGGTCCTGGTGCTTTCAGTCCGCAAGCCCCTTCAGAGGATTACCATATAAAAGTTATACTGCAGTCTCTTCCTCTGAAAAGTACCATAAATTTGGATGATGAATCACAGTCACACAAAGAGGTAAATATTTTTTGCATTCCTGATGGCGTTCATGACGCAGCTCAACATCAAAAATAGACACTTGGCCAAAACCATAGATATTTACCAAAAATGATTTGAGTGCATGGAGAGCAGTTCAGAAGGCAAAATTTTAATAAGAAAATCAACTGTCTGATTGTCATATGCAACAGCAATTGTGATGTTAACACTGAGAACAGCTACAAACTGTAACGCTTAAGGTGGAAGGGGAAATAATGTGGAAAAACTGTAAAATAAGTTGAAAAGCAAAACTATATAAGACAACTTAATCTCGGTCTGTGTCTTTAACCAGAATTAAAAGTTTAGTGGGGAAAACTGCATATGGTCAGACACCTGTCATTGGATGCAAAAGGTAAGCCAGGTCCCACTGCACATGGTTCTAGGCTGGGGGGGCACGGGGGCGGCCACTGCACATCACAGACACACGTGAATGTGAGAAGACAGAGAATTGCAGCGACGCAAGTTGGACCTTTCTGAACACGCTGCTGTCTGGCTCCATCGTGTCAGTGGAAAGGACCCCATTCAGAAGTATTCATGCATCTGCCTTCAACGCACAATAGTCTCAGAGTTTATAAACTGTCTGCCTGCTCATCCAAAGGCTTTAGTCCGTATTGTTCCCCCACTTAATAAACTTTTTGGAGGAGTTCATCAAGTTGCCTGAATGGCCGATGCAGCGGGCTTCAAGACACAACAGACGGTTCTCTAACCCCCCCATTTCTTTCTCTCTTTTTTGTTGGAAGCCATTTGACCTGACAATGGGGAGAGTGGGCTGTCAGAGATCAGAGGATTCTTAGGCCAAACACAAGAGAAAAAGGCACTCCTTTTCAAGAATGAAATACTCTGCCAAGAGAGAAAAAAAGACAATTGAATTTTCACTTATTCTGAAGCAAAACAAAGAAAGAGAACGATTCGCGGCAAACGACATCTTATTTGAAAAGACACATGGACACGTATGCCCGGAGCAGCAATTCAGCGCAATGCGCAATGAGACGATCGGGTGGAATCGTCCTACTCGCTGTCAATTAAACGTACTGAGAGGAGCCATGATTGTCTTGTTTGATTTGGAAGTTACGAATGCACTCACTGGAGTAAATAATTGGAGCAGTACGGGTATTTTCCTAATTTTCTCAGGATTTTAAAACCGGCTGACACCCGTTAGACAGGCAGCGCGAATTATATAAACGCAATAAATTTCAGTATTGGCAGTAAGCCATTAATCCACTGTTATACCTTTAAACAGTGTGAAAATTTTCGCAAAACTTTAAAGCCTTTAATTGATGTATATTTTAATTAATTTCATACCTAATTAGGACGGACTGCCACGTTCCGCGCTCCGGCTCCCCTGTTTTGCCCACAGGGGTGGGAAGTGATAATGACAAACCCGCAAAACGCACAGAGAGAAGCCCTTTCTCTCGCCAGCCCAGCGCAGCCCAAGCCTCCGCCACCCCGCCTCTTGCTCTTCTCTTTCGGGAATTCACTAAAAAAAAAAAGTCCCCAAAGCCGCACCAGCAGCCGCTACCCACCCGCCCACAGTTTCCCCGCAAAACAGATAGGCGTTTAAATGCCCTAATTAGATCTGACAAGTTCAATGAGTTAGTTTTAGAAAAGGAGAGGGGGAAGCTGGTCAAGTTATGATTTCCGAGTCAGATTCATCTGGAGATCCCTGGATGGCTTTCTGCTGTCAGCTGCGGCTTTCCGACTTAATTGAGCGTTCCGTGGAGGCCCAGGAACGGACCCATTAGTCACCGTTTAAACCTGGGGAAAAAACCTGCGGGGGGGTCGACAGAAATGGCCGAGACACTTTTCCATCTTATCTACGCTCGCTAGTTTCATTCGTGTACCGGTCATTTAATAACGCGGCGTGTAAAACAGAAAATAAAGAATGTTATGGTCTAATCTGTCATTGAGCGAAAACTACGAAAAAATGTGTTCAACTTAAAGTTGAGGATCTCCTTGTCATGAAAATATGGCTGATGACATTTATGTTTACTTACACATTCAAATGTATTGCCATCATTACCGTCTCTTACGTATTTCGCCTTATAGATTAAATGATTACATTATTCTTAATATCCGCCACGTGTTTACGTGCACGTATAACACATTCTATACGTATAATTAATAATACATACAATGTGTCCGCCTTTACTCTCAAGGCCGAGTGGTGGTTGTAAAGTTGCGCAAAGTTGCGCAAGACGACTTGCCTTAGGAGGAAGGTGACTCGGGCTCTCCTTCCAATTTAACTGCAGCATGGGATTCCTTATTGTTCACATCCCCGAAGCCGCCGCTGCTAATCTGAGGCTACAGAAAAACGGAATTGAAAAAATATATCCTCATCCCCGAGGTTGCCGTTCAAGCAAGCTGTCAGACTCCAAGGGCCAATGATAAAACAGCTTTTGAACAGAATGTGATTTAAATGCCCACTGGTAGCTCTTGACAGCCATACGCTAATAGCCGCAAAAGGTCCATGGATCAAATCTTAGCGCGCGGTAAAACATGTCAATGGCGTCTAATTAGTCAAAAGACATAACGTTAGCAACAGACGAAAAACAGATAGGTCCTATTTGAAAAAGCAAATGTTGATAAATGGCATTCACTGCTAGAACAATTGAATTTCATCGGAAGAGAATAGCAAGATTAGTACATAACGACACTAAAAATTCAAGTCCAATTATGTTTATCATCTGCTATTCAGCGGCTGTCATGCCAGCAGACCTAAACGGTTTATTCAGACTTTTATAACCTATTTGATGATGAGGATTATTACGATATGCAATCCTGTTTATAGGTTTGCCTGTATGTAGCGAGACCTACCTATGTATTAATCACTTGTTTAGTATGGATTTTCAGATTTTTATTTATAATAATCCTGTAAGTGTTAGGTAAATAAAGTGGCCTTTCATATAAAACCAGATATTTGCGTCTTTTTATGAAATTCCGCATTTAATTCTATAACTTTACTAAATCTTCCATAAAGTGAGTTTGAGATGATCCAAGTTTATTTCCGATGAAAATTAACCGCCTTCATCTATGATTATGACAAATTGATGTTTTCCCAGGCTGCTGAATGAAACACTTTTATACACTTATATGTAAATTTTACATATGCCAAGCGTTATTTTGGAGCAAAGTTACACGAGCTGGCGCAAAAGTTAGTGTATCGGTAAAATGTTATTGTTTGCGTTTGTTAGACGTGGGATGAAAGATTTTTTTTAAACCTTCCCTACCTGTGATGAAGTTACACAGAACTGATAAATTGTCACGTTTACCGACTGCACCCTCGTTCAAAAGGGGCATATTAACTGACAGAAGAAGGACATTCAGACACTAAAGTACCTCGCTGCGATCAGCATCGTTACGTTACCTATGAAATAGGGCAACGTGCGTGTTTCGTGCTCCTTATTCACGTTAGAGAGGGCAATGGGTGAAATAGGCTAAAAGTGTGAGGCCAAACTGGTTGGAAACCACCTTGTCAAAAGCGAAATGAAATTTTAAGTCCAATATTCCGTCTCGAGAAACGTCTGTCTGTTCATGGCTTTCATACAAGTGACCCATGGAAAGCTAAACGTTAATTTGGGGAAGTCTCTGACTGCTACTGCTTTCATGCACTGTGTAATGATCGTCTTTTGTTGGCTAATCAGACCCCCTTTGGGTCGCCACCGAGATAAAGATTCCCGGCATTCGTCGGCAAAAATGAAAGGCGGATTAGAAATGGACTTCTGAGCACCGGACTGCAAACGAGCGCGTAACTGCCTCTCTTCCAAACAAGGTCTGCCATAGGTTCTTGGGCGTTGATGAAGTGGCAAATCTGGGAAAAGTGAGTTTACCTAACGATTGGTTGAAATAACCTAATTCGTTCAAACTGTAAATTCGTTATAAAAACACAGAGACCTATATAAAGCACATAAAATAAAATAAAATAAAATCAAAAACGCTTGTTGTCCCCTGTACGTTTAACGCAATCCAAGTTTTCACATAGGGTCGGTCAATCCTCAAAGACAGAACTAGACTCACGCATGATCTGATTCAAACTTAGACTAATTAAATCAAAAAAACGCAAACGCAAGGAAATTTTGAGTTTCTTCCTAAATAGCTGCATTTGCTGTGCGCGTCACAGGCAAATTGAAATTCCCGGTTAGCTGTGCGTTTTTTATGAACTTAACATGGGGCTAGTTAAAAAATATGATGGTTGAAATTAATACCGTAGTATTCATAGTCATCGCGCATGCTTCGTAATGTGACTAATAAAGTCATGGTAATTCCAAAAAATTGAGCGATTGATAATTCGCTCATTCGAATGCAGTACTTAATTCCCGTCACCACTATTAAAACCGCATCACAAAAATAGTGACAGTGAATAAAATGTAGACTCTTTAAAGCGACTGCACACTTGCTATTTTTAGCATTTACTGGGGTCAGGAAGAGATTCTTTTGTTTTAGGAAGAATAAAACGTAACACCCACTTAAATTACGGCCATGGTCCAGTATCAAAAATATTTTTTGAGGCGCAATGGGACGCCTGGAGGCCAGAACTTCTCCTTTTAATTTGTGTCAGCAGGCGTTTCCCGGGTCGTTTGCTCGTTTTGTTCATGAAATCTAGCACGCTGCTGCCCATCCAGCCGCACGCGGTGAGGGTCACACAAATAAGCCGCGCGGAGTTAGAGGAGAGACGCAGATTGTGGCCGCTGCGAAACGACGGGCAAATAAACTGATCATTTGCCTGTTGGGGTTAAGACCTACTAGCTGGCCAAACACGAACAAACTGCGTGAATGCGTGAAATCGTTTGAGCTATTTGGATTTGACCATTGTAGTAAAATTTTGTAGAGAATGATAGTTATTTTCGCTGGATAGTGTGGTGAATTTAGCATTCGCCTTCACGTACCACAGCCGTTTCTCGCAACACTGTAAGATCCTAAATCTTTAAATGAGAAGAGAAATGAAATCCTTTAAAGTTATTGAGCAAAAAAGGGGATTATGAACTCGCCTTTATATATGAAAGCGAAATCCCCATGTCTTCTTCTGTACACTTTTGAATTTCCCATAAGCAGCCCGAAAAGGGAGGTTGTCCCTTTCCGAAAAGCCCACCAGAGACCATTCTGGTAAGTAATATGTGTGCGCAGATAGAGCATGTCCCGCGTGGAAAGAATCGCTTTAATTAATAGGCAGACAGGCCTGAAAGCGGCACTGGCGGCCTGTAATATGATGAACTCCCATTGTGTTGGTGTCGCCACAAATGTTTCCGATAAGCAAATGTACCCAAGGATCAAAGACTATAAGCCTCTCAATTTCGTCTAACTGCCTCTATTTTTTCTCACCTACTTTCTATTTTCCCTCCTTATTCCACTTTTGTGTTTTGACTCCGAAACACTCACCAAAATCCTTTTCCTGACAACTGCGGGGTCCGCCCCAAGATCACCGGTCAGCCGAGCCGTTCAGATATAATTGCATATTAATATTCCGTCCGATGAGAAGGTTTAATGTGGACACTCTGCTCTCTGAAGATGACTAATGTCTTCATAAATTGGCATTACTTGACATTACTTGCCACGATTTTGCATGTCCTGCTGGAAATGTAATCCGTCGACTCAAATCATCACAGACTCACTTAACGTATCTTACTTTGCCTTGAAATCTATTTTGCCGCCCTGAAAGCGGATAATAAATATTCGCTAGGACATCAATAATGTTAAACATCTATAATGTTAAAATAAATCAAATCATATAACTTAATCGAAAGGTGATTTTAGCCTTACGGACTGCATGTAAGGTGAATGTGCTCGCCTTAAATCATATTTAAGAACTTCCAAAGAAGCAACAAATACAGGCATTATTAAATTGGGCTTTGAAAGCTTGCAATCCAAGACCCCATGTGAAATGAAAGTATAAATAATGTTTGATGTCAAAACACAAGTTTCAACAAAACGTAATTTATCATAAATTGGAAACGATTATTTCGGTTCTTAAATCTCGAACCTTCAAAAATAGGATGATATGAAAACGAATTTAATTTCCTTTCCATGTTTAATATAGGCATCAGTTCTAAAACACATTCGGTATTTTTTGTTATAAATTAATATTGTATTGTCCTCCTTTTAAAAACGATGGAATTTGTTTAACAATGCCTTTTAAAATCCAAATTACGGTCATTTGTTGCTGGTTTGGCTAATTTGATTTGTTCCACGAATTACGTCACTGGGTTTGAGTGATTGAGTTCATCGTGTCCTTGCCCACCCCACCCCCATACCCATTTTCAATACAACAGTGAGCTCACATAAATATAAGTCACGTGGAAGAAATTAATTACTCGCGATTCGTAGCAACCGCGATACGTTTCATAGGGAAATAATCCGGGCACAATTTTTCGTCACACACAATGTATAACCTGCAAAAGGTTTACAATGCTACACCATCGATGATGTGTGTAAAGAACAATTGATGTACTGTCGCTCACAAATATTATTAAACATAATATATAGCTTAGGTACTCACATTTTAAGAAAACTAAATAATAAAGAACAAACATGTGCAATACTTTAAATTAGATTATTATCACGATTGCCTTTATCCAATGCAATGCACTTGCCTGAAACCTTCCAGATTGTCTATATGTTTCTAAACGAAACGTTCTTATGTACATTCCACTGAAACGAGGAGGGTGGAAAGAGGAGGTTAATCCGAGTTTAATGCAGCAGCGCACTGAACGCGGACCGTCTGTGATGGCTCCGTTATCTCTCCCCAACATTTGGGTCCCCCTGAATTTCCACCCAGCCAAATAGCTTCGAGAAACGCGCAGATTGAGTGACTCCGCGCGCCCGAGGAAAAAATGTTATTAATAGCCGAAAAACTTCCCCATACTTTCACCAAATCTCTTTCGCCGTTCCTGATGAATCTGTTTGAAGTGGTCTCCGGCCTGTATTACCGCCTTCTCGTTCGACTGAGCCTTATTTTAGACTTAAATAGCCTACACATTAACTTCTGCTTAGACGTGGTCTGTAGTAGTGTGTGTGTGAGGGGGGGGGGCGTTCAGTTCCGTTTAGCTGTTCGATTTTCTATATCCCTTTTAAAATATTTGAATATGGCTATAATCAGCAAAATTAGAGCTTTTATTTCAAAGCCAATATCTTGCGTTCCTTCATTATCACGGTTGTTTATTTACCCAGATAGGCCTACATTTCTTTATGAACTCGACGGTTGGCATCACATTCGAGAAGCGTTATCTCCAGTTTTTCTAAAGATTCTCGTCTATTTTCGCATTTTTTTCGCGACTACTATCCAACGGCACTTTCCCTTTTAATTGAATATTCACAGGGAATCCGAGCCCGAAGCCCGGGTTCGCCTGACACCCCACTATCTTTCTACTGCCCTCTATTATCTTCTATGATCCACCTCACAACAGTCCCAAATCCCGCCTGGCCTCTGTTTGATTAGATTGAGAACCTCAGGTAATCCGACGATTTGCTCAAGTGTCCGTCGCCTCCTTCTCTCCAACACGTATTTACAAAAGCCGGTTTGTTGGTTTAATCACTGCAGATGCCACCCGATAAACGAACAGATCGTCTCCCTTTCATTCCGCGCGCTGCCCCAAACAATAACCACCTCCAGGTGTGGAGCCAAGTATATTTTTTCCTCATCGCGGTCAAGCCTCTCTCTCCTTCTCCGGCTCGTAATTAAACTTGGCAGGTTTCAGCAAACACTTTACACTTTCTATATAACAGACGCAGGTGTAGCAAAATGTAACTCTCCACTCACATTACCTTAAATTTAGAAACGGGCAGCATCGGAATGAAATTGTTAGAAATACAAGTCGGCATTCACTGATACCATTCGTGACGGTGAAAGCTTGATCAAATTACTATAGTACGGGGGGTTTGTAATATTACTCACATATTTAAAGAGAAAAGTTGGAATTGACAGTATTATCTGTTTTAATTCAAATTTACACCCCTCCCCAAAACAAAACTCCCGCCTCACCAAAACCACTGGATAGGTTATAAACTACTGGTAACTGTAAGTGAATTAAGTAACGTTGTTCCCCAGTCTTGTGCGTTACATCATTTCAGCATCTACTTAAGATGTCAGCTTCTAATACAAACCGAAGTAAGTAGCCTAAATGAATAAACACAAATAAATAAAATCTGAGCAACTATAAAAGAAACCTAAAATATCGCCAATCTGCGCCTGAGGCGAACGAGAGTGAGCCGTTTAGAGATGAAAGTGGAAATAAATAAAAGGCTCAATTTAATCAGCCTTTAAACCCTTCAACATTACGGTAGTGCATGAAACTCCCCGAGTGAGAGTTGTCCGGGGATAAACGCGTTTCCCACTATGCCTCGGAGCAGAAACACCCTCCGCCACAGCCACCCATTCAAAAGACAGCGTTTTCATTACGAACTCTAAAAGACTTAACGTCATTAAATGTCACTCAAGCGGCAGAATGAAAACAAACACAAGGACGAATCTTTCAGAGAATTAAAAATGGGTATTTACTACGCTGGCTTTAACTGGTACACGGAATGCTTATCAGATACCTCCGCTACCAAACAGCGAAATAAATGTATAGGAAGACCAGGTAAACAAGTAGACAAGACGCGGACTTAAACACACCTTTTCATATAAAACCAAATAACAAGCGCGTGGTTTTAGAAGACTGATACGTTTAATACGTTTGAGTGTTAAAATGAATTATTTATAACTAAAATAAAATTAATTGAAATCACTCCTGACCTGTCAACAGATTAGAGACGACTACTTTCTTCATCCTGTGCTGGAGACACGCGGGATGAAAAATGTGCGATTGAGCCCATATACACCAATTAAGTAAACAAACAAACAAGCTAACGAACGAATGAATAAATCATGCGTACATATATGTATACATACATCTGGGAAAATCCCAAACAGGATGAACTAAGAGCATGACAGGCCGATATCAACTAAAGTGATAAACAATTATCTCAGTTAAATCACAGGGCATATACATTCGTTTCAATCAGAGTCCTGCGGGAGGCTTTAAAAACGAAAGAAAGAGATACTAATTACTGACAAAATATGAAAACAAAATACATATATATTTTGAAAGTGAAAGTGGTGGTTAAGGGCGCACACCAACAAATTTCCTGTTAATTCGCACAATGTGGCGATTTCGGAATGAGTACATGCCACTTGCAAAAAAGAATGGACCGTTTTGCTTCTTCTCTTCCAACAGACGATTCGATAGTATTACAAAACTATCTAACAGCAGGGTGTATTGAATAATTCATCTCCCTTTATTTCCCGTCTTGGCCTTTTGTGCAGAGTTTTTTTTCTTTGCCAGTTTCTGAATGAGAAAGGACAGGCCCGTTTCCCTTTTAGCTGCCCGCTTTCTGCTACGCGCTTTTGTACCGCGGAATCTTTGCTTTAAAAAAACCTTCAATGGAATATAAGCTTTTTACGACTGAAGTTCATCTTCAAGTTTGGAAAAAAAAGAATAGGTCTGCTTTTAGTGAAAAGATTATTGTGACCGTTTATTTAAACCCTATATACAAATGTTTGATCACCTTATTTGGTAACATTTGTCTCCCTCTGAAAACGGGTTACTGAATGACTGGGAAGGAGTCTCTTATCATGCGCTTGGCCGTGAGACAAAAATCAACAGCGTGTTTTAAATCTCGCCTCCACTCCACTCCTTCACTCTATCACTCTCCGTCTCCATTTGTTTAGCTCCGTGTTAAAAGTTGTTTTCCAATAAAAAATAATATCACATTCCAGACATCACACTGCACGAGCAAAAATTCTAGCGGAAATACACAATTTACAAGAAATGTTAAAAAGTAACTTTGTTGATTACGGATTAGAAATGGATACTGAATTAAACACCGTCTGTTCTTATTTTTTGTGACAAACCGGGTAGGTGTGGTTGCTGTCATTAATTGTGAAATCGGTGAACTGTCAAATATCGTTCAAAATAACCATGTAACAAACGGAAGGCGAATTTGTTATACAAATTAATTGACTAGTCCCAAATCCCTTCAGTCATTGCTCATATAAATAATTAAACTGCAGACTCGAAGACTTAAAAAAAAGACTCAAAGAATTTGACTCACCAGAAATCGACGTAAGATAAAAAAAATATTTTTTTTGGACTTTACTTTTGCAAAATAAATTGGTTAAAAATGAAACAACACGTAGAATGAGATTAACTTTCAAATACATTATTACTGTTCTTTTGTAATTTTGTTATTTTTTCTATAAACTTCAATAATTATAAAGCAGAGTGGACGGACTGGATTACCTTTATCTCCGAGAATTCCGTCGATACTGTGCTTAGTTTTCCTCTCTCCGTCTTCGTCCTTTTTTTCGCAGTCGTCATCGTCGTCTTTCTTGCCGAACCGGGCTCTGAGAACTCGGCTGATTGAGCTCACTGATGGACACACAGAACCACGACAGAATTTATTATCTGCGTTTGGAAATGCTATTTTCAAGATGGATCCCGAACGGTTTTCATAAGACATATCAGTCACCCACCACCCAAAAAGGTAAACATAAGTTACGTTAGGCCTACATACGTCACCGTTGTTTTAACTTATATTCGTTGATACAAGTTTTATTTACCTTCAGACATTTTCACCTTATTTTTTAACGTTCTGCAAAATGTTATAACTTAATGTTGCGTTTTTAAATGTTTACGTAGGTTTATGTGTCCGGGAGATATTAAAGATCATTATTATTTAAGAAATTGTTTTGGCCTTATCTTTCTGTATCCGTGCACGTTCGCGCTTGTGTGGTGACGTTTGCAGCGACGCCCTGATATGTTAACAAGAAAAAAGTGTGCTTACCAGAAGAGGCCTCACCTGAAGGCACCGTGCTTCTGTCACACAGCCCGTCCTTCAGAAGCTTGTCGCGGATCTCCCAGCTGAACATGCCTGGGTTCTCCCGTTTGTATTCCTCTATCCGTTTCTCAACGTCAGGCGTTGCCACCTGCTTTTGGTTTAAATTTACACAGAACAAAACCACAGAAAGAGACAGGACACAAAAACTTTTAACTTACATCGATGGCGCTGAATCAGCGCTTCACTCCGCAGTCATAAATCACCACAATCATCGCACGACGTAATGCAAGTTCGTTTCGGTGTCACTATCTTTGTTATGACAATTTTAAATATTTAATATCTTTAAAAATGACCCGGATAAAGTACTGCCTCGCTTTAAGACGTCATGTTTCCGTGATGTCTGTAAAAATGAAGTTTTAAAGACCCTACATGAAGAAAGTATTAATTTATTACCACAAATAGCCTCGCATCTAACCGCATGTATAACTAGAGACCCATTTTTAAAGTTAATGCAAGTTCTTGTTGCATAGCCGTGTTAAGAATTCTATACTATGTAGGCTACTTTTATATACTCATACATCTATATGTAAAACGTGGATGATAATATAAATTAGGCCTAAGACGGCTAACATTAAGGGACTCATTTTAGCAGTACTATTTCAACTTAATTTTTGGTATAAAATATCGAAAACACTAATAATAATAATAATAATAATAATAATAATAATAATAATAATAATAATAATAATAATGATAATAACCCACGTCATCGTAATCTCTAGACATTAGACATTGTTGGCTTTCTTTTTTAGTTTTACTTAAGGAAACTAACAGCTAGAGCGCGACCCGTGGTGTTCTGCCTCTCTTGCTATGCATCTCCTCATCCCCGAACTTTTTTTGCACTCACCCTGGGTTTGCTTCCACCTATAGCCCCAGGGCGGATCGACCCGGTCTCCTGGTACCGGCAGAGGATTTTGGACACGCAGCCGTGGGAAACTCGCAGCTGTCGCGAGATCACGCAGGGTCGGATGCCGTGATGGGCCATCTCCACTATCTTGTGTCGAATGTGATTCGGCAGCGGCCTCCCATTGATAAACACTCCGCCGAGCTGGTTCACGCGGCCCTGGCCCAGTGGGGTTGACACTGTACCGCGAGAGCATACAGTTAGTTTCAGCAGCTGGAAATACACGCCCAATTGAAGGTTCGAGGAAATGGCGGTGTACATTCTTTTTAAAATTTGGATATAAAATGAGCAGCAAAATGTCACAAGAGAACTGTGTTGTATAGGAATCCAGTCATCACCATCTATATGCAATTATTTAATGTTGAAAAAAATCATCCGTCTACATCGACTACATCACAGACACTAGGACTGTTTTTAAAATTTTGCCCAATTGTGAACTGTTATAAAATTTAGACTTATATAATTTTTACATTAACGTAAATCAAACATTTATTTCTTTCAGAAAATACAGGCTACTTGTTCATTTAACATTTTAGATTTTCATACATTAAAAAGACATTTGATCTTGTAGCTATTGTTTTAGTAATAGTTTCATATTGTTTCTATTGATACTACTGGCCTCTTTAGTAAGTGTACAGGAATTTTCCCTCTACCACTGCAATAACAGCAGCAGCAGCAACAACAACAACAATAATAATAATAATTTCAACATGCATCCCTAACTCATTTTTATTTGATGGCTGAAATAACTGTACATAGACAGGACAGTTGTTTTTTGATAAAAACTTTTAAATCTGAAAAGAGAACGGATTTAAGAAGGTTTGGCACGCATCACACACACGGTTCAGCTGTTGTTCTTGCTGGAAATGAGAATTAATTGATGTCATTTTCCAGACGCAAATCTCCGTCTTCCGCCGCCAAATTGCAGCGTTTCAAATACAACGTACTGACCCGGTCGACTTGGCGAGAATTTTGCTAGAAGTATCATTACAGAGAGATGGCACTTAAGTGGTCGGTTTGCATTCAAGATGAGATGAAGTGCGAGATTGTTTCCATCTCCATTATTCCTAGTCATGCTATACAAATATTGATGTGATCCTTTGAGCCATCTCTTTGTTGTGAATTTTGTTTCGATTTGCGCCTGTGAAGTACTTCAGCAAATCCAGCAGCGGGGGCAACTATCGTCGATCTTTTTGGACAATTGTGTATCAGATACTTGAGCACGGACGTCTTGTGTCGGAAGGACTCAATCCGAATAAATGCATAAAAAAATTAAAAAGGTTTATTTATGGGGTGTGCTTGGATATTCCCATGAATAGTCTTTAACATAAATCCTTTGTCGCGCTTAAAAACGGGCCTTTGCAAAATCTCCAAAACATTTGAACGCTGATGTTGCAAAATAACGAGAATGATAAAAATGACATTTACAAATTGTAACGGGTGATCAGCTCACGTAGTAGAAATCGACTACTTCAATGGACATTGAACTGCTGGATTAATGTTATATGTTTCTAAACTATTGAGGTTAAAGTTTTAAAGGTTGACAAAAACAGTCAAAACACATGTTTTATGAAAGACCGATGTCTTTAAGTTTTGGATGAGTGAAATTTTTGTTTCTCGGATGTGAATTCTGAAACATTAAGGTGTTAGGTTATATATATCGAGACTTTTAAAAACGGGATCAATACGTTTAGATGCTAAACGCCTGCCATATTTATCAATTAAAAAGCTAGAATATATTTTTAAAAACTTACCTTCCAGTGGAAATCCTGTCCGAGGATAATTCTGCCCTGGTGCCGGCCGCATCATTCGAGGAACAGTTCCTGGTAACGTAGCCATCGTAGCTACACCGAAAAAAATCACACGGACGATGTAAAGTTTTAGGCACACAGACAGGTCCGTATTTTTGCAAGTATGTGCCCTGGAAATAAGAAAAAAACGCTACAGATTTGCAATAATTTTAAAATTCAAAAAAGAAAAAAAATCAGAAAAGATCCGATTAGGCTTAATGGAAAAAACACTACGCCCCACAAAAGGAGGAAAATAGAAAACACTTGGTAAATCGCACGGCAGGTGGCATTGGAAAAAAAATTATAACAACCGCTGAATGCAAGGTGCTGTGTTTGAGTAACGCTGGGGGTGGGGAGGGGGGAGACTGTATATAGCACTCCTAGGCAGGCGTGGGCAAAGGTGATATTCTCTGTCGTGTTGTACTTCTAGGTCTCGTAGTTTTGATGGCAAAGTCTACGCCAGAGGTTGGGGGTAGTTTAAGTGGCGAACTTTCAGGCAAGAAGCAGGAGGTGGGAGCAGCGCGCGGCGATAGGTTCCAAGGCCTTTCTTTTATTCATGAAGGGAAGAAGGGGAATAGCCGCTGGCCCGCCGTCCAATCAGGGCGCACGGCGTGGGATGGGAACGCGCATTCCGTTTGTTTTAATTCATACCGTGGCCGTGCGCGCTTTCAACTGAAATCTGCGGAAAAAACACAGATGAAATGTATTTAACTTTTCATGTCAGCATACATAAAGTTAGGTCAGCACTAAACTTAAGCTCCTCCGTTGCGTATGCACGTGGAAGTCGTCTCATCAAAGATATATTATTGAGTCTTAAATATGATTATAAAAACTTCAGTATGGGGGTATATTTTCATTTCAAAAGGCTCATAAACTGTCCAAACGTAAACGTAAAATATCGATCAATATTGCAAAAAAGATGTCCAGCTGTTTCAATTCTTGTCGGTTAGTCTGTCATACCGCTGATTCATTACTGACGTTTGTAAAATAACAGTAACACCACGCAGATGAAAAGAGGCAACTTAAATCAAACAAACAACCAGAAGATACGTAGTCTACATTTTTAATATAAAAGCGCGTCAGAAACGACTTTTAAAATATTTCAAATTCAATTTCTGGTGTTTCAAAGAGTATGAAATGAATCAACTTGAGAGTATTCTGGCAGCCGCTGATTGGCATAGATTCACAATCTATCTCGTTTCTCGTTTTTTTTTGTGGACAAAGTAGCCTATCACAGCAGGCTATGATGCCAATCCACATTTAACCCTTTTCATTAATTTTGGAGAACTCCCCCTTCAGCGTCGCTTGAATTCGGGAAGAACTTAATTAAACCCCACTAACCCCTAATTAAAAACGTATTTCGTCATACAAACTTTCAGGAACTATCGTCTTTTATCCACCTGTCCATAATAATCAAAAACAACATAATTAATTAAAAATCAGTCAGTGAGCTCTCCCAGTTTCCGTCACGCACATTGTTTACCATTGTTTAAGGTGTTATATAAGGTTGGCGCTCTTTTATTTTCCTTTTGTAAGTTTTTCCCCTCATTAACAATATCGTGCTATATTCATTGTTTCAACAGGCCGCACGAAAATGTTTAAATTGAAGAAAAAATGCGGGAAAACGATTGGTCGAGGTTCCAAAAGTGAAATCTGGTGTCGTCATGCAAATGAAAGGTTCTGAACGTCTGAATTTAAACAGAGAATCGACCTTTAGTCCAGCATAAGCTGTCAAATAATACTTAAGGTTACCTTGGGGTTTGCGTGAATATTCAAAATAAATAACACCTTTACCGATTACGCCTGAGACGTAGCCTACAGAAACGGAATGTGTAAGATTTAAATCTTTTGTGACGCAATCTGGAGAGAGAAATAAAAGGCAAGGCTGACTTTGCCGCATAGACCTAAGTCCGCAGGTGGATGTTTTATGGACTGCCTAGAGGGGCCTAAAACAGGTGAAAGCTAGCTGTCAAGACCTCTCAAAACAAATCGTCGAACACCAGCCACACCGCTGCTTAACGAATCAAAAAAGCGAGTTATTCAGCTACAGAAAGCAAATATGATATAGCGTTTAGTTGTGTTCTTCATAGGAATCAGAATTTCAATTTCAACTAGACTACGGCGGTTCTATTTATTTATTTATTTATTTTGGGGGGGGGGCTGTTGATTTCTTGGTGGGTCTGCCGTACTTAGCCATTGTGCGGCGACTCCACCATTGGTGAAGAGCAATTTCACAAATTTTTTTGACAATTAGGGTGTAAGGAGGGATGAAATGGCAATTTCACATGCAGACATGGCGGGCAGCTTGCCTCAAAGTTACGATCCGTCCTTGGCAAGAGTGTCTTACTTCATGTGAGCTGACAAACTGTAGTGTTTTCAGCGCCTCCCAGGTAGGTGGTGGGTAAACCTTTACACCCTATGGCAGGGGTCTCCAACTATTTTACCCAGAGGGCCAATTTCCATCCTCAGCTCAAAGTCCACTCTATCCTTCAACTGCTGACCACTGCCGTATAGGATGCACGAAGATGCGGTTCTAGAAAACGGTGCGATGGACAGACCACAGCATTGTGAAGCAGTCTGTGCGCATTACATGGGTAAATATTTCCTTCGGTGTTGTCAGGTAGGAACAGTTATGAAGACCTTAATACACAAGCAAACAATGTCTAAGCAGCAGGACAATTGGCTAGAATTATTAAATGGTGGGTGTATAGACCTGCTGTTAAATTCGATTTATTATTGATTTAATATTGTAGATGTGCTGCCTAAAACTTTACTTCTTGCTGAACCAATTAGATTTTCCTTTTGTAAATATACATTATTCATATATATATGAATCCACTGAAGCAAAAGCCAAGCTCGAACGCACTGGAAGTTATATCATTAATTTGTGAGAAATGTATCAACGGACCTCTGCAACAAGCTACCTGGAGACGTGCTCTGCAAAAGTTTAGGAGCTCAGTGAGCTAGTTGGTAGGATACACATCAAAACGAAGAACGACACTCACGTGTTCGATACGGAAAAAACATGAAAATACTAGCAGAAAAACAGAAGAGAATTTAAGAAAGCACGGTGCTAATAGGCCTACTGAGCTTTCACGATACAAACCTAGGCTAGTTTTACATGGTTCGTAAAAATAAATTTGCAATACAACCCAAAAGAAAATGTATATGGTGCGTTTCTGGTTAAGCAGTAATCCACCGCTACATTTATCGCTTATGTAAAGCACATTCACCTTTTTAGGGGATTCAGTTAATCAATTAAGAATATCCAACTGATCTAATTCAACACCGACAACATATACTATACAATAACAACATATAACAGAATGCAGTTTATCTGGTCAACTATGTTCACACATACAGGGAACTGGTCTCTGGTTGATTCACATGCATACAGTACATACATACTCTATCATACACAGAGTTACACTCATCCGTATGTTTTAATGTCAACGTTTATCTCGCTTTTAACAATCATATAAATTCATTAAGAAATGTAGAGTGTTACTTATTATGTGCACACATTTTCTGTCAAGCACGGGTTTGGGGGTGTTCGGGACCACTTGACCTCAAACCCAAGTGTGGTATCAATTGTTGGCCGGCACTAACAACTCGAGAGCTCAACTGAGTAATTTCATCAGGAAACCAGAGTCATCCGGTATAAATGGCTTGCTTCGCGCAGTAGATTAAGTTAAACATTAGCACACGGCTCATTTTTGTTTCCTTTAAGAATTCGGAGTGATTTCGTAGCCAGAACCAGAGAATAAAGACCTACGATTCCGCAAACGCCAATATTAATTTAGATTTTTTTGCATTTTGGCTTTTTAATATAAGTTTGATGTTAATTATGCACAATTCTGGACTTAGAGAACGGAAACTGTATATATAGGCTACATTGTTAAAAGTCAATTAAATCGGTTAACTGTCCAAGTACCACTAATGATGGAAAATCACTTAAGAGTATTACAAAACTGAATGTAGATCTTTAAAATAATTTGTTATTTTCTTTTGTGTTAACTTATTGCAAACTTTACCAAAAATTAAAATTAAAACATGAAAACTCACGCAATACGAGACGGTACACCGTTGATTTCTAATCCAGAGAATTATGTTTATATATTTTCAAGTAATCTTTCAATTTTAGAGATCTTTTTGGATAGCTAATATAGACGGCTGTTTTTATCTTACTTATATGCTTGTTAAACATTTAAAGATTTGAATAATTTGAAAAAAAGTATTAACAAAGAATTAAAAAGTTGTCACTAGTAGAGTAATAAGGCGCATTTGATTTTAGCGGGTAAATTACTTAATTTTCCTTAACTTTGTTAACCCCCTTGATGCTTTACTCAACTGGGTTAACGCTGGCAAGCTTGCGGGAGGGCGCCTGGAGACCGTCACAGGCCACTAGTTGAATTGTTAGCAATCGCCGTTTTGAATAAGACCGCGGGACAAGAGGAAGTGCAAGAGCCGCCAAGGTTCTGAGGAAGGTCAGTCAAACAGAGGTTATGTCAAGGCAAACGGTAGCTTAGCTAAATGCTAAACACATTTGAAAAGAAATCACAGAATGCTGCCTTCACGGTATAATAATGTAATCGCCACCTTCCTGTCAAAAACATAGAAGCTTTGATCGGCGGATACATAAGTCTCGCGAAAATACGTCGTAATAAATTCCATGTTAGGGGGCTCGATGTATCTGGACATTCAGCACTTAAAATTGTATATCTCCTTTTTATACACGATGTCTTTTCCGGTCGTGCTACAAGGCACGACATCCTCAAAATAATTTTAACTAGAGCTATCATTTTCAAGATTATTTGTTAGGTTTTTTGTGTACTGTAAAAAGCAGTATTGAGATGTATAGGATTATCTTTTGAAAACAGGGCGTCCGGCTAAAACTATTTGACAAACCAAAAAGGTGTAGATGATTAATGGACAGGGAATGAATATGATAGGCTATTCTGTTTTACCTGTCATAGCAGATTATTTAAATCGGAATGTTGGGTTCTAAATGTGTATTATATTAAATGTGTACATTTTAAGCCTCATGATTTATAACATTTCTGCTTCTTTTACTCTACGAATCAATTAGTATCCCAGATTTACACTCACAGCTCCTTCTCAAACTTAATAATTCATTAAAAAAATTCTCTGCAAATAGAACCGCACGTAACACTTAAAAGTTCCGTTCGGAAACAGGTGGAATATGTTAAAACACCAGCCTAAGTCCCCCTCCCGAACGGCTTCCTTCCTCTGAATTGATGCTGCGGTAAACCGGCCGTCTCGTTGCAATAGCATTGCATCACCTGTTGTTATCTTCTCTCTCTCAGAGGTAGCTGTGACAGTGGTACATTTATTTGGAGCCACTCCTAAACTTCACGGAAGTCAAACCATGCTTGTTCAGCTGTCTTTAAGAACAAACCAAACGCAAAATAACGCAGAGCAGAAGTTGTCGGTGCGTCAGGCGGCTCCCACTGAACCCATCGTAGGTAATAAATCGATTTCTCACAGTCGGGATCAGCCCCAGGAACTATAACACTCTCAGAAAACCTCATATGCTCCGTATTTCTTTGTAATTGACATATACTTTACCAATTTTAGCTTTAAATTATTCTTTTACTTGACTGCAGTTTAATGTTCAAACATATTTCCGTGTACATCAATGAAACGGTGGGGGAAAAAAACTAAAAGTATTGTTATTGGCTTGCTTTATGGGTAATATTTCATGAAATATCAGCACTGCAATGCTACTCCGTTAATCTCACATTTTTGGGGTGAAGCTATAATTTGGCCTAATCATTATTAGGCTACTTTAACTGTCGCGGTAACTTCTTGAATGAACTGGATATTGTTATTGTGATAAGAATTATTCAAAAGGCTGAAGCCTACTAAGCTACCGAATGCTGTCAGTATACCATCTTTCTTTGCATGTTTAAATATGTTTTACATGCCCGTTTTCCCCCACAATATGTCTGTTTACACATCACGTCTGTGACAACGGCAAAAGTGTGTAAATCGCTACCGGCGCAATGTGTTCGACAAAAGGTACGCATCGCTATTTACAAAGTAAAATTAAAGTAAAATCAATGCTCAATGTTACCAAACTAACAAATGTAAAATTACTCCTGCGACAACTTCCTTGTAAAACAGATTATAGTCAAAAATCGATCCTGTACACAAAATTTAATACTCTAAATTATATAATTAAAATGCAGTATTATTATGAAAAGTGTAAATGTTAATACATCTGAAATTAATTACTCTAGATTCAGTCTAACGTTTCTAACATTAACAACTTAATAGGACTGAGCATTTGGCTACACGTGCACAATACCAATATTTTGTGTCACAAGTATCCATTACATAAAACGCCATGCAAAGTCCACCGGAGGGCGTCGCTAATCCCTAAGAGTTATAAACGTGTGACTCCAGTGTAAAGACAACAAAACGCGCCGCAGTGCGCCGTACATTCATAGACGCTTAACGCAGGCGGTGCCCCAAAATAAAGTGTATTTGTTCCGTTGGATGACCGTGACCGACTGATTTTTGTGATGTTTGTTCTCGGCCTCGGTGTGTTTGTTGACCTGACCATTTTGTTCTTTATTGCTGTTATCTGCCGGTAGAAGCAAGTGGTCCTTTTCCCTCAGCTCTAAATATTAACAATAAGAGATTTGGCTACGTTAATTATAATCGAAAACATCGTTTTAATGAGCATGAATGCGTTTAATCTATGTTTCTTGTACATGGCCCGTGAGTTATATAAGAGACGTAGTCTGGGTAGGTGATTCCCCACCCTCGGGGTCCTGCCTAAACTTTTTACGGGCTTGGGCACAAAGTGCTTTCCTTCTTTGAGCGGCCTTCAATCTTATCTTCATCTGTGACACTTTCTTCAAACGACTTACTAAATAGCCTCCGCTGGTTCGTGGCATGCTAATTATGATTCCGCAGTTCCTGCTGGAAGGTGAGAAAGGCACCATTTCAAGTCCGACGCCAAATCTCACTTTACAATCACTTGCCGTCTGGATGTTTTGCCTTTAGTTTAAAAAATAAATAAAATAAAACCGAGGGAACACACTTTGAGTGTAAACCGTTTAATGCTAAGACTGGAAGGAAGAGAAGGCGGGAAAATGATGCAATGCTTGCAGAAACGTGAAAATAACAGTAGTAGACTTCAGAGGCCCAGAAGGCTGTCTTCCCTTATGCTATTTAAAGTAACATATCGCAGTAATTAGAAAAAAGTCCATTATTTACTTACCTTTAAGGAGGTAAAGGTTATCCAACAGCATTTACACATGCAGAAGAGCAAACTTCTTAGACATTTTTGACAGCCAAACATCTTAGTGCGGCCGACTAACGCACCAAAACAGAGGAAACTCGGAGAAATATGCAAGCAGGTGTTTTTGATTCTACGGGGAGATTCCAGTCAGAGGAAATACAAACGTGCGGTACAATCTCTCTGAATCTGGCCGGACCGGGGCCAAAAACCAATATAAGTACAAAAACGGTGTAAGTTGTTATGTGTCAGTTTTTACCTGATTATTAACCGAGATTTTTAAATTGTTTATTAAGCCCCGTTTAGAAAGAACTACAATGTTGTAATTATAGAAGGCCTAATTAGTTTTTATTATGAAAATGACAGTGCGAATTGACTGAATTGATATACATCTGTAAAATGCTTAAAGATCAGTAGTATACAGATTGTAGAACAATATGCACTAGCTGAAATGTACCTTTTAATTAGCATATGTTTGATTTAAATTGATCTGGAGTGCGTTTCCTGAAAGCTTTGTAGCACTAATTACTCTTTGCCTTATTCGATAATTTGTGATCATTTCCGGAAACTAACTTAGTTTGCAATCAAGTTCGTTATTTTACTTTAGCCTATTTGAATGTTTGCATGCTATTCTATCGCAGAAACACAGAGGTCGCCCTAAATAGAAAAAAAATACACTGACGCTCTTTTTTGCAACAATAATAATAATTGCTATTATTAATTGGTCAATCTCATAATATGAAATTATATTGTAGGGTATACTTTAGCATAAGAATAATTTTTTGTAGCCCAAAATGTAAACAGTTTTAGTACATAACAGGATTGTGCACCATTCAGAACTAAATTGAGAATTCAAGCCGGACAATGTATGAAATCATGCAGATACAGGCTAGCACCTTCAGTTAATGTTCACATCAAACACCAGAATGGGAAGAAAGGTGACTTTGACCGTGGCATGGTTGTTGGTGCCAGACAGGCTGGTATAAACATTTCAGAAACTGCTGATCTACTGGGATTTTCACACACAACCATCTCTAAGGTTTACAGAGAACGGGGTGAAGAAGAAAAAACATCCAGTGAGTGGTAGTTCTCTGGGCAAAAATGCCTCGTCGATGGCAGAGGTCAGCGTAGAATGCTTCAAACTGACACAAAGGCAACGGTCAGTCAAATAACCACTCATTACAACCAAAGTATGCAGAAGAGCATCTCTGAAAGCCTCAAGCCTTGAAGCAGATGGGTTACAGCAGCAAAAAACCACAACGGGTGTTGCTCCAGCTAAGAACAGGAAACTGAGGCTCCAGTGCGCATGGATTCACTGAAACTGTACAGTGGAAGATTGGAAAAAAAATGCCAGGTCTGATCAGTCTCAATTTTTGCTGTGACATTCAGATGGTTGAGTCAGAATTTGATATGCACAACATGAAAACATGGATCCCCCCTGTCTTTATCAACAATTCATGCTGCTGGTGGTGTAAAGGTGTGGGGAATATTTACTTGGCACACATTAGACCCCTTAGTACTAACGGAGCATCAATTAAATGCCATAGCCAATCCAAGTATTATTGCTGACCCTGTCCATCCCTTTACAACTACAGTTTACCTGGCATCTAATGGCTACTTCTAGCAAGAATAACAATAACCATGTCACAAAGCTAAAATCATCTCAGGCTGATTTCTTGAACATGGCAATAAGTTCACTGAACAAAAACAGCCTCCACAGTCACCAGATCTCAGTCCCATGGAGCAGCTATGGAGTGTAGTAGAATGCGATATTTGCATCATGAAGATGCAGCCAACATTCTGCAGCAACTGTGTGATAGTATCTTATCAACATGGACCAAAGTGTGAGGAACATTTCAGACAGCTTGTTGAATCTATGCCACAAAGAATTAAGGCAGTTCTGAAGGCAAAAAGGGGTTTACCTAAAAAATGAGTGTGATTTCAGAGACATTCTTAGAATTTAAACGAATTAAGTTCTTCGTCCTGTCATTCCAATTTAACATGCTATGGGATGCGGCTAATTAAATCAAAATTGTAATTAATGAATGAAATAGGGCATAATTCATAAATCCTGAAGTTTGTACAACCCTGGTACACAATGTGCTAACAAATCAAACTTGCTAAGCATCCAGTGACATCTTTTAAGGTGTGAAGGTGAATTGTATTTCAGGCAGCACCATCCAAGGAGTCAAGTTGCTTGTCAAAGTGCCGTTTTGCGAGAGGACATGAACTCTCTTGGAATATCTCAGTACAGGAAAAACAATTAATAAAGAAGTACAGGCTGGCCTGGGTTGAAATAATGCGCCTCCTTGGTCTGAATAGAGAGGCACCAGAATTTTGCTCTCAATCACACTGTGCAGCTTCTGAGAATTCTCCTTTTCTATGCTACTGGTGGATTCCTGCAGGCCACTGGTGATGCACATAATCTCAGCAAACCTACTGCGTCCAGATCTGTGCATGCAGGCATCTGTCATAAAGGATTCTCCATTCAAGCACATAGTCAAAAAAGCCCTTAAAAATTAAGTGTGAATTATGAGTATATTCTTCCTTCTTCAGCACGAACAAGTCCACAGCACTTAACCCGAAAGAGCATGGCCGTTCAAGAATTGTTTCATCAAGCAAGGAAAGCTGGTTATGCCCTCGATGATTTAAGCAACAAACAGACCATGGAACACGGACTGTTTCATTGACATTGTGAACCTAACTGAAATCCGCAAAAACCCATTTATTTTGAGGATGAAAGCATGCCGGTATCCTACCATGCTTATATTTGGTCATTCTCATGAATGTGAGAATCCTTTGACAAAAAGTCAAATGTTATAGTATATTTGTGCAGAGCTACTGACTTTCCCTTAACTTGCGCCAGTTCAGGTCAGGTTGGGGAGCACTGGAGTTTGCATAGCACATGACAGAACACCTTGGGATCCCATGTGGTGGGGGGGGGGGGGGGGGGGGGG
>JAODUD010000127.1:22411383-22431204 GCA_026784285.1 Stomatorhinus walkeri
CCAATGAAATTCTCATCGGATCCAGTTAATTATAGGTAGGTAGGATAGATAGATAGATAGACAGATAGACAGATAGATAGATAGACAGATAGATAGATAGATAGATAGATATAGCAACACGTCTCTTTTATAGTGTTATAGTGTGTTTTTAAGGGTGCCACAGCCATGCATTGTGAAATAAAAAGCAAATAAATTATAGATTGTCTTTTTGTTTGTACAAAGGAAGAAAAATGCAAATGAAAGATTGCACTAGTGACCAGAAGTTCCTGGAACAGTGGGAAGGTCAATGATTCACTGGGGGTGAGCAGAAGTGTTCATTGCCCTTATAATCTGGGGAATTAAGCTGTTTCCAAACCCGGTGGTCCTGGTTTGGATACTCCTGTACCTCTTCCCTGTCGGCAAGAGGGAAAACAGGCTGGGGGCGGGTTGGTTGTGGGGCCATAATGATGCTTTAACCAATCCATTGGTTAAAGATCTCCAGCAGGGATGGGAGATGGGATCTGATGATCTTCCCAGCTGTTCTCTCTAGCCTGTTCAGCTGTTTCTATGTAAAGACCATACATTGCTTAAAGGCTCATTTGCATACATTGTTTAAGACTAATTTTCATAATTAAATTTAAATTTAAACTTTTTACCTTTCCATACCACCAATGGTTTTCATACCACTCAAGGGAAATCTTTTAAAAGAAATTTTGGAAATAACCAGATGAAAATAATGGCATTGGTTGAATTCCCCCTTTTCATGTTACTCCAGATGATGACAAAATTCAAAAAATGCCTCCATGAAAACTACATTAGTATAGCAGTACCTTCGGGTCATACTCAGAACGTGTGTGTGTGTGCTTGTTTTTAAGCTCCAATGGTTGAGCCGATATTAGCATTTAATGTCTCGCGATCTAAACAGCACAGTCTTCAGGTCTCAATAGCATGTGATGGGACTGACTGTTCTGATTTCTTTTTAATAGGTTGCAGTCGCCTTCCTGTGAGAGCAAAAAAAAAAAATGAATGAAAGAACTCAGTTGAATGAAGATATAAGAACATGGTTTACATTTAACACGGCATCCAAATTAGTCTCACTAAATTGATCCGCGAGGCCAGCCCGTGCAGGGGGATAATTCGATGGCTAGCCTCTCGCTGCTGTCCTAGTGCCTGTGCCTCTGGGTCATCAGTCAAGGTCAGAGCTCATTTCTGCTAAGGAGACCAAGACATGACAACTGGTTTAATTTCATTTTTGGACATTGACACAGAGAGGCCTTAAAAATGTGCACGGTTGTAGTTTTACACAATGGAAGTAGGTAGTGTTTCTGGAAACGGACCAAGGGTCTCATATCACTGCAAGAGGGTTGTTGCCCTCCCACCAGCACAAAAAGTGAGAGCGTAATCTGTCTGGTTTTAAAAGTTCCTGTAGCATGAATGAGGAATGGCTTGATATTTAATTCACTTCGGTTAAAAGAATCGATTGAAAAAAACCCAGTTTAAAATGTGGAACAGGCAGTACTGCAGATGGGAAAATGAATTCAAATGTTCATTTTTGCTAGAATACATGTGCTGTCACATAAGCAGTATTTATTTGAAAAAGAATCATAGCATTACAGAAGTATGCAGTTTATTATGGAAATAATATAGTAATATACAGATATTAATATAGATATTAATTAGTCTCCTTGCAATTCAATTCAATAGACTTGATATTTTCAGAACTTTTTAAGACAAGCTATCCAAACAGGAGCTTGCACATATACAAAATTAAATTTTGTCAACAGTATGTTAAACACCTACAACAGGGGTGTCAAACTCCAGTCCTGGGGGGCCGTAGCCCTGTGTAGCTTAGTTCTTTCCCTGTTCCACCACAAATGATTCAGCTCAAGAGCTGTGTGGTAATTAGCACAAGGAGTTGAATCAGGTGCGTTAAATGAGGGGAAACCCAAACATGCAGGGCTCCGGCCCCCCAGGACTGGAGTTGGGCACCCCTGACTTACAGCAATCACCAAACCACTGGCAAGTAACACATACAATAACCAACAAAAGACAGAGCAAAGGCAGGCACATATATACACAGGTAAGCAGGGCTAAATAAGAAACAGGTGTAGGCTTTTGACAATAATCCAAACACTAGGGCTAAGAATAACAAGACACAGGTGAGGGTTATAATCACTAAACACAAAGGACACTGACATTAAGATAGCCAGCGACACCTCCTGGCCAAAGAGGGAAACAACAGACAGGGCATGGCGGGGACTGAGCAGATGAGATACTCCCACAGCAAACGGACCTCAGTTATGCGGTTAGGGCTGGATGTCAGGGTACTGTGATGCCTCTGTTCAGCTACCTGGACCAGTCCATTTTCTGAAATAATCTGAAATATAAAATGTACATTCGACACAGAGACAGCAGAATGTAACTCAGCACCTTTTGACAATGGGTAAAATTCAGCTTTTTTTAATTTTGCGGTTCTATCTTCAGAAGCACCCTTCAGAAGGGCAAATTTTCTCAAGTGGTATGGTCCCTACGTCCCCCTCTGCACCTGACACAGTTTCCATCACTGGAGTCCAAGTAGGGCCGTCAACAAGTGGTACAATCTAGAACGTTCATCCAGCCATAGCTGCAGTTTATTTCTGCGGAGAAATAATTTGACTGACATTCCTTTGCTTCTATGAACCACTAAACATTTCACAGTCTAGCTGATATTCATATCTACTTTGTGTATAATGTATGACTTGTGATTGTATGACTTAAAAGCTGTATGGACTACCACCTATGGGTAAGTTTACATCAACACCAGCTTCTGAAAGAAACAGCAAGCCATACAAACAGAAAACTCAGAGAATAACACGACAATATTGGTGAAATTAATCGACGTAAATGTATTGTTAGCGAGAGACGACATATTTGCAGAGTCCATCGGCTCTGGATTAAACAAGAAAACTTTCATATTTATTCTGAAATGTTTTCTTGATAACTGATAAGCCAATGCATGACACGTTTGTTTGCAACAATTTCATTCTGCAAAAAAGACATGGGGGGGGGGGGAGCGGCCTGCTGATGGTATAAGTCATCAGGTCACCCCTACTTGTATTGTCATGGACGGTTATGACTTGGGTGGTTCCCTGTGGAGTGAAGGGGAACAGGGTTAGCGGAGATCCTGCGAAGGTGCGACCCGCCTCCGGCGCCAACCGCGGGCCACAGATTTGCCACATGAAACACATTAACCCAGTACTCTTCCACCAGTTTTCCACTGACGGTTGCTCCATGTTGTCACAACATTTTTAAGAGGATAACGTTTCCAGCCGTTTCTCGTTACAATGTCCATGTGCTAAAATTAGGTTTTGAATGGTCCAAAAATGGAGCTTTGTAATTTCTGAGACCTTCTCACTAATAAAGCAACTTCCCAAACTGCTAGGGCCATATGTCTCCTGATTAATTCGTAGCTAATCAACGAGGCAGTTTGGCAATTAATTGAATAATTATGGACATGTGAAAACAGTGAGAATTCACACTGTTTTATTGAGTGTAATGGTTTATATCCCCCACTGTTGATCATTTTGACCAGCGCTGTATTGAAAATAATGAAATCTTGGTCAACAGATGAAGCAACAATGGCAAAACATAATAATAATTTTTTATTTTTGACATGGATAGGAAATATTTCTTCAAAAGGGAGAATCACTATGACTTTCTGAATTTACTGTGCGCTTAGAGCCTGTCAAGTGCCTGATTCGTAAGTGACGCTCATAGCGCAGGTGATCGCTGTGAAAATGTACCGCAGGAATCTCGAAAATTTGGAAGAACTTTTATGTGTGGTGGGTGCGAACCAAGCCAGTGTGTTATTTTAACGCAGCTTTCTCGATATGTGACATCTTCTTCAAGATACAGAATTAACAATAATATTATTACATATCAAAAAATGTACGCCCTGTAAATTATTTGCTAATCCAGTAGATCGCCGATATCATCTGTGTTATTTTTGACATTTCTTCTGTAAGTATGATTATTAAGGATGCTTGTCAGATAATATTTTAGGTGTTCCTATACCGTGTCTTAAATTTAACTGAGCAATACCGAAGCTAAAACAAAAATCGATAACAGCTAACAAAAGACGCAATAATATACACTCTCTTATCTTCTTAGTCAGAACAATTTATACATGGTTAAACGGGGCTTGGAAATGCAATTATATAATGAATATAATTATTGTCAAATTTCTTTGTTAAAAAGAATTCTACTCCTTTTGGAGTATAATTTAGATTAGGTTATTTACACCTGATCTGCAGTAATCAAAATACACATTTAAGAAATTATCGTTTTTTTAAATAGCGTTTTTTACGAGACAAGTCACACATATCAGACCGTAAAACCAAAATGTTTCTGTGAGAATCTGAACCGCAAACCTTCAAACCCAACTAATGAACCGCGACCAAGACTTCATGCAAATGCTACACAGAAAGCGAAAACGGTCGCAAGTCCGCAAAGTTCTGCTAAATGATTGTCCGAAAAGGATTTAAGTCGCGCGATGGGGGCTCATAACTTTATTTATAGGCAAGTAATGGGGATCAGAATTCAGATTAAAAAAACAAACAAATTTATTAGGACAAATTAATAGTCAAACTCATTTGTTCCGATAAAAATGATCAAACTACTTCAGCTTGGTTTGAGCACTTTCCTCAGTCCTGTTGCTAAATGGGTCCAACCACACACACGTTCAGAACAAGGCTTCACTTTTGACCCCGTTATTATAGGACTTTTTTAAACCCATACTCTGACGTTGGGAACATGTCAAATAGGAGATATATTCTCGCAACAGGGAATCTGTCAGATGTTTTTGGAGAAAAAATGTTCTGTGGTTTTAGAAATTTCTTTATAAAATCATGCCAGACGCCATTACGTACAGACAATCCGCGGGCTCGATGGCTGTACACCCCCAGGCATCATGGCTAGTGGCTTAAATCTCACCCCATAATCTATTTGTAGGCCTATCTAATATTGCATCTTCTCCCTGTGTGGTGCGGGCTTTCTCACGCACCCCAAACACATGCAATGAGGCTAACTGTAGTCTTTAAATTTCCTGCAGGACGTGGGTATCTTGTGTCCAGCGTGCCCCCCAGCCTTGGGCTGTCTGGAATAGGCGCAGGGCCCCTCGCGACTCAGAACTTCTTCAATTTAGAAAACCTGCAGATAGAAAAAGTCTCTGTACGAACGCAGAATTGTAAGCCTAAAATGCATCATTAACGTCTCTTAGCCATTTTACAGAGTAAACCTAAATTTAACAAGCAAAAAACTTTCAATCCATAAGTAAAAATCGCACAAACTGAAACTCACACTTATAAGTCGCTGACTCCACCTGGCGGACGTAGGTGAAATTACGAGTTCTTTGGTACTGCACAACTTTCTTTCCTATTACTGATGTGAAATTCGCTTGTAGCTGTGGATTATCGAGCCGTCCAAACACGGCAACAATTTGCTGTCTGTCGTTCAATGGACTTTCTTCTTCTAAATGATCTTATTCAAGGATGGCACAGTGGCGATGTGGTTCGCATGGTTGCCTCACACTCCTGAGAGTTCCAGTGTCCGTCCCCGCTGTATGCCACTGGATTTTGCATTGTTCTCCCCGTGTTGTCATGGTGCTTCTTTCGGGTTCCCCGACTCTCCCCACAGTCCCAAAGCATGTTAAAGTCAACTGGAGTTCCCAAATTATCCATAGGTGTGAATGGTATGTCTACGCCTTGTGCGGAGTCTATTGCCTGTTTCTGGAGTTTCATTTAGAACAGGGGTCTCCAACTCCGGTCCTGGAGAGCTACCGTCCAGTAGGTTTTCAAACCTACCTGGCTTGTGATGAGCCGCACCTGTTCTCAGGTAAATACCAGGAACAGGTGCAGCTCATCAGAAGCCAAGTGGGAAAGAAAACCTAGTAGCTCTGCAGGACCGGAGTGGGAGACCCCTGATTTAAACCTATTGCCACAGGTGTATAAAATCAAGCACTTAGCCATGCAATCAGGTTTACAAACATTTATGAAAGAATGTCACTCTGAAGAGCTCAGTGAATTTAAGCATGGTACTGTCACAGGATGCCACCTTCGCAATAAATTAGTTTGTTAAATTTCCTCCCTGCGAGATATTCCACAGTCAATTGTATGGAATATTATTGCAACGTGGAAGCATTTAGAAACAGCAGAAACTCAGCACTGAAGTGGCAGACCATGTGAAGTGACAGAGCGGGGTCGCCAGGTGTGGAGGTGCGTAAATGTCACCAACACTCTGCTGACTCAATAACTGTAGAATTACAAACTTCCTCTAGCATTAATCCCAGCACAAAACTGTACCCTGGGAGCCTCATGGAACGGGCTTCCATGGCCGTGCAGTGCATGCAAGCCTCACATCACCAACCACAATGCCAGGCATCGGATGCAGAGGTGTAAAGCACGCCGCCACTGGACTCTGGAGTAGCGGAAACGTGTTCTGTGGAGTGACGAATCGTGCTTCTCTATCTGCCAGACTGATGGATGAGTCTGCCAAACCCAGACATTACCTGCATTGTGCCAACTGTAAAGTTTGGTGGAGGAGGGATAATAGTTTGGGGTTGTTTTTCAGGGGTTGGGCTGGGCCCCTTATTCCCAACAAAGGGACAATTCTATGCTTCCAACTTTGTGGGAACAGTTTGAGGAAGCCCTTTGCTGTTCCCACATGATGGTTGGGTGAGTTTGGTTATGCAGAAACCTCACTGGCCAACAGAGAGCCCTGAACTCAACCCCATGGAACACCTTTGGGATGAACTAGAACAGAGATTGGAAGCCAGACGTTCACATCCAACATCAGTGCCTGACCTCACAGATACTCTTCTGGATGAATGGGCGAAAAGGGGGGACCAACTCCATATTGATGTCTATGGATTTAGAAAGGGATGTCATAAACGTTCCTGCAGGTGTAATTGCCAGGCGTCCCAATATCTTTGTACGCATAGTGTATGTGTGTCTGTGTGTATATTTATATCTTATTAAAATGTATGTTGATTACGCCCAAAATGATTTGCGCACGATTCGTTTTCATTTCTCACGGTTATATTCCCGTGCATTAGGGGGCGGTATGAGCATTTGGTGCGTATGTCTGCGTAATAAAAACAACGAGGAAGAAGGGGAAAAAACATGGCTGCCTCCATTGCAATGTCACGTTCTTAGGACTTCTTGTGCTGCTGAAGTTTCATTTCGAAGAAACCTGGGAGCTAATATTTTTGATTTAACACTGGGGGTATCCAGACGATAGTACACCGCAGGTTATTTTTCCCTACATTTCTGATTTATACGATGTATTTAGTGGCGAAGCAAATGCGCAATTCTAAAGTGGATTGAAATCAAATAATATTATTTGTTTTCAGGTTTCGTGCAACATTAATCCACCATGGTGCATCTCTGTAAGTTTTAAAATAATTATTAACATGTATAGGTTAGTCTGTTATTCTTATTAATAGATCGTAGCATTGCTCACGCATAGTTGGTTTGAACTTTATTTTAGGTGTTTGTAGTCAAGTTTAAATTTACTATTTTGGCAATCATGCCACACAGGCCTTTTCCGCTGGCTTAATTTCGGTATGATTACACTTACATTAAGATCACACAGAATTGTTCTGATCTAAATGTTAACGGCAACCCCCCCTCCTTTCATACTTGTCTGAATATATTGTTGCACATAGGGTGCATCATATCTTGACTCCCTTCCGTTTCCTCCCCGATGCACAAGATAACCATCGGTCTCTTCGTATGATGTAGCTTAGTCGCTAACCAGGGTCGTATTTTGTGTCTTTCTTCATTCAGCATCTGCTCTTCTGAGACGGTACCACGGGGGGCTTGTCATCATTAGGCTGGCGCTGGGTGGCTGCACAAACCGGCCATTTTACCGCATCGTGGCGGCTTTTAACAAACGGGCGCGGGACAGCAAATACATCGAGCAACTGGGAACATACGACCCCCTTCCCAACACACACAACGAAAAGCTTGTTAGCTTCAACTATGACAGGATAAAATACTGGATCGGCTGTGGGGCCCACACAACAAAACCCGTAGCCAAACTCCTAGGTAGGTACTGCTACACAATATCGCTATGTTGGCACGAGCGCCCCTCAAGTACTGCGGTATCGGTTCCTCAGTACCGTAAAGAATCCGACTTTATTTGACATCAGGTTAAGATTTTGGTGATAAATACTAAAGTAAATATAACATGTCATGTTGATTAAACACCAGGTGCAAGGATTTCTGTTGATTGCAAGACATTCTGTATTAACAGTTTGCAAACAGAATTGCAACACAGTTCCTGGTTAGTGAATGTGGCATTTCCTACAGGTCTGGCTGGGTTCTTTCCTCTCCATCCCATGACTGTGACTGCAGCTGAGCGCCTGAGGAAGCTGGCTGCACAGAAGGAACAGGAGGGTCCTGGGGGTGGAGAAGAGGAGGGACAGGGCAAAGAAGAGCAGCGGCAAGAATCATAATCCACCACCACCAAGTCTGGGCATGTGTCCATGAAAATGTCTGAACTCTTCTGTATATGTTGACATCCCCATTTTGATTTTTAATTATTTTTTTTTTGCAGCCATTTCCTCATCCCTCCGAAAATGCATTGAAGGATACTTTGGCCTTTGCATGTGTTAAAATATGAAATGCATTGTAAGATTTATAATGTATGCAGTAAAATTCTGTTTTAAATGATCTCTAGTAGTTTATTTTAATACTACCTCAGGTAACAGAGTATAACGTCAACTCTAAGTATGCATAATTAATCTAATGAAAAGAGAGTAAATAATTATAATGAACATCCATCAGCATTAAATTTCACTCTAGGGATAACTTTCATTGTAAAAGATTTTTTTTCAAATTTTACTCCTACTTATAAATTCTTTAAATTTACATTTACGCAAAGTACAGTCACCTCTCCTGATCTGCGAATTTGCCATTCATTGTTGAGGATATGATTTGGCAATGAACAATTAAATAATATTTTTGGAGCTTGCCGAAAGATCACCGGATCGACGTGTAAGCCAAAAATGTTAAACGATATTGAAAGTGAAGGCTAAGGGCCGGTTCATGTGTCTATTGTGACGTAATTATTGTTGCAGGGCTGAGCATGGAGGCTGCGTTTGAGGGCTGCATGCAAGAATGCATGATACTTGAAACAACATGGAAAGTCCATATTGTCACTTTAATTCGCCTTGATCATTCATTGGTGAGGCGAAAAGTAGCAGGCAATCGGAAGATCTGGCCAGAGATGGTATTTAAACAGCATTACCACCCTCACTTAGGCTGACAACAAATGGCTGGTGGGTTTGATTCCTCCTAATTTCATCACAAATGCTCCCAGATGGTTGTATACAAAAATAAAATACATGTTTGTAACTGCAATGCCATATACCTGTCAATGTTCTTGCTTACTGTCGGTGCATGATTAGTTCTAGTGAAATACTTATTTTTAATATAACGTCCATACCCTATACCATCTAAATGTTACTTAATATAACAACAATACATTGTTCTACAGTGCCACCCTGTGGCACGTCTGCAATAAGTGTAAATCAGCCATTCCCTTTAGTCAGCTGAAATTCCTTTTATAGCTATTTTTTGGAATATTTATAGCTTATGCAAGGGAAGAAAGAGACGTTTCCCTTCACTTGCGTTTTTCTCAGATGCGGGAGGTGATGTACTTAATATGTTTGAATTAACCCAAAAGTCATGTTGGAAAGGTCTCCGTGATGAGCCACATCTGCACAACCTCCCTCGTCAATGACTGCAGGCTTGTCAATGACTCCATCCCACCCGCTGGAGTCTGACAGTATGTACTAGGCTGCAGCACCTTCTGCATGATGGAAATGGTGGACCTGGTGCAAATTATACCATCAATGTAGCAGGAGAAGCAGGAGTTCCAGAGCTGACCTAATCAACTCATGGTGTAACTGGGCAACTTAGGATGGGGGTGGCTTTAATTAGTATTATTCCCCTCACTGCATGACTATGTACCCTCTCTTCACACCTCCAGCAGGTCAGGTTTTCCATTGTGGTGGCTCTGCTGCTGAATACTGACACTGCATCTGCCCTGAAGTTGTGGCTTAGCTGTCATATTCCCAGGTACCTGTTTGGCACAGGATGACTCCCACCTATTTGTCTTCAGTCAGGGCCAGTTCCAAGGTACAGTATTTGGGCCCATCGGGATGACATTCTGAGTTTTCTCAGTAAAAACATATTAAATAAAGGTAAATAAATAAACCCACAGCCTTCCAGACACTTACTGATTCACACACCATTAGCTCACAAGTTCAAACAAAATAGGACATGCAGCTGTCACAGCCTGTCTGGTCTGTCTCCTGCTATGCATCCCTGCTGGTCCTCCAGATTCCTCCTCAGTTGTGTCCAGTTCGTTATCCACAACCCTGTTGTACTCACCGTCCACGACTGCATCATGTCAGACCCTCGTTTCCAAGTGTGCAAGTGTTTCCCGGTCCTGTGTTCTCCAGTTCCCTATTCGACGGTGGTTCTTGGGACAACCTGCTCATAGACCTGCTGTCCCTTTACCCGTCTGCCCTCTTCTGGAGTGTGTCATGTTTATCCCTTCTATTGTCCCTTTGGTCCCTAGCCTTGCGTTTGTTTCTCACTCCTAGTCGTTCCATGTATCTTGTCTCATGTCCTTGATCCTGTAAGACATCTGGGGGTTCCCTGGGCCTGCGTCTCCTTGCTGTGAGGTTTTGTTGTCCTGGCCTGTATTATCTTTGGTCCCATCTGTCCAGTCCTGGTTGTGGTGATGGTGTGTCCCGTGCCTGGAGTGCATGCCTTTGGGAGGGGGGGGGCACTCTTTTGCAACTTGTCCTGTCCTTCCCCTAGTATGACTAGCAATGGTCACTGCTGGTTCTCCAGATCCCCCCTAGTTCTCCCCAGTTGTGTCTTGCTTGTTATCCCAAATCCTACTGTGCCTGCATTGTGTCAGTTCCTCGTTAGTCATGTGTTCTCCAGTCCTGTCATTAATGTCAGTCCGCCTGTTACCTGTGCACTTCCCAGTGCTATTCTTCCCATGTTGACCCCATTGTAGTCCCGTTTGTGTCCCCTACTCCAGTTTTGGTTTAATAAAACCCCTTTTTGTTCTCCTTACACCTGCCCTTGAGTCATTTTCTAGTGTCGTTACAGCAGTATTGATTGAGAGCCAATTTTTTTGAACATTTAACAACAATTAATGGATACTTATCATTTTCAACAGTTGGTACTTGTATGTTAATATTAGTCATATTTGTCTATTTGGATCTGTTCACTGAAACAATCTCAGTACCAATAGGTAATCCAAGTTTAAAAAAAAAATAACTATGTAATTCCCAAACAATAGTATTTGCAATGCTTCTGGTAAGACATAAGGAAGTTCGAACATCCTGCAGCAGGATTTGCTCTGATTTTCAAACAGCCAGTTAAACCTGAGTGGTTTTATTACCCCAAGCATGATTAATGTCTAAACAACATTTCAGTGACCTGCTTTCAATACCGGAATCACTTTCTGATCCAGAAAGCACAATGTTTATTTCAGATTTACTCATACATTAGGCAGATGCTATTTGCATCAGCAATCCTGCATGTAAAACAGTATTTACATTTTTTCTGGAGCCAGGGGGTCGCGAGTGAGGAGGCGTAAATAGCAGAATAGATGCCGTGTGGCTGCTTTCACACCCCGAACATACCAAGCTGCCCCTGTGCATGCTGGGTGTCTCTCACGCCAGTATTAATAAAACTGCCACTAGTCATGAACTCATAGGTGTCAAGTCTCCTCGTTTTATCTGTGAGACTCACATTTTTAGTCACATTGTTGCCAACTGGGCTAAACTGGTCATGCAGCCAAACCAAACAAAGATAAAATGCCAATGTATTGCAGACTAGACCTGATAGAATTAATCGGACCAGCATACTTTACCCCCCCCATTTTCCCCAGTTATTGGAGTCAAACCATGTAAGGAGACAGTACCTCTTTCTTCACGACTCACTGTTTTCACCTAATTGTACAGTTTTTAATTAACCCATCTCGTTGTTTTCAATCTGGCAATTTATGCAGGGTTCCTCTTGCACTTACACATCCTACTGAGCCCAAAGCCTCCCCCAGAAAACATTGCTAAGATCAGGTCATGCTTGTGGATTTTTTGTCACTTAGATACATAACTTGACTTAAGCTAGTCATTACCAATGGCATGAAAACACAGTTCTGATATTTCATTTTGTGGGGGATTCAAATACACAGTCATCAGTCAGCCTCTTGTTTGGTATACAGGTTTGCTGCTGACATTAAAAAACAATTAGTCTCTTTTTAAAAAACATATTAACAATCCAATTTTCACAGAACAGACTGCATATTAGGTTCAAACATTGAGTCAGAATGTGACTGTATTTCCTTCCTATTCCAAGATCTGTTGTCAGATCTCTGGCTGTTTTGCCCTGGATATAATCAGGTGTTTCTAGGTCACCTGGAACACACCTCAGTAAAAGTATAAGCAGCAGAAAGTCTCCCCAGGACAGGAAAGCTCTCCAGCGGGTGAGTCCTTCGCAGGAGCAGCCTTCTCCCTACATTTACCACGCCAGAGCCATCAGGAGGGTCGCAGCACATAATCAGGGATGATACACACCCCCAGCACAGCCTGTTCACGCTTCTACCCTCAGGGAAGGTGCTGCAGACGGGTGACATTCCAGACAACAAGACTCTTAAACAGTTACTACCAACAAGCATTCAGGTTTGTGAATGACTTTGCACTATAAACAACACCAATCACTTCTGCCTCTGAAAAGGCACAGAGACACCTTGCCTGCTGCCTGTAGACTTTGTTGCATATTTATGCTAATTTATATTCTTATTTTATTTTCTGTGGTTAAAGGAAAGTCAGAATTTCGTTGTACAGCGAAACTGCTTGTTTTCTGTGCATATGACAATCCGATGGCATTTAGCTGGTAGTGCACACATCAAAGACACTTCATTTTGTTGTGATGCACAGGAATGATGCCCTTTAACCACAAGGGGAATGTCCATTAAGGTGCAGCAACGGGGGGTAATCAAAAAATGTCATATCGAGTCTAACGCTAAATCTGAATCGTAATTCATCAAAACACCCAGTTCAAATACACATATGTTCACAAGCATGAAAAAAAGCCTTTACCCATGTCTTGTCCAGTGTAGAAAATGTTTTTGTCTGAATTGTCCAATTTGTGCAAATTGTCCGTAAAACACAGTACATTTTAAAAAGCTTGTTGTGTTCTAATCTGTTTCATGCCAATATTATAGTGTGACACCTATGTGTCTCATACAGGTAGTGATACTGTGTCATCGTATACATGGATTTGGAAAGCAAGAATTCTAGGAGACGGGATGCAAGTTTTGTGGAATGCAAGTGTAGGGTTGGTGAATGTCTGAGGGTGGGGAGCAGGTGGAATGGGCAACGTTTGTGCCTGTCATCAGAAGGTTCTCAGATCAAGCCCCAGCCTCGGCAGAATACTCACGTCTGTTGCAAGGCCAAACAAAGCCACTATACCTGGACACTGTCTCACTGTCCCCAGACCACCATCGGCCACTCGAGTGCCCACCTCAACAGATGCAAGATTGCATCAGCGACCTGGGACCAGTCCAGCGTGGGGGCTGGTGGACAATATCGAGGTCAAGTTGGAGAAGGAAGGAAGCTCCTGTATGCTTTGGCACACCCATCATAGCATTCAGGCAGGATGATGGATGGATGGATGGATGGATGGAGTGGGGGCTGGGCTTGGCACTGCCATGGGAATATCTGATGGTACGGGCTGGATGGGGCTAAATGTCCCTCATACTTTCTCAACTACTTTCCATTAACTTTCTTAATGGAACTGCCAACGTTCTATAGTGTCTCTTGCTGTTGAGCCAAGATCAACTCCTGCTGGTGAACCAGCTCAGTTGCAGCAGTTCCTGGCTGCCAGTGAAAACCTCATCTCCGAGGGAAACGGTGCATCCACAAGGTAATGCTCTAGCGTTGTATTGCGGCTTCCTCAGGATCAGTGAGGAGGAATCCCAGGTGATAAAGTGCAAAGGGGGAATTTTAATCAAGTAATAAAACAGAACCAAACCACTAGGAACTGCCCTGAACAAGACAGAGATATAGTAACCAATGGATACGCCTGTGGAGCAGAAAGGGCTAGGACAAGAGTAAAGACGTACCGGGGTTTATCAAAGGAAGCGCTCGACACAGACAAAGGGACTCCAAGTTAAATAAGGAGTTACACAGGTGTAACACATGAGGACTGGTTAGGAGTGACATAAAGGAACTGGAAGAGAGTAAAAGCCGAGCAAAAACTCCTGCAAGCCGGGCTACTGGGGCGATTGTGCCGGCGTGATATGCTGTCCATCGCTTGCACCTCCTCCTGGTAATGAGCTGTGAAGTTATGAATTCTTTTTCTATTGTCTTTCTCAAAGCATTTATTGTACACGAAACCTGTGTACTTCTGTTACTCAGCACTTCCAGATGAAACAGAGATAAGGTGTGCCAGTCTAACACAAGTTAGATGAAACAGAGATAAGGTGTGCCAGTCAAACAAGTTAGATGAAACAGAGATGAGGTGTGCCAACCTAACACAAGTTAGATGAAACAGAGATGAGGTGTGCCAACCTAACACAAGTTTTGCTCATTGTACCACAAGCACTTGACATTTGGTATTCGCATTCTTAACATCAACGAGCTATAGAAAGTTATTCTTTTCACATTTATGACTTTCATGCTGCAGTCAGACAAATGGTAATTGTTCCAAAGCTTCAAAATGCTCTTTATTTGTTTGTGCTGACTGACAAAGATAAGTTAATGTAATCCACTGATTGGTACTGTATCGAGCTGTTATCGAGTGTTGAATGTATCTTATCAATCCCTGTACATTTCTTCCCTTTCCCACCGAATGTAACAATGGTAATCTGGAGTAATCGAGCAAATAAACTAGAAGTGTTTACACGGGAGTTTATGGCGGTCCCCAATGTATGCTGCCAATTTTAAAATGATCCCACCTTTGAACATGAATGTTATTTTAAACACTGGGCATTCTAGATTTTGATACTGCTTATGATTCCTTTTGCTCCTTAGTATTGATATCTTTAAGTTAAAATATAATCAATAGTCAATACTTTTCACTGAGGTAGGCATTTCTCTCACCACTTACTTTTCGTATTTGGATCTCACTCATAGTCAATATTCAATTACATTTTTTCTTTGGCGGTGATATAATGATCTGCTCCATTTACCTCGGCGGTCGGAAGTCAGAGCTGAGAATGATGTCACATCCGAGTTAACCTCATTCCAGTACAACAAGTCGGAAAGTCATTTAGCAATACTAGGGACCTGCTTCAAATAGCAGGATTTCTTGCTTAGCTGGACAACGTATTGGATGTAAGGTACCCCATTTTTAATGGCCTTTATTCTTGTTCACTTGCATTTAGCCCAGGCTACCTTAAATTCAACAAGTTATCTGGCTAAGCATGAAATCCTATTTCTGAAACAGACCCCAACTCTAGCCATGTTCATTAATTGTTAGCCATTGTTAGCAGTATCAGTTGCT
Organism: Stomatorhinus walkeri; assembly: GCA_026784285.1. Lineage (NCBI taxonomy): Eukaryota > Metazoa > Chordata > Actinopteri > Osteoglossiformes > Mormyridae > Stomatorhinus > Stomatorhinus walkeri. The sequence goes on from JAODUD010000127.1 coordinate 22,426,938, forward strand.
AACAACACATTACAGGGTATTTTCAATACAAATGCCAAAGCAACATGTCCACAGATAGCAGTCGAACAGCACCATGTGTACGACCGATTTAATGAGACACAAATAAGTGTTAATAAACAGTATATAACTACAGCTTTCACTTCTGTTGCTAAAGGGTGCAGCCATCTTGAATTCAGAAGTTGGGGTTGCAGGTTGGGGTTCCTCGGGGGTTAATGAGAATGCTACAACTAGCATAGTCACATACAAGTTCTTAACCTGCTTCTGGCACCCATATAACAGCAGTACATTGGAGGACTCATAATTTAAGTCCCAGATATGCAAATATGAGGGCACCAACCCTAATGACTCCCATTAAGCTGAATAGATAGAGCTTGAATGAGAGATGGTGAACTGGATGTGATGACATGCTCAGAGCAGCACAGAACATTCAGTGCACATTTATAATGCATTTATAAATCAATCAATCAGACTTTATTTAAATAGTAATTTTCCTATAAACACCATGCAACACAAATTGCTATAATAATAATAATAATAATAAATTATAATGCATTCATAGAACATTCATAAGCAGCATGGAAGTATACCTTATCATTGTAACATACCTTAACAACTTTAATATGCATTAATAACAAGCATCGCATGATAATAACAAACATTATAACAATTTAATTATATAATGTTTGTTATAAATGTATATTAAAGCTGTTAAGGTCTGTTAGAATTAGTGTGTTGGTCCAATCAGTAGCTGGGACAACCAGTTGCACATGAATCACATACCAGGAGGCTGAATCATGTTACCTGACACCAGTGTCACCAGCCAAATGGAGCCAATTGTCCCCTACGAGTGAAACTTCTTGCTACCTACTATGACAGCTTAAGCCGGGGAGTGGGTTCATTGGGATTAACAGAGAGTGGCTGACAGATTGGCCAGTTTGAATAGCTGCCTCAGATGTAAGAGATGATGTAAGAGGAAGTTGGTCAGAAAAGCAGGGGCGATTGGTGGGGAGAAGTAGCACTGTAGATTTTATTTGTTGTTTGTTCAGTTTACTGTGCTGGTTTTAATTCCTGTTTAGCACCTTTAGTTCCTTTTTCGATGCTATTTCTCAGCCTAAATCTCCAAAGTCCAGATTTCGGGTTTCAGTTAGTGTGTCCGACCATTGTGTGACTCTCTTTCAACTTCTGCCTTGAGCAGCAAGGGGAAGCAGAGAGAGAAATGACATAAAAACAACATGCATGCACTGTGCCTTTATCAACATCTACAGAATCCTTACGCTTCAACCAAACCGTAAATGGTGTAAGGCAAAAATGTCCTGTACTGTTACACTGTGGTCATGTGGCTGAAGTCAAAGCTAAATTTCGCAATGGAAGATTATTCACAGACATTTTTTCAGAGATTAAAAAAAAAGCACAAAAGCAAAGATGAAGTTACCAAAAGAGCCATTCATGTAAGCGGAAAAACAGACTTAGGAAGAGGGCAACCCAGTGCTGATCAAGTTTACAAAAGGTGTGCCCTCGTACTCCCTCCTTCATGTTGCTATAAGCAGACAGAGCAAGCTTCCCCCGGCCAAACGTGCCCTCGGAGCCATGCAGGACCGAGGCGTCACTCCGACTTCATAGAATTTTGGGAATATCAAAAATTTGGGGGTTTTCATTGGTTTTACTTTGCTTTGTATTTAACGTGTGTAGGTTTTGTAAGCTATAATTAGGCTGCTGGATTCCGAGATGCTATGGAAGCCCAGGTGGGACACAGGGTGTCCATTAATCTGTGGTTCTTAGAGACCCGTCCACTGTTCGTCTTATTAACTGTCACCATAAGTGTGCTGTGTGCGCCTGGTAAGTGCCCATTTTGTCTATGACTTGTAGTCGAGCGACAAGTTTGTTTATGAAACAATCTGCTGATTATGCTCTATAGTAAGTTATTTCTGTATATAAAATGTGATATTCTCAGCTGCCACAAACATGAAAAGATACAACCTGTATATGTTATATAAATTATATTTGTCTGGAAATAATCTCATACTAAATACAGATAGAGTTTTTTCTTGTAGTTGCAACTGAATTATATCAGTATTTTTACTATTTATAACAAATGATTGAAAAATGATTTTATTCAATTGCCACCCCTGCTGGTCTTTGTGTGCACTTTGCATTGAACCCATGTCCAATATGTTACTTATACACACTGAAAAATCATGCAGCTGGGCAAACTGAGACGTCTATACTGCCTTTAGTGTGGATTGAGTGCCTCATCAAAAGTACCTCCATGAAACCCTTATCTCTTTCGCTGAAATGTCGCTTGTCTAGTTAATAATAATTTTATAAGTGACACTTTAGCTCATGTTTGATGTCTGAATCATTAATGGCACAAACTGATAACACTTGCTTTGGTCCAAACTGTGAATGGATCCACATGGATGGGTGGACAGAACAGGGACTTTATTGGGGTATTGTGCTTAATTAACCAATGGGAGAAGCACAGGTGAATGAAGGGACCCGTCACCAGGGAACCTGTATGTACACCGACAAACATGCCCGTGGCAAAACATTTTGATTAAGAAAGAAACTAGATAGGCTATATTTGTAGATATCACATCTGTGGTAAAGATTGTCTACCTGAATTCATCATGGTGTTCACCCCCCCCACCCAAAACCATTTTTAAATTTCTATGATACAAGCCGGCGGGGGGGGGGGCATGGTATTGAAGTGGTTAGCGCTGTCACCTCACACTTCTGTGATCTGGGTTCGAGTCTCCGACAAGGTGCCGTGTTTGTGGATTCTGCATGTTTTCTGCGTGTCATCATGGGGTTTCCCCACAGGTAATCCAGTTTCCCCCCACTGTCCAGAAACATGCCAAGGTTAATTGGAGTTACCAAATTGTCCATAGGTGTGCATGTATTAGTGTGCTCTGTGATTGGTTGGTGCCCCATCCTGGGATGTTCCCTGCCTTGCCCCCATAGCCTCTCGGATAGGATCTGGCCTCCCTGCAACCCTGAATAGGACAAGTGGTTATGGAAATGGATGGATGGATGGATACTAGCCAGAGAATGTATAAAGATAAACAATAAAAACTACCAATCAACAGCAAAGATAAGCTGATAAGCTAGCAAAGCGACACTAACCACTGCACCACCCTTAATTAGAATGGATTTATCTGAAGTTGATTTTAAGTGTCAAAGGAAGTCAAAGACCAAATGATGATTAGCTCTCAGTGTAACAAAGATTAAACTGCCTTTGAAAGATATTAAGGTGTGACTAGCGAGCATTGCCAGGAATATGGTTCAAGTACAGGAAAGTGGCCAGGAAAGGAAGAAACAGGAAGAAACCAGAAGAAAATACTTCCTATGCTAAGTTAACGGACAGTGCTGCTAAAATATGGGCATCCATATATTTTCTAGTTGGGCGGGAAAAAAGCAACATTGTCTTAGCAGGAAAGCAGTCAAAATACCCACTATCAATGCCACACTTTGTGATTAGTAAACAATCACACAAATCACCAAATCACCTTGGACACAAATCTGAATACAATGAATAACGAAAAAAACATTACTCTGCAGAAACAACAGTGAAGGCTAAAGAAAATGAAATACAAGGAACTGTATTTTCTACAGCAAGAATACAAAATGTGACATTGTACCGAAACTCTACAACAGGAGAGATGAAAGAGTCAATTTATTCCTCTTACGGAATGGGTACAGTAGAAGGATCAAGTGTAATATCCCAAGAAACTTCGACAGTTTCTCAGCCAGAAAGAAGTCAAACTACACAAATATCAGTGTCAAAAGCTACATTTCCTACAGAATCAAACAAATCACCTATGAGTAACGGAATGGTTTTGTTTGAAATGGCAAAAGAAAGTGTCTCAATGGAAATGACAGACACTGGTGGAATACGAGAACCTATACTCTCAACAAACGATGTACACAACATAACATCACTCCAAACCTCAACCGCAGAAATGAAAACAGAATCAGGGTTTACAACTGACACAATGAGTACAACAGAAAGACCATCTGAAAGTTTACAAGAACAGATGACATCTTTTCCCCAAGCAAGTAGTCAGACCACATTCTTCTCAGTGCCAAACTGTACGATTATTGGAGAATCACACACGTCAAGTTTAAGTGTGGAAAAAAGTTCACCTGAAATTACCATGACTAATGAACAAGAATCAACAGAAAGAACGGATATGACCACAGAAGGTGAAACAGAAGAACCTGTGGTCTCTATATCAGAAACACAAAAGATGACATCACTACCAAGTTC
>JAODUD010000127.1:22440078-22454454 GCA_026784285.1 Stomatorhinus walkeri
CACATTTTTTTTTTAATTGTTGCTCTATCCCATTTTGGGTCACGTCTGAAAATAACAGCAACATGCACCTACGGTCTATAGCTTTCTGCAAAAAAAAAAAAAAACACTGAATTACAGGAGGTACAAGACCAGCTCATACCAAGACACTATCATGTCCTATATATTAATAACATAGTAATAACAATAAGTGACAAGTTACAGTAATATTATCAAAAATAATTTTTAGTCAATATCCCACAAAAGACAGTGTTGAGTAGATGTACTAAAGATGTACAAAACAAGCCAGTTTTGATATGAAGAAAAGAAATCTGCAGGAGCCAGGCCAGTCTGCCGCTCGCTTTTGAACCCCGGGACGAGAGCAGCGGGCGAGCAGCGCGTCAAATGAACCCAGGTGGCGCTGCTGCATTACTGGTGGACGTCCACCCCCGTCGCACTCTGATCGGATTGACAAACACATTCACACAAAGTCCAAGGGCAGCTTAGTTTTGGCCAGACAGTCAGCTTCCAGGCCAGAGGCTCCATCATGGACGGCATCACTGTCCGTCTCCCTGAGAAACTTCTCTAGCTTATCCAGGTAGGCAGGCCGCTGGGGCAGGAGGAAGTAATGTGTGGCGCTGGCCTTGCGGCCATTTTCCATGATGGGCAGGATGCAGGGGGAGCCCTCGCTGTACTGTCTCTGCAGGGCCCGGCTCACGTATTTGGGGTCGGGGGCAAAGCTCTGGGTGGGAGGCATCACGCCGTTGAGGTACATGGGGAGGCTCTTGGGGCTGGGGGTGCGAGATCCGCCACTGGACAAGGGTTCACGGGGAGGCACCTTGGGGGGGCGGTCGTCGTCGCTGTAGCCGCCGGAAGATACTTCTGCTGACCAACGGCGACAGGACTCGGAGGACTTGAATGGGCGTGGAGGCAGAGGCACGCGGGGGGGCACCTCTGGCTTGCCCTGGGCGTGGGCAGCGTGCGGCTGGCCGGACAGCCGGGAGGCCGACTTGTTGAAGGAGCCCGCTGGGCCAGAGTGGGAACGATGGAGGCGTCGCTGGGGCTTTGGTCCATCGAGCACGGCCGGCTGCTCCGGTTCTGGAGCGGGTTCCAGTTCGGGCTCCAGGACGGAAGACCCCCCAGGGCCATCAAAGTAGGCATAGTTGATCTGGCCACATCCCCTGTAGCTGCGACGGCCCGGTGCGCCGTACCGAAAGGCCGAGGACTTGGGGCCTGCCTCCGGTACGAGGCAGCGACTGTCGTCGGCACTGGTGAAGAACTCTACTTCACTGTCCACAACCTGATCCAGACCCGCAGATCCAGGGAGCGGCGGGAGGGGCCGGGTGCTGCGCGCTGGCATGTGAGGGGGGGTACGCTCGTACACCGACAGGCGCTGGAAGAAGGGCACCACCTGGTCGCCATCACCGGGGCTGGATGTTTCCACTCCGCCTGGCAGAATTATCTTCAGGGGGTGTGACTTTCTGGACAGTAAACGCTGAGCCCCAGAGCTGTGTTGTTTGTGAGGGAGGGGGCGCTGTCCTGTGCAGGAGCAGAAAGGACTCATAAGTCAGACTATATGAGACAACCCAGCACAACAGGTGACACTGAACATTGAGCTTAGTCTCAGACTGAACACCTGACACCTAAAGGACAGATCGACCGACTGGCTGGCCGACATCACACTGGAGTGGTAGCGACTGTGAGGGGGCCACACATGGGAGGGGGCACAGATACACCTCAGCAGGTTAGAGGAACTGCCCTCAGGCCGCCTGGCGGGGGGGGGGGGGCAATTCTTCCGGGGCTAAAATTAGAGCAGGGCAGGACTCACAAGGGCTTGGCAGTGGGACAGATAACACAGCGTCACTTCTGTTGACTCGCAGACACACACCCAGGAGGGGTGCACACTGTAGGGAATGCAGGACGAGGGACAGAGGGGTGTGCGTGAGTACGAGTACTCACTCTCTGGTCCTGTAGCAGCAGGGCTCAGCTGATGCACCTGGAGGCTGTACTCCATCGCCGTGGCGTCCAGGCTGAAGTACAAACTGAGACAGCAGATAATGGCCGAGTTAGCGAACCCCAGCGGCGCACTGCGCAGTGGGGCCAAGGCACCGGGGCGAGGCGCAGTGAGGTGCTCACTTGTCCAAGTCGTGGCGCTGACTCCAGGACGCTTTGGCCCCAGCCATGTCCCGCAGATGGAGGCTCCCTGAGGCCAGGTGGATCTCCTGTGCAGCAAGGCCGGCGGTGGACATTGTCCAGCCGCGCTCAGGTCACGTTCAAACCACGGGACGCTGCGCTCCTATCGGGCACCCAGCATGCCTAGAGGGGAGAAGGGATGCAGGGTTCAGAGAAAGGCCAGAGACGACACACAGGGCTCCATGACATCAACCTGCTTGGGATACAGCAAAGTGAACGGTGCAGGTTTGCTGGAAACATCTCAGGTTAAACCAGACAGAAGGAACCGGAATTCGCCGTCAAATGTCATCTGTTGCAGATTCTGCCAAACTTGAAATGTGACCTTGAAGCCACAGCCCAGCTGTGATGCGAGTGATGCGGTATCACCATTACATAACTTTATGGCCATTTTAAGATTAAAACCGGTGTCATTAAGGAGATCCAGTTGATACGAGCAGCACAGACATCCCACGCAGCTTGAAGAAGCCTGAGGATTTCAATCACGTATGACAGCTACCTCACAGTCTCTCCAGGGAGTTCAGAAATGGTGACACTCCCAGTGACCTACACCTGTCACTTATTAAAGTTGGACTATTGGTGAGAAGAGAAGCGGCAGGTGCCTGCATCAGGCATGAGGGTATGCTGTCATTTATCTGTTAGCATCTCCTTTATAAAGTAAAAGGACTCTGTTTGCTGGGTGAAGACCAGGCCAGCTATGTTACTGCTGATGCAAATGTTAGGGAACCTATACAGGGTGAGTTTAATAGCTCATCCAGCTGTTTATCTGGTCGTTTCCAAAGCCAAGCAATATCAGAATGAGCAGCATTTGAAACTTTATACTTATGCAAGTATGATTTGTTCACACATTTATTCCATTTATAAAACATCGGTATCTTTAGCACACATTAACTATGACATGACAAAAACCACACACACACCAAATTATGTTCATGTTCATTACTGTGACCACTCCAGAAAAGAGACTTATGTGCACTTGTTTAGGGACAACACAGTCCACAGGGATATACATCCATTTTCCTGTCACACTGAGGATCGCGATCGCACACAAACACACACGCATCTTTTCGGTGCTCAAGAAAGATTCCACGAGCCAGGAACGAAATGTTCCCTGCCGTGTCACTGCAATCAATGGCAGACTGTTTGGTGGCCTCTAGTGAAATAGCGGGAGAGAGAGAGAAAAGAAAGAACTGTAACTTCGATTGCAACACTTAAAAAAAAGACTCAATATTCCTCTGCAGCAAAGATAACGATAAAATCTGCGACTTTATTACAATTCTAGGAGACCTTCTTCAAATGTAAGAAACCAATCATTAATTCCAGCAGCGCATGAATAAGGGGATACGCATAAATGGGACCGCTTTTATTCATGAATGGCTCTTTGTGCATAAAAACTCTCGCATTCCCCAATTCTGGGAGACCCAGGCGGCTGGCTCCCCAAGGGCCAGAGCTGGAAGACCCAATATTGAACGAAATCGGCCGCATGGGGTGAACTTGAATGCATCAGCCAGGGAAACGCCACATTGCTGCGATTAGCGCACAGTAAATCCCCACGGAGTCAGCCGTCTGTTCAACTCAGACCGTGTCCACGTCGGCCAGAGCCGGGGAAGGAACAGTCTTTGCCTTCGCAACAGGTGCAAAAACAGATCTGAGCCCGGGAACCACAGTTCTCCAGCCGGGAGGCCAGATTTACGGACAGCCGACATATGCATCTTAATAGCAAATGCTTTAAACCTGCCTTTAATCTCGATGCATTTCGTTAAGCCTGTAGTGTGTGAAAACGTTTATGTTTGAAGTGCTTCGCATGTACAAATTCAATACACATTACAAAAGGGCCTGCCAGTAAGATACCCATAACTGAATGGAAAGGGTTACCATTTATCATAAATCGCATTTGCGTCTAAATTTAGCCTTAAAATGACAGTTTTGGACAGGCACACGTGGCTGCTAGTAAATCTGAATGAAAACTCTACATGTATTTAATTAAAATATTAGAGACGAGAGCACAATATTTATACACGAATTCATATAATCTCTGAACCACATTCTTTAATCCGTGCATGTAAATGATACACGCATGGAGCAGGTAATAAAATAAACGTACCATTTCAGATTTGCACGTCTGATTAAGAAGAGAAGCAAAACACACTCCGGCTCTTTCGCCCCTACAGCGGTTTCCGAGCAGCCAGACCCGCTGTACCTGCGCCGCGGGGCGCGAACCGGCAACCATGCAGCTGTACCCGACTCACCAACCGAGGAGGTTTTACCGGACCTATGCAGGGTATGTCCCCTAAAAACGGATACAACTACCCCCTCCAATGCTGCTGCCTTGACAAGTGACCTGAAATTAGGCCACAGCATAAAAGAACAGAATAACCGACGTGGGCCCATTATTGTCCATTTGCAGCACATCAACATCTCTGTACGATCACATTTAAGCCATAAATGACAATACGTTTATATTATCAATACATAGTTCTGCCATCAATCTCGTATTCACTCGAACAGCCTCGATTACAGAAAAAAATAACTAATAGGGCAAATCCACAATTTTTACTATAAAACCATGCATTTGCCTTATGATTTAAGCCTTGAAATGGATACTTATATATCGATGAAAATGCAGTTGGTTGATATAAAAAAAAATGCAAAACGTGGGATATCCGAACGATCCGTGTAAGCTATAACACGTTTTAGCCTCGCGCAGCATTTGTAGCCAGAAACGTTCGTACACAATTACATGGCAAGAAAATACTTAAAGCAATCAGTTGCCTATATAACGAGAGTATACTGGGCTGTCGTCATCAAATCACACATATACACAGAAAATAGACTTTACATTCGCGTTTTATCAATGCTCACCTAAAACAAGCGGACGGTATTTAATGCGCACTCACTATTCCCACGGCCTCCCCCATGTTGCCGTAGACTTTTCCTTGGCTTTCGCGATGTTTAGCCGACTCAGTGTCTCCTGTCAGTTCTGTCAAGCCCGGGTAATACGTGCAATTAAAGGCGCGCTGAGTTTTACTGCTGTACTCCAAACTCCGTATTGCGCAAAACTCATTCACTTCGGGATACGGTTTTGCGATGCTCTTTATAGAGGGATCACAGTGAAAAGGCAAAACTCCGCCCTTAACGCATCTTAAAGACACAGTGCAGTCGGGAGGCTGCTGGAACCAACGCTTCTGCTTAGGATCAGTTGTTACCCCATTGATTGGTCATGAATTTCAAGTTGGTCAATTGTACGCATGACAAGCGAAATTTTGTGAACGATATTCTTTATCACCCATCTACTTCTTCCTGACTGATTTACACCTGCTGCTGATGTTGATTTCGTGATATAACACACGTCATTGCGGAATTAATCTGGGTCTTCGTCTAGACGCTTAAAAATATGGCGAAGCATGATTTATTTTAACTGTTGAGTTAAATTCTAGTTTGAGATTAACCCCTTTATATATCCTTAATACTCGCAGAACAAATATCTGTATTTCAATTTCCACTCGCATACCAAGATATAGATATAGGTAGGCATACCTTAAATACAAGAGTGACATTTTATACACTTGGGGTCTCATTGAGGGAAATACAAAATAAAGGTAAGAATATGATACACTTGATGTATTTTAAGATGTAACTTAATTACATATGATGGTGTGATCTCTAGGACTTTTGCGAAAACCTTCCTTAAACTGAAGCTCTAGCTATTACTGAAAAGCTTGCATAACACAAGGCTGTTTGCATGTGCAAGGCAGCTTCTGTTTCTGCAAACATTGGTCATATCCATCCATATCCACTGTTTTGCAGCAGTAATGTCAATATATGACTTCATAAGTAAAACCTCAGATGTCTGCTCAATAGCTGCATGTTTCTAATGTGCTGTGTGTCTCATTTGCACATCGCTTTGGACAAAAGTGTCTACCTAATAAAATAAATATGAATGTGACACTGTGTTCTCTGTAATGCGACAAGGCCAAAAACATCCACGTTTATTTGAAAAACCCAGTCCTTGGAGGCTCAGTGTCACCTGCTTCCACCCTGCACGGCAAATACAACCATCTTTCAGGGACACCCTTTCTCCATAATGGTGACAACTCTAGATTTCTCATCTCGTCGCTCAGAGGTTAACTCAACTGCTTGACAATCCTTTTACTAAATATGGTCCCCCTACAGTTACTGCATGCACAACTAAACTAGAACTGTTAACACCAAATGTTTATTTGAGTCTTGCCTGGAGTCAAATAAACACTCTCTGTGTTAGATTAGCACTGCCGATATCCTCCGTTAGCATAGCAACAAAGATTACAGCTTTTGGCCAAGTTTCTTTATGTTTGTCCAGTGCATTAAGAAAACATAATTCCTTAAAAAAAAATACGTGTTTCAAAAATAAAACAAAGGTTTGAATAAGAAACAACAAACCACTTACTGTGAAATAATCTCATTCAGAATTGTTACTGGTAATATGACTTAATCATGTCAAGTCTGTAAATTCTTAATATGACTGGCTCGGCCACTCCTAAATAAAAACATTTCACTGACACTTGTTTTTGTAACAGTCAATTTTCTGAAATCTGGTTAGATAATTTAACTTGCATCACGTAAGACTACTTAAGATTACATCAGGTTGGCTATTACCAATGCTTTTATATATCTGTGAGATCACAACAGCACGTTTCCAGTTCCTGTCGGGAAATGAGTAAAGATGGAACACACGACTGCAAAAGGAACATTTGTGTAGCCGCAAATTCCTGCAGGCAGCTTTGCCTGGGTACGCGGCGTGCTTTCCCTATTCCCCGCTCATAATTTATAGCTCATCCTTTCTATTCTTCGAGGCCAGATGGAGCAGGCAGCACAACATGCTCTTTCGCGCGCTGCTCCACGGGTGGCACCGCCACGCGGGGCACAACTTTAGACTCGCGCAGAACTCCTCCGCTCTCTTGCAGACTGGCATTAATAGGCACGCGATGCGAGAGAAGAAAGACGGAAAAAACCGGGGCTGTTCCGGTCCAAAATCGCCGTGCGATTAAAGTAACTCAGCCATGAACTTTTCTCCTCTGCACGCGTCACAACCTCCGCCCCCGGCTGTTCCGCTGTAGCGCGGCTTCACCGGTTGACGTGATGATGTCAGTGACCACAGGAAGCTCCTTAAAAAGACAGACAGAAGTGAACTTGGAATGGGGGGGTTGGGAAAGGGGGCGGGAGGGCGGGGCAGCTGACCAGGGGCTGGTCCCAACAGGGAGGGGACTGACCCCATCCACACCACAACTATCATCCGAGAGACTGGACTTACAAATTTTAAGCTGTACGAGCAGAAAAAGAAAGAAAACCATTCAAATACGGTCTCATATTAAAAACAACAACAGAAAAACTCATTCCTTTGTGATGGGACATCTGTTTCAATGAGATACTGAAAAGACAAAATTTATCAAGAACTTCTAGAGAAGTCAGCACTGGGAGTTTTCTCTTCTAAGCTATGCTCCGTGTCGGAAATGATCCCAGCTGTTAGTAAGACTTCCAGCTAGTGAGGTGCGGCAAAAAAGCACCGAACGGAAAGGGAGGCATCAGCGCTGCGGGACAGGTTGGTGGCTATCAGACAGCCCTCACCTGCTGACGCAATTACGTTACGCACATTTTTTTTAGACTCAGGATCAAAGTTTGCCCAGAGAGATACATGTCAATAAAAACGACTCACATTCCGAGGCTGTAAGATATATGGCATGACAGAAAGCAGTTTGTTCATGATGGGACATGTATACTTAATACACTGGGTATATCTCACAAGTCTCTGCTGAGTGATACTAACTTTATGAATGGGAGACGGCAGGAATGTGTGCTGTAGCGCTCTGCAAGGTTTGGCAGTGCCCACACAAACAGCTGCCAGTGACTTAGCATGCGCACGCTTAGCCTGGGCGGCGCCCCCTCTTGAGCCGCACCGCCATGGTTTTTGTTCCCGTCCAGTTGGAGATAATGGCAGCAGAACATCAGAGCAGATGTGCGGCACGGCCTCACGCGTAACCTACGGGGGAGGGCGCCGCAATGAATTTAACATGAGGGGTTCATCTGGGGCTGGACGCCCCCTTCAGGCCAATGTGTCAGACATCTGGACCACGTCCGTCAGTCTGTCTGCCTGGCGGTCTGAGCGTGGTGGTTGGGGAGGGGGGGGGATGGGTTGGAGGTCAGATTACTTCCTGTTCCTGGGTTTCTGTCAAAGGCAGCTGCTTACCCTACCTTCCCATGTCAGGGGAATTTGTTTTTGCTCTTTCCCTGTTCTGACAGAGGCATTCCCCTAAGTTTTGCTGACTAAAGAACTCAAAATCGTCCACTGAAGTATGTTGGTTTAAAGGTCGCTGCTCATCTCATCCCGAGGAAGGTATTTGTCTCCTTCGGTGAATCAGTTTTGAGCTGGTCTGGTATAATGCAGCTGTAATACATCACGTGATCAGCTAAACGTGAAATAAAACAATGTTTAGGTAGAACTTGTATTTTCAGCTGAGACATGGAATGGCCATTTCATTCATATAGTAGTAGTTAATCAGGTCTGTGTATGTGCTCCTCTGCCTTGGAACACACAGAACTGCTTGCACTGTAGCAGGAAGCAATTTCTTGCATGGAAGAAAATATAACCATAGATCATATACTGAGGATCCAGGCTCCCCAGATTTCTGAGTATTAATCACTTCCTCTAGGTTCAGAAGCTGTGAAATTGCAAATTTTCCAAACACAAAAAAAAAAGATTTACTTGCTTCACCTTTTTAAGCAGTCTGACATTACACGGGATGGGCCAGCCTAAAGGCGGCTCCGACGGGGCAGAGGGGAATCTCCTGGATGCAGGGTACTCGCCTCCTTCCCAACGCTTCAGAGTCATGCCAAGCCACAAGTCACCGGAAATCAGTTCCTGGTTAGCACTCTGTGCTGCATGAGCGGCACGTCGCGCGAGTAGCGAGTGCGTGTCCGTTGCTGAGGGCACACGGCCCAGCACGTGATGCAGATTAATGAGCAGCTACGGGAAGCAGGCGGGGGTGTACTGTCTGTGTACACAGTGTGGGCCACAACAAAATATTGTCATAGCGTTTGGAATGCCGTGTCAAGAAAACACAGCTCTGCCCCAAGGGCTGATTTTGTTTAGCTTCAAAGCCCTTTCTCAGGATGTGGGGAGGGACTGAGATCCCCCCTCCCCCACCCGACTTTGGAGACACTGCTAATGGGTCAAACACGCTTTAAAAGATCAAGAATTGGGGGGGGGGGGGCACAGTCTGTTTCTAGGTTTACCCTAAAAAAAATTTATCCCCAAATGCTACTTGCTCATTTTTTTGGCAGGGAGGGGGCTGCAATAGTGCCCCTCAGCAGGAATTTTTCTAGTAAAATGTCTGAATAAATGCCAAAAGTATAAGGAGTATGAGGTGATGGTCTGGTTAAGTGGTGTGATGTGTAATCCCTGCCTGGTGTGATGTGCAATCCCTGCCTGGTGTGATGTGCAATCCTTGCCCAGAAATAAGGCTGGCAAATCGCTGACATTGTTTAGCATACATCATCTTTGTGATTGCCGTGATGTATGGTGCGAGGTGTGATGCCTTTGAGCCAGGTGGCAAAATTCGAGAATACCCAACCCATCATGGTGCTGCTGTGCGAAGACACCGTGGAAAGCATCCGGACACCCTCTGCCTTGGTGCTGCGTCTGCTTACTGCAAAGGCAAACTACTGCGTGTCGTTTGTTCTACTGGAGAGGTAACTGACTTCAATCTGCCTGCTAATGAACATCCACACCACCGCAAGGCAAGGACACAAGCAACTATCGGACTCTAATTCAGAAAAATAATAATAATAAACAAAATATGTACTGTACTATAAATTTGCATGGCACTCCCTTCCTCTGCGCATTCAAACAATCTCACTGCCTAATGCTGCTGTGGTTCTTGTGTGCCTGATTGGCCTGCATGCACCATGCATTTACTGCAGCCACTGTTACTGCATATACACTGGTTCTTCACACGCAGCACCAAATAAACTGGATACCACTGAAGAGATGAAGGAACAGCTGGTTTGCAGTGAAGATGTCTCACTCCTCTGCTTCCGTGGTGACGCCTCTTCCTTCAACATCAACATCCGTGGTCCCCTCCGAGCCCACGATTCCGGCACGGAACTGATGAGATTCCCATGCTTCCTGGTGCTTCTCTGGGAGTCTCTGGGAAGCTGCAAGATGTTCATTCCTGTGAACAGGATGAAGTATGATGGGTGGCAGACCAGAGATGGCGAGTCCTGGTCCCCGTATTCCCTATTCCCTCATCATCTACTTCAGCCACCTTGAAAAAGGAAAAAGGATTTGTGTGGGTATTGAGTAAATCCTCAAACATGTCAAAATCACCTTCTCTTGATGTGTCTTTAGTTCAGGTTACCACAGAAGGTCTGCAAATGTGTACCCCTCTCACATGGATGGTTTGGCCATGAATGCCTCTTATACAGGCAGCGATGACTTGCAAAGGTTTCAGGTTTGTTTAAAGTCTGCTCACCATGGTCAGACAATCCTAAAATAAACTTAAACTTTGCCGTATTTAAAGACACTGTTTGTTTATTTTTAACCGCGGTCAAGCCTGTAGATAGTACCTCCACAGCACACGAACTGAAATGAAAGCAAGGCTTTGCTTATGTTTCATGTTGTAATATGTGTCCTGATGGAACGGTGTGGGGACATACACAATTACACAAAGTTCAAGGTAATGTTTCGACCATCTCTCATTGTGATATTCTGATTCATAAGGAGCTGTACCAGTGATACTGAGCTTCCAAATGGGTGGTCTTTGGAATCCCCTTCTGTTATGCCTCCTTATCTATTTCTTCTCCCACCCCCACCCCCGCCGGGAGTTTCACCTATATTTTCATTTTTACCAGAGAGGACCTTCTCAACCAGGCATCAGGTCTCCTCTTCATTTTATGCCAACAGAAGACTGAGGTAAAACTGACCCCAGCAACAGTGCTGCATGTGATTAGCAGATCTGTACTCACTAGGTCTCCACGGCTGCTGCCATTCCGTTGCCGCCACTGCTTTACCATTTGACTGTCCTCCTGATGCGACGAGCCATGCTGCGGAGGACGAGGACAGATCTCGCATAACGCTGCAGGAAGTAAAATCCTAAAGGCGAGAACGGCTGAATTATGAGTGTACATCACTTTAATCTTCCTCTCTGGAGAAGTCTGTGCCGAACAGTCATCAGCATGCACGAGGGCAATTACATTAATTCCCGACTGCGTCGCCGGTGCCAGTCTGCGTGGGGAAGGCGTGTTTAATGATCGGTGCCGCAGGTCCTGATATGCCTGAGCACGTGCCGAAACAGGCCTGGAAACTTGCTGAGCTTTTTTCCAAAAATCAGCCAGCCGTTCAGGCGAAAGGACCTACAGCGGGTGCAGCGCCCATCGCACAGGTGACTGCCGGTGTCGAGCCCTCGGAAAGGGTCGCAAGTTTACTTTGGGTCTGTTAAAAAACAGTGGGCCTTATCTCAAGAATAACACTACATCTCTTTTAAAATCAAGTGGTCAGAATGTTGAATCATTGCTCATTTAACCAAAAAAAACAATTAGCATAGCATCGAGGTCATGTTGAAGGCCAGGCTCTGGCCCTCCGGGTCTGACTGTAGCGTTAGTGTGATTGCAGACAAACCCGCAAACACCTGCCTGATCCCCTTGGCCCTGCTGTCTCTGCAAAGCAGGAGAAGTGGTTAAATGATGAGCCAATTCCACCTTAAAATGGCAGGAAGCCCATGATGAGGCAGCTCCTGAATAACAGGTCCTTCTGCTTTGTGTGAAGACCACGTATCTACAGAATGTAAACATGTCGCTGGCTGGAACATAAAGGAGACATTGCAAAGTATGTGCTGGCCGCAGCTGACTCCTGTCGGAGTGGCGGGGGGAGGGGGGGCGTCTGTAAAATAAGCATACATAGGAACCGTTTATTTGGACTTTCTTTCCGGGCCTCCTGCAGAGGAAGGAGACATTAACTACCCAGCAGCCCAGCACTAGAGCTTTGATAGGATGTAAATCAGCCTGCTGTCACTCCCACCCAGCTGGAACACCAGGCCCACGCTGTGTGGAGGCGGCGCCAGCGTGGGCGGAGGCAGCTTCTCATTGGCTACAGCCCATTGCCTCCCATCTCCATCACCTGTGGCACCTCCAACCTCTGAGAATACAGTAACACACACACACACATTGGCTTGTAATTAGGTCTTTGCAGGGACTCTCCATTCATTCCTATAGGAAAACTCTAATCCCAACATGACGACCTTAACCCCCACCCAGCCCCAACCTTAACCATAAGTAATCAAAGTGCACGGCATTTGGCATTCTTAGTTTTTTGATTGCATTCGCAGATCTTTGTGGGGACCTGAAAAATGGTCCCCGCAACGTCAACAGGTTTTAGAATAAACATAATCCACGCACACACACACACACACAAAACACAAGGTTAAACAATATTCCTATACACACACAAGAAGAAAAGTGCACATGTGGACCCAGTATGGCCCCAGATATGCTATACAAATAAAAGGTTCCTGCTTATGGACACACACACAGATGCTCACGCACACTCACACCAGTTCACACATTCATATCCATCCATCCTAATCGAGTAAAAGCCTGAAAAGTTATAAAGATACAAGTATCTGTGAACTGATGGGAAACTGGGCTTTTTTCTGGAATTCCTTCTTACTGCATTAAGATTCCCAGTTAAAATATCACAATAATCTCTGAGCTCCGGCCCACACAACCAGATCCCATTATCTGAATGGTTCTTCTATGGAGCAGCACTTGCAGGCCATCCCAAGTGCACCTCTCTGGGTGGGCGGTATGAAAGAATTTGCCCCGGGGGCCTCAATGACCCCCCCCCCCCCCCCTCCTGTTGCTGTGACCCCGTCCCCCCCTAACTCTTTCCTAACGTGGTAAATCATGCGGCCGGGCAGGTTAACGAGGTTACAGCCCGGGCTCGG
This sequence comes from Stomatorhinus walkeri, assembly GCA_026784285.1. NCBI lineage: Eukaryota > Metazoa > Chordata > Actinopteri > Osteoglossiformes > Mormyridae > Stomatorhinus > Stomatorhinus walkeri. The sequence continues at coordinate 22,453,221 of JAODUD010000127.1, forward strand.
AGATCTGCTAAAGGGCTTGCAGAGAGGCCTCACCTCGGTTCTGTGTGGACGTGAGGCACCGGCTGGTCCCGGCCCTCCTCCCCCTCCTCCTGCCGCACAAACTGCCCCTCTGGAACAGATACGGTTGACCGAGGATGTAATTATTCAGCCCGAGTTTGTTAGGCGAAGCTGTTTATGCATGCGTTTTTTAACCAACCCCCCACCCCCCCCCCACCACCATCTCTCTGCTAGGTCAAGAGGTGTGAAACGGTTCCAAACGGAACTGGTTTTCCATATGCAGGGCTGGTCATTGGATCACAGGGTTACAGTGGTGGGGCAGGATGTGACACAGCTCCATCAGCAATGGCTGCAGCTGCAATATCATGCACAGACTGCATTGGGATGTATCAGATGGTCACACGCTGACATGTTCTCCTGTACATATTTATTGTGGTAATACTTCATATATTATACAGTATAATACCTCGCAATATGAATTTCTCTTCTGGACTCAAACATGCAGGCATTTGACTCACTGGCAGTATCCTTCTGAGAAATATAATTCCTTCAGCGTGCTTGATGTCATAACTGTTTTACAAACCATAAAATCTTTCAAACCTCTCATGTTTAGATACACTCCTGGCCATGTTGTTCTTAATTCATAAATGTGCCCTGCATTCACCTCAACTCTGAAGAAGGCGTTCCCCAACTTTCCCCCTTTTTTCTTTTTGATACTCTTCCCTCTCTGATCTGCTTGTTCCCCCCTCCAGAAATCAAACTGCAGAGATTGCCACATAAGGCTCCCCCAGGCCTGCTGGATCTTATAAGCTGATTAAAACCTCAGTCCAATTATTCCAGCGGCCAAACGAGCTCTTACTCCTCACAAACCGAATCCCTCTCCCAGAACCAGTGGAACACAGCATTTTCCACATAAAGACCCATTACATAATTGCCCATGCATATTCATTTGAATTCCAGAATTCTAACAGAGTTTAGGAAGTTCTTTTATGTGTAAAGTTGAATCTAAACTGTTTTGTGAAAGAGTTTTTAAAATTTTGAAGATGATTCAAGACATTCAGTGCTTCTTCAAATCCATGTCCAGAAATGTCACATGTGCCACCCTGGTCTTGCTTTGGTTGTACACTGAGCTGTCTACCTGCCTTCCAAGTGTTTTAATGTCATAATACCCCCCCCCCCCCCCAGAAATGTCACATGTGCCACCCTGGTCTTGCTTTGGTTGTACACTGAGCTGTCT
>JAODUD010000127.1:22454554-22482300 GCA_026784285.1 Stomatorhinus walkeri
GCTGTCTACCCGCCTTCAAATTTTTTTAATTTCATAATACCCACCCCCCCCCCCCCCCAGTATGTCCTAGTATTCCCCTGCAGCAGAACATGGAAAAATGTTCACAAAACACAAAAAGATGTTTCTGGAACCTCCCCAACCAGGCTGGAATAAACTATGTTTGTGTATTTTCTGTCTGAACACTTGGAATCCTGGGAAGGCCTGTTGGCTATAAGCTGTGGATTGGCTCCATGCCACACAAAGACAGCGTATTACATTTACTATAACTAACTGACCTCTCTCGGTTGCTCATATCTTCTCAAAGAGCAGAGGTTGACCAGGAGACAGTGGCAAAGGGGTATGAGTGACATTCTATGTTGAAACCCATTTCGTCTGATAAACGTCCCATTTTATAGATTGCCAAATATTCCGGGGGCTGTTGGTCACATTAGGTTAAAACACTCTGACAGAGACTCTGCCCCGTTTTGCTTGTGTATGTGATCTGCAGAACAAACACACGACACATGTGCTTTATGTCAAGAGTTCAGCGCAAGTCGGGCGACTTTCAGTACACTAACTGAAATTAGCAGGAGCCAGATATGTCTGCTGGGGTAACCAGAGGAACGGCTCCGGGAGAACATTAGGTTTTGTTTGTGATTTTACTCACATGTGATTTTACTCGGCAGTGCTTACCGAGGAGTTCCGTTCCAGCACCGGGCCACATCTGAATAGGACAGTCTTTTTTGTGATGGGCACATTTAAAAGTCTTGGTGAGCGAAAATGTGCCAGAAACACAAGCATACACCACCGCCGTTTGAACTCTACCCCCACCCTCTGCCCTCAAAATTGATAAAATCACCTGGAAAAGCAGCAAGCTGTGGCCAGACAAAAAAAGATAAAAAGGCGACCTTCAAGTGGGCACAGGGTGATATTTTCCTTCATGCAGTCTGATTAGATATTCTGAGTATTAACATGAAAAACTTTACCTAATTGCAGATCTTCTGCCATTGTTCCCATTAGGGATAAATAGCATTTCCAGTGACACAAGAGTTGTTTTAGTTCCAAACAAAGGCCAATAGTGTTATGTGAGGAAGTGTGTGAAAAGCAAGAGACGGCGTCTTTGCAATAGCTTGGGGAAAAACAAAAACACAGCAGCATCTGTTTCCCCAGAGCGAAGCTTGAGCCAGCATGAAGTCAGAGTGCGTCTGTGTGCCGTACTGACGTCCCTGCGTCTTTCTACCAAGAGGACTGAAGGAGAGACGGATCGGAAGTGGGGACATTTTTTCTGCATTAATTGCATGGACCACAGACACAAACAGCTACTCAGGCATACACTTGCAGAGCCCGACCGGCAAATCTTCCCACTCTCACATGGAGAGACACATGGCACAATAATTCAGTATGCAGAGAGACATCATTATCCCCTGTTTCTCCTGACCATCCCCTTCATCCTCACAAGGGTTTAAATAAATCACCTGTTAAGTTCCCCTGTCCTATTCTGGTCTTGGTAAACTGAAAGGAACAAGTGGCCAGACTACCAAGGTGATCATTAAAATCTTTATCGTTGCACTGCATTATGCATCCTTTTTTCTAATACCTTACTCGTCTATAATGCACTATGTATACCTTCATAATGCATTATAATGGTCATATAAGAATTAATAAAGCATTACAGCATCTTCTATTGACAGTCATAAGGTATTATAGTGTTGATTATAATACTTCATGAGCTCCAATGAAGTTTACATCTATAAAGCAGTATAGATACTTTCATAATGCATTATAATGGTCTGAATATAAAAATTTCGGATGCTTTGTACTGTGTTATGAAGGTATGTATAGTGCATTATAAATGAGTTTCATAAAGCATTCATAATGCATAATAAACCTTGCTATAATGCCTTTTAATAAATACTTAAACCCATGTTTATAATGCTTATTGAATACATCATAATGTGTTAGGAATGTGTTCTTAGACTTTTATAGTCATAGCATTCATAGAAAGTGTTACTGAAATTTCTATAACAAATGTCCTTTTACAGCGATGACACCAGCCAGATGAGAGAGGAGCACGCCGCTGTGTCATGAATGAACTCACTAAGAGGATGCGGGGTGGGGGGGTGACGACCAACGGAGACAATCTCTAGGTGAACAATCCAACCCTCTTCAGAAGCTTCCCCCTTGGCAGTTAGGAAATGTCCTACAAATGCAGTGGGGAGGGGGGCGACATCACTTGTAAATGACGTCCCGGTAACAGAGTCACCAAAACATGCAGGAATAGGCGTCTCTCCATGCCTGCGTACTTGACAGCCTCTTCCACCCACCCACCCACCCCAGCCGGGCAGCATATTCCCAAAAACTTCGACTGATGATGTCATGCTAGTTTAAAAAAAAAAAATGGAGAACTAACTTGGATTCCTTTCTGTAAGCTCACACGCTGGGTCAGACACATGCTGTTCAGCCGTAAGCATGTTCCTAAATTCCTTTCAGATTAATCTTATTTTATTTATTTTCTGTATTACTGATTTATCCGGTCGCTATACACCCTTCACAGACCTACCCTTAGTCTTACTGCTACCATTGTTGTTTGGACATCGCTGAAGTGTTTGTCCAAAGCCGGTGGATTATTTCTTGGGGCTGCTCAGGTTATGCACCTCAAATAATGGGACACGAACCTGCAACCTTCAGGCTCCTAATCACTTTGCACGTATCCCCTTCTATCCTGGCCTCGCTCTATTTTATCAACTGTATATGCTGAGGTCAGACTTTGATTAGGGCAGATCACTACCAGAACATGTGTTACTGCCACTCTGTACGTCGCAGTATTTTTCGCTTATTGTCCGAGTCCTGACAGCCTATAGCTGCAGAGGTGGAGTTCACCTGCTGCCCAACATCCCCACCCCTGCCCCGCCTGTCACACAGGCGAGTTACGTAAGTGTACCGTTCCCTGCTGTTCCCTCTGGTGTCGGACATGATGCAATGGGACACCCGGGAACAGCACCTATTAGAACAAAGTGTTGACAGTTATACATCCGTGGAGGAACACCCACACACGTACAAAAAACAGCATGTGCACAAGTCCTGCCTTTTGCTTTTTAGAAAAATATGACAATAACCTAAAAATAATGACAGGACATGTTTTCATGGCATTTCAATAAATATGTCTCATGCATTTGTCAGGTCTATTGTATTTACGATAATGGTTATGATGTGTATTATAGTGTATTATAGTGTATTATGTCCAAAAGTAACATGATCAGCTGAAAACATCTTTAGATGATTTATTGCAACAATTAGCTTGAATGAGGAGTCTTCCTGACTCATATTAAACTTTTTAATCATCACAGCTAAAAAATGTCCATCTGTCCTGAAGAGAGGGAGAGCTCGGGAAGAAAGAGGATGCAGCTTCCACAAAATGGACTGCATTTCTTTCTGGACTATGAGTAAGTCCATACATTGTCCCTTCATCTGCTTAATAACGCCCTGGAAATAATGACGCCAGTGTCTTCTCTGAAATCTACCGTAGATTTCAGACCTTAATGCCTAGTGGCCAAATTTAAAGAACGTATCGGTCGATAACATTAATATTACCAAAGTACAAAAAGTGGAAAAAAAACAGAAAGACAAAGAACATGACCAAGGATAAAACAGGATATGTGATGCTTATTATTAATAAAATAGTACATAAATACGTTGATAGCTAGGAGTGCAGCACTGTTTCCCCAAACTAGTCATATTCACCCTGGATTGTTTACATGGTAATTCCTGCTTCCCTGAACAGTCTGTGACTTCCTAGCCATTAATGTAAACAGCCCCTCCCTGGGAGAGAGAGACAGAGCGATAAGGCCGATCAATTATTTTCTAGAGGTTTTTACCTCGACTCAAAACAGTAAGCAAAGACAGATGAGGGCAAAAAGAAAGACCTGCTCTCAGGTGTAAAAGAAGAGGGGGCCCCCGGTCTGAAGGGCGCGTGTGGGGCGCAGACACCAGAAATGCCGAAAAGGTCAAGGAACACCACTGGGAGTTAGTTACTCAGTAGCCAGGGAGGGTTTGCCACCCAGAGAAACAGACCCTGGAAGCAGGTACATGGGCCGGCTGCTGAGTGGAACCTGGACACGCCTCACTGCCCTGCGGCTCCCCGAGTCACGGAAGGGAGGCCGGGAAGGGAAGTCAGATCCACGCAAGGCAAGACTCCCTCTTCAGAGAAACAGACTTTCAGAGAACGTTCTGTTACAACAGAGCAAGGTCACTTTAGTTAAGCGGGGCTCATAAATGCAGGAGGCCTGAAGGTAAAAATGAAGAAAACGCTTTAGAAAATGGCATTTCCTGGGGGTCCCTAACCCTAACCTTAACCCTAAACCTAACCCTAACCCTAAACCTAACCCTTACGAGGGCTGATGCCACAGTATTATTTCACACCCTTGTCATACCCTCCTCAAGTTCTGTCTGTCCATCTTTCACATGATGTCTGCATTCTACCTGCTTCCCAGTGAAGAAGATGTCCACCTCACAATTAGAAGCACAAGCAAAGATCCTCAGCCCGTCCATATTTACGTTCTGTTCCACCACCCCCATGCTTCAGTCAGGTATTGAAGGACCTCACACCTTTAATCAGTTGATTAAAAAGATCATGAAACATGCCCTGGTTGGTTTTTTTTGGGTGGGGGCTGACAACTGAAATTGAGAGAGATTACTGCATGTGAATAGGTGAGAACCTGTTTCTGTTAGTTAATTATACCCAACAGTACAGATAAAGACAAGCAAAGATGGCTGACACAGAGCCAAGTGCTTTATGGTTCAGTTTGCTTAGATTTTCTTTTTTACTGCTGTTCAGTATTTAGTGAATGACAAGCTTTTTCAAAATACACTTACCGCTACTCCCTTTATGGTGATGAAGGGAATGATTAACTCTTCAGGACAGTCTGTCCCATTTGCCCACTTTGGCCTTTCTTGCGTTGGTTTTACAGACCCACCGGAAAACAAAAGCAGTTACAAGCAACGCTTCAACAAAATGGCTCAGTGAAAGGCTGCACAGCCAGAGTATGGCTGGGAACGACGGCGACTGAAATTCGCTTGGAGTAGCCTACGGCACAGAGGATGCAGAGGATGCAGAGCCCTGAACCAAACCACTCACTAGTACAGGGTAGCAAGGCCACAGACACATCCATGAGACGGCGTATGGAGAAATAAACAGTGTTGACACAGCATCACGTTTCAGTAAATATTGAAATGGACTTTAATTTGTTATCCAGTTCCAACTCATTTTCCAGCCATGTTATCTTTTCTTGTTTACTCACTGAGGTTTTCCCCATTTCATAAGGCCTGTGGGTTGCTTCACTGACTCCAGGCACCTTCCTCGAGATGCCGCTGGGCTCCCTGGTTGGCGGTCTGGGCTTTCACCCACGCACAACCCCTCCTTGTTTGTTTTACATGTTGTCATGGGGACAGCATCATCGCTCAGTGGCTGGCAGAGGGGAGGGGTTGTAAAACGACAAGGCCTGATCCTTCCACTTCGTCAGCCTCGCTGTCGTTAAGCAGTGTTACTAATAGGATGGCAAGTCAGACACTCTTTACTGTAAGTGCACTCACTACTGCTGAAATTACTCATCCAGTGTTGTGGTGTGTGCAGGCTACATACAGCACTGCACCTCTGTATACACACTACATACATCAGTAGAGTGTGTACATACTACATACTGCACAGCAACTCTGTATACACACTGAATACAGTAATAGAGTGTGTACACACAACATCACTACATCACTGTACATTTGTGTTCACACTACACACAGCACTGAAACTCCGTATAGACACTACACACAGCATTAGAGCGTGTACACACTAAATACAACACTGCATTTATCTATACACACAGTATACAGCATTATAGTGTGTGTACACTACATACTTCACTGCATCTCTGTGTACACGCTACAACCAGCACTGCATTATTGTATGCACACTGCATACAGCTCTGCACCTCTTATACACACTACATAAAGTACTGCACCTCTGTATATACACTACATACATTACCACACCACTGAATACATGATACATACATTACTGCACCTCTGTATACACATTACATACATCACTGCACCTCTGTATACACACTACATACAGCATTACAGTGTTGTGGCAAGATGAATGGCTGGTCTGCTTGGGGATGTTAAGCCCAGATGCAAGGCACTTTACTCACAACAAAGAAAATAGAAGGCAGTGCTCAGGTTTCGACAGGACAAGGTGCTTGGTTCACTTGACAGCTCAGGTCACAGTTTTTTCCTTCCTCTTACCTAATTTTTTCTGAGGGCAGCCTGCAGGACTCCAAGGGGCTGAGGCTGGGTAGCTTGATTAGCTGCTAGCTGTGTGTCATCGCGGTTGTCATGTGGCAACGACCCGCATGGATGTTTACCGTCGGCACAGCACTGGCCCACTTGTGACCCTGCAGTGAGTATGCACCCCGCAACCACACCGCACTACTATGTACACACCACATACAGCTCTGTACCTCAGTGGTTAGCTGAGACGCACTGGAAAATGGCATAGCAAAGCCCAATTGAGATGGGCAGGGCACTTCCTTATCCCTCATTTTATGGCCTGCTGGCACCAGCCTGTCTATGCCAAAGTGTTAGTTTGCACAAGGACGTAAGCTGCACAAACCACGTGGGTTTTCTGGAAGGCGTTTCTCAGCAGAACCAACAGCAACAAGCCTCTGAACTTTGTATGCGGCTGCCTCCAGCCGGTGTGGCCGCAGACACACAGACAGCCGCGTCCCTGTCAATTTTGGAGAAAATGGTGGTGGCGCGTGTGTGTATGAGGGGGGATGGTTTTTTTTTTTGGGGGGGGGGGGGCAGCCCCAAATCAGCTCTGCATCTTTGACCGTTTTTTTTGATGCATTCATCCATTTGTGCATCAAGGTCCCAGTCAGACACCGTGGCGGACCAAGCCTCCTATTGTTCACATATGTGGAAGGCACCGCCGATTCAGTGGAAACATTAGGCTCATATCTGAGCTGAGGACTCCAGGCGATCCTCGGGGCCTGTCACCTGCAACCAGCCCAACTGGACCTACCAGTCATGGCTGTCACCTCTCCTGTCACCTCTCCTGTCACGCAGGGCGAGGCTCATTTATGTCTCCTATTGTGTCTGCAGGAGCTGTGTCTTCCCTTACAGGCCCGATACCCATAATTCCTGATCAGTATGCAGACTAGTGGCGCATCGGAGGTCAAAAGTTAGTCGCTGTTTTCTTCCCCTAACAAATTACAAACATCACAGGTTTTGTATTTTCCTGTCACTTAGCTTATCAGTTTATGCAAAGGAACTTACTCCTTCATATTCAGGTTACTGCCGTTCATTGTTAGGAGATTATTAATGCTTAGACTAGAACCCAAAAGTTCTTAAAAGGAATTCTGGAATGTTCTGGAATGTTTTGATCCGGTCTGATTCCTGTGCAGCAGCATTAATTTCAGCCCTTAAATATGGTCAAACAGCCAAAAGCCCGTTTGAGAGTTATTTCCTTAGTAATAACCTCAAAATGTAACTGTCTGATTCAGCAAACTGTACCAGAGGGGGACGCGTGCAAGATATTTAATCTGATACCTTATTTAATAGTTTAAAAGACAGAAAACAGAGAAGACAATCCACAGAGCTGCTGCCAATGTTTCCCTGGTATTGCATGGGTGCATCTTCCCCCACAGGGCTCTCACCTCCCCATCAAACTCGTTCTTAAACCCAAAACTCCTGGGAGGCCACCGAACGATCTTGGCTGCCACCTTGTCACCTTAGGCACAGTGAGCGCTGTTAAACCTTGGCAAAGCCAATGCAGATAGTTTGTCATAAACCAGTACTGTTCTAGAACACGCTCTGTAGTCTGCATGTGAAAGGTGGTACCTGTGACAATCTTATCTTTCTGTCCAACCAAACAGGCTTGTGGTTTTGCAGGTACAGTCAAAATTAGAGGTAAACAAATCAGACATAACCTCATTCTGCCCTTCTTGCGTGTTTGTGCTTACAAAACAAGAAAGTCAGGACTGGCTGAAAAAATGCGTGTACTGCAAGATTAACTAAGTGAAAGTATGAAGATCAAACTAATCAATAAAGTCGAAGTCCTCTTTTAATCCTCAATGTGTTTGCTGGTCCTCTTTGCGCAGCTGATCTGTTTGTGTCTGTTCTCCGTGCCGTGCGTGTGCATACGCAGAACCTACTTTGTGTGCCTGGCGCGCGAGCGTCTCAAGGCCAGATCGTCTTGCATTACCGTGAGCGTCTATTTCTGACTCTGCATTTCCGCCTGCCAACATCCCAGCTGAAGGGGAACTCTAAGGAAAGGTCAAGAGGTGGAATTCCGGAACCTCTGTGCATTCCTCTGATGGGCAGACACACACACAGACACGCACACACACAGATTAGATATATGTATCTTTGTGGGGATTCTCCATTCATTTCTATGGACATAACCATAATCAAAACAATAACAACGTTATCCCCTACCCTGCCCTAACCTTAACCATAAGTAACCATAATACAAGTCTTTTGGCATTTGTAGTTTTTCTGGTAGTAGACACAGAATTTTATAAAACTGAATTTCCCCTTGTGGGGACCAAAATAATGGTCCCCATAACGTCAAAAAGGTTTTTTATCACATTGTGGGAACAACACACACACACACACACACACTGGATGCTCACTGCTAGTCACTCCCTCAAGCAAAGAATGTGCAATCTGCAAAGGATCACAGAAGACCAAAGGATATATATTTTATGTCCTTTTTTAAAATTAGTACATACAGACATCCAAAGTTCAAGAATATAACTAACAAAATCTCACAAAAACACGTCTTACAGTCAAACACACGCACACCTATATTTTGATGTCTGTAGCAAGTATTTTTTGTTGTCCTAAGAAAATGAACAAGCGAACAATTAAAAAACCGATAATACTAACAACTTCCAAAGATGGTGAGACTGACTACATAAGGACATGATTTAGGTGGATTAACATGAATAGATTCAAGACTCGAGTTCTTTATTGTCCGCAATTCCACATACAGGTACACAGTGTATGGGATCCCTGTGGTCCTATATATGAGTGCAGAGAGAACTGAGCACCAACTACTTTAAAAGGACCATGATAGTAACCAGGGTAATTCAGTTCAGAGTTTCAGTACATATCCTGCCGGGGGGTTGTGGTGTGTTCACTCAGTCCTGAAATAGTCGCTAGTTGGAGCCCATCCAGAGTTTATACACAGGCATGTTTCCACTGCCTGTGACTCATGGAGAAACAGACATAATCTAAACAACGTCCAAATAAAAAAACGTCTGCTCCAAATAAGACTAATTTGCTACTTTCCCTTGCAGACTATTCTGGCGGTGAGGCATTTAAGAAACTTCTGAAAGCCAGTCGGTGATGCACAGAGGAAGAAGGACCAGCATGAAACTCTCACGATGTTCCGGAACAAGGTCGAATGCAGATGACTTTCATCAGATCAGCCTGCATCAAAAACAGTCAACAAAGTCAAGACCCAACATGAAGGGTGTCTTCTGTACCTAATAGCACCTCCTCCTCCTCCTTATAAAATATGTATCCATTGCTTTCAGTGATGTGGGGGTCCAGTGGTTAGTGCTGTTGCCGCTCACCTCAAACTGGGGCTCAAGCCTCCACCACATCTTCAGGTGTGTGGACTTTGTTAGTCTTCCCTGAGTTGTCATGGGATTTTCTCTGGGAACTCCAAGTTCACAGTCCAAAAGATATGCTGAAATTAATTGGCACCACCAAATGGTATTGCTGTTAGCCTGTAGGTCCGAGTGTGCCTTGTCAGAGGTTGGTGCCCTGCCTTGTACCCATAGGCTGTACACACCCATTACCCTGAACAGGACAAGCGGTTACAAAAGATGAAAGGATGGCTTGCTGTGGTTTGACTATACATTATGTTCTGCCGTAATAAGAACACCAAAATCACTGTTCTCAAGGCCTATTGCAACCCTAATATAGGCCTGCTAGAGAGATCTGTCTAGAAACTAAGAATAGGTCTCTTCTATAGGTCTGTCATTACAGCTTCAGAGTTACTCTAATGTAGAGGTCTGTCAAGGGTTTTAAGACGTCTGCTGTACAGGTCTTTCAGTTCCCTAGGAAAAGGTCCACTTTACAAGTTTGCGAAAACAATTAGAGAAAGTGAACTGAACATGTCTGTCAAAAACTTTAGAGAAGGTCTTATGTTGAGGTCTGTCAAATCGATAAGAGAAGGCCTAACTATCAAGTGCTTATAGAGTATCTCCTGTACAGACCGCCTACCCACAAAGACAACTTACCATATGAGAATGTTAGACCATCTAAAACAAATCTACTTTAGAGGACTGATAATCCCCTAGAGAAAGTTATCTTCTTGGAGAACAAATTCTACAAACACCCCACTTTACCAGTCAGGGGACTTCCCATTCCAAAATAATAAATGAAAATGTCAGCACAATGCTGTCCGTGGGCTGGTTTTTACATGTCAGAGTGAGGGTAACGATTCTTCATTCAAGAGGATATGTCTATGTCAACATCTCAGTTTAGCTTTTGGCCCGACCCGCAGCAGAGTGGCTGTTCTATCTATATACCCGCTGTAGCATCCAGAAAAGAAGAAGGCCACTCACCCTGAGTAAGAATTAAAGTCTAAATAAATATATATCTGCACCTTCCGGTTCTTGCAAATGCTCTATAACAGGATCCCAATGGAATGTCACTCCAAATGGAAACAGGACTGATATGACCTGGGCCTTCTGATTTTTCTGCTTGGTGAACCGTTGCTCACTGGAGACACCATTGTCATTTCGTTATTATGACCAGTAACCACACTGATGTGTCCTCAGTAACCTGGACTGCTTTTCATTGTTGCTGGCAATTCCATGTCATATTTTTGCAATGTGCAATGCGTGGCGGCTTTGAGTGGGGGGAGGTCTGACTGAGACACAGGACAGCAAGGATTAACCAAATAAAAGGACTTATTTAAACAGTAAACACACACAGAGAATGATACCTTACATTATACCTTACTGTCATTACAACAGATACGTATGCTCAGCTCGGGGGGCCGTCAGCTGGGTGAAGCTGATTGATATAGTGCATGACCGTGCAATTGCTCAGGCATACATACACTTAAAAACATCCTGTATGTAACCATGAGTGAGACTACAAAATGTACAATCAGTGAAAATGACAATGTAAAAATAACAGGTAAAATCTCAGGTAAGGAACAAGTAAACTGGTTCTCAAACGTCTCACATGTTCAACATCATGAAACAAATGAGTCCTGATATTTTTCTCTATAACACAGGAGTCTTTTGCCGTAGCCTAAAATCAGCCACATTTGAAATGAACATCTAAATACAGCCATACACTCTTCAGTGTTCATCATGACTAAAGACCAGGCTGTTTCCCCGATCCAGCTGAAAGGAGGGACGCCCACAGAACCATTTTGTTCTCACTGTGGACATTCCGGAACTCTGCAGTTTTTTCATTCTCATTTAGCTGTTTTTCATTTCATGCACAATATCCAGGACATTCCCTAGGTGTGCATTACCAGGACTCCACCTTGCTTGTAGACCGCAAAATGCAGGCACATGTGGGATGGACTGCGGAGATACTTTGTATTTCAAACTCCTCAGCTGTCCTACCAGCATAGGAAAAATCTGTTCCACTCCTGCACAACTCCTAGTTAAAAGTGACAGGTTTTGAGAGAATCAAGGTACAGTCTGTTCACTTCAGCAGCGCTCCTAGAGACAGGACCAGACACCCCTCTGCGGAAATACACCGCCCGCAGGCAGCGTTTGAAATGTGTGACAGTGGAAAATCTCAAGCTGGAGGACGAGGTCAGATATCAGGTAGGAGGTGACAATGCACAAAAAAAACTTTCATTACAAGAGATAAAGGCCACTGTTCAGTTTGAGGGGGTTGGGAAAGGCAAGCGATGCATTTTTTCCATGTGTTGGAAAGACACAACTGAAGGACACAAAAATGAAATGTCTGACAGACGGCGAAAAGATGGAGATGAAGTTTTATGCCTGAAATTTTTCTGGACATCTGACACCACACAGCAGGTCCCCCAATCCTGCTCCGAATAAACCTGAGTGAGGACCAGACAGACCGATTCAGCAGCTTCTTACTCTAAGAGTCTCCATCTAATTTTGCCTTCTGTCCCCCAGACCTCCGTCCTCACTGAGGATCAAACTGAAACCTCTGTTTCACACACACTTTCATCAAATTCATACCCTTCCTTCATGTTCCCACACCCCCCCCCCCCTACAAGTGTGATGCACTGGAAACCTGCCCAAAACTGTATATGAAGCACATTCAAAAACTACTTCGCATAGACAGATCAGAAAACACAAAGTCAGCTACAAACGATCTGCCTATTAGAACCCCCCTCTTTCTGCCTGTCATTTATAATCCTTTTTAGCCAGTCGATCCTGCACGCCAGGACATCTTCCCGCATTCAGTTGTCGTCATCAAGTGAGTATGTGTGTATTTCTGACCGTTTGAACCCAACCCCCTTACAACTGGAGACAAAGGTAAATGACATTCATGCTGAAATCATCTGTGGTTTGTTTTCTGGGAAAGTACCCTGTTTGTTCTCATACTTGTTTTGCTTTCTGAGATTGCTAACCCAGACTTTTGCCATCCGCCTCAAAGTTATGGTCTTTCTGGATGGCATTGTGACAATATTGAATCAGACAACTGGTGCCCTGCACGAAAGTCATATGAGACTAGGGTGACCATCCAATCCATGTCAGGGGGAACACTATGAACTAGGATGGGTTTTTTATACTACCATTTCAATTAAGAAGAACTGGGTTTCATTTAAGCACTAAGGTCTTGCTGTGTGCTGATTGGCGAGTCTCTTGGAATCACGCACGTGTCACTAATGTTAATGTGAAGCGGCTTGATGAGTCTTTCAATCAAGGAAACAATCCAGTCAAAGCACAAGGAGGACTGAACTAATTAGTCAAGCACAGGAGCCTTTCGGTTTTAAAGTAGTTTGTAAAACCTGAAGTAGCTTCCTAACATGGAGTAGGTGGTCATCATACATGAGACTCTGACTACTACAGAGAAGCAGTTAGGGGGGCTCTTAAGCCAGCAGACAGAAGATAATCCGTGTTTCATTCTGTGATGGACCAACCTCTCTCTTTCAGTTACCCATTAATTACGTCTCTTAAGTTGAGCCTGTTTGGTACGCAGTTCACCATCCTTCAAGTGTCTGAAGTGCAGCCCCATGAGTGGCATCCCATAATCGCCAGGTGCCTATGTGCTGCTTTGCAACGGTGCTGTTTATGATGTTTATGGGATGCGTTTGACCTGCTATCTTGTGCTCCTGCCTCTACATGCCAGCTCCATCTCCCTCCATTGGTGCCAAGAGTAATATTTCACCTCATCGAAATCAGATTACATTTTATCACCAACGTTTATGTCTCATCTCATTTTGATGAGTTAATCACATATCATTATCTTTACTGTTTGGAACTTAGAACAAAGCAAAAGCACTCAAATGGAGTGGCGCATATTAAAGATGATGTACTGGTTTGTTTGTGACAGCGCACGGAACAAGGTAAAAACACACGTGGGGAGTGTCCGCGAGATTTTTTTTTGACAGTTTGACCTTTCTTCCACATGCAGTGTAAGAGGGAGACCAAACCAGGGATTTTCTTCTTTCTTCTCATGACGCTTTAGTTTTATTGTTCTATTACGGCACCAGGATCTGGGCGGATGCAATGAGTCAGAGGTTAAATGCACTCATTCTCTTCCACGGTGTACAGTTGCGCTTTGCTGCTATCCTATATTTTGAAAACGCTGCCCGTTTCAGTTTAGACTTACCATTCATCATTCATAATTTTGGGCAGTAGGTGGAGCAGGGATAGAGCATGTAGGTGGCTTTGCTGAAATCCTGAAAGCTCTGAGTGAGAAGAAGAGGCTTCTAGGATGGAGAATATGAGGGAGCAGGTGGAGAGATAAAAACAAAATCAAACAGCAGATGACTGTGGAGGTATGCACGCATGCAGCTGTCGTTAGACGGTGATTAGGCAGTGGGAACATCAGTGATTTCCCATAAGAGGCTGAAGTAATTATTTTATTTTCATTGATCAGGTTCTTTGGACCATGTAGATGTGTGTATGAGTGTTCCACTTTGTAGAAGATGGGAATTCATTGCGGGAGGGTAGATAGCTGACTCTATCCAATCAGTCTCAGCATAGTCATGATGACTGCTTCCTGAGTCACGCGCCACTGTTTTGCAAGTAAATGAGGACTCACCAGAATGTAGGCACTCGGCAGGGCTGTCCTTCCTTCACCAGCCCTGTCATGAGTCGTCACATAGTGAAGGGGGGTGGGTGCTGGTAAAATCCAGCATGGACCCTGGAATACATCCCTTCCTGTATTGTGGCTGTAACGGATGGAGAAGCCAAAAGGACCTGACTGACTCTGCTGCTCTCATCTCTATGCTTATAACTACTTGGGGTTTAATCAGCACAGCCTTTGCTCTCTGGGATAGAGTGGTGGGATCCAGCCGCCGTTCAGACCTCTCTCAAGCTGCCCATGGCAAATGTTTACATCCCAATGGATCTGCTCAGAGTGAATAGGTGAATCAGAGGGAAAGGAATTCTCCTCCTTCATAATGACTGCCACTTACAACTCTGCAACGTGTGACACAGTGGTGACTCAAGGCCGGCTCAGAGAGGCATAGACAGAGAGGTGGGAAGAGGTGGGGCCAGATATCTTGACTTGTGACGAGTGGTTCTGAAATCCGCGAATACCCCCCTGCTTTGCTCAATAGCCTGGCCTTACTTGTAGGGGAGGGGCAAACCATGGTTCTATCTATCTGCCTTGGGGGAGGAGCAGGGGAGACTGATAACAGGCTCGGAGTTGGCCAGAACTGATACCCATATCTGTGCAAACGATGTAAGAGCGTATTCATCATTCCACTTTTAAATGACTATTACTTCAAAAAATGTATAAAATGTTAAGGTCCCTCAAGTGTATGTTGACCTCTCTGAGCCCATGTCCAGCTTCACTTTTTGAGGGTAAACATGTAACCAGAATGTTGGCTATCAGTCAATCACTGGCATGTATATGAGCCTGAGTAGTGTACCTATTCATTTTCAATAGTCTATGTACTGTAAGTTGAGGAATGCTATATTCTCACACCAAACATGGGGCTGTTTTTACAGTCCTAACCAACCAGCTGGCAAAGTCTCTGTGCCAATAGCACCACAGCTAATGCTAATTCATTGGCCTCCTTTGCATCATGCACATAAACACAGCCTTAAACATTGCTCTGCTTTAGCTTGCAGTGGTTCACACTATCACCTTACACCTCTGGGACCTGGGTTTGTGTCTCCGCCGTGGCTTCAAGCATGTGGGGTTTCCTGCAGGTACTGCAGTTTTCCTCCCACAGTGCAAAAACCTGCTGAGGTTATTTGCAGTTGCCATATTGCCCATATGTGTGCATGTGCGAGTGTGTGTGTGTGTGTGTGTGTGAGTGTGTGAGTGTGCCCTGCGATGGGTTGGCACCCCATCCTGGGTTGTTCCCTGTCTTGTGTCCATAGCCTCCAGGACTCAGACCCGCCGCGACCCTGAACAGGACAATCAGTTACAAAAGTTACACGCTATGGCATCATGTCGCTTTAGCCCCCTGGGCAGGAATTGAAAAAACCCTTATCTGAAGTTCTCCATTTTTCTCCACAAAGCCTCCTGTAATCATCTTCAATTTCTGCTGCGTAGCCAGTTTTGAGACGCCGCCGTCAGACACGCAGACATGAGCGCAGTTATGAATGCAGAGTGCTAGCAGAGAAATTCAAGTCTGACCTGTTCTGCTCTCCCATTTTACTCATGATTACTACCCCCCCCCCCCCATCACGCTGCCACTACCATCCCCTCGACTGTGATGCTTTCTGCATCCTGCTAATGAGGTTGCAATAGGAACCCATGAGACGGGGCCAGCTTTATGGGACATTATGGGGGTGGGAATATGCTGACTATGCAGCCACACTTCATCACGGGCCTGGCTTTCTTCTCGGTAATGAAATGTGCCCCCATGCCACCAACTGATTTAACACAGGCCTGGCTGAAAGCCTGTTTGATTCCTAACATCGCTAACACACCTATTTGGACTTGTATATAGTTATCTTGCATGTGTGTGTGCGGGGGGGGGGGACATCAGCAGCCAGTTGGCCTTCAAACCCCAATGGTTTCAAGAGTTTTTTTCTCCTTTGAAGCTTTCCTGTCCCACCTTGCTGCTTTTAGCTGCTGTGATGTTCATCTGCAATGCTACTCTTAATTTATTATGTTATTGCTATATTTTCTCTAAGTGCTTCAGGGCAGTATTGCAGGGAAGAATTTAAATAAACCGAACCAAATCTAAATTAAGAATTTAAAATTTACAGTAGGTAATGGGAGGACTGGGATTTGTGGGGGTTTGACTTGCAATAACTTTGCCTTCTCTGGATATATTTATGCTTTATTGTACTCTTGGGTTCTTTCTATCAGTCTGTGCTGGAGATATTTAATGTTGGGCTGCTCATTGTTCTGTTCTGCCCGACTGTATGGTACGTGCAGACAACTAACAGCATGTGACACAAGATGATTGAAGCTTCAGTCAGAGAAAGAGACAGATTTAGTGATTTAATTATTGTTTTCGTAAGAGTTCATTAGTGGTTGGTCCAAAAAGAACCTTGTTTCATGTTCTTACAGATTAGGTGAGAAAGATACCAGGTGCCTAAATGGCTGCTCCTCCAATCACATCTTGCACAGTGCTCTGCACAGTACTCTTCCACTCAGAGCCAAGGCAACACACCACTCCTCCAATCAGAGCCAGGGCAACACACCACCCCTCCAATCAGAGCCAGGTCAACCCACTGCTCTTCCAGTCAGAGCCAGGTTTGCACAGTGCTCTTCCACACAGATCCAGGTCAACGCCCTGCTCATCCAATGAGAACCACTGTCTGAACCTTGGGGCTCACAATGGTTAGTGGACTGTTGGCAGAGCTGATTACAAAATTTGTGTAAAACTCAAGAAAAAAGAAACAGAGAATACAGGAGGGGAGACCCCTTCTATAATGCATCGCTCTCTCCAGTTGCTACTCACACGAACGTGAAGCCTTGCCGTCTCCAGGGCAGAACTCTGAGACTGCCAACAGGCAGACAACGACAACATGCTCTCTTGCTCTCTGCCGCCCTCACACTCCTCCTCTCACAGATGCCATTCATCCCTCATCTGCTCACTCATGCGCTCGCAGTGCGATCACATGCTGTGGGGAGGTGGTGAAGCCTGACCACACCATGACCTCCATCTTTATTACCTCAAATGCAGAAAAACTCACAATGTAATCAGCATTCATTTTTTCATTGGTTAATTTCCGTGCTGAATCTTTACTAATGTAACTGTGCAATTCTGAATGTATACATGCATAGATACACAGAAACACGCAAAGCCTTACTCATAGGGCATCAACACACACATACACAGTGTAAAATGCTTTCAGCTGTTCTCTAAATGTAAATGGGGGTAGATGTTCACACAGTAAAATTAACTTGGCTGTTTTCCTGGTACAGGTGCTCACACACACACAGCAGAATGTTTTTGCCTTTTCTCTCAATGTAGATGAGGAAAAGTGGTCACACACACACACACACACACAGGTTTGTAATTATATCTTTGTGTGGACTCTCCATTTATTTCTATGAGGAAAGCTCTAACCCTAATTAAACAACCTTAACCTCTACCCAGCCCTTAACCATAAGTAACCTAACAAAAAAGACCTGAGGTCCCCACAATGTGATATAAACATAATCCACACACGCATACACTCACACACACACGCACACACACACACAAAGTAAAATGCTCTTGCCTATTCCCCTAATGCAAACACAGATAGACACTCACGCATCCAGTCGAAGTTAAAACAGGTTTGACAGCTGAAGAGGAAGCAGGAAATGACACGGCTGAATGCGTTTAACCCTGATGCTCTGAGATGCGGGATGAAACGTTCAAAAAAAAAAAACCCTGACGATTGCGACTATGCTAACTGGAGCCATTAACAGGTAAAGTCAATGCTGTCTGTTTTTGTCCAGTGCTATGTTTAAACCTTATATGCCCCCACCCTCCCAAAACGTATAGCACCACAGTTCCACAACCAGGAGGCCCACCCTCCGCAGCAGGCCAAATTGTGGCTGGTCAGAGACCTCTCAGCCATCCATGGGTTCAATGTTCCTGTGGCACCACTGAGATAAGTATATATGGAGCTGATTAAGGCAAATCCCTGGACAGGGTGATGTTTAGCAAGAGCTGGAGAGGTTGCTGCTGTTGACACACATGTGGATTGATTCCCTCTTCCCTGCACACACATGATTATTACCCCCAATTATTACCAGGTTTAAATATAACCAGCTTGTCCTTTCCTTGGTAGAAAGCATATTTCAAATGCACATCTCCTGAACGACCTTAACCTCACCTTAGTTTACCACGTATAACATATTTATTTCTTTATTTTATTTCATGCTATTAATGAAGAGAGCGAAAAGGCATCATTCGTGAGCTTACGCTGCAGACAGACGTTCACTCCTGACATCTAGTGGTAATCGCTAGATTGTTTTTAACAATTCAGTCAAACGAGCGAAAACCGTACATTTGAACCAACACCTGCAGTAGTTTGGCGAAAATCAATTATGAAACTTCTGGTATACTCACTTTGACCAGCGGTCAAAATGTACTTACAACCGACAGGCATGAGCAGAAATGTTTTAACGGGATAATTTCCTTACCGAGGAGACTCAGGTTTCCTTTCCCGTGCTTCTCAAATGTGGCTCTTGAAAGGAAATTGTCTGTAGCTCATTGTGAACGACATTAATCATACTGTCATTGTTAAAACCAGCCGAAGTGCATTTTTTTCTCCATAATGGTACATGTCTCTTATACACCTATTGTGAAGTTTACTTTTGTATTGAACCATTTCGTATTATACGCAAGGTTGCCAACTTCGGTTTATTACCTTGTAAACGGTATGGTGTGCAAACTACCCCAACGCCTTTGCTAATGTTAGGTTTATAATGGAATACTACATATTTGCCGTAAGAGCGTGAGTGTCACGCCAGATGCGTGAGAGCTGAAACCACTCAGACATGTAAAAGCCAATCGACCCTAATAATAACTCACGCACCTTACGGGCTACAGTAAAGTGCGGCGGCCTGAATTATAAATGATAATTACTAAAACAGAGAGACCGAATTTCAGATTACAACAACTACCTAAATTTTAAAAAATCAGTTAGAAAAAAAAGAATAATGATCAATTTAATGGTCTAATACAACTATTAAAAATTATTAATCATCGTCATCAGGACAAAGAAAACGCATATCTAGTATAAACGAGTTATTAATCAATACTAGCTTTCGCACAGAGGACAAGACTGCTTCAAGTCTCTCGTTGAGCAACCAAATTTAAAAAAGGCCTACCAGCATTATTTAACAAGAAAAAAATTGTTTATGTTGCACAATGAAAAACAGATACGAACATATGCAAAGCAGCGGAAGCAGACCTTGACACAACATTTTACATAATACGTAGTTAAGCACATATATGTAAAGTTGTAACCAGACAAGAAACACAACTGGATCCGTTCCACACGCCTTCGAAACTGCAGTTTCTACACTGTATACATGAGTAGGGGGCACCCATCTTTACTGAACGTTACGATTTAAGGTATGGGAACGTGCAAAGTATCCAGTTCCTCTGTTGTTCCCAGAACGTTAGCCCACTACAACTATATCCTCCTGAGACCCAAGGAAAAAAGTGTCCTTCAATTATAGGTTATTTGTCTTTGGAGGAATTAAGTCATCTTACAATTTAGATTTTTTCAAATTTATTTTTATTTTTAATTTCACAGCATGTCCTCTTTACTGTACAACAGGAATAAATATGTTTCCTTACATAAGTGAAAAGATAGATGCAAAAACAACATGTCCACTACAATGGACATAATTGAATGGGTGGGGTAGCAGGAGGATATTACTTCAACCAAGGTTTTAATATAAAAACAAACAAAAGGCATACTAGAACAGCGGGTAACACTGGCCCATCCCAAAGTCCCCCCTAAGCCCTGAACCCTCAGAGACGTCACCTGCAAAATGATCGAGTGTGAGAGGCTGCAAGGGCTCAAAATGGTATAAACAGGAATTGGATGGCACATTGCGACATTACCTTGACACAAAATACGTTCTTTATTGTTATGGGTTTGGGACTTTTAATTTTAAGACTTGCACTTAAGGGACCGTCTGCCTAATTTGAATTTGTTCCAGGCACTTATCTTCTCAGAGCAAACGGTAGCAATTGGTGCCTTTGCTTGGCACTGAGGCTGTTCCGTCAAGGGTCTGCCAATTGCACCTTATAGCTGTAGGAAATTGTACATTTTAAGGTGAAGAAATAGTCTCTGAGGAACATTTCTGAACCATCAATGGTATATTAATGCTGTTTTTACCTTTGGGATGTTCCTCAGAGTCCATTTCTGTACCTTTAAAGGTACAATTACAAGGATACAACTCCAGTGACAAGCAAAGACACAAAAACCTTAAAATGTCTGCTAGAGAGTCCTCAGGCGCCTGACCATTCGACAGTGGGAAAGCCCTAAGCCTTCGAGAACTTGGAAAGAATGCGCCTCAAAGTCTGCGAATCCATGAGTGTGTACTTTGGGACTGAGCCATTGTCACTTTACATGGAAAAGATAATTTGATGTATAGTTGATGTGCCAATTGTAGAAATAAAATGTGAATCAGATCTAAAGACCCTTAAGCTGATTGACAAGAAATGCAAAAAAACAGATGTACCCAAAGCATTCCAAAGCATTCGATTATTCTCTCAATGGATTTTGTTTTCCACAAACAAAGGTCAGTTTTGTAATATCTGTTTCACTGGGTAGATATATTCAAAATCAGTGAAAAGCCTGATTATATATTATTATAACCCTGAAAAAAAACTTGAAAGTGACAGAAAAATGCCAATATAATTTTTTTAAAAATAAGTTAAAAAATCCCCACAGTTATGACCAGGAATTTTAAATTTGGTTGTCATGAAGAGAGCCTTCATGATCATTCTGGGTAACCAATGGAGCCAGTCCAATGCCATGGAGCCCCAATTATGTTTTACCAGGAGCGGCATTCACGCCTGAAGGGGGACAGACATGGAAAAATCATTATCACTCATCGTGATGCCTTTTTATTGCCCAAAGTATTTGAATGTCACTTTAAAGCAGGTTATCATGCACAAACACAGACCAGCGGCAAAACACATGTAAATGCAGGAAGGGGAAACAGGAGGAGATTAATATCCTTATGGTGTTACCCCAAGGGTTTCCGCTATGTGTGACTCATCTCTGGACAGAATAGTATGCAGTAATGCATTTAATGGTTATGCAAAAAGAAATTCACCAATTACGACCTGCTTTTCATTTTACCTTTTAACTGCTAACCTAACCAGCTTCCCTTGATTCCATTTTTTCCCCACTCTCTGTCTTTAATATTGGCCACAAAAAATGTAGTGCAGGGAATAATCCAATAGAACAATGATATTCAGCAACAATACCACCACAACACTTTGCATTTAAATGTAAATTCTACTAGGACTGAGAGTTAATCATTCATATCATGCATGTACAGCTGGTGGAACTACTAATACAACAAATTTCTCATTGGATCTTGGGGTGATTTGTGATTGGGTGATTTCCAGGTTACGTTGCCTGCTCACCGCTGATTTGACTTGGTGTTCTGCACATCGCATGCAGTGACTATCACCTGGAGAAAGACTCACACCTGGTTGGAACAGCTGTCCCAGGACATTTGGCTAAAGAACAAGGAGAAGCAGGATTCTGGCTCTCCGCTTTTGTCCCGTGACAAACTCGACAAGAGCTCTTGGAGGAATACAAGCCAAAGGTGAGTTCCACCATCTTATCACTGTCTCTGGTGGACATCAACCCTGTAGTTCCTGTCCCTTACCCATTAACATTCCCCTTCTTCTGTCACCATCTTGTGTCCTTCAGTGTCTTCCACACTCACACTCTGTGTCATTGAATCCCCTTCAGAATCCGGAATGGGGCTGCTGGTGAAACTGGTGGTTCTGTACTGGGTGCTCAGACTCGACCTTTGTGAAAATGAACCTGCGTGGTTCCAAAACATCTCCACATCCATATTTTACTCACCTGGAGACTTCCTCTTTGGGGGACTATTTCCCATTAATGACCTCATGAGCAACTTGAGCCAAAACGAAATCCCTAGCGATGTACAGTGTGACAGGTAACAACAGCTGAACTGAGCCTCTTAATATTTGTCGGAGACAAACATTCCAGATTGTTTTACACCCATCAAACATTTTATACTGCTAAAAACAGGAGAGGCAACAATAAAGTAAAAGGCAAAATTCCATTAGATCTAAACAGCTAAATTCAATGAAACAGTAAAACTATCATAAAGTTCAGGTTTTGCAGTTCAAAAATACTACTTTTTCCAGTCAACTTTTGGATGACATGTTCCTTTGAGATTTTTTTAGATAAACTTAAGGAATTGCTCTAGTCGTAGTGTTCCCAAAGAACTCTTATCACCTGCTGTGTATGTTTCCTAGATGTTTCTATAATGTTTCTTAGATGTTTTATTGTGGGTACGGTGACAGACAATGTTCTTCTCGGCACAACAGCATAAATGTGGTTGGACTGGGTCTTTCACTGGTGATGAAGTATACAGTGGATGAGATCAACGCCACACCAGACTTGCTGCCTAACATCAAGCTCGGCTTTGAAACCTTCGACACCTGCAGCCAGTCATTTCTCATTGTGAAGCCCAGCTTGTTTTTCCTGAGTGAGGGATACTCAGGGCAGGTCAGAGTGATATGTAACTACACAGACTACAGCACACGTGTGCTGGCCGTCATTGGGCCCCAAAAATCTGAGATGGTCAGTGCCGTTGGAAAGCTCTTTGGTTTCTTCATGATGCCACAGGTGAGCGCATTCACAAGACCAAAGGTGATTTTTTAAAAATGAGTGCTATTAATCGGGTATATCCTCCTGAGACCCCACCCATTCATTTATGTCCATTGCAGTGGACATTTTGTTTTTGCATCTATCTTTTCACTGATGTAAGGAAACATATTTATTTCTGTTGTACACTAAAGAGGACATGCTGTGAAATTAAAAATAAAAATAAATTTGAAGTTTACAATGAAATTAAATTTAAAAATGATGTCTCATTTCCTCCAAAGACATTGAAAATCACAATTAACCTAAAACTGAAGGGCACTTTTTTCCTTGGGTCTCAGGAGGATAAATTGAGCTAAAACAGTTTAATGGAAATTTTGACAAACTGATCTCCTAAGAGATCACTGATGGGTCTGGAACGGACATTTTCATTACATACAGATCAGCTACGGTGCCACCTGTAACACGTTCAGCAACAAGCAGCAGTACCCGTCATTCTTGCGTACGGTCCCCAGTAACCAGTTGCAGGCCCAGGCCATTGTGGACCTGCTGAGGAGGTTCAGCTGGAATTGGGTAGCTGTGCTGGGTAGCGGAGATGATTATGGCAAGGAGGGGCAGCTTACAGTCTCCATGCTGGCAGCGCAGTACTCCATCTGCGTTGCCTACGAGGCCATCATCCCTGTGTACAGCGACCCAGAACCCACCATCTCAGAGATTCTAGAGAACATCGAGACGGCCGCGGTGGGCGTGGTGGTCCTATTTGCCCTCCCCAGTTCTGCCCGGACATTCTTCTCTGAGGTGAGTCGTGTTCCCATTTCTACAGCATGACGCGTCGTCGGAATCAGCGTCCCACTACCCACATGCACAAACTTTCACAAAGTTTTGGTTGATGGTAAACTTTTTTAACAGAACTCCCATCGCTGCCTTCTTGTGTTTCTTGACAAGGTTCAGTGTAGGAGTCTTATTAAGACTCTGCGCATAGACTTTTCAGCACAGTCATCTGTAAAGACACTCCTGCAATAAAAGGTTGGGTAACAGCTTACTTAAGGCCACGTTTTTAGTCTTTTATAAACATATTCATAACAAATAATAATGCATTTGTAATAAAGCATTGTAAACATGGATATGAATCATTATAAAACGGCATAACACAGTATAGCCATGTTTATTTTGCATTATGAATGTTCTATGAGGCTCTCAATTATAATGCAGTATAGATACCTTTATAATGTCTTATAAAGGTCAGAATAAGCATTAAGGATGCTTTATACTACATTATAAAGGTATCTATGGTGCATTACAAATGAGAGCTTCATAAGGCGGTCATAATGCATAATAAACAAGGCTATAATGTGTTATGTTTTTTGATAATTATTTATAGCCATGTTTATAATGCTTTATTAATCCATTATAATGCATTATGAATGTGTTTATAAATTACTACAAACATGGCCTTAGGTAAAGTGTTACCAAAGGGGTACGTACCATCACTGCTAACATTCCTAGACCTGGCAGACGTTTTTGGACTAATATTGGTTTATGTTATCAAAGAAATTATGTTAAAGCACTGCTAAAAATACTTAGCAAAATGATCATGTGTATTACCACTGTAGTTGAACTGTGCCACTCTGTCCCCTGAACAGGTTATAAAGAGGAACATGGTAGCTGTCTGGGTAGCTAGTTCAGCCTGGTCTCTCGATAACTTAGTATACGAGCTCCCAAACATCAACCGCATAGGCACAGTGTTAGGCTTCACTGAGAACACCCAGATGTTGACTTCACTGACCAGCTACGCCAGGGTACTCCTCACACGGCTGGGAGAAGAGAGAGGCAACGAGCTAAAGGTGGAGAGCGATGAGTCAGGATATTCCTATCTGCAGAACCCCTGTCCTGGCTGCTGGAACCTGTCCGAGGACAATATCAGCATAGTGGCGCAGCCAGTAGTGCAGAGAAAAGCCTTCAGCGTGTACCTCGCTGTCTATAGTGCAGCCCGTGCACTCCATCAAGTGCTTGGCTGCAATACCACCAGCTGCCAAAAGGGGGCAGACAGCAAGGTCTATCCCTGGCAGGTAGGAAAACACCAAATACAACCATATGTAGTCATGAGAAGCCTCTGCAATTTTTGAAGAAAATCAAGAATAGAAATGCAGAAAAATCTTCTGCCTCTTTCTCCACAGCTGCTGGAGGTGCTAAGAAATATGTCCTTCGAAATAAATGGGCAGCAGTTTCAGTTTGACAGCAATGGAAACCCTAACATTGGCTATGATGTTCTGACATGGAACTGGTCGGAGGGCAACGTAACCTTTAAGGACATTGGAACCTACTACAATAGCTTGATGATCAATGCATCCCTCATCACATGGCACACCAGCAGCACTGAGGTAAGAGCATCTCAAGCCATGACGCATGTGTTCACCCATTTTCATTCGCTGTTTACAACACTGACTATTGACCATAGACATACAATGAAATGCTACTTTTCACAATACTGCGTGATATTGCCAATATTTTTGAATGAGACCAAAATGAGTCTCTGTGATTTATATTATATGATGATCATTAAAGTATTGAGATATCCCCAAGCCTTCTTCGACATACCTCACCGAACAGGTACCTAAATCCACTTGTTCTGCAAATTGTGAGGCTGGTCAGATTCCCCGTGTCAAAGGCTCCTATTCTTGCTGCTATGATTGCATCGACTGCGTGGAAGGCACCTTTCAGAATAAAACCGGTAAGTTAATCACACATTCATGAGTCTCAGCACGACCAGCTTCTAAAAGCCCATAACTATGGATTATTCTTCAAACTGACATCCAGGCACATTTGCAAGTACATTTGGAAATCTTGGCTTATGTACATAGCTGCACTTGAAGGCAACGAACAAACCCCTGACCAATCTCATCAGTTTCTGGTGAATTTGCAGAGCTGTATTCTTCAAAATGTGCATTTCTTTCTTCCTGACAGTGGATCTCCAATGCACTGAATGTCCTGAAGGCCAGTGGTCCTTACCGCGCAGCACCAACTGCACGATGCCCACATACTACTTTCTGTCCTGGAACAGCTACCAGACCCTGGCATTGGTGCTGCTGGCCGTCTTGATGCTGACTTGCCACGGGGTCACAGGCTTACTCTTCTTGTGCCACCATGGCAGCCCGCTGGTGCGTGCCGCGGGGGGACCTATGAGTGCCCTGATCCTGATCGGCTCGATGGGAAGTTGCGCCGGCATAGTAATGTTTCTAGGCCAGCCAGGAGACTTGACGTGCCGCTTGCAGCAGCCTGTCCATGCCGTCTTCTCCACGGTGACCCTGTCCACCATCCTGGCCATCACACTTCAGGTGACTATGACTGTAAGATGTATTTGAATAGTCCAGAGGTTTATGAAAACATTCTTGAGTTCAGTGCTGTCACAGCGTTCCTCTTCCAGATTGTCTGCGTGATGGAGTTTCCAGAGGAAGCTTCATCTTACCTGGAGATACTACGTGGTGTTGGTAGTGGTATGGTGGTCTTGGCATGTTGCGGAGTGCAAGCCAGCCTGTGTGGGTGGTTCATCCAGGCAAGTCAGACCTTGTCCAGCTACCTTTATAACATAGATGTGCATTTCTTGACGAGTTTCCTGCGTTGTCCAATGGAGCCCATGTTGGGTCCAGCAATGATGGTTGGGTTCAACTGCCTGCTGGCCTTGGTATGCTTTATGAGCACCTTCATGGCCAAGAAGCCTCCCAACCAATACAACTTGGCCCGTGACATCACCTTCTCTACTCTGTTTTACTGTGTGGTGTGGGTGGTCTTCATCCCGATCTACACCGGCCTGGATGACAAGTCCAAGTCTGTCGCAGAGATGACCGCCATCCTCTTGAGCAATGTGGGCATAGGGGTCGCCTACTTCATGCCCAAGTGTCACCTGCTACTAATCAAGCCAGACCTCAATACAGAAGACTACTTCCGTACCTATCTAGAAGCTTCTCCATTTCCCCCTGAAAAAGACCAAGATAAACAACAGTAGCAGATGCTACAGCAATTTCTATATAAAGGCAGCTAGAAAATCCTAAATATAATGATGAAAAAATAAAATCTAATTGTTAATTGAAATATTTACTGTTCTTCACATTTGAACAATACATAAAGTGAAATTATAACAAAAGTATTATACATAGTTATAAAATTTTCATGTATATTTAATGCATCTTGATAACACTGTTTGACTTTACAAACTGTAAGAAAATAACATGTTCATTGGCATATCTTGCAGTGTTTAGGAGTTTCTGTTCCAAAAACACTGATATTTTAAACACATGGCAAATTGTTTAAGATCTACTCAAGTTTTAATTAGAATTAATGAAAAAAAACCTAATAATCATGATTAATAATAAATCCTTGTTCTAGTAAGACAACATATCAATAATATATTATTGTTAGGCATGGGTCATTTTTTGAGGATTAAATTTAGCATCTAATGTGCATTTAATGTTTGGTTGATAGATAAAAAATGTAAATCTCCCTTTCATTGGTGAGTATGTTATTGCGCGCATGCAAAGGAGGAGTAAATGCAAGGTATGGAATAAATATGATACAATATTGACAAAAAAGTGGCATGAATCTTTTTGCCCTACCCATATTTGCTCTGTTTTTGCTTATCCATACAAATTGTGTATAACTGGTAAAGTTATGGAGGCTATAATCAAAGAGAAAATGGTAGATTACCTGTACTCAAATAACATTTTGAGGGATAGCCAGCATGGATTTAGGAGAGGTAGATCCTGTTTAACAAATCTGTTGGAGTTT
>JAODUD010000127.1:22504587-22528332 GCA_026784285.1 Stomatorhinus walkeri
GATATTTATCACATTATGGGGACATTGTGTCCCCATAAGGATAGGTATACCCGCTCACACACACAGACACACACACAAACACCTATGGGCAATGTGGTAACTCCAATTAACCTCAGAATGCTTTGAATTGTGGGGGGGAACCAGTGTACACAGAGGAAACCCCACAATGATGCAGGGAGAACATTCAAACTCCACACACATGGAATCCCGGTGGAGACTCAAACCCAGGTCCCAGAGGTGTGAGAGAGCAGCAGTAACTACTGCACCACCATGCCGTCTCAGCAAAAGAAGGTAAATGAACATAGCGACAAAATCCTAATTTGTACAGTCCAAATTTCCAGTGTAAATGAGGAGGCCAAGCAAGTGATAGCAGGCAGGTGATAGCAGGCAGGGGAGAGCAGGCAGGTGATAGAAGGCAGGTGATTGCAGGCAAGTGATAGCAGGCAAGTGATAGCAGGCAGGTACTGGTGCTGCTTCTGATGGCAGGATGGAAGGTGGTACAGCAGCAGGGCAGACAGGAGCGGCCATAATCCCAGTTCATCCATATGATACACTTGACTTAATTGCTTCTCAGTCCTGACTCTGCCACATTATATGGTAGACATAGAAAGATCATACTGTCATCCTACCCTCTGCATCCATGGTTGCTGTGTGACCCAGCAACTGAGGACAGACTCCCTGCTCAGCACAAATGTCATAGACGTGGTGGGTTTTTAAGAAGCCAATTTAGTGATACTCTATTCTCAACACTACTGCACCTCACAATTATACACATGTGACGTTTCTGAGCACAGGATTTCACTAAGCCCAGGACAGCCACCCGGGCAGTGGGCACACACGATTTTGTGTAACTGAAAACACTGAAGACTTACTTAATGGGACAAATGGCTGCTAAAAGACACACAACAGAAGGATGAGTAGAAACAAAACTTAAGTGAGCAAAACAAAAACTAAACACATTTCACTTCTAGCCACTAAAAGAAACCAAAAGGCTAAGACTGATTTTAAACAAAGTTTCTGTCTGTGGCTTTCCCTCCCTCTCAGTCCAGCTGGTTCATTTATAACACTGCAAACCCACTTAGTTCGACGAGAGGCAGATGGTCATTAACATTTGAGAGCACACTGCATGGTTTTGAAAGCAATTAGACAACGTCATCAGAGAAACTCCTGCCCGTGCCTCTGGTCTGACCCACCTATACTTACAATTATTCCTGTTTAAACAAAAATACTTACATGAAATATTAACGTCTACAAATATATATATATATAGAGTAGCAATCTAAAGGATCAATAACTATATTACACTGACAAACAGAAATAACATTTTTATATCTAGTTATTCTTGTAGTTTATTAATTAGCACAAAGTGTACCTAATTCATAGGGTCATTTGTTTTAAATGAGTTTACATTCATATTCTGCACAGATCCAGTTCATATAAAAATGAAAACTAAAACTAAAATTGTTTATTCATACAACTTTGATAAATGTAGGCCAACTGTTCTGGCAACAAGGTATTATCAATTGATTGATTCAGGATTGCTGGGAAAGGGTTTCCCCTGTCCCAGATGTAGATGCTCATTCTATTATATAGTGAACTCAAGGACTTCAGCAAAATAAAACCAGTATAATTTCGTAAACATGCAAAAAGTTGCCTTACAAAATGATCCATTCTTCTTGAGTAATTTTATGATAATGAACAAGACTGAAAGACCATCTAATTCTGAGTGCCAGTCCTGGGTTTCAGTACTCTCTCAAAACAAACCCACAATGGGGAAATACAAATAACCACAACAAGAACGTTTACCAGAAATGAAAGACAGGGGAAACCTTTCTGCCATGTCACTACACTGAACATCAGGCTGGTCCAGTCCACAAAACTGAGATCCACTCCTGGTTTTACAGCTAAGTTGGCTGGAACAATGGTTTGGGTTTGGCCAGGAGCAGGACAGGAGCCCACACCATCTGTGATTACTAAGAAGGCCATTGTTACTAAATTTGGTGCATGAGGGTAGATCGGTTCCAAACAGAGAGACTATAAAGCAAACCTGGAATTGACTACTGAAAATCACTGCCCCCTACTGGAAGCCTACTTGAAGTACATCAACGTGGAGACAAAAAAGTGTCCCATGGCTATACATGAAAGTTTGCTTTTGATTTTAAGCTACTTTTTAAAAAGAATCCATAGTCAGCAACTCGTGTGTTTAATACAGAGATGTGGGTGGAGGCAGTTCTCACCATATATGGTTCAAAGTAAATAAAGTCTAGCAGGAGGAACTGAGATAAGTAGCAGCTCTGACAGAGGACTTCCTGAATGTGTATGGTAACTTTCCAAGTTCATGCACAGGTAGACCACAAGTAAAACAAATTAGCCAACCCATAACAAGGTTTAATATTTTAATTTTGAGAAAGAAACAAAAGGATAAAAAAACAAAAACTAATGTCGAGGAAGATAATCCAGCATTTTTAGTTGTGTCCAAGGGGGGTGGGGATGAAGAGATTAGGCCTTGCAGAGGGTCGGTCCGCATTGTGCTGAATGGAGCAGCTGCATACTCAGACCCATCTGCAACACAATAGCCTGTAAAGAACATGCAAAAGAAACAGTGGCTATAAACAAAGAGGCTGGAGCGAGCTTGCTGCGTGCATCAACTTGGCGGCAGCTTGCAGCCATGTACACGTGTGCGCATGTGCACACCCGCACGCGCGCATACACATACGGGCAGATAAACGGTCAACGTAAGAACCGTGCGTGCGGCGTCCGCCGAAGTGCTTCTAAGAACCAGGCTTAAAACTATTTCCTACTCTTTCATTCAAAAGTTCAGAATTCCAGTTAATTATTTACAGAAAAAGTACCGAGAATGTTGCAGGCTTCGTTTTATATTGGCCTTTAAGTAGCTTAACTATACTTCGTTTCTCATTATAAGCAAGCATAATATATTTTTTTTAAGTTGCAACAATGAAACTGAGTGAACGCTGTACTTCCAATTCAGCACAGGCAAACAGGTTTTTGCCAAATAATGCTCAGTGCTGGCCACATCAAGAAGTGGTGTTTTAAAGATTTAGCCCTTAGGTCATAACTAGTGACTTGGCACACTACTGTAAAACCCAGTTCAATCTACTTCACATTTACGTTAATGTTTTCTATAAAACTGATTAATTTTAACACTGCTGTTTTTGTCATATGCATTCTTGACACGAAAGGTTCTTAAAAATGCATAAAAATAAATAAATTGCATTTGCACCTCATTATCCTGATCTTATGTGGCTAAGAATAGTGGACCTGGTAAAATATACAGTTCTATAAAAGTGCATTGAGTATCAACACACCAACTGATTCACAATATACTCTTTATAATAAAGGTATTGTCGTATTTCAAAACCGGTGAAGCTCTACCTTCCGCATGGCATACTTCTGTTATATGGCCCTCCCCAAAACTACACAATCTGTATTATTAACCCGAGCATAAACTGCAAATAATTTATGCCTCATAGCTCTTTTGAATTCAAGCCTAAATAAATTTTTCTGTCACATGAAGCTCCGCTTCCCATATAATAGTGTTAAATGGAGAAAGGTATTTAAAAAGCCAAAACCACTTCAACAGTAGTGCATAAAAAGTTGCTCTTGAAGTTTATTCTTTTCTTGCAATTGACTTAAGGTCGGTCAAAGTCCGCTAGCCGCCCTGATATGACATGCATTTAATGTGATCGGTGAAGAACAGAAATATATTTAACTGGTCACATCATTTCCCGTCCCCGGCTAAACCTAAAGGAGGAGGGCGTTCCAGGATATCTTAAAGGGCGTGGCCTAATAAATAGTTCCGAAGGACTGTAACTCGACCCCAAGGTGTAATTCGACACCACCTACTCTCGTTAGCGTGGCGCAAGAAACAAAGGATAAGAAAACGGTCATTTTAATTTACATTTTGAAAATGTGTTTAGAAGCAAAAATCCCCCAACATCGCAGGTTATGAGACTTGTAGAGCCTAGGAGTTCCGTTATGCAGATTTATCGGTAGTTTGCCCCTCGTTTATTACTGTAGGAAGACATTTTATACGACTTTTCATGCCTTTCACACCTTTTCAGGATAGAAATGGTATACATCGAGTAAGACATACATTCACCTGCAGAATTTTATCAGTCACGGTACACCTTTATCCGGTGCGCTGGCCATTGTAAAACGTTAGGTTTCCGATGCTAAAGCCGGTACTCCGAATCCGATGGATCAGAGAAATAAACATCTCTATTACATTCATTTGACAATATTTAAATCTCTTCAAAATACATATGGAATTATAATATATTGTATTTGATTTTTATTAGTTTTTACATCGACTGAAAGACGTGGTTAGCACATCCAGCCAATTGAAACGAGAGTTGTCGTCCTAGGGTGGAGTCTGCATGTAGGCCGGCGTAAATTGAGAAAATCGACAGCAGCTTCCACCAATAGAAGAGCCAGAAAGGTGTTCAGCTTCGTCTCCTGGACCAATCGCGCGCAACCTCGACCTGCTCGCTTTGAAGCGGCTGCTGTTCAACTCCCAGGTTGAGGATGATTTGCCCTCACTCCTCTTCTTGCCTCCAAATCAGCTACTCTTCGTACAGCTAAGCGGCGGCTGCAGCTGCAGTAACGGAAATAGCTAACCGTAATTTTATTTTTTCTGTCTTGGACGTTTTTCCCATCGGAACCAAGGATGTCTGACACCGTAGTTGATACGACCACTGCTGCCGAGGTCTCACCTAAGGTAAAACCAATTAGTCTAAACATTCACTCGGCACTACCGGTGGTACATTTTTCTATATTTGTTTTTTGATGTGGGAAATGTGCGACTATCCACCTTAATAACTCTTCTGGTTCAGTGGCCAGTAAATTAACTGGACACGTTAATTGGGTAAAATAGGTTTTTTGCGACGATTCTGCAATCCCTGCCTAATAATCTAATAAGGTCGTGTTGATACAGCTAGCAGTATGCTGTTAGTCCGTTTTGCGCCATGCGGACTGAATCGGAGGGGGGAAAGTACCGGTGTGTCATTCGACAGCGTCACCGTTAGGTAGCGCTGCTAAGGACGGGCGATCGGTAGGAGGTCGTTAGGCATCGCCGCGTATAAGCTGCCGCATTTTGTTCATTTCCTCGTCCGTACGATAGAAACGGCGGCGATCGTCTTAGCGGCTTGCGGTCCGGTATGTGACTGTCAGCCGTTTGGGGGATGGAGAGAAAACGGCGGGAAACCCGCTGCCTCGTAGTCTCCGGCACGCGCCGCCGCTTCCGTTTTTTCCTCTCTCTCTGGCGCGCGCACCTCGCGGCCACGTTTTCTTTTGTCTCCCGTCGAGCGCGCGCCGCGAGTTGGCGGATGGCAAATGCGAATAAATACGGCGGATTCCCACGCTTTTCGCAAATTCTTATATTAAATATGACATTCTTTAACCACCACTTTGCACATTCCGTGAGACCTGTTTAGATGACGTGCGGTCGGTCCCATTTGCCTACCAGGTGATTTTTTTTTTTTAGTGTGACTATTTTCTACCAGTGAAGAGGAAATGAAAATTTCCACTCCTTCCTCGAATAAATACCACAGCGGATAGTGCGGCCCTAATTTAGTGGAGGGGATTCCGACCATGGCATTAAAAATCCTGTATTTGCGTATTGTAATGGGTAAAGCTGTTTTTTTTTTAACTCTCCGCCCACAATTCGTTGAATGGCTGTTCTGTTGCAGTCCTCATGTTCGGAAAGAGGTGATGGTGGAAACATTGGCTGCTCAATATTTCCAAACAAGCTTTGGTTGCCGTAGCCCGCTTAACTGGCCTTTTACGTAATCCAGGCTAAAACCAACTTGCCTCCTCCCCCTCCCTCCTCCCTCTGCCGGTGCTCAGGAGCTGAAGGAGAAGAAAGAAGTTGCCGAGGAGGTGGAGGAAGCGGAGAAGGAGAACGGCAGCGAAGAAACACCTGCCAATGGAGCAGTATGTATGGCCGCGTCCCCCTTGTAGGCCTCAGGGTCTTTGTCTGCGGAGCTCTCATAGCGCAGGTGTTTGGTCAACCCCTCCCCCTGCTCCTCCTTCCAGCTCTTTGTTTGGTTTGTGAGATGCCACAGATGTGAGTCGAAAAGAGCACTAAGCTGGCCCCGTATTTATTCCATCTGGTTAATTGAGCAAGGATGACGTGACCTTACCAGCAGACCCCGGCCAGTAGTGTTTGCCCCCCACCCCCCAGACAACTCATTTGCGCGCACACAGAGCGTAACAAGAAAACTAAATGGCGGATGTTTTTCTAAAAAAAAAAATTTAGAAGACAAATGGTGCTGACCATGATGAGGAAGTCCCTGAGGAGGAGGATGAAGAGGAGGAAGGCAAGTGTTTTTAGTGTTCTAATTACAAGGTTTGATTGTGTGTTTCTCTCTGTTAGTGTCTTACTGTTGAACATCTATTTTGGTCTTAGGAGAGGGAGAGGAGGGTGAGGATGGGGAGGAAGGACCAGAGGGAGAGGCAGACGAACATCCTGTAAAGCGCCCAGCCGATGAGGAGGTGGGTGAAACCAAATTCTTGTTTCTGCTTTACTTCACACCTAAGTGTGCTTATGCTGGGTGGAGGCATTACAAGAATTTTGCTATTAACTTGTGTTTTTTTTTCCTTCAACCCAGGAAAAAGTTGAAACGAAAAAGCAGAAGACAGAAAATGGCAGCTCCACAGAAGCCGAAGTGAAAGCTTAATGTCTCAGTTCACCTTCTCCAGTAGCTCTGTCTGCATGGTCATCTTGACCTAGTAGAGTTTGTGCTTTCATATACAAATACTTTTCCTCCCCAGATATCATATTTGCACTGGAGTCCTGAAACATCACAGCCCTTTTTGTTAAATGTTATTTATTGGTCACTGATGGCCAGTTTTAATTACTGCTGCAAAATGGGGGGGCACTCACGAAAAAGGTGCTTTTTCTTTCTACATATCTTCTATCTATGATACAGTTGTAAAGCACATTTTCTACTTTGTTACGTGACCAGCCGATGCTCCTCAAAGCAGCTGTGCCCTTCACACGGTTTCTGACGTTTATGGTGACCTCTCAAAATTCACCTAAGACCAAAGATAAGTTTTAAGAAGGGGGTAATGGGCAGTTGTAACCTTTTGTGTGGTTAAATAGTATGTGCTGCTAGTAGTTAAATCTGTCTGGCTGGTCTGTAGTACAACAGCAGATGGCACGAAAGATTCAGGGGTCCTTACTGTATGTGATGAGGTCGTTAGGCCCACTGAGATAACAAACTCTTGCAGTGTTTATTAACCCCTCTTAAATCTTAAGGATTTGGTCCCTGTTCTGTTTTGTTAAGATTTGCTTTGTACTCTGTACAGATTTTTTTCTTCGTCTTTTTGTTTTAACCTGGATAACCTGGTTCCTGGGTTCACAAGAGTTCATCCACCGCTGTGCTGGGTTTCCTTGCTTATCCTCTGAATCGATTTTTTTTTTTTTAACTCTTTGGTTGCTTTGACCACTGCTTTGTATATTCTGGTTCTGGATTATAAATAAATCAGTCTTTTTATTTGTGTGTCAAATTTATTACCTATACCTTTTCTTTGGTCGTGTCATGAGATCTCAGTACAACTCTCTCCTTTCATGTTTCCATTGAGGAATTGCTTAAAGCAAAGCTTGATCTAGTGCGGAAGTAAAAGCAGTCTATTTTCAGGAACAGGCCAGAATGAGGATTTTAGTGACTGGCAGTCTCTCGTCTCATCCCAAAAGAATGGGACATGTTGCACTTCATAAGGAAATCTTATAATTTGATTCGCTCAGATAATTTTGGAGTCCTCTTAACACTGGTACTCATAGATTTAGCTCTTACCAATACTGGTGATCTGCTAATAGTGCCCTCTAATGGTAAGTTATAAAACTACTCCATTTTTTATATAGCTCTAACAGTACTGAATGGCTAGAGTGTTTTCCTTATTAGGCAATTAAATGTTCTTGACAACAACCCAAGATCATATCATCTAACATTGCTGTAGTGCCAGAACTTTCCTATTGTCTTCTGCAGTCACTGCATAATGTTATCTAAATATCTTCTGGAACTCTCATAAAATAGCCTTAGTGGTGGGAATTTTTTTGTCCTACATTATCTCAGCTACTGGCGTCCGTCTGTGAATGCATCCACTGGGTTTTTTTTTCATGAGAAATACAAAAATTTCATAACATTTCAGAACATGAGCATGCTGGTAAAGCAGGAAAACCTCTTTAATGTTATTTTAAGGAAATGATATTTAATGAGATGATTACACTTAAACTCCAAAGCTCCAAGGTATAACTCAAGTTTTTATCTGTATTTTGGACAACAAATCCAAACATCCATTAACCAAAGTAACCATTTACAAGGGAATTTCTGAAGTTGTGTGTGCATTGGTATGGCGGCACCTGAAGCTCCCGCGTATTGGTGCAGTGAGTCGGCATGTGCTGTAGTGATCAATCTCGTGGAAATACTTTTGCAGTCTAATTCAAGGCCCATAAGAACTCTGCACTCTTGCTAATGACATTTTACATGTTGGAGTTGACTAGGTTGGAGTTCTTAGCTGGGGAAAACAGTCCGGCGTAATGCCATAACCAGTTAGAGGGTCGTAAAATCATCAGTGCTCAGAACATCCAATGACCCAAGCAATCTAGAGGTCATAAGCTTTTGTGATCCGATAATTTGTAAAGCTCTTGTCATTTCTGGAAAACTGTTCCAGTCAGCTGTCCACATTGGTGCAACACATTTTATTTTCAGTGTCACCCACATGCATGCTGTTGTGGATGGTATGACATCCACAAGTTTTGCTCAAAGGCATGAAAAGGGGCCAAGGACAGCATTAGCCAAGTCCCAAGCTTCAAGAATGTGGCTGCATGCAGACACTAGAATATACACTATATGGACAAAAGTATTGGGACACACCTCTTATTTGTTGAATTCAGGTGTTTCATTCACACCAGTGTGTAAAATCAAGCACCTAGCCATGTAGTCAGGTTTACAAACGTTTGTGAAAGAATGGGTCATTCTGAAGAGCTCAGGGAATTGAATTGTGGTACATAGGATGCCATCTGTGCAAGAAGTCAGTTCAT
The DNA here is from genome assembly GCA_026784285.1 of Stomatorhinus walkeri. Taxonomy (NCBI): domain Eukaryota; kingdom Metazoa; phylum Chordata; class Actinopteri; order Osteoglossiformes; family Mormyridae; genus Stomatorhinus; species Stomatorhinus walkeri. The sequence goes on from JAODUD010000127.1 coordinate 22,513,652, forward strand.
GAAATTTCTTCCTAGCAAGATATTCCATGGTCAATTGTAATTGGTATTATTGCAAAGTGGAAGCATTTAGGGACAACAGAAACTCAGCCATAAAGTCACAGACCACATAAGGGTCACTGAGTGCTATGGCGCATTGCAACCAACGCTCTGTTGATTCAATTCAATAACTGAGTTACGAACTTCCACTGGCATTAATCCCAGCACAAAATCTGTGTTGTAGGAGCCTCATGGAATGGGCTTCCATGGCCAAGCAGCTGCATGCAAGCCTCACGTCACCAAGCGCAATGCCAAGCGTCAGACAGAGTGGTGTAAAGCACACTGCCACTGGACTCTGGAGCAGTGAAAACGTGTTCTGTAGAGTAAAGAATCACACTTTGCTATCTGGCAGTCTGATGGATGAGTCTGGGATTAGCAGATGTTAGGAGAACATTACCTGCCTTATTCCATTGTGTCAACTGTAAAGTTTGGTGGAGGAGGGATAATGATATGAGGTTGTTTTTCACGGGTTGGGCTGGGCCCCGTAGTTCCAGTGAAGGGAACTCTTAATGCTGCAGCATACCGAGACAGTTGGACAACTCTGTGCTTCCAACTTTATGGGAACAGTTTGGGGAAGGCCCTTTTCTGTTCCAGCACGACAAGGTCCATAAAGACATGGTTGGGTGAGCTTGGTGTTAAAGAACTAAACTGACCTGCACTGAGCTCTGACCTGCACCTTTGCGATGAACTAGAAAGGAGATTGCGAGCCAGGCCTTTACATCCAACATCAGTGCCTGACCTCACAAATGCTCTTCTGAATGAATAGGCAAAAATTCCCATAGACACGCCACAAAATTTTTTGGAAAGCCTTCGCAGAAGAGTGGCAGCTGCAAAGGGGGAGCTCCACATTGATGGCTATGGATTTAGATTGGGATGTCATAAACGTTCCTAAGGTCCCAGTATTTTTATCTCTATTGCGTACCTCTGGGAATGAAGACACCTTGTGGATATCTTCCCATTCAGAGTACAAATTTCTGAGAGCAAAATAATTCTCGTTAACACACACACACATATGTATATATCAATGAGTAAATTGCATTCTGTAATTACTAGAAAGCTTTTTAATACTAATAATATTAATATTGCTTTTACACCATGGACCTGGAGATGGACGGACATGCTGCCCGCATATTCAGCTTACTCTCTCACAGGCGAATCACAGTGACAACAAACATCAGACTCCAGAGCCAAAGATCTGAATATGAGAGCAGATGCAGATGTTTGATGCTCATAAGGCATGCATACTCATCAAAAATATGTATGCAGACAATGTGTAGTCACAGTTTCACGCACGCTTTTTGCAGACATACAGAATACATGCAAACGCACGCACACACATACATACAAACAGAAATAGATGTTTGCCTGCTGGTCCGCTCTTTCCAAAAGAGGATATGTACAATTAGTGGATAGTGGTTCAGAGACATTTTTAAACCATTAACAAATCCTTAAAGGCATTTCAATAAATCTCACAACGACTTAGAGACATTGCCTTTTTTTCAAGATATCTATGTATGACAGTTTAAAGAATGTCTACAACTGAATGAAAGATACCTAAAACAAACCTTTGTCCATTTAAAGGGACCTTGAGATGGACAGGACGTCATGTCCAGATCTCTTTAAATAGACAGGAAGTGATTTCAGGACATGTTCTTATCATTTTGAGTGAACATATCTCCAATTACCTTCCCAGTTTCTCTAAATACATGCAAGGCATCCTTAAAATCAGTGTTGCTATTTCACAGGAGATTCTGAAACGGTGTCTCTAAATGATTGTAACAGTGTCTCTAAAATGGTGAACTGGTATCCCTTGGTGACCCTTCTGGTCATAATCTGCTCATCGCAGAAATTACATATACGCTGAGTTAGAAGGAGGCATCCTTAGATGTTCACAAGCAGAGGCTGCACCTCGCTTTGAGGGGCCTCACTCTCAGAGGGGGGCAGCTGATATACGACACAGAGAGAGGAGTAGGCACAGCCCACAAATGCCATCACGCTTGCAAAGTACATTGCGCCCTGGGCCCCGCCCACCAGTGACGTCAGGGGCCCTATTACTACAGAAACCAAGATCTGGGCCAAGAAGTACTGACAGCTGAGGAGGGAGATGTCCACGCCCATTCCACGCCTAGTTCCATCCTCAGATGAGCCACAGAACTGAAAATGAAAGCAAAACTATCAGGCAGCTGCAGAAACCACCTGCTGTCTGCAGTTTGTGTTGTACTCTTCATGGAAATGAAGGAATGTTAACATTTATAATTTCATCATCATATAACTACAGAACATATGCTAAATCATCTTGTCCTTGCCCAGGTACAAATACATGCTTGCTATGTATAGATATATTTTTGGAGACCTCCTTTTGACTCTCATTTCTATGTTATTGTAAAATATCCCTAACTTCAGAAATATTCAAAATCACAGTTATGAAAGAGCACCTGTTTTCTTAAGAATTCTTGTATTGTTGGGACACTTGTGCACATACTGGTATTCTCTCTCTCTCACACTCTCTCTGTCCCTCTCTGTCTCTCTCTCTCTCTGTCCGTCTCTCTCTCTCACACACAAACACACGTTCGACAGTTGTGTCATACCTGTGGGCTCTGATAATATTCACACAGGAGCGAGTAGGGCAGCGTGCAGAGGGACGAGAAAAGGACACCGTAGGTGACGCACAGGGACAGCACCACGTAGAGGTTGGTAGACAGTGTGGCCAGGGCCGTGCCGAGCCCGAATGCCAGGTAGGCAAAGAAATAGAGTGACCGCAGCGAGAACCGCTCCTCCAGCTTCTCCAGAATGGCTGCAGTGGGGAACACGCGGAAACGCGGCTCAGAGCAATTCCGGTCCGCAAGCCACAGACCGACACGTCCTGCTGCTGAAGAACCTTGGATGGTGCTACTGAAATCCACACTGAGATGGTACTTCTGATGCTACTGTCTTCACTGATAAATATTTGTATATTTCAAAACATCCATATTTCTTGACTGGGAGGAGGAGGTGTCCCAAAACTTGGGTACAGTAATGTGGGTACAGTGCTCACAGAAAGTCTTGGGATACATGCGTAATTCAGCAAAAATAGTAATATATAATTTTATTGCTTTCATAAAAAAAATTATTACTTCAATTACTTATTTACAAAGATGTATCTCACATTCAAAATAACTGAAAGCTTTGAAGTAAAACATTCGCTTCAAATACTAATAAATTTAAACCCAAATTATAGTTGTAAAAAAGTTGTTCCGAGTTAAAAAGTTCATTGACACCAATCATTGGGTGTTTTTTAATCAGTGACACCTTTGCAAAAATAAAAAATATATATATTTGTCTTTATTATCCCTTTGGGAGCCAGTGTCTACAATTGCAATTAATGGCAAGAACGGACATGAGTGATTCAGTCAAAAAAATTATGAAAATTAAAAGAAAACGTCTGTGCAGGACAAACAGCTCTGGAAAAAATGAAGAGACCACAGCACGATTTTTTCTCTCACTTATCTCTGTATTTAAGGGTGCATGTCTGTGAATAATATATATATATTATATATATTCCGATTTATGAGAAACTCAAGTTAACGGTCATCTCTGGCATTAGAAAGTCACTTCTGCCCTCTAATTGGCTGGTTCTTGGTCATTGCCAGTGTCTCCTGCTTCACCTGGTTCTTCTGTTCTGCTGCCTTAGAGACACTGAGTCTGGAAGCATCCCGCTGCTCAGTGTAGCCTCCTGCCAGCAGAACCAGGATTAAACCAGGATTTAAAAGTGCAGTTCTTATTAAATATAGAGTGGTATCTCATTTTTTTCCTGGAGCTGTATGTGCAGATATGTTAAACACTGCTTGTCAACAGACGTTTGTTATGAAGCCAATAAATTTGCAACATTATTACAGAATTAGCAGGCGAGTCAAGACTCTCTGTGAGCGTTGTGTTTGTGTGGAGCTTACCTGAATAGAAAGCAGCACTGAATGCATAGATGCACATCCCCCAGCAGCCCATGGTGACCCCAGTGTTGTACAGCCTGTAGGCCTCAGAGCCTTGGGGGGCTTTGGGGTCTCCCCCAAACACGGCCTCCCCCATGAAGTCTGTGTAGAACAGCAGCATTCCCTCGAAGGAGAGCCAGCCTGCAGGCATGCAGACAAACACACACTCGTGTTCCACAAGAATCTTCAGATACACTACGCATTCATGCGATTTCATTTTCCAAGCTAACCCAAAAAGTGGTTGGTGCAGAGACTGCGCAGCGATGGGGGCATCCTGTAGATGGCGACACAGAGCAGCTTCATGGAGAGTTGAGTGTCGGTGGTGTCCGTAGCCTCACTCAGGTCGCTGTCATATCGCATCCCGTCCAGGAGTATGTTTGCCACCTGTGTGGGTGGTGGGACCAGAGTGAGCCAAAACCATACTACATGCTCTCAAGAAATGATGGCCAAAGGAAGCTTCATGCACCATTTTCTGTATTTTTGACCTCACTATATGGCGGTCTTAGTTTGCTCTGGGGCATGAATTGAGTCGTTTTTTGAACAGAGAGCACCATCTAGTGGTGTCAGAAAATACAGCAATTGGTTCACGAAGCTACATTTGCCCAAGTCAGGTTATGTTTGTAGTAATGCAATGATCCAGCCGACAATGTACATTTAATTACAGAAAGACGTTTATCATAAAATAGTTGATGTTAGCTGCTCTGCAGACCTCCATGAAAGGTACATCAAAGCTGTAATGGGATTTTAACCCTCAACCTTTAACTACACTTAACCCTTACCGCCCCCTTCTGTTGCTAATGGTGGGATACCCAAGGAAAATTTTTTCCTGGCTCCTGAAGCCATGTGTCCATGAAGCCACCCGCCTCCGCACAAACCTGCTGGCTGAAGGTGACAGTTCGTCGGCATCCATTCTCTGTGGTTGCGCTGGGGGCCACTGAGCTGTCCGTCTGGATTGCCAGGCTCTGGGGTCGCTTCAAGATGCCCGGGGCCATGGCCCGAGGTGGGCCATGCAGGGGTTGGGTATCACCGGGGGGCAGTGCCCGCACAGCATCACCCGAGTCTGGAACCTGTGGGGTCTGCTGGCCCGTGTAGCAATCAATGAGGACGCTGTCGATGTAGGATGTGCCTAGAGAGGATGCAAACTCGTTGATGCCTGTCAGAGAACTGTCACGGCTAATGAAGCTGCCATACTTCGGAGTGAGCGGGCTTAGTGGGGAAATGGGACTGGTGAGACTGGCACAAAGGTGTAACCCAACCAAGGGGTCCGGCTGGCCCAAGATGTAGCTTTGGAATCTGTCTCCTTGCCTGTCCCCTTCCTCCTCTTCATTTTCCTCCCTGCCTGCCCCAGGGGCAGCTGGAGGTGACGGAGGGAGGGGCAGGTTGGGACTTTTTAGGGTATTCCTGGCATTCTTTGAGGGCTGCGTCTGAGCCAGGGGTCGCTCTGTGATGCTGGTCAGGGTCATCGCCGTGGCAACAACAAGGGTCACACTAGTGAACAGGTAGATGACTCTCAGTTGACCTCCCAGCGACCTCCCAAACCTTGTATGGTCCCAGTTAATTCCACCAACAATGTACCCAAAACCGCCACCTAGTCCTGTGAAAACGAGGAAACAGGGCACAGTAGACTTACAACAACCATTGAAACAATGATCAAGTCAGCACCAGTTTCAGGGAGGTATCTGGTCATTTTTGAAATGCCTCACGCTACCTGCCAGGAGAGCATGTATGTTGAGTCCACGGTCCTGATCCTCAGGACTGCACACATCCATCATGTAGGCATGGCTGGGATTGTCAGCAGAGTCAGCGCTGAAGTCCATCAAGACTACCCCACACACAGTCAGCACGATGCCCCACTTGTGATTGTCTACTGTGTCGGCCCATGCGGATCCAATGTCCTGCCCATTCAGCACCAAGGTTAATCCAATCAGGGCCCCTGAAGGAAAGCAACAGAGATGTTCAACTGCTACAATAACACGGTAATTGTAACACAGGATGGATGGATTAAAAAGAACACGTACAGGATATTTATCCAAATACTCTGTAATAGCTTAGGTTAAACGATCCACGTCTGCATCCAGAAGGTTAAAGTTTCAAATCCCATGGCCAGCAGAGTAACCATCTGACACCATACTTTCCCCACTTCTATGATGTTTTGGACAAAAGTGCCTGCTTAATAAATAAATTGATGTCAAATGTAACAATTAGTAAAATCTGTATCCCTAAGGCTGACAAAGCCAATGAAGGTCTGGTCTTCAGTGCTGAACCGTCCTCACCTATTGCCAAAACCAGAATGAATGGCCGTCGGCGGCCAAAGCGAGATGTGCAGCGGTCACTCCAAGCCCCAAGGACGGGCTGGACCAGAAACCCTACAAGAGATCAGACTATTTAGAGGCAGCGGTGTATCGAAAGGATAACTGGGAGCCTCTGAGCCCAGTTTACCTAATATGGGGCTGATGAACCAGACCAGGCTGTAAAACTGGTCAGGGAGGCCCATCTGCAACAGGATTGGGGTGACGTATGCCGTCTCCATGGCATAGCTGAACTCGATGCCGAAGAGGATGCAGCCATTGCAGAGAAGCTCCAGGAAGGTGCGGCGCGGAGGCAACTCGTTGAGGTCCAAGTGCTCGAGGGGGCATGGTGTGTTCGGGGGGGGTGGTGGTGATGGTCGGATGAGCTTCCGCCGCTTAGGGTGTCTCTGGAAGTTGTTGGCGCGGTGACTGAGGTGGCGAGTGGTGGATGACTGGAAGCTGGAGGTCTTAGGCACAGATCCCCTCCAGGCTCCATCGGACGCTGGGTCCAGTCCCCCCCCTGGACTGGCCAGGAGGGGGTCACTAGGGGTGACCAACCCTGAGGATGACATCATTCTCTGTCCACTGAAAAAGGTTGTTATTAATGTCACTCAAAAATGTTCATTCCATTACACACTTAGAACTAGTGCTTGAACTGGGCCGCTACTCACTGGCACGCGGTACCGGCACGCGGTACCGGCACCTATTCGCTATACTCTTCAGAGTACCAACACCTCTTAGTATCTGCTGGTACTGAATAACAAGGTAAGTACTGGCACGTTTTACTGAGTAACAAGGCGAATACTGGAACCTGGTACTGAGTGCCAAGGTGAGTACCGGCATCTGGTACTGAGTAACAAGGTGAGTATCAGTGCCTGTTTATCCCCACCTCAAGCACTGTTTAGAACAATACTCAAGCCCGGCATTAAATGGAATCATAAACACAGAACCAAACTGATCAAGTTTTTGCAAATTTTGAAGGTTTGTCCACATGGTAGAAGATCATTTTTGCAAATATATGTCAGTTTTACCCCAACTCTACCAAGAAGATACTAAGATGTTATAAATTGTACGCCAATCGACTTGTATACCAAAGACGACCGGCCACACCCGAATACAGTAACGTTAACGGTGATATATATGATGGTAAAAGCATGCAGTGGCCCAGACTGTCGTAAGGTAAACCCCACGCTCTTCCAGGCAGCAGAATGCTAAGAAACATTCATGTGTTTTACGGGTATTGTACTTATTTGTACACCACTACGTGTTTTCATTTCTCAGCTGAATGTTTCCTTCAATACTGTAGTGAAAAATTCAGCATAGATCACGAACTATAAATATTTCTCTATATATAAATCTTTATTTCCTTGAAGATGATTCAGTTTCACTCATGAACGGTAAAAAAAATGAATAATCGTTTTCATTTGCGTAATTATATGATGCCTCGTTACACAGGCCGGGAGAGACACCGTGACTTGACGCTTTTTCATTATTGCGTGGTGAAGACTGAACGATCGAATGAAACACTCTGTTCTTAAACTGGACAAGACGTGCAAATGAAACATGAACGGAAAGAAAATTACCTTTTGAGGGGATCTGGTCATTTATTACAGCATAATCTTTTTCTCTAAATAACTATAATATTGTTTTGTTTTTATCAATATTGCCGGTTGCATTTTAAGAAATTTTCTCGCCGGGTCTTTGCGGATGCGGTCATTTCTCAGCTTTCATCCTGCGTCCCCGAACCTTCCCCCGTCCTTCTGCACCCCTCCCTCCGCCGTCCTCTGTGCACGTGACACCGGCAGGCCCCGCCCTCCCTGCATGTGGACTGAAACCCGCAGTATCAGGACCATCTATTTGCCTCGCGCTCTCACCTCCGAGTTTGGGCGGTCCTTTCCATTCGGTATCCATGACAACCTCAACAAGCGTGAAGAGGTATTTTTATATCTTTATTTGAAACACACTCATCCTGATCTTGAATGGTCTGAGTGTGCGCTGCCATGGGCTGGCGCCCTATCCTCGGCTCCGGACCCCCCCGCTACCCTGAACAGGATAAGCGGTTTCAGAAAATGGATGGATAGACATCTTAATCCCGTTAATCCCATGAAGCAAAGTAAAAGAAGAAATTTATTTTGTGAACCACACTGCTCCAGCACGTTATTAAACTTATCAGTTAAACGGATTTGAACGGATTTACCAAACGTCGGTAAATTAATCTTTTGAAAGACTATGAAGATTATGATCTTGAAAAATATTATGAGATATTTACATTTATTTCACAAACATTGAATTCCACATATCGTTTGTTAAGATATTACATTAATACAGAGATCCGTTCCCTAAGCCTGTCTTTAAGTCGAATTTGTAGGTGTCGGAAAAATAATACAGTATATAATTATACAGTAATAATATTAACTACGTCCGGTACTGTACCTGGAGCCGACGAACTGAAGCCGCGCGATGTTTTCATGAGCGTCACAAAATTGTGTTTGCGTCCATTATTACAAATCAGTGCATTTAAATGATTTTTTAATGTAATAGGCTTTATGACAGTCCGTTCGTAAGTACGTAAGGGCCTGTAATAATTTCATAGCTAGTTTCTGATTTTGAATACCATGATCCAGTTCAAAGTTCAAGTTTATGCAGGCTACAGTTCATCCGCCCGCACCCGCGTTAAGCGTCCGCACGAAAACGTGCTTACGTTTGTGTTTTGATTCTTCCCAATTATTGTAATAATGACTATAGGCCTACATTTATTTTTGACTTAAGTTGCATACATATATAGCGGTGGGGGGCTTGCATGTTGTCACGGGGGCACTGCCCCTCCCAGACCCCTGGTTGGGACTAATAGCCGAGTCGCTGCAGTTGGTGAAAAATAAAGTTAAGGAAGGACGGAAAAAAATAATGAAGCTTGTGGGAACAAAATAGTGTAAACAAGAAATCAGAGTGAGTCACATGTTCGTAAAAACTGTGAAATGTTAACGTTTAAAAAATTAAATAACGGCTTTCAGAATTGTCTTTTGCTTCTTAATGCTGGCGATCTAGTGTAAGTAATACTAGGGAGAAAATAAGGTCAAATGTCCCTTCCCCCCCACCACAACAGAACCACTAGCATCAGTCTAGCTGCACTATTTGAAATGGTCTAGATCAGGGGGTGACCAGTCTTATCCACAAAGGGCTGGTGTGTGTGCTGGTTTTTGGGGTAACCTTTGGGTCAGCTGTTCCAACTCAGGTGTGAGGACTCTTCAGCCAATCAGTCCTCTGATTAGTAATCCAATTAGGGAGATACAGTGAAAACCCACAAACACAGTGACTCTATCCGGATAAGATTCCCCACCCCTGGTCTAGACCCTCCACTGGTCCTGACCAAAGAAACAGTTTACATGCACCTGAATTTTGATATTTGATTGTACATTGTTAGTTTTCTGCATCGTTCTTCTGCACTAGCGTTATAGCTGATTGGGCTGACTGTAGTGTTTCTACACTGATATATTCTGAAAGTGTGTTTCTTTGCCTTAAAGCCATGACTTCTCCGGATATGATACTCGTGGGCGTATATATATAGAAGAAAACGTCTTCAGAAGGGATAAGCCATCTATATAAAAGTTTATATATCACCGAGTTTGTGATATCACACATGCTGTATAGTGAATCTAATAAAGTACAACCAAAGACGACCGGAGACAAGCATGCATGATATATTGGGTCAAGTAAAAATGGCTTGAAAATGAAATCGCTTGAACAGTGGAATGGCGTAAAATTAAATCCCTCCCACGTAATTGGGTGCTGTCTCACAGCTGCGTCCCCCCCCCCTCGTCACGGAGCATGCTGCTACAGGCACTCTGGTGTGAACAGCCAACAGCTCCATTCCTCCTCCGCTGCTCCGCCCGCCAGGCGTGCCGCCAGATGGCCTTCCTGGTCAGTAGAGCTGAGGAACATCTCACATCTGACATTTGGGGGATTCACAGGAGCCTGATATCTCCCAGTTAATGCAGAACAAACCCAGGCTAATTAATAGGAGTCATTTGTGCATATTGTGCACAGTATGGGTTGGATTCACTCTATAAAACAACTGAGGAGTCAGATGCTAAGAGTAATATGGTTATATAACTATGGTCATGTCCCTTTGGTGCTAACATGGAGGTTTTCACCTGGGACGGTGGTGCCATGATGCTGAGTGAACACATCTTGTGGACACCATTGTGATAATGCCGACTCTGTCCTCCACTGTAGGTCCCTGCTGGGGCATTAAGAGATGTTTGTAGGAGAAGCAAACTCGGACAACACAATGGAATGAAACATTCTTCATTCCTCTTTTCCTCTGAGATCTTTACATTGTCTGGGATTCAAAAGGTGAGTTGTTTGTTTTTTCCTATACTGTCTCAAAATGCACTAGAGCCGGCATGTGTGGGGGGTGCCGGTGGGGGGGGGCAGGTGCCCAAGATATTTAAAGTGCCTCTTTTTAAAGGTACCAAGTGCCCCTTTTGAACTTTTCAGCAGTGGTGCATTCTGAGTGCCATGACGCTCGACTAGGGGCTTTCTGCGTAATTTTTGGATTTATGCCCTTTTCTAGACTGAGCTGAATCTTTCACCAGCTCTTTGCGTTAAAAAATGCTGAGGCACATATAGGGCAGTGTTGCCTGTTTGGTTACCATAAATAACAGCACACCGATACACAGCTGAGGATCATGGGAGTCAGTCCTTAAGGAAAGAACAAGCCTTACAGAGACAGAATATGTGTTCGTCTCCACAGGCCAAACCTTCAGTTAATGTTCACATCAAACACCAGAATGAGGAAAAAAAAATTACCTTAGTGATTTTGACTGCGGCATGATTGTTGGTGCCAGATGGGCTGGTTTGATTATTTCTGTAACTCTTGAAATTTTCACGCACAGCAGAGTTTACTCAGAATTGTGCAAAAAACCTGTTAGTGGCAATTCTGTGGACAGAAACAACTTGTTGATGACAGAGATCACAGGAGAATGGGCAGACTTACTGACAGAAAGGCTACGATAACCACTTTGTACAACTGTGGAGAGCAGAAAATCTTCTCAGAATCTCACAGCCTTGAGGTGGACGGGCTACGCGGCTGCAGTGGGCACAGGCTCACCGACACTGGACAGCTGGAGACCGGAAAAATGCAGCTCGGTCTGATGAATCTCAATATCTGCTGAGGCACAGAGATGGGAGGGTCAGAATTTGGCGTTAACAGCCTGAATCCATGGACTCTTGAGTGATCATGACTCCTTGTGTCAATAGTGCTGGCTGATGGTGTGATGGTGTGGGGAATGTTTTCTTGGCACACTTTGGGCCCCTTAATGCTGATCGATCATCGCTTGAATGCTACAGCCTATCTGAGCATTATTGTTGACCATGTGCATTCCTACATGGCCACAATTTACCATCTTCTAATGGCTACTTCCCGCTTGATAATGCACAATGCCACAATGCAAAAGGTTTCTCGAGCTGGGTACATGAACATGAGAATGAGTTCGGTGTTCTTCAGTGGTTTTTCCGGTCACTAGCTCTAAATCCAGAAGAAGGCCTTTGGGATGTGGATGAATGGGAGATTGGAAGCATGGATGTGCAGCTGACACATCTACCACAGCATGGACTAGAATGTCAAAACAATGTTTTAAACATTTTTTGAAGCTCAGTGGGAGTATGTAAAATAATCATCATAATTACATTACAGAAGTGATACTCCATTAAAGAACTGTTTAATGAGTCTGAATCTATCACATTTTTGTGTAATATATAGAGTATAGTCTTCTTTAGTCCTGTAGAATCTTTAAACTGACTGAAATCAGACATTAATTTACAATATTGGTGGGGAACCTATTCCATGGAGAGGCTCTTTGGCATGACCTCAAAGTCACTCCCATGGATCAGGTTCCTCACCTCTGATTTAAGATCACAGAACAATTTCTTTCAATTAGGTGAGAATAAGGATGTTTGTATGAAATGTTGGATAATTGTAGCATTTTTGACAAGAATTGATGTTTTACTGTGTTTGCTGATCATTTACCGTTAATACTTCTGTACAACAACTTCTGTAACCCCACCACCAGGGGGCAGTATAGTATCACCTGAATGATTTTGCATTGCCTTAGAGTGCCGAGTTTTAAGAAAACAAGTATTTGTACTGCAAACTACAAATAATCAAGTAATAAATGAACATTAATAGAAGATTAAATGGAAATCTAAGGTCATTTAGTTATTTGTATAAACATGTGATTTATGTAAGTCAGTCTGTTGTATGTGATGTAGATTCAGTCTGTTTTCCCATCCACACTATGCTCATCTGTCTGGGTGTCACCCCAGGTTTTCTCTTTATTTTGACTGCCCGTTAAGTGGCGATAAGGTCCTCTTGTGGAACATTGTTCAGAATTTAGACATTTCTGCAAATGTACAACCGTGCAAGAGGCCTCAAATGACATGGACCATACATGAAACAGACAGTAGATTTAGGAGATTCACCACAAGTTATAAAGTAGGTTATGGAAACTCACAGAGATCCAGAGTTTACAGTAAACAAGATAACCAAAGAATACAGGAATACACGGAGAGAATGAAACAAGTGTGTCTGACTGAACAATATCAGGATCCCAAAAGGTCAGATTTAATATTTTTAACTACAAGATAGTATAGCAAGCACCACAACAATGATAAATCCATTAGCTATTTTGAAATGCTATGTATTTAGATAGTTCTCAAGGGATTGGTGTTCAAGGTATTGGTGCTCATTTGTGGTCAAGGCGTTCAGGTTTATCTGCAGACTAGTTAGTGCTGTTACCAGATCAGAGGCATGATTGTCATCGCTGGGTCCTTTTTCTCCAAGCCAAGCACTGGTCATGAGGAGCCATCGATGATAAGCTTGACTGCACCCACGGTTGGTTTTGTTTCCTCTGTCGCGCATCTTTGTCGGGTAAGAGATCTAAGGCCTGCTCAGTGAAACTCCCTCAAAAGATCCCATTTACTGCTATTACTATGTCATGCTGCTCTGTATCAGTCCGACGCTCAAAATGAACCACAGTCCACTGGATCTCTGAAGCTTGAGTGTACCTTACTCCCGGGTTGTATCCGCACGCCATCGCGTGCTTGCCAGTGACGGCCACGTGTCCACCGGCCTGCCGGTTATCTCTTTGTGAAAATCTGTGAATCCCGAATGAGTTACTGTCGGCCACTAGGAAAGGAGGCATTTCTGTTGCCAATAATGCTAGCAGCTTTCATTCAGAGTAAGGTAAATAAAGCGTAGTTGGGGAAAAAATGAAAAATATTGTGATTATGATATACTTGGACGTGATATTGTAAATCACAAGGCAGGGAGGTAAAATCATGGAAGGGTAGGGAGGCCCGGAAAAAACACACCTTCCTTTTCCTATTCTCCATGCTTGGTGGGGGGGGCTTGAGATTGTTATCGGCCTGGGGATGGCTGGACGTCACCCCAACGCCTCCTTCAGCACTCTCCCCAGACTTCAGTGCTCTCTGTGGGTCACACTACTTCCTGTGTCTGTGTGAGAAAAACGCTTCAATGCTAACTATGCATAGTGTTAAAAACTGATTTTAAAAACGTACCTAATATGAGGGCTACTCAATCCACGGTCCTGCTGATTCTCCAGCCTTCATTTACCTGTGAGCCAGGTGTTTTATATAAGGCCTCCAGCCTTATGTAATGTCCTTCCCTATAGGGTCACCCTCAGAGGTGGAGAGGTCAGGTCCGGAGAGTAAAAATCCAGATCAAGATTTTGTTTCAACCAACCAGTAGATTACTCTGTGACTGTAACTCTTTATGCTCAACGGGCCGGTTGATACAAAACCTTGGTGTGGATTTTTACTTTCTGGATCTGATGTATCCACCTCTTGTCACCCTCACTGGCTTGAAAAACATTTAGAATCAGCTTAATAAATGAATTTAAATTGAAAACAGTGAAGAAATAGAAATTAATTTGACATGTTATAAGCCTGGGGGATAAAAGATGAGAAAATATTGGAGAATAGGAAGCAAAGGTGGAAACGTGAGGTAAAAGAGCCCAGAATTCAATGCCCCCTGGCCAGGTCTGCCCCCCCAATGTTCCACGGTCCCTAAACAGTGCTTTACTTGGGAGACCCCCCAACTAAAAAGATTGATGATCATTTCACTTTCTAGAACAGGCCATGCATCTGGTTCCCTCTTCCAGTCCCCAAGCATCATGGCTTTATCCACTCTAGTGTTTGTATACAAATCTACATTGGGGTATCATTGGGATATCAGCTGGATGGATGGAAAATTCTCAAAAATCCCAGATTTATTACAAGAAAAAAATGATACACAGGAATGTCAAAGAGACTAAAAGGCAATTAGTGACCCTGAATACATCCAGGTCTCTCCTTAGTCACACAAACTCACAAC
>JAODUD010000127.1:22563424-22590300 GCA_026784285.1 Stomatorhinus walkeri
CCCCCCCCCCCAAAAAAAATGCTCCAGGGGCACCAGAAAATTGCCCTGATTTCTGCACTCAGACACTAAGCTCTGCTCTCAAGTGTGTTTAAAAGTGTGCTTGTATCACGAAAGACAGTAAAGATGGGCTTATGTAAAAAGGAGCATTCCGATGTACTTGTACAAATGGCAAATAAAACATTTCAATTATGTTTTTCATATTTGCCTAGTCCTTAGTTGACCCACACGTTGTCTTATTCAAACTAATACTAATTCTGTAGCATAATTTGCAAGATAATGCATGTGAAAATATAAAAGCACTTTATTAATCGTTGTGTGAATGTTTTTTTTTATTCTTAATTTACTTCTTTAAGTGCATTTAAAACAAAGCCTGCCTGAAATGTTGTAGTTACGATAAGCCTTGAGATCAGCAGTGCAGATGTCGCCATCTTGTGTATGTGAAACTCAATACAATAAGAAACTTCAGATTCATTTAATCTTGACAGCCTTGGGTAGCGCCATGTCTTCATACAAGTAAAAATCGGGTCTTATCCTATCATTACTGGCTTAATGTACGATTTTTTCATGTTAGCCCTATGTTCATGTAGATTTCCTCGCGTAGTCCAAATGACTGAAATGTATGTAAAAGGAGCTGTCTAATTATGCACACGTTTGCGTACACTATAATCCAATGTTCTGTACAGGATGTTCCCTGCCTTGCATACCCTTGTTCCTGATATATGTTCCATGTTCACTACGTGTGACCGTTTTCTGAACAAGTAGGTATGAAAAACGCGTGGATGAATTATGACAGCTGGTACATTTACTATTAACATATGGATCGATCCCAAGATTAAAATGGAAATAATGGTACCACGATCAAGATTCTTTTACACCAAAGTAGCTGATCGCTGTTTATGCACTGCATCTGTTAAAACGTATGAGTAATGTACGTACTGCACGTCTGCTGCCTGTAACATTAACCTTTAACTTCGTTGTTAATGGTTGTGGTAGGCTTGTGTTAACTAATGTGAATCATTTATAATGTCATACCAGTAGGATAGTCATTATGTGGAAAGACAAGGAATGATTGATGCTGTTGGCTTTGTTTAATTATTACTAAGGGATTATGTTTAACTACACCACGCTGAAGGTAATTATTCCAGGAAGACACTGGAAACGGTTAATGCAAACTACTACTCGGAATACTGGATTCAACTGCATCACCGTTTATCTAGATTGCGCCGCAGAAGGTATTGTTATATATATATATATATATATATATATATATATATTGCCCATGACAAGCATCTAGCAGGATCTGCAATTACACTATTTTAAATACATATACAGATAGTCGTCTCAAGGCTCTCTAATTGACATACACCACCTTCGAATACTATCGTCGCTTCATTAAAATGAAAGATATGAAACGTAATGAGTCTAGAAATTATTAATATATGTTTTGCGTGTTCTGTAATCGAGGAAATTCTGTTTATATACACCTTGTGTCTGTGGTGATATCAACAATACTTTAAATGGCAACGCATTATTCATTCCAACTATTTTTAAAACCGTGACTAATCTCTAAAAATACATAAACCATATAAGCGCTAGTTTAAAGGTACTGTCACTATTCTGGTTCTAAATAAAGACGACAGTTCGAGAAAGGTTTAATCCTCCCACACTATCCCTGCGACATTGCCCATGACAATCATTCAAAAGACAGCTGTAACATGCATGGTACTCACAGGATAACTGCCTCCAAGTAGCATTTATACACACCGGCCCTCTACGTCGCATATGCCACGTGACCGGAATACGCGGGCATTGTGGGTAAGGAGTTTCTAAGAGCCTATTGGGGAAAGGCAATAAATAGTTCTTCCCGTTTGCCGTTTAACGGAGCGAAATTGAAGTACTGTTGTCGTATTCCTTGATGTAGTGGTTAGGTGGGTGCATTTAATTTTGAAATTCCAAAAAGTGAAACCAGCTAACATAGAACATATATTGTTTCTCAGACGTGCATAACTAGTCGCCAGTCTTTATACATACCGTCTCTATGGAAACGAATCTAAGTTTTGGTTTATTTCCTTGCCTCGGTAACCATTTGTCAAGACTTACTTTTAAATCAGAATAGGTTGTTTGATGTGTTTTTTTGCTTGCGCGTTTTCTTTAAGGGTGTTGTTCTTACGGGGTACACGTTATGATGACGGGTGACTGGTTTAAATGTTTGTTTTGTGTATAATAATTGTAACATCGGTTTGACCCAAAGCGCAGAACCAGTATGTCCTCTTTTGAGGACTTAGACGATCTGCGAGAGCGTAACAAGCAGCTATTAGTGAGGCTGCGAGAGCAAAGGAAGAGCCTGCAGTGTTTGACGGCCGTAGCGACAGATACAGATTGCCCGGGATCCGGCGAGATACTGCTTAGGCCGGCTGACAGTAACCGTCACATTAGCGCCTCTCCAGTAGGGTCAGTGGTTACTGAGATCGGTGGGCGACATGGTCTAGCCCGAACCTCTTTAAGCAAACCCAAGACACTCAACGAAGACCATCCGCCAGCGGCCAGTCGCAAGAAAGCCCAAGGTAGGTCGTTGATCTTGCATCATGGATAAATAATGCCGTCAGTTTATAATAAATAAATATACTCTTGTTCAGATGTTTCAGAGATTTCCACCGTACCCAAAGATATCGTTCCTTCGAGGGCCTCCAGCCAGCGCGAGGGAGGCCCTGCGCACCACGATGTTCTGCAGGACGAGAGAAATATTGACTTGGGAAGAGAAAAGAAATCTGAAGCCGTGACAGCAGGATTCGATTTTCGAAGCGTGGGAGGAGACCAGGTGAGATGCCTTGTAGTCACAAGCAGTTCTCAATCCTGCCACTTGATGGCGCATTCTTACTATAATTTCATTTGCATATAATTTGCATTTAATTGTTTATTGCATATTACAACTAAGGGGACAGTTGTAATATGCAATAAGGCAGTCATAAGAGAAATGCGTAGCGAGATTAAGATGTGGTGTTTGCTGTGAATGATAACGTTCGTCCCCTTCTACACTTTGCCCTGATTGATCTGCAGTCCTGTTGGAAGATTAAGTGCTGGAGGGGAATGATTGTTGTATCGTAAGATGTGGATGAATGTTGAAGACTAGTTTTATGTGAATAATGTGTCGGACTGATATGAAATAATATACATTCCTGGGCAAAAAAATAGGTCAAAGTGTAATGTTGTGCAGTTTGGATTTGGCCCATATTTTTTGCCCTGAAGTGTGTTTACCCCTGGAAACACACTGATGCCGCCAAGCTGTGTGTGTGAGAGCTATCCTGTTTTGCTCCAATGACTTAGTGTATTTTCCCCTTGTGTAATTCAACATGGTTACAGCAGTCCCTCGTGCACATTTTGGTTTTTCCCTGCTCTCTGGATTCCATGGATTTCATCTTTGTGACGGATATCTCCTGCAAACTGGTTATTCTTGCTGATAACACCTTTATTCCTGGATTCCCATTTGATGTCTCTTCAATCTTCAGCCTTTCTGTGACACGGGCAGACATGCACAGGGAGTCATTGAAAACAAGTATATGTTGACGGCTTCTAGCAACGTATGTCTGCTTTTTTGTGTATTTTCATGGTCAAATATTAGACATTTCCTGGTATGTTTGTCCACTTTTGCTGACATAATGACAAATAGTTTATTTGCCTGCCACTTTTATAGTTATTCTAATTTGAAAAAGCAGTTGTCCTTTTGTTTTAATAGAATGAAGCATGTTTTTTTTTTTATTTTATTTTGTGTATTTTCAATCCTCAGGTGTCTGTCATAGAGGTATTGTTCTGGCTTAACATTTTGCAAAGTTTTTTTTCTGTAAAGTTGGTGTGTGTATGTGCGCGCACGTATCTTTCTGGATTTACGCACCGTTTGATTTGCATATAATGTAGGCTACAGCTTTAAGAGAATTTCTGTGGTATTTCTCAGGAATGTTATTATAAGAGTGATTAGTTATCAGTGGTTTTTAGATTTGAGCAGTTTTGCTTTTTGATTTGTTGTAACTGGTGGCTAAGTGGCTTTTCGAAGAACTATCCTCTCACAAAGGTTAGTGTGTACATGAAAACACGAACTGCCACGCTATTGCTGCTGCTAGTGAAACATTACCAAAACACTGTACCAAGTCTTTCTGGAAGTTTACCTGTTTTAAATCCTTGCACTGGGATTTACCAAGTAAGAAATGATTGCTTTTTCTGGTTGAAATTTTCCAGTATTGAAAATGCAATAATTCAAATTGTTACTGTGGGTTATAAAAAAAAAAAAACAAAACAAGCATACAGATGAATTGGCATATTTGTCACCTTTAATTCATCAACATTTTGTGCAAAACCGTAACTACTTATCTTGTGAAAGTAATTGAAATGAAACCATTGAATGTGATTATGCCTTGTTTCAGCATAATGGCAACTCGCTGGTCAGACGATCCCCTGAACCTTTGCTGGGCTATGACTGGATAGCAGGTATGTTGCACTTTGTTCGTTGGTGCCAGTTCGTTGCGATCCAGGGGGGTGTTCCTCAAAGCAGGATTAAGGGAAAGTCTGACTTATTTCGGCAAGTCTGGCTCATGTAAGTGGAAGTTCTGTTCAGTCAACGTGTCTTAAATGAATCCCCCCGCTGAGCTACCATGGTAACTTAGGCGAGTGAACAAGTGTGCTCCGGACCAGGTAAACTGTCTCACTTAGTTAAGCGTTGTCTCAAAGAACGTCCGACATGTGGGAACAGATTCCCAGAACATCGTTCCATCGGACGCAATTCCACGGTCTCACTACTCATGTCATGTAATCAATATAATAAAGCCTATAAAAATCACGGCTCAGCATTCCAATTAATTCCAAAATAATTAAATGTATACTCGTATTACAAATGTCAAACATGAAATGGAATGTCTGAAATTGGGGGGGAAAAAAAATCCATTAAAATAATATGAACAGGAAGATATTTTTGTGTTTTGTTTAGTCACAATCTACTTTGAAAGTTTTAGTAAAAAGCAAAGACAACATACATTTTTTTTTGTGCATGAAAATTTCAGACCGATTGCAAATGTGATGGAAAGTATTTTATGGAGAATGATTAATACAGATTAACATTATACAGTAACACGTGAACTTAATGACATGTGAACTTAACCTAGAAGGTTTCCTGGTGGCTATAGGAATTGATCATACCACTGTGCCACTGTACTAGGTATTTGTGACATTTACTTTTCTTGCGCATTTAGTCTGTCCACAATTCTTTGCCAAGCCAACTCCTTGGCTTGGCTATATTTATCCTCACAGTTTTACCTTTTTAGCCATTACATCTTTGTATTTTTCTTACAGCTCCTTCAGCAGCATTTGTTCAACTCATTTAATCGATCTATCGTTCCATCTGTTCCTTTGGGCTTCTTAAATATCTCGGGTGTGTGCACTAAGACCATGCAAATCTGTCTTGTATGAGCCTTGATTTAGTTGCAGCTGAACTGCGTTACTGGAATGACATGAGACTAAGTTTAGAGATGGTGTTAGTTTGAGTCGGACTTTTTCAGGAAAGTCTGGCTTGCTTTAGCTACTTTCATGCAATACTCCCCTGGTTAGTTTAACAGGGATAAGGTATATTATGGCAGTTGTTTTGCATATGTCTTTGCCTCTGACACAGGAGCGTAAAGCAGTCTATAGTACTAGGTATTCATGTTGCACAGTAGTTAAGATCCAAAGGCTGTCTGTTTATACTGATTGCCTTGTAGTAGGGGTTCCCAGTCGGTCTGCAGTGAGTACTCCACCTGTCTGTGGAACCCTGGGTTTCAGGTTAGGTTGGTTCATTTCCTCCCCCATGTGAACTGGTTTTAAGTGGTCCTTCACAGTGTTGTTCATTCAGTGGTCATAAAAAGGTTGGGAACCCCTACCCTATAAGGTGCCTGTGATTTCTGTTCTGGTCATGAGCTATTGTGTAGCTGAGGAAATGTTTACCATGCTCCCAAGGGCTGTTGGATGCTGATGGCTCATTGGACGACCGCACAGACCAGTTCTTCACAGAGCTGCACAACTTCCGCCAAGTTAACAAGGAGGAGTGTTTCCACAGCCCACACACATGGTTAGAACCTCTACCAGACCCTCCCCGCTTTATCACTATCCATCTGTGTTGTGGTGCCTAGAGTGACAGGCTTTACAAAGTATGTAACATATGAACAATATACAGCTCTGGAAAAAATGAGACCACTTCAATTTATTTGTAAATCGGCATCTCTGAGTCTGATAACAGTTCCATGTCAGTGTCTGTTAAATTCCTACACAAGCACACCTCTCTCTGCTTTATGAGGTACTGATTAGGTGATCACCTGAATCAAATCTTATTTAATTAGGAAAAGTATAAAAAGCCACTTCTGTAATCATCACTCTCCTCTTGCAATGTGAGCAGTTGGATGGAAAATCACTGCTAGAATTTAAAAACAATTGACCGTGGCAAAGCAGGTGAAAAGAATGGTGCAATTCTGGCTCTATTGGCACAAGGATACAGTGAGTGTCAGGTGGCTTCTATCTTTAAAATGTCCACCGGCAGTACACAAGAACAAAGTCCAGCAACAGGCGCTGGGGCAAACAAAGCTACAACCTTGCGGAAGGCAGAAACTAATCAGCACGGAGAGGGATGACTGCAAACTCATTCGGATGTCACTCAAGAACCATGACATCAAGTGACCTTCAAACACAGTGGCAAACTGAGACTGGGGTGAAGTGCACGACAAGAACAGTTCGAAACAAGTTCCTGCAGGCAGGGCTGAAGTCATGCAAAGCCTTTCATCAGTGAGAAACAAAAACAGCCGGGCTGAGGTTTGCTGAAGACCATAGGAATTGGTCTGTAGAGGACTGGAGTAAGGTCATCTTTGAGTAATCCCATTTTCAGCGTTGCCCAACACCTGGTCATTTTATGGTTAGACAGAGACCTGGAGAAGCCCAGTGTTTCGCGCCAACTATAAAATATGGAGGAGGTCAGTCATCTGGGAATCAAGGCCTGGATGGAGTATCACCAAATCAAGAGTCTGTCTTGGCCAGCCCAATCTCCAGATTTGAACCATATTGAAAACCTCTGCAATGACATCACGAGGAAGATGGATGGTCATAAACCGTCAAGCAAAGCTGAGCTGTTTGGATTTTTGCAGAAAGACTAGTATGCAGTTGCCCAACAGCAATGTGAAAAACTGGTAGAGACCGTGCATGAAAGCTCTGATTGCAAATCGTGGTTATTCCACCAATTACTGATTTCTGAACTTTCTTTAAACAAAACATTATTGCCATTTTCTTTAATAGTGAACAAGGGATTTGTTTTCTTTGAATTATTATGCTATTTTGAATTATTATGCTCACACTGCATCATTTGTCTTATTTTGATGTATTTTCCTTCAAAGTTATGCTCTAAAGAACAATATTTGTCTATTTTGAAATTTAGCAGTTCTTAGAAACTAACTAGGCACCACTGCTCAGTTCAATACTTGCACCTATAAAAGATAAAACCTGAGAACATTATCATTTTTGCAGTGGTCTCTTATTTTATTCCAGAGTTGTATGTAGCCCTATATATGTTCTTCCCATCCTTGGCACCCACATGGTTTTTCTTATTGGAATAAGATATTTTAATATGGTTATTAATGCTTTTGTTCCGTTTAATTTCTCATGAACAATGTAAATGCATTTAACAGCTTCAGAAGTTTAGTCGAAAAACGTATCTTTACGCATCAGGCATCTTCAGTCATAGTATCGTGATCTTTAAGATCCCTGGCTGGTTTTTCCAGCACTGCAGTGAATGGGTTATCAGGCCGAGAACATTTCAGGTGTCATATCTTTCTGTGGGCAGTGAGCTGGTGCCGTCACAACCATGGAAATGACTAATACTGAGAATAAACAGCCGTGATTGTCAAGTTGCGAAGCAATTTTGTAGGAGCAGAGTCTGAGTCTGCGTTTTTGAGGTTCAGCTTACACTGTGTGAATTTGATATCTCCTGTGAACCCGAGGACGCTTCCTCCCTGCCTGTTCTTAGATAATTCTGCTTGGCCTCTCTTCCCGGATGTTTTTTGTACAATTAGGGTGGAGCGAGATGAGATTTCGCCCCCATCACTACTGACGCATGACCTAGCGATGGAGTGTGAGCTCGACACGCATACGTGTATGGATTGTATTTTCAGGTTATTTCTCCTACATGCTCATGTGTTTGCTGTTTAAGGCATTCTCATCTCTCTGCCTGTTTACTCTGCTGCTGCATGATTTCCATTCGCTTGGTGGACCATCACTCATTTCCCTACATGCTTTTCCCTTCTAGGTATGTTCCGCTACAGAATTAACAGCCGTCTCTTCCCCATACCTTCGGACTGCCAAGCAGCATGTGCAATGTGCCAGATGCCGAAATCCCAGCACGCCCACACTGTGGCAGAACCAGCCTTCATCAGGTACCATATTCTTGGCCGCCATGATATACAGATTAGGCTACATGCGCTAATTGGACAAAAGTACAGTGGTACCTCAGTTCTCAAACTCATTAGAACTCGAAAGTCGAACCAATCGGTTCGAAAAAAAAATTACCTATAATTCGATATGAATCGCAGAAGTCAAACCGTGAACGCCGACCTAAGATCTTATACACGCGGGGAAATGAGTCAGGCGGCATGTCTCTTAGCGGAAACAAAGCATGAAGCTTCAGTCTCAGCCTCGCATTCGCTGTGACAGCACTGTGCATGTTTACACTAACTGAATACATGTATTTAGACAGTAAAAATACATTTAGACAATGATGGTAATAGTAATTATTATATATTAAAATATATTTAAAAAATAAAGATTTCTTAGTCATTATTTTAATAATAATAAACCATTAATACGTTTGATTATAATAATATTGTCATGACTAGCGGGGACGGAATGGAGACAA
The DNA here is from genome assembly GCA_026784285.1 of Stomatorhinus walkeri. Lineage (NCBI taxonomy): Eukaryota > Metazoa > Chordata > Actinopteri > Osteoglossiformes > Mormyridae > Stomatorhinus > Stomatorhinus walkeri. Next base: position 22,572,336 of record JAODUD010000127.1, read on the forward strand.
AGGCGCAGACGTCAGGATATTGGGGAGTACGGGGTTTTATTACAGGTAAGGCAGGCAAAGTGCAGACGGACAATACAATGACCGGACTGGGGAAACAAACTGAAATGCGGATGAAATACAGAGGACTAATGATAACAACTAGAAACAGCTGATCACATAGGGATTCCACACAGGGTTAACGAGGGGGCGTGGCACACGGAAGGAGCAGACAATCGAGGCAGGACACATTGGTTCTTTTTTTTTAACTTTACACATTATTTGGATACATTTATTTTCTTACTTTACAAATTAATGTTTCATTAAATGTGCTTAGATGTGTTTAGTTCAGTATATGCTCTTCTTGTTTTATCCGGTTCATTTTGTGTTTAAATGCTAAAAAAAAAAAAAAAAAAAAGGTGGGACCAGGAACCAATTAATTGGTTTTCCATTATTTCTAATGGGGAAGATTTGATCAGAACTCATACTTTTTAGGATTCGATCCAGAGTTCTGAAAGGATTAAGTTCGATTTCGGAGGTACCACCGTATTAACGCAACTTGTCATTATGCATACAGGATCCTATTCTGAATCCATCGGTGTCAGTATGGAATCGGTTCCCCCCTTTTGTAGCTGTAACAGCTGCCACTCTTCTGGGGAGGCTTTCCACTAGATTTTCGAGTGAACGTGTTGGAATTTTTGTCCATTCAACCAGAAGAGTGTTTTGGAGCATTTTAGATTCATAGAAGTTCCTTTAGGTATAAAGGGCAGGTGTCCTAATACCTTTGTCTACATGGTGTATGATTCTAGTGCATTCACAATTATGAACAGTCATCTTTTGGCATGAGTTTACAGATTTAAGTGGAATAAGTGTGAAATATTTCCGTTCATTTCCACAAATGAAATTTGAACCTTATATGGGGGTGAGCAGGGTGCATTTAAGGTTCACACAGGATGATGTGGATACTGAGAAATAAGGGGCTTAAATATTGTTGTTTAGTTTCCTTTTTGGTTTGGTTGTGGTTTCAAATCTTGCACTGATATGGATTTGTCTCAAATGTGGTATTTCTCTTGTCTTTTGGTAGGGTCAGCGTTCCCTGTGCTGTGTTGCTCCCAGCGCACCGGCATGGAGCTCATCACCGGAACAGCTTTGATCCATCCAATAGCCTAGGCCTGTCCTCAGTAAGCAGGCCTTTACCCATCCAATAGCTTAGGCCTGTCCTCAGTAAGCAGGCCTTTACCCATCCAATAGCCTAGGCCTGTTCTCAGTAAGCAGGCCTTTACCCATCCAATAGCCTAGGCCTGTCCTCAGTAAGCAGGCCTTTACCCATCCAATAGCCTAGGCCTGTCCTCAGTAAGCAGCCTTTTCCCATCCAGGGCCAGCCTCCCGCAGAATTCCTGGGAACACAGCACTGTATAACACTATATAGCAAACTTTGACTCATGTATTATGAAAGTCTTTGCTGAGATACCTGCAGCACACTTTCATACAACTGTCTCATAAAATTCTTCCCTCAGTCTAGCAAACGTATGAAAAACAATTTTTACTTTTGCCTACAGAAAGTGATTTCATCTTGCGGACCCTTTTGGGTTTTGTTTTAGATGAATGCACTTGTCTGGTTAAGAAAATCTCAGTCTGGCTTTGTAAGACTTGAAGGATATAAGATTAACACAGCGAGAATAGCCTCCTGTTACTTTCTGTCCACAGCACTGTTTGTCAGGATGGTCCAGATCGGCTCCTGTTGCAGCTCGTCTGCCAAGCAGCTTAGATCTGCGCAGCAGCCTAGACAAGGTGCTGATGAACCAGAACTGGTAAGGCTTGGGGGAGGGCATGTAATTTAATTTCCTGTTGATGACGTTGGTAGTATAGTTACATAATTTCTAGTTTGAATATTATTCAAACATAAAGTAATTATGTATACCACACAGAATGGAAGTGTTATGTTTTAAAACATAATGAGATCACCTGTACAGTGCCTTACCTCTGTACAGCTGTAGAGGCGCCTTCCACTTTTCCAATTTTTTTAATAGACTTATTTCAAAATTGATTGCTTTATAATTAGTTAACACAACAATCCATAAAGACAAAATGGAAACATGTTTCTTGGAACACTCCCGTTATGCTTTCAGTGTTGTCGGGCCACCTGTGTTAGTAATTAGAGCTGTAAGTCTCATTGGGTATGCCTCTACCATTCTCATTCATTCATTGGGTATGCCTCTACCAATCTCCCTTGCAGATCCTCTCAAGCTCTGTCCGATTGGATGAGGAGCATCGCTGAACTGATTTAGGCTGGCTATGACTTCTTGGTCACTGGCCTGGTCGCAGAAGATTCTTGGTGGTTCCAAGCTTCTCTGATTTAGTGGGTATAGAGGCCACTGTGCGCCTGAGAACATTAAATGAATCGTCAATTTTTTAAATACCCTAAGCATTGACATTCTCTATATTTTGTTGTACTACATGGCATACTTTAACTCTGTCAAGTCTTGTGAACTGTGGGACCTTAAAAGTGGATACAGACATTTGTGAATCCCGTCCTACAAAGTGAATATATCACAGCTGAAGCTCTGAGGTTATTTGAAAAGTTATCAAAAACTAGGCTTTGTCTAAAGTGTCATTGTAATGAATCTGATTATAAAAAAGAGATTTCAGTTTGTTTTTATTTTTAATAAACTTGCAAAAATCCCTGTTTTTGTTTTGTCATGAGGAATTTCAAGTCAGTTGATGGTAAAAAAAAAAAACATTAAGATGTCTGCAACACGGAAAATACTCTGTGAAGGCCCTTTCTGCTGCTGAGAAATGAAAAAGGGAAGGTAGAAGCGAAAGGAGGCCTGTATCTTACTGGGCAGACCTTTTGTTGTCGAGTATCTTCTCGGGGTTCAGTTGCCCTTTTCTTGCCCGCAGCTTCTCCTTCGCTATGACATTTTTGAAGGAACCAAAACAAAAGCAGTTGTCTTTTTTTACGTTGGCGATAATAGTTTAAAAAATCGTTTTAAATAAAACAGGCCACACTGTTGCCATGGTAACCTGCCTCTGCCTTATTCATAGGTCAAACAACCCTCTATATTTCCCCTTGCTGTTCTGCTTGGGGTGGTGTGTGTGGCCTAGGGGTCAGGGTGCTATGCTAGTGATTGGAAATCCCGGGTTCGGTAGAGGGATTTCACCGTTAGGCAGTTTTGCAAGACTCTTATACCCCAAATTGCTCCAGCGATTGTCTCTGGCATAAAAACCTCTACTAAATAAATCACTCTGTGTATGTAGATACGCCCCATGCTGTTCACTGTAGACTCACCCCAAGACCTCATAATTTGAGTCATTAGACTGTCCTCTTTAAGATTACTGCTGGCCGTTGAACCTCATCCACCCCACAGAAAAACAGCATTAATATAATTTGTTTGAGTGCTTTGCTCGTGGAATGTTTATGTGGCCCTTGTGCAGCTGGTCCCTCAAGCTGCTGTCAGGCTTTCAGTAGCTATTTTCACATTTGCTCATAGGTCATTTATACAAGTTAATCTTACGAAATCCCTTTCCAGTAACGGAGTATGGCAGTGATTACATGGACGTTTTAAAAGGGATCATTTGATCTCTGTATGTTTGAAGGTTTGGTATGAGTCCAGGGAGATCTTCCAGATTTCTTAACTTAAGGTGAATAACAATCACGACGTATGTGATGATTCAGTGTAAGATGAAGCGTTTCCCTTCCTGGCTGCACTGGAGTGTTCAGATTACCCGGGATTATGAGTCAGGCTGGTATTTTGGTCATACTCTCTATAATGCTTTGCATCTGGCACATAACTGCTGTAGACGGGAGGTTGTCCTTCCCTCCCAATCCTACCTACCAGGCTGGTATTTTGGCCATACTCTATAATGCCATGGTCTGTCTGGTAAGTATTTATAGAATTATAATAGGAAAATTTTCAGAACAACCGCCGCAGCACCTCTGGTAATTACAAAAGTAGAAATGATTCATCTTGCAGTAAAATGTGTCCAAGAACAAAGGGCACGTATTCTATACTTGTAGAAAGCAGTGGTATTGTTTTCCATATTTTAGCCATTAAATAAAGTGACATCGCTGAAGCTTTCACTCTGTCTTCTGGTGGGTATGTGCACCCTGAAGGACTTGAACACTCATGTTTCTGAACACGCTTGTTGCATGAACCTATAGAAATGGCTGGAGACAGTATTTTGGGGTTGATGAAAGGTAACTGTAGTAGAATCTTTTCATATGTGAATGGTTTAGTGAAGGAATGACTTGTGTGGGGTCAGTCAGCAATGTGCAAGTCAGGCATGATCATTTTTTATAGAATTGTTTCTCTGGTCAGCTGCACTATCTGCATACTTCCTGTTCGTCAGCAGCCTGTCTGGTTCTCATCGCGCCCGTCAACTTCTCTGCAACTTTGCAGCACTTTGTGAACTTTAATTCTCACTTTTTTTCCCCCTTACTGTCTTCACCACAGACGACTTCCTTACCCTTCCAAAGACATCTCCTCGTCGTGCTTTTTTTTTTTTTTTTGAATAGTTTACATTGGGCCGGTGCAGCAGCACAATGTCTAGCTGTCTTGCTTCACACTTCTGGGAGCAGAGATGTTCCTCTCATGTCATCATAAGCTTTCCTCTGGGTTCTCCGATTTTCTCCCCACAATACAAAAACATGCTGAGGTTAATCGGAGTCATGAAATTCTCTAGGCATGTGACTGTGCCTAATGATAGCTTGGTGCCCCATCCTAGGTTAATCCTCACCACACACCCATAGCCTCTGGTATAGATGCCAGACTCCCCCATCCTCCCCCCACCTCACCCTGAGACCCTGAATTGGCAAGTGGGTACAGAAAATGAACGTATGGAATTTACATTGGCAGGTTGTAAAACCATTCACTTTTTCCACCCCTATAATATATTCCACAAGTAGATGAGGTTCAAGATCCTGGGGGAGGGTCTATGTGAAAAAGAACAGGGTATTTTTTGAGCTCAATGAAAATGACACATATGGTCTGGATAGTATTGGGGTGCAGCACTAATCCGTATGCCAATGGGCCAGCAAGGGGACTGAAGAATACAGAGAAAGGTAGAGTAGTTACTCATCACTCCATCTAACTTCTCAGTACCTCTGAAGGGAAAAAGAAAGAGACTGACTTCATTAATCCCTGAGAGGAAATTAAAGTTTAAAATACGCACAAGGTTAAAGTGGAAGACAGTTTTGATGACATTTCACTGGCTAAAATATGAGTCTCTAGTTGAATTTTGAATCACTGGCATTTACTTCAAATAGCTAATTGTAATATTCCAGTTAAGTACACGTGTCCTGTACTTGTCAGATGAAACTGTCAGATGTCCCCTTATACAGTAGAACATGTCATCTTATTACTAATTATTTCATTGACTGTTGAGGGAGGATGGGTTAGGCACTGTCAACTGATGAACTGCAACCTTTGATGCTGTGAAAATGAAAGTTGTAAGTCTGAGTTAATGGGGAAAAATTTACTGTAAGAGCCGTACCATATTTAATTTTATGAAAAACTCTGTATATCAATCTATAAGAGCCTTGGAGTAGAACTGCTAGTCCAGCAGATGTAGTGGTGACCACTGTGGTTCAGGTATCTGACCAAGATGCACTCCTGCTTTGTAAACCGATGCAGTTTCAGGTTGAGTCATATGCCCAATTCCGCTTAATTGAGTGAGAATCACAGAGGTTTCATCTCACCTGAGCATAAAATAATCAATTGCATTTAAAAAAATGAGATTGCAGTCTACATGCAGTTGGATCAGTAGACTGGTTAGTGTGTAGGGCTGTAATACCAGTTTTTAATTCATCAATGAAAAACGAGCAATAGAAAACGATTTTCATTGTGAGAGGTATTAGGTTCTGTCACGCTCCGTCCGTTCGAGCCTAGTGTGTGCCACGCCCCCCTTGCTCCTCGTGTGCAAACCCTGATTGAAACCACCTGTAGTCAACCTGTCTGATTGTGATTCTCTGTTTCCTGTTAGTTCCCTGTCAGTCTTTTGTATTTAGTCCATGTCTGAGTTCGTATCCCCAGTTCGGTCATTGTGATGTTTAGTGGTGTATACCCGTGTGTTTCTGCAATAAACCCCGTTATTTGGATATTCCTGCCTTTCTTCGTCTTTCCTGCCTGACGCCGCCTGCATCCAGGCACGCTGTTACCCGCAGACGTGACAGAATGACCGAACTCTCTACAGACGCATTTCCCCAGCGAACTGGGACTTACCGGGCCGGCTTGCTCCGGGAGGTACGGAACTGGCTGGAAGCGCCAGAGGTCCAGGAGGACCCGTACGCCATGCTGTTCGCCTGCCGGAGGACCTTATTCTTGGGGTCGAACAGTCCGGCGGAGGGTGTCCGCTTCAGGAGGCGGATGACACCCTCCGCGACTTGGAGGAATGGATGACGGAGGGTCCGGGGCGTGTGCCAGACGAACCGGAAGAGCGGGGGTTAGTATTCTCCCTCCCGGTCGGGCGCACCTACCTCAGTCCCCTGGAGGCGCCAGAAGACGACCCGGAGAAGGAGAGGATCATCGCTCTCGGCATGGCTGATCTCCTCTATCGAGGAGATTTGCTGGAGGACGAGTTCCCCGTCCGACGCGAAGTGCTTTCCCCCGTGGCCAAGGGAAAAAAGAAGAAGCGGAAGAAGCCGCTTGCCTGCGCTTCCCTGGACCCGCTGCCCGCCTGTAGCCCGGCAAAACCGCCCTCCAGGCGTAAAAGCGAGAGCAAGGCTCCCCGCATTCCTGGTGAGTCTCCTGCCTGCTTGCTCGCCGAGCCGACGCCCCCCCGCACTTCAGCTCGCCTGTTCCGGCTGCCACGGTCGCCTCTCCGGCAGCCACGCCCGCTGAGTCGACAGCCCCCCGGCGGAAGGGTGAGGCCACGCCTCCCCGCTCGACGGTGCCAACGCCCGCTACCACGGCCGCTTCTCCTGCAGCCACGGCCGTTGCCACGGCCGCCCCAATGACTCCTGCCCCAGTGACTCCTGCCCCAGTGCCGACGCCCGCTGCCATGCCCGCCGAGTTGACGCCCCCCAGGCGGAAGAGTGAGGCCACGCCTCCCCAATCGATGGTGCCGACGCCCGCTGTCGCCCCGGCAGCATCACCGGCAGCCTGAGACTCCTGTCCCAGTGCATCGTACCCATGCCCCAGTGTCTCCAGCCCCGAACTCAAGCCCCGAGGAGGTCCCTGGTCAAATCCTCGCCTCCTCCTCATTGGAGGAGGAGCTCGATTGGGACCCCTCGGGGATATCCCTGTTGGGGCTGCCCCGACCTCGACCCGGCCCACGCCGTAAGCTCCCCTGCCTATCTGTGTCCCGTAAGGGGAGAGGGCACAGGCGTAGGGTCCGGGTCCCGCCCGCCCTGCCCCCTGGCTCGCCCTCGGTTGCCCTGGCTGGGGCTCCGGGGTTGCCTCTGTCGCCAGGGGCTTCGGCCCTTCGGTCGCCTGCGGGTCCCCCGGCGGTGTCCTGTCGCCCGTCCTCGGGCCGGCCGCCTTCGGTCGCCTCCAGTTGCCCCGAGGTCGGCTCCTCGGGGCCCCTGCGGTCCCTGCTCCGTCGAGGTGTCAGTCGGCCACGCTTCCCTCCGTCCCTGGTCCCTGGTGTCCTCTTGTCCCCTCCCCTGGTTCCCCCTTTGACTCCCTTCGTCCCTCAGTTGTTCGTCCCTCATCCCATCTCCGTGTCCCCCTTGTGGTCCCTTCCGACTCCCTTTGGCCCTCTGCCTGCGGCTCCTCCAGCCGCTGCCCGTCACCCGCCTTGGGGCCCTCGGGCTCCCCCTGCTCCTCCACCCTTCCCTGTGTGCCCCCCTGTCTCTGCTCCTCGCCCTGTTCCTCCCGTCTCTGCTCCTTGCCCCCCTGTGCCTCCTCCGTTCACCCCTGGCCCGTTCGTTTTGCCTCCCGGTGTTCCTCCTCTGTTCCCCTTCCTTGTCTGCTTGTCTGCGTTCCCTGTTCTTTGTAGTCTTCTGTCCTGGTTGTTGCCCCTGTGCCTGATCTGTGTCTCTGTCCTGTTCCCCGTCCCGCGTTAACCTGTTTTTGCTTTTGTCTTCCAGGTCTTGTCTGCCCTCGTCTCGTCCGTCCCTTCCCTGGGGTGCGTCCGGAGTTCGCGCCTTAAGGGGGGGGTTATGTCACGCTCCGTCCGTTCGAGCCTAGTGTGTGCCACGCCCCCCTTGCTCCTCGTGTGCAAACCCTGATTATTTGGATATTCCTGCCTTTCATCGTCTTTCCTGCCCGACGCCGCCTGCATCCAGGCACGCTGTTACCCGCAGACGTGACAGGTTCTGTTGATCTGCACAAATTAACCATGTGCCAGACTCATTGGTTGTTCAAAGATAGTCCCTTCGAATCACAGAAGGAACTTGCTTAGGTAATCCAGAGCTTTATATAGTAATACTGTGATGTAATTAGCCATGACAGATTATCCTATGAGCTGGTGTAACGGTCTTATGGAATTGTACATGCTATTTCAGTAATTCATCATCTGCCTATGATCTGTACAATGCTGACTTAAATGACTGAAACAGATGTACACTGAGACCAAGCAGGCTACTCAAGAGAAAATTATGATACATTGTATCAAAAGTAAAACTTAAACCCAAAATCTGAAGAAGGAAATCTGTGTTGTTGGGAGGCAAGTCATGCATTATTCTGACATTATTCTGGCTTTGCTGAGGTGCAGCCTTGACACAGACTAAAACACCTCAACCAACTAAAGACTCCTGGAAGGACCAGTTAAAAAATTGAGGTTGTGTCCTAGTGTAATAACAGTGTTATCTGTTATGTATTATTTTGTTTGTTAATGTTTCTACTGGACACACTGTTGACTGTCGATTATTGCATAAAGATTTTACTGTGGGACCTGCATGGTTGTTTGTGGTTGTTTTGCTGCTGGTTAATAGTCTCCATCAGTTAGCTGACCATCTAGCCGACTCACTAGTACTACCAAAACTATGGTAACTAGGTAAAGACCTTCTTGCTGATAATATAGCTTCCGTGTGGTTAACAACACTTCAAGACTTTGTGCGTCATCAGATATTACTGTCTGCTCAAACGACTGTTCAGCGTGTTTCCTATGGGTGTCTAGTTATTAGCTAGTTAGCAACGCCACTGTGGTAGTATCCATTAGGGCTGTGTGTCAGGGGCAGAGACAGGTAAGGACCCAGATATGCGGGTAAAGAGATGGGCTTTATTGTGATGGGGTCGGGGAAGCTGGAATGGATCAGACAGGAGCGGGGAGCGGGGATGCAGGGGGTCGGAGGCAGGAGGTGTCACTTCGGGTCGAGGAGTCCGGGCAGAAGTCTTTCGAGGAGCGGGCGAATAGAGAGGTCGATAGTCTAAGCTTTCCATCCTGATTGCTGGGAGGTGCCCGACCTCTGTCGGAGCCTGCCCCTCAGGGCGTGACACTGTGCGATATAGCAAAATATTTTTATCATGATCATATCTAACGATATTGATAATTATCATGGTGTAATTCAAGTCATTATTTTATTACTATGAGTAATACATTTTTGCTTGAAATGCACTTAGATTCAGAACATGAAAAGGGTAACACATTGAATAGACTAAAATCTAATTTGAGTAAATAAATCATGTATATATTTTTTGTTTTAGGGCGTAACACTAGAAAACGCAGACAGTACGATTTGCCAATAAGTTGTTTCTTTTCTGTTCCGGGTCTGGGCCATATGTCCTAAAAATGATATGACAATTTTGCAAAACATTTATCACAGATGCATATTGTCATGATCCGCCTGTCAAAGCCTCCTGTGTGCCACACCCCCTTGCTACCTCGTGTCTCTACCCTAATGGACACCACCTGTAGTCGATTGTGCTCATCGGATTTTGGTTTCGTCTCGTCAGCCTTCAGTATTTAGTCCGCGTTTCTGTACTACCTGTCAGATCTGTCATTGTGATGTGTTGTGGCATTTCCCCGTCTCGTCACCTGAATAAACCCCGTTTCCCTGGATATCCCTGCCTCGTCGCTTTGTTTGCTCCACACCACCTGCATCCAGGCACGCTTCACCCACGAAACGTGACACATATGTGGAAAACAAACTATGACGGGTGGTTTTGAGTTTTTCTGATTATAATGACCGAATTTTTTTTATTAACAGTCACCGAGTATGTGACCAATATATTATTAAATTACACCAACAACCTCAATGGAATTTATGTAATAATAGTTTATTATGATTGTTAATTATGCAGATGTTTAGGTTATATTATGATGCTCAGGATACTCAAGTTAATGACGATGATATGAATGCTCATAAGATATTTTATCGATATCACAGTTGATAACCTTACAAGCTGCATTACTTCTGCATGCATCTTATGCTGTTCGAATGAGCATGCACCTCAGAGTAACAGTAAGCTTACACAATGTTTTATTGTTTAAGTTTTAAAGCATCCAATGCACTTACAGGGCCAGTCCTGATGCAACAATTTTTGCCTAGATGGTGTCATCAGATGCCCATGCTGCTCTTGTGCAACTGAGAAACAATTTAAATTTACAACTCACATTCAGAACCATGTGAGACATGCAGTACAGTATGGAGGTAATTCCTAATGATGTTTATTGGTCTGTTGATTTTGGTGGCTTTAAAGCATACACATGCTTAAATGTTGAATGCACTTCTTACAATCAAAATAGACAAAATGATGTGGAGTTCCTTAGTGGGAGTCACTGAAGTGATGTGAATATTGGTAAGCTAATTTACCTATATTTGTGTTTTGTCTGACTCTGTAACTTTCTAATGTGCTACTCCTGACCTCACTGCCCCAGTTCCGTTCTGTGTATAACTTTCTTTGCAGCAGTGTTGATAACTTTGGTCTTGATGTTGCCGTCTTGCAGGTATCTTTATCAGCAAATGCAACAATTATTGCAGACCCACAGGACACTTTCATTGTCTTTATTGCAGCCAAACAATCATACGCAAAGACCAGTTTAAACATCGTGTTTCCCCGTGCATCAGTGAAACCAAGCCAGAACAAGTTATCGTGTGTCAGGGCCTGAAAATTGTCTTGAAAGTATGCAATCAAAAACATTGTTGCTCTGTGTTGATACTAAGTATGCTTGGTTATTATTTATTGTCCCATAGGCTACATTGGGCGTGGGAGACAAGGGGAACTTCGGGGTTCCTTTAGCGAGGACACACAGCCTGGGTTTTGCAGCGAGTTCTGCAAACACCTTGCGAAAGACTTGGGTGTGTGAATGGGTGGATGCTAGGGTGTCGGGGTGAGTGAGTGAGTGAGTGAATGGGTGGGTATGTTAGGAAATGAGCAAATTGGATGACTTTGGAATAAAAAAATAACAGCTACTATGCCTTTGTTTCCTTGTCTACACACAGACTACACACATGACCGAACCACAGTTTTATCGGCTTTTCATTAAAAAGCACAGTAGCACCCAATTATGATGAATTACTGTATGTGGAAATAAGTGGCACCTCTGTATCATTTGTGAATAATTTGTCATCTGTATCGACATTAAATTATATGTTTATTTAATTTTAATGGTGGCATAGAAATAACTTGCATTGTCTTTGGAAATGCAATAAAATTCTCATTTGGAAAACGTTTAACTATCCTTTGTAACTGAGTAAAATGATGATAACTGAATACTTTTATAAGCCACCGTATACTTGATTGCAATGGGTTTTATTACTCTCCGGCTATGTTAATACACCAGTCAACACAGACAAGCATTAGATTGATATCGGATTGGAACTATATAATGGCCATCCTACAGCGACATAAACAAGGGTAAATAGTTCTAAAACGTTTAAATAAAGTCCTGATCTGCCCACCATGAGACCGTTATGACCATAAATGAAGCACTGCCGCATAGCGACGTTTCCGACCGCATACATGAGGGTGCTCCTATACGATTAAATCATAATTCTTAATACTGTAATTGATAATAAACAGTTATGTTACTGGTTTATGTGTTTACTATACTGTAGTTTTTATTTTTGAGCGTCCTCTTTCCACTTACTAAAAAGAAAAAAGGTTTACTGTAAAACAAACTGCTGGGTTAAAGCGTAAACCAATCGCCGTAAGATGCTTCTTCAGAACGTCAGCGTGATTTGCGTGAACGAAGGACGAATGAACGGCAAGATTGACGGGCTCGTGGGGTGACGTACGGTAGGCCGGGTTGGATGTGGGCGTGGTCGGATGTGGAACCCCGCCCTCCCGCAGGCTGCAGCCAGATATAGTTTGCACGTGCAGGTGCACGCCACGCCTTTCGCGCGCCTTACAAAGCCGCAGACCCAATGCCGGCGCTGCACTAGAGTCCGAGGCGCAGCCCACCGGCGCTCGAGAAATGAACAGCGTACTGCCGTCGCTGTAGTTCAGTGACAGTTGGAACGAAGTCCCGGTTTTTATTCATTTCATTGACCTTTTAATCTCATAAATAATCTTCTCCCCTGGCTTATCATCATAGTTGCCACGATGGGATGCCACCGCTGGTTCTTCCGCTCCTCGATAAAAGGATTTCATATCATCCCGGTGAGTAATCAGTGCAATGCCGTGGTGTCGCCGGGGGTTTGGTATGTGTGGAAGGGCTGTTTCAAGACGAAGTTCATCCATCCGTCGGACCGCTTATCCAAGGCTGGGTCGCGGGGGAAGTCTCGAGGAAGGATGGGCAAGAAACAATGGGCAATTAAGAAAAAGTGTCCGTGTGTAACAGACGGACATGCAAATTGCACGCAGTGAACACTAAAGCTTGCAGGAGCGAAGTAATAGAGCTGCCGAACGATCTACCTTAGCACCCATTCGAGATATTGTTTAACTGGGGTGCTATTGGGGCTTTATATTGGGTAGATGGATGCATGCATGGATGGATGGTAGGTAGATGGACAGACTATAGATCCCTGTGCGAAATTGCAAGTAGTGATGTAACTTAAAAGTGCAATTACAGCTGGAATAGTGCAATGCCTAGACAAAAGAAAAACGAGCAATAGAGAAGACAAAGAGGTAAAATGCATATAAGAATGCATTACCTGGTATTTGTACAGAGTGTTATCGAAGTGGAATAATGTAATGCATAACTAATCAACTTTTATCTATGTTCACGATGAATTGGCTGGATCTGCTTGAATCGATGTATGTAAAACTTTTAAATGCATCTAACGTGGAGTAAATGAATTGATTGTCTTTTTAATGTTTGATTTGACGTGACTTTCAGTCTATATTATTGTTGTTGTTGTCTTTTTAAATGTGCCGTTATAGCCGATTTTTATATATAAGCTAATAAACCTTTTTTCCCCAAACAAACGATGAAAAATCCCCAATAAATAACGCTTAGATCTGTCACGTAACGAAATTGTGTTTGTTATTCCGTGTCAAAATCAATTTGATATGCACCGTTTTGAGACTGTTGAAGTGTCATTTGCGGTAATAATGTCACTCGCATTATGAATGGCATACCCCCCCCCCTTCCGAAAAAAAAAATAAAAAAGAATGCGGAGGACTACATACAGATACTTAGATGCATATTGAAACTCGACGACAGGCAAACTTAAGATTACCATCATAAAGCAAAACCTTTCTAGTCATTAGTGGAAGTGACTATTAGTGTGTTTCCTGTTAAGGCAGCCTTACTGCAGCTGAGCTCATGAGTTCTGCTTACCGTACTTGTGTTAACGGCCACCTCATTCGCCGCCTCGCCGGGACGGAGAGCAGGGCAGGCAAGAACTGCGAAGCCAAGCGCAGTTAGTCTTTCTGTGTCCTACTCTGAACCATTGTAGCTTGATTGGCAACTCTAGTGAACATAGGGCAGTGGAGTTTATATTTTATGCATTGGAGTGCATTTTAACTATAGGTGAGTCGCATATATTTGTACATGCCTGAAACAACATCATGACACTCGGAAAACGCTGCTTCTTTACAAAAAAAGGTGCATTGACGTTTCGATGTTTTTTTTAAACTTTTAATGAGCAGTTCTTTAACTTGGTTATGGAGGACGAAACCTGACTGAATTAAGCAATTACAAAAATATATGAATACACATTAATTTACATTATTTTCAGCTATACCCGATGCGGTGCAAAGCAACTGCATAATTAGTTCTGTTGACCAAGCCCACAGCATCATAGTATGTCAGCCGAACCTGGACATCAGATGGCATCTGATCAAATGAAGAAGTTAGGCTTGAGGGCCATACACAGGCAGTGTGCTAAAATGTCCATCACCGCTACTACAATGACCGATTGCTGAAATGTTGTATATTCTGGTATCTTTCTTTGATGTCTGCAGCCTCCGAAGCTGTGTTCTGATTCAGGGGTCACTGCACCCTTTCAAGGTTGCATTCAAAGACTGAAATGGGACAGGCTTGTCATGTGCTGTGATGCATTCAAAGTCTTCCTCAAATGCAGCCTAGAATTGTGTCCTGTTCCCGTTTTGCGATGGATGTGGATCCTACGTAGCACCATCTATTGCTAGATTCATTGTGGTAAAATTGTTGCATTGAGGTAAAGTGAACATGTCCTGGCTAGGTGATAGAAGCGGCGGATCGTGCTATAAAGGTAAGAGTGGGAATAGCTGGTGACATAAATAGGGAATTTTTCATAGGCCAGACTGTCCCATTTCAAAACCCTTTTGGCTCAATGTTCAAAGGTCGCTGCTTACAAATGCTACGCCTTCATAGGCCTCATCCTTCAAAGGATGCAGCCCCCGAATTGGGACATGGCTCTAGTGTTCACTCTGCTCATCCGCTTCCCTTAGCCCCCCAAATGGTGATTTCCTTGTGGTACATACTGTGGAACCAATCTAGTCATTAAGTCTGGTCCCACCTAGTCAATAGTGCTTTATAAAAAGGTTAGAGCTGCTCAACCTTATGAACATACAGATAAAGAAATCTTTAAGTCACATTTTGTTCTCACTTGGCTGCTTGGCTGCAGTTAAACTTATATGAATCAGCATTATAAAATTTTGTTCTTTAGGTTACCTAAGAATTTCAGAGCTGTATGCTTTGTTAATATGCTGGCTTTTATTATTGGTGAAAGTATATTGTGTATGTTAAATACAAAGCAGCAAAACAGACTTTTATAAAATGAGGCGTGACATCAGCAAAGGACATTTGAGACGCTTCATGTGCCACGATGATGATCTTCTGCATCATAAGGTTTTTCCCAGCCACACATAACTCCAAAACAGTACAGAAGATTTTATCCAAAACAATCTGATCAAGTTATTAAGATGAAACTGTAAGTAAAAGAACCCAGAATGAATAATGTTCAAGGGCCCCTGTGTGAGGGTGAGCGAGAGGCCCCCTCTAGCCATGTCCCTGAGTGTGCAAGAAATTGAAATTCACTTTTTATATAAACAAATTTGTGACACACTGGAACACCCACTCCTGGAAATGTGCAGTGGTTCGTTGGTATTAGTTGATGTACTAAATTAGTTTGCATTGAACAGAACCTGTGCATTGCGGCTTGACCTTGAACTAGAACATCCCCATGATTGTTTGCATCAAGGGCCTAGGGAAGGTTTTGGTTGACCCTTATGGAGCTTAACAATGCTTTGGTCTTTATGGCCAAAATTCTGAAATATGCTTCATTGGTATTTTTATGTTTCATGTATGTTGCTCACTTAATATTGCATTTTTGGTATTTGCTGTATATAGTTTATTTTGTTTTGCAAGTAATTGCTCTACAGCTTAAGTGTTGAGAAAAGAGCCTTTCGGGATTTTTAGACTTTAAAGATGGGTTTGTGCGTCCCAGTGAAAATGGTTTGTAAGAGATTCTGTTTGACCTTTAGCTTCTAGTAAGAACTGATAGGAGATAACTTATCTGACATGCATGCAGTGATTACTGGCAGCCATCCTGTGGCCGGACAAGCATGCCCACAGACACTTAGTGGATTCCAAAAAACCATCAGCCTTTTGACTGTCTGTCCCAGTTTAGATGTTGAGAAAATCTACCTCCAGAGCCACATGTCACACTATGTCCGCTTCTTAAACAAATCTTAATCTAAAGACATACTGGGTGATGTTCCCATTATTAAAAGTAGCTTTGATGTGATGTTCTGATCTGTGCCATGTCTGGCCAACAGTTGTTAAAAAAGGGGCCTTTCGATAAAGGATGGACTCATTTACAAGCAGGGATCCCACTCATATCAGACTTCAGTTTTAAACAAACAAGCCTGAGAGATCTTTTCTGCTGTTAGACCACAAGTAAACAACTTCAGAAACAGAAACCCGACCAATACCTGTTTACTGTTATGGTTGGCTTTTTTACAGTCACTGTAATTTTAGAAGGAGAGATGCAAACTTGATTGATATAACTTGATGAAAATCGCATTTCTATTTGCGGGATTGGCTTGTCCCACAGCACTTCCATGATGTAGCAACTTGATACATCCTGAGCAAGCTGCTTGCCTCCATTAAAATACTTTTGTGATGACTTTACCAGTTTTTTTTCATTGGGACTTTAGACTCATTAGTCATATAAATTATATCCATATCCATCCATCCATCCATCCTTTATCAAGCTACATCGATCTGATGCAGGGCCATGGGAGGACAGGGAGAACATGCCTATTTTTTCATCCCAAACGCATCCGATTGCACCAGATTCTCCAAGTGAGAGCCACTTCCTGACATGTTCACTAAGCACTTACCGTGGATGCATGGAAATGGTGATTCGTAAACAGGTGGTATTTCCATAGAGTGCATTAACAAATTAGGGGGCTCCCTGTATTGCAAAGCAAGCTGCAAATATGGCAGCAGACATTCCAGGGAAGTGACCATATGCAAATCTTGTGAGCCTCAACAGTCCCTTTGTAGAAGTGATGTTGTCCTACCAAAAAGGAATCCGAGTGATCTAGGGGCAAACGGCGATGTTCAGCAAGAAAGCGAAATTTCATGTTTTCAGAATTTGGTGGGCAGGATACATGCGACAGGTTTGTTAGGCCTGTAGCTGATGCAACTTGTTGCACCTCGGTGCAAAACACAGAAAATGCAAAACTGACTTTCTTGTTGCTGTGGGGCTGGAATACTGCACCTGCCACTCAAAGCAGTCAAGAATCAAATGAGTGTCCTGTCTTCACAAAATGACTGGAGCGTATGAACAGAGACTTCAAAAAACAACTTGGATGATTGTTATGGGTGTTAAAGTGGGATTGAGGCTTGGGAACTTGTAACAGGCTATTCAGGAGGAGGAGGTTAAAGATGGATAAGGAAAACAAATAATTAATTGTGTTTATGATTGTTTTTTTAATGGGGGAAACATGACAGAAGTTCAGTACCGGCTGTTGCTGGGATGTGCATGCAAACACACACAGACGCACAATGTAGCTCCTGGAACTTTTTGACTGCACCTCTGATTCTGGCTGTCGGAGTTAATTGAAAGGCTAATTAACAAAGAATCCTAGAATTCTAGAGCTGTGATGACTTCATAAAAGAAATGTCTGCTATTATATTGGACTCAAATTTGCAGATCAGCAATCCAGGCTGGTGTGCTGTTTCTGTGACTTTCAGTTTTATAACGGGTTGCCATAACAGTATTAATGTGCGAACAACAAATCGGGCTGATATTCAGCATTCTGTGAAGGGGTGAGTATCAGTTAGGGGCTAAATTTCATACAGGAAGGGTTCTATCAGTAGCAGTTTCTGAGGAAGCAAGGTGGTTGGTCTCTGCATGTTCCGATTCCCCTTGTACTTCCTGCACCCATGACCTCCATCACATAAACCATCAGCACCAGCTGTCATGTTATTGTAAGGGTCATGGGTCTTTATCATGACCAACTGTTGCCTCATCCGCCCCCAACCTCCCCCATCCCAACCATTTCAGAGAAAGTCGAGTGAGCTCCCTGCCAAGAGCGGGGGTTTCCGTATCTGTTGAGGTTTTGCTGTGTGAGATCACATGGTCATCAGCTGCTTGCTCAATGGCTGGAGAAGTAAAATATGAACAGCAGAACTTCAAAGATTAAAATCACATACAGTGGGGCAAAAAAGTATTTAGTCAGCCACCGATTGTGCAAGTTCTCCCACTTAAAATGATGACAGAGGT
>JAODUD010000127.1:22590400-22612054 GCA_026784285.1 Stomatorhinus walkeri
ACCTCTGTCATCATTTTAAGTGGGAGAACTTGCACAATCGGTGGCTGACTAAATACTTTTTTGCCCCACTGTATAATTACTGCGTCTTTATCTCGATTCCATGGTACCGTACCACAATCTTACTTTTGGACTCAAACCTCAGTTTTCGGTTTCACCCAGTGATATCACAACGAGATCAGGTCATTTTTAATATTTTTCCTGTGGTATGGGGCTAGTCCCTTATGGGTGCTGATCTTTACTGCATCACTGAATGGGGAACATCTAGCATGATGAATAATTAAAAACCCAGTGTGTTTTCAGAAGTGTGTGTCAAAGTGTGACCATCGCTGCTAGTTCGGACTGCCACTTTCACCACTTGCAATGTGTACTGAGCTAATGTTAGCTGACAGCCACAAAAATACGCACTGCTGTAGAGATGGCGGTTGTGGAAGGAACACCTCAGAGGGAAAATAATGAACTCAACCTGAAGGCTTGATTACAAAGTTATGAATTCCCATTAGGTCACAGAGCATGATAACGATACTAATGTGATCTGCAGTCTGGAATGTGATCTGTTGTGTAAAATTCATGTGGGGGTTTTTATGATTAAGAATCATGCTCAGTTTTGTGTTTTGCTGTTCTTTTAAACCCCCCCCCGCACTTATCCATACCTCTCTTGCAGTGGCTTCTGCAGGCTCTTCTTCTGCAGTTGGTGGACACCAGTCTTACCCTGGAATGTGAGAAAGGTAAAAAAAAAAAAAAAAATCTTATTTCTCACCTTTGCTACACTATATTTTTTTTTTTACATTTTCCAGTCTTTTAGTTTAAGTTGGAAAGGTTAGCATGAAGGAGACCCGATGCTCTTCAGTGTGGCCTCTTGTCCCTCGTGAACCTGCCTTTGGTTTCTGAAGGGGGGGGGGAAGGATCTCAAAAGGTCCCGCTGAAGGTGAACAGGAAGCGATGAGTGGGGTTGTAAGGGCAGGTGCGCAGACTCGACGCAGGAGTCTGGGTGCCGTGTTGCGTAGGGCTGTGGGAGGCCCAGACTGTAGACTGATAGAGATGCCTTCTGATGTGGTATAAGAGGGGAAGAGCAAAAGGCGGGGCTTCCCCTCCCCATCTGTGACCCAGCACTCGGCGGATCCAGAAACGGCACAGGCTGTGCCAGCAGGTAAGGTCTGAAAACGCCAACAAGGTACTTGTTTAAGGACAAGAAGGGTTGATGGGGGGCGAGGAATTCTTACAAAGGAAGCTGGAAGGCAAATTGTGTTCATGATTCAGTTTTGGTGCATTTTTTTTCCCTGTCAGAGGAAAATTCGTTTGCGAATCTCTAGCCATCCTGTGTCTCAGGCATGACACACAGAAGTGTTAGGCTAAACTGCCGTTGTTTTAGCTTTGCTGCAGGGATCGTGATGCCATAGTGATGTCAGGCTGAATATTCTGATCTCCCGTGTTCAGTCCTAGTATATCAGGCTGCATTAATCTCGTATTATCTTTCAAGGTAGAGGTTGCATATCCTAAGGGTTTCTGGTGCCGCATGGTATATTGGGCCCCATGAAATCATGTCATATCGGGCCCCATGAATGCATATGATATCGGGCCCCGTGAATGCATGTCATATCGGGCCCCAGCCCAGACCAATCCAATTACATTCAGATTTTTTTGGGCCCCTGTCACCCTAATTCCCAGCATTCCCAGGATGAGTTTTCAAGCTGCACTCTGACTAAAAGGTGAAACTCCCTCTTCCATGCAGGCATGGTGTCCAAAGAGAATCTGTGTGTCCCCTGTAATGCAGATTACTACTGGATGATGAAGCAAGGCCACCCTACATGTGAGCCATGCAGCCGCCCTTGCTCAGGTAGGTCTTCCCGTCGCTTGCCCTAGCCTCCCGTGGGGTGTCTGTTATGTCGCCTTTACAGTTAATTCAGTGTCGTCCTTATCGTGTTTGAGGTAAGGAGGTGCCATCCAGGCTGCCTGGACACCTGCGGTTAACTCTGTCTGCTCCGTATGTACTGACAGACGGGAAACACAGGGTTGAGATCCAGCCCTGCGGCAAGTTTGTCAACCGAGAGTGTCACTGTATCCAGGGGTCTTTCTGCACCAGCAACAGTCAGTACAGCTGCCGGACATGTGTGCTGTGCAAATCCGGAACCTTCACAAACGTCACCTCCCGGGTCAAGGCCAACGGCTGCATGCAGCACACAGAGTAAATGCACGACGGGGCCGCATGCACAGAGCTGGGTCACGCAGGGTACACAGAGGACCACAGGGGTCGCCGTAACCGGGGCTGCAGTCCAGGACGGACTGTGAAGGCCTGTCCAGTGTAAACTTCCATTCAGCTTTGGGGGGAAAAGTTACTGGGATTAAAGGGCTTCTTCACCCAGGGGGTGGGGGAGGGAATACAGTGCAGGAACAGTGGTGGAAAATATGCAGGAAAACACAAGCTGCCGTGTCAGCAGCAGTAACAGTCAGTTTTCCTGAAGTTCGTCATACTGGATGATACTGCTAGTCACTGTAGCACCTTTACAGGTGGATTGTAGGGTGACCAATCAGGTGCGTTTCACAAGTTTTTTTGTACGAGCTGTCATACAAGACACACTAACATCATGGAAGAATCATGTTTGTTTACTCTGTTCTGTTTTTTGTTTGGTTATTGCCAATGTTTACTGACATGAAGAACATGTGAGTGTACATTTGTTCACAGCTGTGCATGTGCTTCTGTGTGCGTCTGTGTTGTAGCTGCACAAAACTTGGGATGTTCACGATTAGAGAGGGTACTAGCACCTCTGACAGCGTTTGCGGCATCCAGACCACCCACCCAGCTACCGCTGCAAGCAAAAATCCAACTAATGGTATGTTGGTGGGCTGTCTTTAATTCAGTATGAAATGATGATCATCTTTCTTGTTGGGGGAGACGGTGTAAATGCATGGAACAGAGACAAAGAGCCTGATCCCACTTGAACAGTGTGTCTCAGATGACACAAGGACAAGGGCAATCAACTATTTACAGGGGAAAAAAAGTAGAGAAAAACTGAATATAAATGTATTTTGACCAAAACTTGGGTGTTTTACACTGTGTAATACCCCCCCGAATACTCAAAATCCAAACATCAGCACCCTATCAGGAACTAATTCTGCAAACTCTAGATTTTAAGTCTATGTCCTTGACCATTATTCTTAATTAAAAGGCAATTTGGGCCATGTGAAATAGCAATTTAAATGACCAGAACTAATGTTATAATCATGTCACAAGCTGTGTCGCAATTCAGGGGCTGCATCCTTCAAAAGACGCAGGCAGCGTAGTTTTTGTAGGCCGTGTCTATATACAAATCTGCGTAATGAATCTTGGGATAGCTTGGGCTCTGAAGGATCCATTGGGTGGATCCTTTGTAGCCCAGGAAAAGTTGGATGCCTTTCTAGGCCTCATTTAAAGGAGCCTTTGTAATGGGACAGGCTCGTTGCTCCGCTGTGACATATTCAGACTTCGAATGCAGCCTTAGATGGACGCAGGCCCTGAAATGCGACACAGACTCGGTAAATGTATCTGTACAAACTTGATTCCTGGCATCACCAGTTTTTCCTCATGCCCCCTGCTGGCTTTTCAGGAAACAAACAAACAAAAATGGGGTTCCCTTGTCTGTGGCTAATGTCACACTGCAGGGTTTAATGCTCAATTCTGATTTCCTGCTCAGATCTGACTTTTTATTTGCCTGTTCACATTACTCTTTTTAATGTGGGCAATATCAGATTTCAGTGTGAACGGTTCACTATAGTAAATTGGCCCATGTGCTCACAAAACAACAAAGACGCATAACGCGCATGCGCAAAAACAAAGACGTCACTTTATTGATATGAGCATTCCAGTTTTGCCTGAACAGATTTATCTCTGCAAATACTTATTAAATCCAGCACCTCACTGTCCCTCCACTGGCCATACTCTCCTCCGTGTTTGGCACTCTGACGGAGTGATATGGTGACTTCCACTTGTGCAGAATTGTGACGAACGTCGATCAAGAGTGACGTAAAAGTCGCATGAATTCCGATTTCGCTGTTCAGACTGAAGTAACATTGCAAAAAATCAGACCTGTATCTGATTTATGACAACATACTGGAGTGGCCCAAACTGGAATTGAAAAAATCGGTTTCCATGTGCTTTTCACATTGTGATGAAAAAATCTGATTTTAGGGCGCAAAAATATGATCAGAAAATCGGATTTGGGCCACATTTGCTCTGCAGTGTGAACGTAGCCTAAGACTGTATATTTCTCTGTTATTTGTGTGCATTGTGGGGGGCGGGGGGCGCATTGGTGACAAAATGATTTTGATGTGTGCTTTATAAGCTCTATACAGATCTATACACATTTTTTGGGAGAAGTGAAATACCGGAGTAGTCCACCAGGTGGCTCTATATGATGAAAATCCCTTTTTAATGTCCTCAACTTCCTCACATATTAATGCTCTGCTGTATTTTTTTTTTTTATCGGCAGCCCCACAGGACATCCCTGATACCATGAGATGGAGCTCTTCCAGTTCTGTAGACACTACCCATACAAACACGCAGGGCACCCAACTCCCTCCAATCAGATTTACAGATCCGAACTATACCCATTGCTTCTGGCTGCTACCCTTCGTGCTGCTGTTTTTTGCACTACTGCCAGTTTTCTTCAAACGGATAGGCGCCAAGCGGGTGCACCAGTATTGGCGTGAGTACGGGGTGCACAAGGGGCACTGTTGCACCCTCCCACCGACACACCCGGCCTATAGTTTTGCCAGATGGGGCTAGTAACCCCAGGGACTCGACATTAGATATTAAGGTGTCTTGTTTTTTGCCTTTCAGGACATTCACTTTCAAAATGTGTGAGTATCATCCTCTTTAAAAAGTAACACTTTTGATGCATGATCCAGAGCTTGTCTGACCCTGACTTTGGGCATTATGGATCGCCCCGTCTTAATGTGCTTCTGTTTAGAGACTGGGCAGTGCTCGTGGCCAGGGAGTTGGACACGTCCTGGCCGCTCTGACTTTATCGCCGCATTTACATAGCAGCAGCACGAAAACTGGTATGTTCACCCAGCAGGTGAAGGGTGAGTTGTGCCCAAAGGAGGAGTCTGAGCCGAACCCTGGTGGGGGCCCGCAGCAAGTCACCGTGGGCCACAGTGGGGGCAGAGATGGCGTCAATAACACCGTGGGTGAGTCCAGCATGCCCCCTCTATTGGCGGTTCACTTTTACCCGCTTCCCAACAGCCATGCAGATTAAAATCTCTGAGAGGGCCAAGTTGTCCAGTCACTTTGCGCAGACTGCCTCTCTCCCCGTCTGTGAGCAGCTCTTCAAACCTTTCATTTCTGCTGATTGGGGCTTCTCATCTTCTCGGTAAGCTTCAGCTCTTTGGTGGCTCCTTGCAAATTAATCTGTGGCCCTGGTCCTCAGTATCTCCAGAACATCATCACATTCTGACAAAGCTGTTAATCGTTTGAACCCTACCTCTGCACTGTTATTCACCTCACAAAATGGGCAAATATAAACTGTGGCTTTTTAAATCGCATACCTCTGGCCTGGAGCTAAACGTCTAAGCAACCAATTATGGTATCTTGACGATCAGTCCTCTTAGGAACAGGCCCACAACATGAGGAAACAAAATCTGTATAATAGTCCCCCTATATTCACAGATGATACACTCCAAGACCTACCATGGATGCTTGAAACCACAAATAATAGCAAACCATCCATGGACCCCTTATTACCAGCTAATGGAGCAATGAAAATGCATATTATACATTATTATAACACAGATTGTGTGATATTGCAGTGACGATTGCAATTTGCAAGGATGCCAGAGGCAGCCTGGATGTGAGTTCTGTTGGGAAGTGTGGGTATGGTATGGGGACAAGGGAGAAGGGTCACGTACTGGGTGCGAGTGGGCTGGCGGAGTTCGCCGTGTTATGGCCTGTACTGATGCATGATCTGAAACTTATGAACTGTTTACTCCTGGAATTTTCCAATATTTTTTATCAGACTGCAGTAAACTGCAGATCACTGTAGGGTAATTTGATTAGACAAAGAGGTCCAGCTGGGTTTGTAGTCTAGACTACAATCAGGCCACTTCAGTCAGCATCCGACTGACTCCTGGTGTCTCTGTCATCCTGCTTTCTCCATTTGGTGTTAAGCTCACATGTTCAGTATCTTTCTGTGACTCGCATCTTTTGACCTTAATGACTTAATAGAATTGGATGTTTTTATAGGCTGATAAGTATAAGAAGTGGGGTATGACTTTTCTTTTGTAGTTTATAAGCATCTGCTGAAAAAATAAAATGTCTGAAAACAGGATATGACTTTTTAAACAGGATATGATTATAATTTTGCCTTATCTGTACCAAAACACTGTGTTCCTCTGCCTTCCGGAGATGTATATTCTGGCAGCTTTAAGTGTTGCTTTTATTGAACTATTTTTCTATGCCGTCTTGCCAACAAAGCACATCATGTAGGGTCGTAGGTTCAGCAGTGAGGGGAAGCGAAGGGAGACAGACAGAAAGCCTGGTGGGACTGACCACCGGAAAGACCACCGGAAAGACCGTAGGTCATGGAGGTGGAGAAGGTCATGGGATCATGGTCAAGACTCTTGTAGATGCGTAAAGTCTGGAGCTTGGAATAATTTCTCCTTCATAATCTCCTCAGCCTTCCTGTGGGTCCTTGAGCAAGGCCCTTGACCCCCAGCTCCCTGGGCGCCACTACGGGTGGCTGCCCCTTGCGGACAGCTTGCTCTACAAAGAGCAAGTTGAGGGAGGCATAAACAGGAATTTCCCCATGGGGATAAATAAAGGATTGATTATTAATAATAATAATAATAATAATAATAATAATAATAATAATATTATTCACAATTTGTGGGCTAGACATGGTTGAAATGGCCAGACCCTATTGGTATCTCAGAGGGACAGCAGAGGTTGTGAGCAAGGGGAACTGGCTTAATCTGACCAGCTGGGAGAAGAGGTCATGGGGGAGCTTCACAAGAAGAATAACCATGGAGATGCTATGAGGAACTGAGCCACCGAGGGGCAAGCTGACCGCCATCTACACTCTCCCTATCCTCTTTGCTCTTTCCTCTTTCGCTACGGGTCACCCGTTTTAACAGGTTTCACCCCACAGGAACGATACACATCTATAACCCGGGGACGGTGGTGCTGGGGTCCAACTCGACAGCACAGAAGGAGGACAACGGAAGAGCTGAGGAGGTGCAGCCTCTCGTCGGCCCCCCACAGCAGGAATCTCTGACAGGGGCCTGGGTGCCAGACGGCACTGAAATCGGGTCTGAGGAGAGCGGCACTGCAGGGCCCCCTGTGGTGGAATGTACAGAGAATGAGTTCCAAAAGGAGCTGAGCTACCCCATTCCTGCCACGGGCAAATGATAAGCACACTGGGAGCTGAGGTAAGGATGGAGGTGGGGGAGTGTCCCACACCCAGAGGCTGGGACTGGAATGGAGAGCATCGGAGAAGATCAAAATGGAGATCCATGACCTTTAAACCATGCTAAAATTCTTCCTCAGCAGAAGCACCTAAGGAACGACTTACTGGGTATTAGGAACTAGTTTTTTTTTGTTTATTTTGTACATTTTTCATTTCAATTGTTTGTCTGTTTCATTAGTAAATAATGATACAGAAGCTTTGCAGACTGATGGCATGAAACCCACAGGAACGCTACCAAAGAAGTATGAGTCTGCTCTGTGTTCAGGGGAAATTACTCATGTGAGGCAATGTACAGTGTAAAGGAAATGGAAATGACTGTGACCTTAGTAGGAAAGGCAAGGCACCCTGATGACCAAGTGTCATCCTATTCCTTTTTGTGACATATTTTTTCAGGGAGGGGGGGGTCACAACTCTTGTCAGTTTTGTTTTAGTAAGTCACTGTCTTCACCAACCCACCATGCCATTCCTTCTGCTGCCATTGCACTGGCAATGACACAAGCGCCCTGGTAACTACCCATCAAGCAACATGTAAGGGGGTTTCTGTGGCCCAGTTAAAAATCCCCACAGGTACACATGGCCAGCGCTTTGAAAGCAGCTGAAATGTCAGCTTTCATCCAGCAGAGATATTCTCTTACACAATGTCATGCCTAGGACAAATGTCATCCTTTGTTTAATTGTTGTTTTACCACAAAGACTCCTGTGGGTACACAATTTGTGGTTTGACCACAACAGAATTGGGATTTTATGGAGAAATCCTCTGCATGACTGTGGACCATCCACTCTATTTTTCTGCGTTCACTGCAGGATGGTACGCAGTGCAATCTGAAGGTCGCAACTTTACACGCCTACATGCATGTTCCTGTATGTATGGAGAAGTCATGCTATGAACTCTAATGCCAAAAATTCTGTTTTTTTCTGACTGAATTTTTTTACTGAGCTGGTTCACTTCAAGATCAAGGCAAATGCTGCCACCCTTTAATAGGTGTGTGATGGATGGATGGATGGATGATACCTCATGGCAATGCCCATGTCCTTTTTTATTTATCAGGGTGTTTTGTCCTTTTGAGGATATTTACTACTGCAATTTACCCACAAGGTGAGGGAAATGTGTTTTTAGCTCATGTGATAGCTTGGTGGGTTTTAGTACAGAATTTTCCACTGGGATTAATGAAGTCCATCTTAATTTCAGTCTTAATCTTGATGTAGGATCTAAGAAAGGGGTGAGAACTGGAGCCAGGAAAGACTTCGAGAAAGATTATCAAAGTGAAGGACTGAAAATGAGTTTTACACCCATCCCTAGTACTGTTACATCTTTTTATATTAATTTATCTTTCCTCCATCTTTTTTTAACTGCTGTAATTTTCTTTTCCATATTTTGGTTTAAGATGAATTGTCCACTATTGTCATTAGTTTTATTTTAAGGTTCAAAGAACGATACTGTCGGGTTGTCTGTTTCCACGACGGCTGTGTGTCAGTCACATGGACCAGGTGGGACTCGGCTCCGCCTTCTGTTGCTGACTGCCACACCACACCTTACTGCCTGTCCCTATGTAGGGCGTCAAGTGTTAAGTGCTCATTTCCATGCACAAAATGCATTCCGTGCCACAAAAAAAGCATTATTTCATGACGAAATCAAGTAATGCCTTGCTACATTTTGTCCACAGAAAGACAAACTGCAGTTACATTTTATCCACGACAACATAAAGACTTGGACTTATTTTATAGAATTTATATCAAAGTGCATTTTGTGGACTGAAGAAAGTCATTTTGTGAACGAAATACATTTCTTGAATAATACACAGTCATCTCGTGGACAAAATGCATTTTGTGAATAAAAGAAAGTCATTTTGTGGAAAGAATTGTATTTTGTATGCAGGGGCATTGCTAGTGATTTTCGGCCCAGACCAATTCAATTATTTTCCCATTTTTTTAGGACTCCCGTCACACACACAGGACATCCTGTCACACACACACACATTCCTTTAGTGTCTCAAATTGATTTTGCGTAATCACAAAAATGCATTTCATATTTTGCTGAGTCAGGAAAGGCACCACGAAATGCATTTAGTCTTTTGCTGAGTCACGAAAGGCATGTAGTAGGCACGTGCCTGTGGGGGGAGTAGAACCTTCAAATGAGCAAATGGTGGATGACCATCCTTTATTTTGCAGATCCATATAATTATGTTTAACTTGAATTTAAATGTAATAAAAATACAAATAACTCCTGGGCTCAAATTTTTACTGTTGTATTGCACTGTTTTTATTGTACTTTTAATGTTTTGAAGCCAACCAAAACAGTGGGTGGGGGAGAAGTTTTACTTCAAGTTAAAGCACTGCTTCAGTTTGACACGTTTGAATCACTTAATACCCCCCTCCCCCACGATAATAATGAAAATAATACAAACTGAATCCCTGGCAGCGGTAATTTAAAAACCTAAAAACTACTGTTTGCTTTTAAATGACGGTGATAGTTTCAATGAACATCTTGTACGTTATTTCTGACCATATGCAGACTTGTTACTCAGGCTCATCTCCTCTGCAGTTTGCACTGGGGTTAGTTTGTGTCCAGGTCTGAGTAAGTCACAGCACAGTTCTCACGGTCAGAAGCCAGTTGAGAAACACCATCTCTTGCATTGTAAGAGGGGGGGGGGGGTGCTTCTGAGAATCAGCCATTCAAACCGGACAATTTCTCAATATTCCACCATCACTTTTGGATTTACAGATTGCTCGCTTACCGCCAGACTTAAAGTACACATTCTCATGTTTAAAGTAGGCCACGGGGCCAGAACCTTCCTTACTGCAGACAGTTGACCATGACTGTAAGTACACGGGTCTGCAAAATCAAAGCTGCGCTGTGCCTTCTGGTCATTTCAAAGTACGTACTACTCCCCCCCACAGGCGCTGGTCTACTAAGTGCCTTTTGTTACTCAACTAAAGATTAAATAGATTTCGCCGTGCCTTTTTTGACTCAGCAAAAGACGAAATGAATTTTGTGATTCCACGGAATCAGTTTTGCCCACAAAATGACTATTGTTCACAAATTGCATTTTGTTCACAAAACTGCTTTCTATCATTTACAAAATGCATTTCGACCACTAAAACAATCACCGTCATTTAAAAGCAAACAGTAGTCTTTAGGTTTTTTTAATTACCGCGCTGTATGAGATTCAGCTTGTATTATTTTTATTATTATCGTGGGGGAGGGGGGTATTAAGCGATTCAAACGTGTCAAACTGAAGCAGTGTTTTAACTTGAAGTAAAAGTTCTCCCCCACCCACTGTTTTACGGGACAGCCCTGTGATTCACTGCAAATGAATACCTCAGAAACTACTGAGAAGAAATTCGCTGAGCGGACGTGCTCAAGTTAAGAAGTTTTCATCTACGGACTGGCGCAGTCTCCGTTGTCATAGAAATCTATTTTTATTGTTGTTTCACTTGTTTTATTTTTAATGAGACTATACAAAGACCTGCCACACTCATTAACTTGGTGCTCGCTGCAGTATAAAATAATA
The DNA here is from genome assembly GCA_026784285.1 of Stomatorhinus walkeri. NCBI lineage: Eukaryota > Metazoa > Chordata > Actinopteri > Osteoglossiformes > Mormyridae > Stomatorhinus > Stomatorhinus walkeri. The sequence goes on from JAODUD010000127.1 coordinate 22,601,349, forward strand.
TAAATAATAAATATCTCTGACTCATTTGCACGTGAAGTTATGTTTTATATGTATGATTTCATGTAAAAATATTGCTTAATAAAATAAAATGTAGAGGAATAGCCTCGTTTAGTTCAGGTAGTCTCATCTGTGTTGTGACCGACATTAATATCAGTTTAAAAGACTTGACGTATGGTTATGCAAAACGTTATGATTTCTCTTGTCGACAAAATACAGGTAATATCATCCAGATCTTCATTTCTCTGTTTTGGTAGAATTAAAGTTGTTGCTATATATCTTACTAAAAGGTAAAGTTATGGCTTGATAAGACAAAGTATGATAAATAATCAACTCAAGGTCAAGACCGTGGAGTGTAATTTATACCGCAGTACCATAAGTTGACATTTTTATCACATACAGACTCAAGGTCTTTCATAAGGTTTACAAACACCAAGTTTTACTTTGACAAATTTCGGGGGCGGGGTGGACGAGGGCGGGGGGCATCTGTAAAAATAAATCTACTGCCTACTTAGAGAAGGCTTACTTCCTGGTGCCTATTTCTTAGCTATTTGTCATGGAAGAAGCTGAACTACGACTTGGCTTGTAGCAGAAACTGCGATCGGCGTGTTTTTATTTATTTATTTATTTCAAACCTTGACAAAACCCCCAAATTGACTCACTGAGTCTATTAGCTACGTGGGGAAATGTAAAGGTTCGTGACTCCCCTGAGAACTTCAAAGGACCGGCGCTCCAGTTACCGTACTAGAGGTATCCCTAGCGCACCCCGCTTTTTTTCATGCTAACGCATTTCAAGAGAAAAGAAAAAGCATGTTGAGGAAAATCCTGATCCTCTGGCTTGCGGCTTTCGCGCAGCTGAATAAGGTGGGTGTTTCTTGCAGATAAATAACTTACGGCTTTGCGTTTGAAAGGCTGTCGTTGATTTTTTCTCTTATGGGGTAAAGTGATTTGCTCTGCCTGTACACTTACCCTGTGAGCATTCTCCTGTGATTCATTATAGTCTGTCATCCAGTATTCACTGCGTGAATTTGAAATATGTTTTATTTATTTATATTCGAAATATGTGGGCAAACCATAAAATTGGATATTTGGGGTTGGTAATTTGTTGAAGGTTACTGGGTAGGGTACTGGGGAAATTGGGTGATTACCCTAGCATTCTCTGGGCGCTGTGGCGTGATGAACAGGTAGGCTACTGTTGGTGGTGCACGCATGAGAAAGGTGGGCAGATGGAGAAAATTAATTATATAAGAGTTATAGCAATAATTTTAGAATAAATTAATATACAGTATTTGGGGTGATTATAAGATCGCAGACACGATATTGGCGGTGTGACCACGTGTAACCTAGTTGTAATGTAACTTTTACCCAATCAGCAGGTTTGAGATCTATCCTCTGATCGATCCTGTACTCGGCAGGAAAAGGTAAACACCTTTATTAACCAGATATAGTCAGGAAGCGCGTCTGAAAGGAACCGGTGCGAAGGTATTGTCCGATAAAAGCAGAGCTGTCATCCGCAATGATAACCAGTGTGTTTTCTAAACAAATCCACTGGAATCTGGCAAGGGCACTGAGAATCCAAAGCGTGTACTCAACTTTGTATTATGTGGCTGGAAGCCAGTTTTAGAGTAACCATGTGATTTCCAGTAAGGAGACGTGGTAGAGGGAAGTGACTGGAGAGCGCGGCAGTGAAGCTTAGTCTGGACAGAGCTTGGGATGGCGGGGGTATCGCTGAGGAAATACAAATTAACACACCTTTTGGTTTCCAGTTAGAAGTTCGGGCTTCGGAATTTCCCGGTGCGACTGTTATTGGCTTCCAGTGTAGAGAGAAATGCTTTTTTAGGAGAAACCTTCCCCCTTGGTAGATTTCTAAAGCACAATTCGAACGGAGTTCAGTCTAGTGGTTTTACTATCTGATCGGTAAAAAAATAAGGGGAGATCACGCAGCTATCCCGCACTTTGACGGGGGACTATATGATAATAAACTGTAAAAGTTAAGTCCGCTCAAATATACCGTAAATTTGCAATAGCCTAATGGGCAATGTACCGCAGGAGTCCTATAGTACTACGTGAGAGGTGCAGACGTTGACAGCATGGCAGCCCCGGGCTGGGAATGATTGGGCACCGTGCTGTGACGGGGTGAGGGCGAAGCGAGTGAGCTGAGGCCTGCGGCTGCCGCCTGAAGTGGTCCCAGGAGAGTGTGATTTGCTTTAAACTACAGCCAATCAGCAGCGTAGCGGTAGCAACGAAAGTATTACATCCTGGTTATAAAACGTAGCAGAGATATTTCCTCAAATATATATAGTTCCCCATGCACATACGATATTGGAATGCATACATACAAAGAGAATGTGTGTGTGTGTATTTGGGAGCGATAATAATAAGCAGCGGTAGCAAGTAGGTGATAGATAGATAGATAGATAGATAGATAGATAGATGGTGTTGTGGTTCGAACTCCGGCGGGTCCGTTGATGAGTAGAGATCCACATGGGAGACGTCAGAGGAGTTTGCAAGTGCGATAAGTTTATTTAGCAATCTGATTATAATCAGGGAGCGACTATTTGACATACATCCAGCATGTGCATCAAGTGGCTCTAGGGTACCTATGTGCTCTGCTCTCTTATAACCTATTTGGGCTTCTCCCCCCTCTTGCCATTGTTCCTGCTACATGGCAGCCACCTATCCTAATTTTGGTCTAGTTTAGCAAGTGTTCCTTCCCACTCTCTAGGTCTTGTCCATTGGCATGACAGCAACGGACTTGACATTTGCTCTAATTACTGCATGTAATTAGAGCACTCCATGGTTTTTATTACCTATGTGCGTAGCGGCCTTCCCTAGAAAAAGCAAAACGGCGTCTTACTTATCACTGCCCCCATGTCTCCAACTAACCACAGCCCTGTTGCGAGGTCACTTGACCCTGCCGGCACGCTGGTCAGAGCCTACTTTAAAACTGCATCACTGTAGAATAAACCCCTCAGTCCCTGTTCTAAAAATTGCATTATTTAGAGTAAACCCCACAATAGATAGATAGATAGATAGATAGATAAAAACCCTTATTTATTGAGAAAGCCTTCACGTTTCCTTTGAGTACAGGCGCCGTCCCACACCTTTGGGAAAAAACGCGGACGTCAGCAGGGCTAGCTCTCAGCTTACAGTTAGACTGCCTGAGAAAGGCTCGGGCGGTGAGTACAAGTGAAAAAGCGCGCAAGTACAGGAACCGAAAACAATACAGGTTTCAGTGGTAGAACAGGCAAACTGCTTTGTCTTATCAAGATTCTGGTAGGAACAGATCAAGAGCCAAAACATTGTCTTTCATATTCTGTGTTCAGTTTTTTCAGGTTAATGGGGGAAATCACATCAGGGCAGTTAGTTAAAAAAATTCTAACAAATACAAAATAGTTATTGTATTATAGAAACACACCACTGAGTGAAGAACATGATAAGGTCTCTTTTCAACCCTCCCTGTCTAAGCCTGGTTTCCTCTCAGTGACGATTTCCTGTAACACCTCCGGCACGCTGGCAAGTTTCTGCGTAGGGAGCGGCTACGCTTATGAGAAATTGCCATGCCTCTCTTATCTCTCCGTTTCACAACTCCATTCGTGCGGCGTCCGCCCTAGCTGAGCCAGTGGCTTCAGGTGGATTTTGAACTTCATCTGAAGATGGCAATTGGGTCACCTCAAAGGAACAGAGAGAAATGGGCAGGTTTTCAGTTTTTCTGTGAAGGCTTTGAAAGTATAATCAGCCTGGTATATCTGAAGGTATCACTCTTTTATGTGGTATCTTAATATGTAAAAAAGTTTCATCCCTAGATGTCTGGACCAAGGGCCGTTTTACAGGCCGCAGTGCAATGCATAGAGGAGCAGCCATTAAGAGATACAGACTTACACTAGAAAACGGCCATTGATTGTATTCATGGATTTGCCTGGTCTCCTTCATATACATAAGTATTATATCTTCTTACAGGAGCTATAGCATCATTAGCTCCTTCAAAGAATCTCCTCTGGAATCCATTCCATCTGAGTACCACATGTGCATTTGTACTCGAAATCACCCCGCAACTGCTGTCCACATCCTCTAGTGTTGGATCCTAGTGAGCCTGGACCCTATCCCAGAAGGAATAGGGTAGGAGACAGGAGATGTGCCTTTGGGTAAACACTTATACATGCACATACGCGATGGACAACTTAGAGGGAGCATCCATTGAAACGGTCGTGTCAGGAAGCCAGAATAGCCAGGAGATGTAAAATGTGGAAGCACTGGCCCTTGAACTGAAGCTATTTATAAATTCTGCTAACAAGAAGGAAGAACATTGCAGTATGTGGCAATCTGTGAAACAAAACAGCAAATACCAGTGTGACCTTAAAAAGGCCCTAAACGTTTCATTTGAGAAAACAAAGTGCAATAAATAATTAACTTTATAAATACCATTTGATAAGAGAGCCTTGTATTCAGGCTTTTAGAGCCAATGGCTGAATTATCAGAGTACTGAATTTTACTGATTTTTACCGTCCTCTGTGCTTGTGTTTTAATTATTGGAAGTGGTATTTAGCAATGGAACACGATGTAAAATGGGGGCACGAGATCTTGGTATGATATACATATTTCAACTACCATATGGTTACATGAATACAAAGTCAAATCTTTGGGATTAAGGTTTAAGGTTCATTCCAGGAATTCAAAAACTAGTACAATACCTTTTAAACTAAATTGGAAACAGTGGAATTTCAGGTAAGAATTTAATCAGTGGCAATCGAAACGTAACGGATTTAATCAGCAGAAATCCAGTCTGAGTTCAGCAGGATCAGAAAGTAGGAGGTTAAGTACAAGCACCAGTCTGGAGATGTATTTTGTAGAACTGATAAATAATCAAAGACGGGGGGTTTTGGAAACCGCAATATAAATGCAACCCTTAGATTTAAGACCAATATATGCTAATGTATTCAATGCCTGTTTATCTCACTGTAATCTCAGAACGTTTATGTGATCCAAAGCCAGAAATGATAATCTGTGGTTAATGTTATCTTCACCAACCCCTAACCCCCCGATTACTTTCACTCTTGAATTGTGGTGGGCAAGGAGGCACAAGAAAGGAGGGTGCAGATGATTACCCCTGTGTGGGGTGGGGTTTATTTCCTGTCTCCCCAGAGCAGATCTCTGTGAGGAAATTAGGTTCCAGCCCCTCCTGTTAGCACTCTCTGGGGCCGAGTGCTAGGAAACCACTGTTATTATATTAAATTGATTTCACAGGCGCGTTTGTCCAAAGCAATATGCAGTTGACAATGCAGGGTAAGCTTGTCCCTGAGGAAATGACAGTTAAGGGCCTTGCTCAAGGTCCCCGTGGTGAGGCCACTTTCCCAGCCACAGGATTTAAACCAGCAACCTTCCAATTATGAGTGCAGAGTCTTAGCATGCTGAGCCACACACCTCTCTATAAAAAAGATGGGTAAAAACTCCCAAAATGCATTTCATCTTATTCTAAAGAACAAGGAGTGATGTCTGACTGAGTGGTTTTGACTAGTGGGTTTTTTATGTGTGGCAGATGGTTGTTGGATCATCACAAGTGAAATTTACTTTCTAATAAACTTGGGCAACATGCTGTCCCATTTAGAAATTTTGGTGGTGTGGTTTTCCAGTACCACACTATCAAAGTATGGAAAACCACAAGTAGTGTTGTTTTTTTCTTCTTTTTTTTGAAACCAGAAAATTAATCAGGTGATTGTAGTTTACGTCTCACGCCACTGGAGGCGAGACGGAACAGCAGCCAGCGATCAATGCGATTGGCTCTTTACACAGCAAGCGAATTAGTGAAGAAGAAAATGCCATCTGCTAACCACCTAACGGAACCCACCTTACGTTGCTGTCACCTGTAGCCCGCAGTTACTTCTGCATCTGTCTACAACATGCAGAATCCTGTGAGTATTCAGCACAGCAGGGAATGTGGTTATCACACAGTGCGGTGTTGTAAATGGGCAGATCCAAACGACATGTCTCATGTGCATTGTAACCCATCGTTCGAATTCTGCTGAGTTTTGTTGGTTAACTGTTTAGCGTAGCCATAGATGTTCATTTACCTTCTGTTTGGATTCTGTTCAATTGTTTTGTTAAATGTCTGTAGCTGTATATAATAATTGATTGCAATATAGCTAATGATTGCTGCCCATGGAACCCCCAGGGTAGCATTGCTTTCGAAAATGCCATCAAAAATGGTACATCTGGGTGTAATCGTTGGTATGATGCTATGAAAAATAGATGCTGACCACAGCTACTCTTTATTTATTTTTTTAAATTGCAGATCATTTTTAATAATTCCTATGGTCTAACAGGCCAAGCCTCAGACATTTTCAAACACTGTTCCTGTTGCTCATAATCCACTCATCAAAGATGAAATAAAATTAAAATTTCAGCAGGTATACCTACGTACTATATTTTTAAAAGCAAACACATTCTAACTTATCTTCACCACTTCAAACGTCGCTCGGAGGAAATGATTTTCCTTTGTGTTTTATGGCCTCTGACTGCGAAAGCTTCATCTGTGAAAGTCGTTTGTTGTGATGCCTTGTACTTCAGGCTTGACTTTTACACCCCAATTTGTTGGGGCATTTTCAGGACAGCTGAGTCGGGTTTTAAAGTAGTTCAAGGCAGTAGGGGTAGGCGAGACCAGCCAGAAAGTGGGGACTCCAGCCTAATTTTGAAGGTTAAAGGTCTGTCTTTTTTATTTCTCTGTCCACACCACACCAAACCAACCACTTCAAGGGAGCAAAGGTTAAACAGGCACGGCTGTCCTTTTCGCTGTTGATTTCATCATGCCAAGGACCCTCAAGTGATTCTTTCAGCAGGACTTTCGCTCTGGATGCTGACGTGCTTCCCCTGGTCTGTGGATCACTGGGCTGGATTCTCTTTCACAAATACCAAACTGGATGAGGGGAACACATGCATGTAAAATACTCCAAGTATTTGTGGTGTCTTACCGCTTCACACTTCGTGTGTGAGAGTATTTCGTACTTGGTTCACTTAAGCCTGAAGCTATTCCAAAATTTGGCTCTTCTGTTCTCAAGCGACTTTTCATATTACATGCAGCCGTCTCATTTCAGTATTCAGCTGACAGATCACTTACAAACTTTTGCAAGAACATTGTGCTTCACAGGATGTAGGGATGAAAAAAGTTAAACCAATTTCCTGACAAGCCAGATTTGTTTCTCAGAAGAGTCTTGATATCAGGGCGCCTGGGAAGTCAGAAAAACCTCACACTCCCCGCCATGCCGACCTCACTAGGCTCTGAACCCTGCATGACGTCAGATGTCACCCAGAACTGTAAGCACAGAGCTTTTTCTGTTGAGACCTTCTTGAAGAACTTGCCCGCCATTTTGTATTGGCCAACAGTGACATGCGTGTTTGAGGTGTGGCTTGACGCTTCAGTGCATATTGTCTCATTTCACCACTTCCAAACCCATCGATGGAGGAAGGAAATGTATTTCCCTTGCAAAAATGCAGTTGGCCTCTCCACTTACAAGAGAGAGAGCATAAAATCAAGCTCAAGTTGACTGGAGATTGTAACTGTAGCCTTATGATAGGAGATTGTGCAGGGAGGTTCCTCAAGGCTTCATATGTGTTTAGGGAGATTGTGTCTTCAAAAGTGCCAGAAAAATGGGGTACATTTCACCAGCTTAACAAACTCTGCAAAAAACTGTTTCTGGGGACCATCTAGGGCTGGGTGATAAAACAATAATGAGAATTATCCCAATGTAATTTCCCTCGATATCAATATGACAAATACAATAAACGTTTGACATGATATAAGACCCAATATGCCGTCTGCAACACATTTTTCATCACAATGAAATGATGTCACTTTCTCTGTGATTCCATGGATGCACAAGTACATACAACTGTAAAAACACAAATCTGGGATTTCTTGAACAAATACAAGACTGCAACAGACAGCACAATCAAAACAACACGGCAGCTAACCAGGACAGCAGGTAAGTCTGATGATAAGGAATAGTGTAAAACCACAGTGAACCATGTGGTTTCAACTGTCACTCAGGAGCAAAAGCCAGCCTTTAAACAGGATGAAAAAAGTGACTTGATGTTTATCATGAAATGATCAAAATTGACTGATAGGACGATTTTCATTGTGATTTCTGGCCTTAACATCCAGCCCTAGGACCGTCACACAAACGAGAGGTCTGAATTCCTCAACACCAGTTGGAGACCTTGTTCTGACAGAGATTGTTAAAACAACAATGGGGTTTTTGAACATCTTATCCATTTATGTTGATTATTTTTCCTCCTCACTAGTTTTGACCTTTGGAGTCAGGAAATCCATGCTGGTTTTCTTGTCCTTCAGATTGTGTGCCCTTGTTTAAAAGTGCTGTGCCCTCTCCCTTCTGCAGCTCTGTGCCCTACCATACCAATCAGAAGATGGCTCATGCAAAAGTGACATCGAATATTGGAATGATGACTCAGACCTGTGTTGCAGCAAGTGTCCTCCAGGTAAATCATGCTGGCTCCAGACCTCTTGTGTGATTGGCTGACTGCACCCCCCACAGCAAATACACCAGCCAATCTACGTGTCTGCAGCTTTCCACTAACTGAACTTGTGGTGATGCGTTTATTTCAACCCCGAGACTTCATAAACTGTGGTGGCACAAGTCATTATCACAATGCAGAGTCATGCCAATCATGTTGTCCTGGTCACCTTACCCAAAATACCCACCAACAGCCCATGGAAATCACAAATAGACAATGGATTTTTTTAAGTAACCTGAGTTTCTGGTGTCTCAGTTATTTTTCTTTTGTTTTCACAGTGGACCTAATGTGCTGCAAACTGGGAATTACCCTTTTAGTTGCTAAATGAATCAATTTGTAGCATGTTGCTGGACACTCCTTGTTGACTATGCTGTCCCTGCGGTTGGTCTTCTGGTACCCGCTGCAAAACCTATCTGCATTTGACCCCCAGCAATACAGGAGTCCAGGAGAGTGCGTGCGGTTCACAAAACCCACTTGCTTCATGAGTGTGTGCAGATCTAACACTGGCACGCTGATGTCAGAGGAGAGAGCGCAAGAGCATAAACCATGTCACGAATGACATTTTTGAGGGAACTCCACATAGGAAGTAACTTGACATCTCTCCTTGAACGTCAGGATAAACCAGACCTCCTGAAATCCACCTGTGTTAAAATACATGCATTTCCTATCACTCTTATATGCACTTACTATTCTTCTCAAACAAAAAGCTAAATTATTTCCTGTTCCTGTGGTCTAGGTTTATGTTTTTGCCAAAATGCAAATGAGGGTGAACTTGCAGTGGATATAACCACTCCTGTTCTCTTCAGTGCAGAAATATTAATCTCTTTGGTGCCTTTCACTAGAGAGCTGCTCCACCATGCAGTCTGCAAACAGTGATTTCATTGTGTAATAATTCTAGATTTTCTTGAGAAACGGAGTGTATGTTCATTCTCTGCCATTCATAGCGTCCCATGGTCCCACACTGTTTATGTTGAACTCCTGCTTCATTACAGGGACCCGCCTGAATATGTCTTGCACCCAAGGCAGAGACTCCAACTGTGTGCCTTGCCAACCGGGGAGTTACAGCAGCAGGATGAACTATGCAAATTGTTTCAAATGCCAGTCGTGCCGAAAAGGTGAGTGTCTAGCAAGAAGGAATACACAAGGTTCATGGATTTACCTCATCATAGCCGCAGACTCCAAAGTAGGGGTGGAGGCCCGTCCCACGGAGGCCCGTGCGGGTTTTTGAGATGACCTCTCAATCAGCCAATAATAAAAGAGTGGTTCTCAGCTCCAGTCCTGGGGACCCGCTGTGATTGGTTGATTGAGAGGACATCCCGAAAACCCGCACCAACATGGGCCTCCGTGAGTCAGATTCCCCACCTCTGCTCCAAAGTAATAGTAATAATAAAACATAGCAGATACTGTGATGGTATCCATGCAAAACTCCACTGTACACAGTTTTTTGTACTGTGTACAGTTTTTCTTCAAAGAAGCTAAGTTAAGCACAATTAACTACACAAAATGAGACTTGGTGTCAAGCTATAGATACAAAAATTCAAATGTAAGTAAGTAAAAGTTAATTATGAATCGTCTTTCACAGACAGGTCACAAAGTGCTGTACAGCATTAAAACACTTAAAAATACTGTCAGAATAAAACACAAAAAGGAAAATATATATTAACAAGAACAATACTTGTTACAGTAATAATAAAAACAACAGAATGCAAGTAGAGGACTAGTCAACTCTATCCAAGTGCTTTCTTAAATAAAAAAAAATCTTTAGTTGCTTTTTAAGAGAGTCAACTGACTCTGAATGGAACACAGCGGGAGACTGTTCCAACGCCTTGGTGCAAAAGACTGAGAAGTACAATCCCTGCAGGTCTTTAGCCAGGTATTTGGGACGACCAAGAGGCCCTGTTGCCCAGACCTGAGTGTGTGCGTAACGAAGATGGGGATTTTGTTTTTCCTTTTTTAGACAATTTAGTTTATATACAGGACTGCACAAGCACAACAGATGCTATATGTGGCTGCCAGGAAGGATGGTACTGCCAAAGGAAGATATCCGCTTCATGTAAGGCGTGCAGTCGCTACACCAGTTGCCCACCTGGATATGGAGTCTCGGTGAAAGGTAACGGCAACGGGGGAACCCTGGGGTGATTGCTGCTGGAAACTGAAGGCACGTGAATCACCTTAATGGCTAC
>JAODUD010000127.1:22623901-22639341 GCA_026784285.1 Stomatorhinus walkeri
TTAGTAATCTAATTGGGAAGTTGCAGCGAAAATCTGCATACACAGCGGCCCTTTGCGGATAAGATTGCCTACCCCTGCTCTAGAAGAATAGGGCTAATTATATCCTGGCTCACTGAAGTATAATGGCAAAATTAGGGACTTTCACCAGCTTTGGAGTCTATGAATGTCCTGGGTTCCGGTTAAAAGCCATCCCTGTACTTTGAATTTTCCTGGCCCAAAACTCATTGGTCCACCTGAAAAAATGCTAAATGGGAAGTGTAGGCCTGGTGGGGCGCCATCTAGTGGAGACACTCCATCAGAAACCAATCTGCCGCACCTGCTCGTATTATACCAGGCCAGTCCAGCAGGGGGAGGCAGAGGGCCGGATAAGGGAATATGCGACGATATGTTGAGTGCATCAGTATCCAGGAGAAAGTATTTCTCAGCACTATTCACGTACTTAGGACGTCGCAGAGGCGTGGATACTGTGGTTGATTCAGGGGCTTCAGCACTCAAAAGAGAGCTTTAAAAAAAAAAAAAATCCGCAGCGCTCGCGCTCACAATAACACACAAAACGAAGAACTGACTAGTACTTGCAAAATTACAATTAATAGATAGATACTGGAACGTGGACATATTTGTTACAAACTAAGTGAGAGACTTCATATACAGGGCTCTTCTTTATTGCCTCCCCTATTTACAGCTAAAGGTAACGAAATTAAACATTTTCATCCATTCTTTGGTAGCCTATAATCCTGTATTTATACTTTTGTTCGGATATAAGAATAATGTTACGGACAATTCATTGCCAGATGATTGGTCTTTTGATTTAAATTACTGCATTTTCATACTAACAGATCTGGTAAGGTTTCATAGTGGGCGGAATGACTTTCCTGACGTTCTGTGACTCGAAGTTGACAAAGCATTAATCGTAAGCAATGTTCCTTAGAGCATATTTTTATGCCTGTTATTTTTATGTTGAACATTTTGTAAGATGCTTTTAATATTGGATGCTAAAAGTGGATTTAAGCACATAATGCGAATGTTTTTTTAAACAGGTCGAAACCAGCATCCATAATCATTTCCCCATAAGAATATCCTACCTGTGACAGCTGCCGTCTTCGTTTAATTCCCCTCGTACTTACGCGGGTTTACCCAATACGTAACAAGGGTGTAATAAGCACGCCGTCTGTCTAAAATAAGTACAAAACTATTAACAGCTGATTCTGTTACATGTTGTACTATGTGTTACGGCGCTGCCGGTCGGACGAGCAGGAAGCAGGCAGGGGGCAGCGAAGGTGCAGGGAAAGGGATTTATTGTCGCGGAAACAGATGACACCGGGGAACAAAGTACACAATACAAAATGACGGATCTGGGGTCACTAACTTGGACACGGACCAGTCAGGCACCGATAGACAACAGGTGGTTACAATCAGGATCAGACACGAGGTAACGAGGGGGGCGTGGCACACATGAGGCTTTGACGGGCAGATCGTGACACTATGTTGAACCACGATTAACAAAATATGGTTATTATTATTATTATTATTATTATTAAAATGATGCAGTGGTTAGCATTGGTGCCTCTCACTTCTGGAGCTAGGATTCGAGTCTTCGCCATGGCTCCATGTGAGTGGAGTTTGCAAAAACATGTTGAAGTACCAAATTGCCCATAGGTGTGAGTCACTAAGTCTAGAGATTTTCTTGGAAATGCACATTGTGGACATAGTGAGTCTTGGGGATTTTCTCTCCAGTTGAGAGTTATAAGCTTTACTCAGAAGCCCAATAGTAAAGCCATTCTGCAGATCATGGGATTTGAACCAGCAACCCTGCCATCACCAGCACAGCAGCCTAAAACATTGGGCTACACATCACCTTCATAAAAAGAAAATAGCAAGAAAAAATATTTGTAATACTAATAAATAATATATACCTCTTATTTGATCCACAAAATAGCAAGCATAAAAATTAGTTGAAAATAGTAAATACGTCTATCTTCCATTAATGCTTATTCAGTACAGTCACAGTAATCCTTGGGTCCTATCCCAGGAAGATAAATAGGGGAATCCTGGATGACATGCCACTTCATTACAGGACACACACTCACATCAATTTAAAGGCCATTCATCTAGGTGTACTTTTTTGGGTTGCAAGAGAAAACCTTTGCAAACACAGAAAAGGAAACCCACAGACTTAACCGCAAGCTTCAAACCCCAAGCCACAGAGCAGGGCTATTCAACTGTGGTGCTTGATTCCAAATCCAGGTCGTGTTTTCAGTTCTCCCAAGAAGTTGGTTTAATAATTACTGATTCTGATTGGCCAGAGGCTTCATACCTGGCTCACAGGTGAAGGAAGGCTGGAAAATCAGCAGGTCTCGGACCCTGAGCCCTAAAGGTATGAAGCTAGAGTGTTAGCCATTGACCTGTTTAATAAATTTATGGACTGGAAAGAGAATATAGGGCTCATTATCCTTTCTAATGTGTAGTACTCTATGGAGGGCTATTCAAGTCACATGTATTTGGGTTGTGATAGATAGACAGACAGACAGACAGACTTTATTGAATAGACTTTATTGATCCCACACTGGGGAAATTTACTTACTACAACAGCCAGTAAATAAAAAGCAATAGAAAAGACACAGACCAAAAAAGTATTGTAACAAATACAAAAATAATGAAATTGGTGCACACAATTACACATATTGCACAGACCCAAAATACACATACATACATTTACACATACATACAGATTCCACCAAATGATGTAAACATAGTTGTATGACTATGCAGCGGATATTGCACAATATACAGAATAGTGACATAATTTATGAACTTTAGGTGACAGGTGTTATAAAGACTGATGGAAGATGGAATGAAGGACCTGCACAAGCATTCCTTCTTGCATGGTGGATGCAGTAGTCTGTTGCTGAAAGAGCTTCATAATGTCCTCACTGTGTCATGCAGGGGGTGTGAGGCACTGACCATAATGGATGTAAATCTGGCCACATCCTCCTCTCAGCCCCCTCCTCGGTGGAGTCCAAAGAGCAGCCCAGGACAGAGCCAGCACTCCTGACCAGCTTGTTCAGTCTCTTCCTGTCCCTTCCTGAGCTCCCGCACCCCCAGCAGACCCCCGTGAAGAATATAGCAGATGCTACCATAGTGTGGTAAAAGGTCCTCAGTAGCGTCCTGCACACACCAAAGGACCTCAGCCTCCTTGGCAGGAGGAGACGGCTTTGCCCCTTCTTGTACAGGGCATCTGTGTTACGTGACCAGTCCAGTTTGTTGTTTGTGTGAACACCCAGATATCTATACACAGACACAACCTCTACCTGCACTCCAAGAATGTTCACTGGTGCAGATGGAGTCACCTTGCGGTGGAAGTCAATTAACCTTCTACTTTGTCTTACTGCGTTTATCAGGAGGTGATTCCTTCCACACCATACTACAAAGTTGGCGATGACCCCTCCTATATTCCAGATCGTTACCCTTCGATATCCATCCAACGGTGGGTGTATCATCAGAGAACTACTGGAGGTGACAGCTCTCTGTATTTTGTCTGAAGTCCAATATGAACAGTGTGAAAAGGAAGTGGGAGAGCACTGTACTTTGCAGAGTCCCCGTGCTGCAGACTACCACATCAGACATGCAGTCGCGAAGTTTCACATACTGTGGTCTGTTAGTGAAGTAGTCAGTGACCAGTGATCCATGGAGCCAGATGGCAATCCACACCAGCTCCCTTCAGCTTCTCCCTTAGCAGTGATGGCTGCATTGTGTTGAGAAGTCAAAGAACAGCGAGCCCCCAGTGCTCTCCAGGTGAGAATGTTGATACAATATCCAGCAGCCAGCAACAGATCAGATTGGATTCACAGGGTTTGGTCAATCAACAACTCAATCTCTTTTAATTCATTAAGGGTTTGATGGGAACAAGGACACAGCAGATACCATGTGCAACTGGGACTAAGGGCGGCAGGAACACTTCCGAAACTGTACTGATGGTTAACTTCTGTCTCACTGCCCTTTTATTGGCATTGATTTGGGATTTACTACACAACAGAATAATGAAGGCTGGCTGATGAGGAGATCATGGTTATTACAGGTAAGTAAAATCACCTTATATTTGAAGCCAGTGGTTGCAAACCATTGTCCTTAGAGCTTTGGTGCTGAAAATGTATTAAAGCTTTGCAGTTATAGTCTCAGCTTAACAGCCACATGCCCCGTCCTTCCTTTATAAGTACGGGTGGTGTTGTTGCACTTACTGAGACCACTTTGATACTGGTGTTGCAATCTTCCACTATCAGGAGCGATGGAATGAGGATGGAGTTATGAGTAGATGTATGTATGGATGGATGAAACAGCTGTAATATACTACATGAAAAATGTAAGCGAATGTGCTTGACATCTTTTTGTTTATCTATTTTATCCTAACAGTTCACTAGGTGACATCATATACACATCTGTATATACCATGAACTGGCATTTAGCTATGTAACTAATGCTGTTCTATCTCAATTTATTTAATGATTTACAGTTTCAGTGTCATTGTTGCTGATGATTATTTAAAATATAGATGTATAATATATATAATATAGACATAATTTTAGCCTTGAATGTTTGAATTTGAATCTTGTTTCTCCTGATTTTGTCTGTGACGCAAAAATGCTGCATCTCCATGCACCAAAATCTTGTTTTTCACTATTTTATAAAATGTGTTGAGAACAGTATGATTACTCATCGTCTAATGCTGGATTTAGTTGGTGGTTGGAGAAGCAGCCAGCCCTTTCCGGAAGTTGCGGGAGGAGGTTAAGGAGATATGGGGGTGGATTAGATGAGTTTCATCACCCAGCACAGTCATGCTGGTGCAGGGGCCACTACCCCTCTCCATCTGCGTGGTGTTAGGGATTGTGGGCGGTTCCACTGCAAAGCCACCTGCCTATTGATGTTCGTAACCCCCCATAGGAGGTCAATGGTCTTGTGAGGAGTAACATAGTGTCAAACATTCCAAATGACGATGATTATTATTATTATTATTATTAATGTTATTTAGGAACCTGATAGCAGCCCAAGCCTCCCAACATTTTAATACTTATTAAGTTCTGGCCTCATTGTTTAGAACTTGATATACAAAACACATGCTCCTATAGTCTGCAGATACACAAATATATAGCACAAATAACACAAACTACAAGGCAATCAGAAGCATAAACTAACATAATAAATAGAATGAAATATCACGGTGCTTGATTTGCAGAAGAGCAGCGTTCCTTTATTCATTTATTCACTCAGCTCCCTGTCGCAGGGAACAGAGACCTCAAAGTGGCCGAACAATGAGGAAGTCATTAATGCCCATTATTTTGCATGGGGACCCGGATTCCCTCATCTCGCTTAAATGAGAAAACATATTTAAAAATCTATGAAACTATGTATATTAAAATTAAACAAAATTACATACAACAGTGTCATTGTTATTAGACAATGCTACCTTTTCAGATAAAAAGGGTGAAGTTGTGAGTAAATATTATCAATCAGCATCACCCCCCCACCGCAGTGCACACAGGTGGAGGATTGGTTTGTCCCACGGCGCTGTTCCGCTCTTTCCTTGGTAGGAGTGGATCTTCAAATCCCAGAAATAGGGGTGTATTGCGCGATTAAATAGCAACATTTGTTAGATATTTACAAAACCACGCAGTTTTAAAAGCATTAATCGTATTTACAATTCTTATAATATACTGTGATTTTGCTCAATTTTATCTGAACTTGTCAGGTTCTGACTGAGTATGAACTAAGTGAAAACAGACGCCCCTGCGGTGCAGGCAGGTGACGGCTTGGTTTGTCCCACAGCGCAGGGTAGGACCTGACTCCCGGAGCTGCAGCTGGCAGAGCGGCCGAAGGGGCAGAGAAGGAGGTGTTGAAGCTGGCGGAAAATTACTGTGAACACAAAAGGAAAACACCGGTGTTACGCTGAATCCGCAGGTACCCGCCACGGTAAAGTGTGAAACCGAAAGCGCCACAGTCGTCTTTAAACTGCAGGGTAGTGTTTGGTGTCGTGGGCGAAATAATAATAGGAAAGGGAAGCGTCGGTTGGTGTGCTAGCTGGCTAATAGCAAAGAAGCGAGCGAAGTCTTGGGTTATCGCCTTTCTCCTAACTATTGTTCTTTTCATCCGTTCGAGGGCAGCGCCGCTAGATCTTAATTTCTTTCTTCAACTCCGGACTGGGCTGCTCTTCTGTGGGACACACACACACACACACACACACACACACCACCTATGCCAATTATTCTTTTTCTGTTGTTTTCCCAGCTCTAGGAGCCGCTTGTTCGCGAGAGGCAGGGGTCGGTGAGATCGCCGGCCTGAGAAGATACCGCCGAGTAAACTTCCCCCAAAACCTCCCAGCGCGACCCAAGCGTCGTACCTCGTTTGAATAACAGCAGCCTCGACTGAGTTTTGCGTCCAGCAGGTGGTCCGTACATGTAAATGGCTTGCTGTCTGAAGGACGAACTCCTTTGCTCAATCTGCTTGAGCATTTACCAAGATCCTGTCAGCTTCGGGTGCGAGCACTACTTCTGCCGGAAGTGTATCACTGAGCATTGGAGCAGGCAGGAACACCACGGCACTCGGGACTGTCCCGAGTGTCGGAGAACCTTCGCGGACCCACTGCTGTCCCCAAGCCTCAAGTTGTCCAATATCGTGGAACGGTACTCCGCCTTCCCATTGGATGCCATCCTCAGCGCGCAGCGGAGCTCCTACCCGTGCAAAGACCACGAGAAGGTCAAGCTCTTTTGCCTCAGTGACAAGAACCTGGTGTGCTTCTTCTGTGACGAACCTGCCTTGCATGAGCAGCACCAGGTGACCACCATAGATGACGCATTTGAGGAGATCCAAGTGAGTCCTACCTCTAGGTCCATTTCGATGTGCACAGACTCTCTGTGGAACCTATCTTCAGTTCTCTTGAATTATAAGTGTCAGCATATTTTATAGAATACTTATTGCAAACAAGTAGTCTTATGCTTGATTGCGTGTGTTTCCATAAGTAGCCCTAAGGTACAAGTGAAATGACTCATCAGAATGACATATAAAACACAGGAATTGCTTGGCATGGAAACCGACATTTTTGCAGCATGCTTTAATTTAATGGGGTCTCAAGTGTTATTCTCCCGTGGTGTCGCCTTATTTATCCATGTGGTGCCAGGATGAGTAGCCTGCAATTAGACTTGGCTGCCTCATGGCGAGTGTGGCCAAGTGATCAACGGAGTACGTGTTAAACGATGTAGCGTGACTCACTGTTCCCAAGCAGGTATGAGATTGTTCATGCTCGAGAGAGACACTGACATCTCCGGGAAATTGGCACGAATGCCGGCAGCCTTCCTGGAAGGAGGTGGCGTTCTGTGTCTTGACTGAGGTGTGCATGATTTCCCAATGCTTTGGTGGCCTTGGGTTACTTGGGGAAAGCTCGCTGAACCTATTCCCGCTGCTTTGTCTCCCGTGTGATGTTTGTGGCAATGAGGGCATGGCTGGGAGTCGCTGCTGCTGAGCAGGAGGCTGCGGCGGCGTGCTCGCGGAGTATCTAACACATGGGAGTGACTGATAAGGGTCACCGGGACGGCTTGAGCTGGTGTTTCAGAGCAAGTGCCTGGTTTTCATTCCCAGCTATGGTTTGAATGGCATCGTGTGTCTGTTAGGCGAATTGGGAGTGGAATCCGGTTATGCCATGTTCATTTTGGTGGGAGGGTTTCACCCGTCAAGCTTGAATAGTTCACTTTCATTTCATGTTTGATGTTCTTGCCTGCCTTAGTTCTTTGAGGCAGTGTTCCAATACGTCTAGAAGACTGAGTCATCTTGTGTTTCTGAGCCTCATCGTCGCCTCAGCTGATTATGGGAGTTGTGAAACCACAGAAAATTACGTGTCATCGTAGTTTCTGAGAGGTTTGGCACCAGCTGTCATTCAAACCAGTTGAGAGCCTGACTGGTTTGAGGTTTTCCAGTTGTCGGAAGAGTGCTCTCCTGCACTTAGCCATGTGACTTGCACTATGTAATGACTGTATTCTGTTCAGAATGGGTGTGTCCTAGAAGACTCGAATGTCTCCTTAAAGTGATTCCATTCTGGAGTGGAGGGGAAACGAATTTTCTTATTGGTTGACTTTATCTCTGAGGCTGCAGAAGGTGCAAGAAGTTTGTCATACTTTTTCATGACACAATTCTCTTTCCAGTCCTGGAATAACCATCTTTGTTATTCAATATTCAGAGGAATTTGATTTTATAAAGACAGTTTTCTGCTTCATGCTTGTCTCTATTGTATCAAGGTCTGTGCAAGTCTATGGAAGTCTCTGGCTGGTCTCTCTGGCACATTCAGTGTATGGCAGCATATGAACATTGTCAGAATCATGATTCCCAGTGCAAAATAAATTAGTGCAAGATGCTGCTTTTGTTAGGTTATTTGTGATTGCTTTTTAGGTGAGATCTCTCTGGGAGAATCTTTTGGACAGTGTGTGTGTGTGTGTGCGCGCGCGTGCCATTTTTTCAATAGATATTGGGACATGCAGAAATGTTCATAAAACCACCTCCCCCAGGGTGAGCAGAACTCCATGAAATGTATAGAATGCAGGTGCCCTTTCAAGATA
This sequence comes from Stomatorhinus walkeri, assembly GCA_026784285.1. NCBI lineage: Eukaryota > Metazoa > Chordata > Actinopteri > Osteoglossiformes > Mormyridae > Stomatorhinus > Stomatorhinus walkeri. The sequence goes on from JAODUD010000127.1 coordinate 22,632,496, forward strand.
AGGAAGCAGTCTCCCTCAAAATTCCACAGCAGTCTTTCAGTGTGAATGAATGTATCTTTATAAAAATCCCTTTGGCAAAGGTGAACATGTTTTTTTGTGACACCCCACAAATTTGGTCTTGGAGGTTGCTTTTATGCCAAGATGTGAGACTTTCCTGAAGCACATATTAATCATGTAAACGTGTGTTTTCCTTTACCTTCGCTCCACCCCCCCACCCCCACAGTGATTCTTCTGGAAAGAATTAAGTTACCACACATTTGTAAAAGTGGGGATATTCATTGAATTTAAGCAAGAGCACCAGATTCCCTAAATGAAATTAAACTGGGTTAGTGAAGTTTCCCTTCCATTTAAAGTCATGTTTGGGGAAGAAGGACGACATAACACAAACTTGTTTAGATCTATGGAGGACTGACTGGTTTCTGGAAAACACTGTTATGCCTTCTGGTGGATATATAACAAGCATCTAGAGACTCACTTTTTCCATGGTCTGCATTCTGATGTAATTGCTCAATCAGTGTGTGTGTAATTTTTTTTGTTACATTTTTCTTAAGTGGGGAGGGGTTGGTGGACTATAACATTCTTATATGCCGACTCACCTCTTGCTATGCCCATATGAAACCTACTATCGATTGACGCTTGCCTGCTGATCCCTCTCTCCTCCCCTTCTACTATCCACTAGCTAAACCTCCCTGTTCACATTTTTCAGAGTAAATATGCATAATCACTTTGCTAATGTGTTTAAATGAGATGGATTTTTCTGCGTGCTTCTGTTTGTGCGTAATCAGAAGGTAATTTGTCTTCTCACGCTTTGGTGCAGCGGCATTAATTTACCGTGCTCATTATGATAAACGTCCTTTTTGCTAAGCCGTGCTAATTTTTTGTTTTCGTGAGTTGAGTGAACAAAGTGAGAGGCCACTAAACGACTGAGTAGATATAACAAATAATGTAAAGGTTTAGGAGCGGCGGCATGGTGGTGCAGTGGTTAGTGCTGTCGCCTCACACCTCTGGGACCTGGGTTTGAGTCTCTGCATGGGTTCTGTGTGGGGTGTTTGCATGTTCTCCCATTGGGGGGGGGGGTTTCCTCTGGGTACTTTGGTCCAAAAATGTGCTGAGGCCAAATTGCCTGTAGGTGAGCCCCTGTTGACTGGCACCCAGATCATCAGATGCCATGTCTGCTCAGTGGTAGTCACTCCACAGAAATGCATTTGGTTGACATAGTGGTGCCTATTGAGGTGGGTAGGTTGGCCTACAGTACCTCTAAAATGGGAGGCTGTTCTGGTTTCTCATCAGACAGCCTGAAGGTACTCATCTCAGTGAGTTGTTGCCAGGCTGCAGTTGTAGAGTGGGGTGTTGATTGCATTATGTAAATGCAATACAATCCCCTAAGCTTGATTACTGTGTGTCCTCAGGAAGCCAGTGCTGGGATAGTGATCACCAAGCCTGGTCTTTGTGTCTAGACCCCCCCAGTATTGGGGCTCTGTGGTTTTCCCTACTAGGTGGGGGACATGCTACCTCAGGCGTATGCTCAGCTGCAGGGGGACAGGAGCCGTGTGCCATTCATGCTAAGCCCAGGGTGACATTCTGTAAGCCACTGTCTGGGTGATGGAGCTTGGCTGTCCTGTCCTAGATGCTGTTGGTCCCACAAAGTTAATTTCTAATTCATTGTTTAATAGGTTCCTACAGTTTATTTTGCCTTATTTCTCTGGTCTCTTATGAGGGTGGTAAGATTGATCGCAGTGGTTTCTTGCATCGTGCCTGGATGGCATGAATTGGAGGTCAGTCTGTGGCCTTTGGGTTTATTCTGTAGTTAACCGGCCGAGGGGGAAGACCGGGAAGCACGCTTGCTCTCATTTAGGTTACCATGGGGAGGAGGCTTCACACTGGGACCAACAGGACATAGTTGTTCACATCAATGTGGCTGTCAAACGGGTGCTCGTCGTGGCAGTGTTTTTTAATTCACTCCTCAAAAAGCTCCTTGTATAAGAAGAATAAAAGCGCGCTTGTGTCCCAGAACTCCTTGTCTTCATTCAGCCCTACCTTTAGAACCAACCCCCTCCCCAAACGCACATGTGCCAAGCGAGTGAGTGTGTTGATTCGCACTCCAGGGTGGTAATGGAGGTGGGTGGGGGGGTATGGTCCTGGTAACAGCTTGCTTTTCGGCCACATCATTCACCACCGCCTCCTCCGGCAGGGTGTCAGAACACTGCCGCCATGGCAACCCCGACTCAGATGGTCATTCAGCAATGCCATTGACGGCAGTGACGGTGCTGAAGTTTGATAGCATCAACGATCCCTGCGTGCAAAGTCTGTAAAAATGATGTTAAGGGCAGATTTCAAAGCAGGCATTACAGTTTCAGTAGTGTTTGTGTGGACTGAAGGCTCCAGTGGTGGGGGGGTTGCTGGTCTGACTTTGATGCATGGGATAGTAATGGCCCAGGAGTTCTAGGAGTTAGACTTTTACTCTGCATCTCCTGTGTTGCTTAAAATAAGTAAAGCATAACAGGGCAAGTGAGAGTGAACTGTGGAGGAAAAGGAGGAAAGTTTTCATGAGATTATCAGTCGGAAAACAGGCCTCTGCTGCGGAATAATTCTGAAATGCAAGGGAAGTGACATGTTTCTAAAAGTGCAGCACTTTCACTGTGTTTCTGAAACGTTGCTCACTATCGTACAGTTTGATCCAGTCATGGCAGCAGTGAGCCATGTGATAACGTGGTGTGGATTGTGGGTGGAACAGCTTTAGTTTTTGTAAATTTCACAGCTGTGTTCTTCATCATTGTAGGTTAATGATGGCTTTGCTGTATGTATTTACCCTGCAGAATGAAAAATGACTTTCACTTACTCATGTTTGACCCGCTCAGACCTGCACAAATACTTAGTATCACCCAGGACCAGTGCTTCAATAACTAAACCATGGTGTTTGAGACCTTGGAATAAACATAAATGACTACTGATATTTTTGGTTACCGTTTGTTGGACAGTCTTTAGATTCCTGAAACACCAGTGGAGGAATTAAACCCTTCATAATTTACATTGCAACACACTAACTCTTGATTCGGGTTCTTGATGTTATTAGTCTTGCATGAAAGATGAGATGTACCACAAAACCCTCCCAATCCCTTCACGTTTGCCTTGCACATGCGTTCCACCTGTCATTAAAAGATCCAGTCATTAGTTCCTTTACTATTAATAATTTTTAGCCACCTGTCGCCTATGTTATCCCGACCTAAGATAACTTGTACACACAAGGAAATTAACCATACGTAATCATAGTCTCTCAGCGGAAAGAAAGGGTGAAGCTTCAGTCTCAGCCGCACATTCGCTGTGATACCATCGTGTATGTTTGCACTAGCTGAATACATATATTTAGACAGTAAAACTATATTTAGACAATGAGACGGTAACAGTAAATATTATATAATAAAGTACATTTAAAAATAATGATTTCTTATTAATTATTTTTATGTTAATAATAAACCATTAATACACTTAATTAATATAACGGAGACAAAAGCGCAGACATCGGGGAATATGGGGTTTAATTACAGGTAAGGCAGGCAAAACAGACGGACAATACAATGACCGGACTGGGGAAACAAACTGAACCGCGGACGAAATACAGAGGGCTAATGACAACAAGCAGAATCAGCTGATCACACGGGGATCCCACACAGGGTTAACAAGGGGGTGTGGCAAATGGAAGGAGCGGTCGATCGAGGCAGGACACATTGTTTTTTTTTTTGTTTTTTTTTTTTTTTTACTTTACACATTGTTTGAATACATTTATTTTCTTACTTTATAAATTACTGTTTTGATAGATGTGCTTAGTACAGTGTATGCTCTTGTTTTATACAGTTCATTTCGTGTTTAAATCCTAAAAACAACATATTTAGGTGTAATTTTTTGGGGCCGGGAACCAATTCATTGGTCTTGCGTTATTTCTTATGGGGAAAATTTGATCAGAACTCGAACGTTTTAGGTTCTAAACAGATTAAGTTCGAGTTCTGAGGTACCACTGTACTTTCTAATTGTAGTACTGAGTGGTGCTGTGCCTTCAGCCCAGGAAAGCTTTATTGGTTTCTTCTGTGGTGGATACAGTATTTTATTATTATTTTTTTTTAATAACCTCAAGCTGCTGGTGACCCAAACTCCGCTCTCTGGCCAGTGTATTTGCATCACCAGAAGCAGCTGTGGACGCCGTTCTGTATTAGAAGCTTTTGTCCTGGCTGCCGCAGGATTGGGAGTTCCCGGATGTTACATGATGTTGCTGTGGGAACGCCGGGGGGCATGTTGAATTATGTATCCAACTCCCGTGTCTTGTGAGGTGCTGTGAGAACCCTTCTCCTTCGCGAAGGTGGTTTTGACATGTTTTCCTTTTTTTGTGTTTTTGATCTTTCTTTTGTGAGCCACTGCTTTTAAAGACATCATAGAGACCTAAACTTGTAAATGATCTCAAGTGTACTAAGTCCTACATCTCCACTGCTGGTCTCTGTATTGTTTTGTTGTATGTATTATTCAGCCCTCCTCTCCTACCCATCCATCTGACTGCTGCGTTGGCAAAAACCCTGCTTGCTCTTCTTGACATTACTGCCCCGGGCACCCCCACCCATCCAGTCTGGTGGAAATTGGTTTAGCTTAGGTCACTCAGTCCTAGAATGAGACCAGATAGACTCTTAAGCTTCTGTAAATCCCTCCCCACCTAAAGAAGCAGAGCTGTTGCTGATTAGCGACTGACGATTTTGTCAGGTGGGCAGTAGGTGACTGGTGGGGGGAGGTGCCCTATTTTTCTCAGGCCGGAAGCCTTAATTACCCCAAGAGGATTTCTGCTCCCTTGCCTTGACCTGTCCGTTCACCACTATGCTGTATTTGTTGCTCACTGCCATTGTATGTTGCCCAACACGTCCATGGCAGCCATGCCGATCTGTACCTCCCAGCTGCTTGTCTCGCTGGGTGCTCCGAATGCTAGGAGACCAAGTGTAGGTACGGTAGACGTGCCTCTTTTTCTAGCATATGTCAGCACCAACCGATAAAAGTTCTTATTTCACTGCTGTGTAACTTGAGGGTTTTTTAATCTTATTTATAACTTTATTGAATTCACGTTTGCCTTGCACATGCGTTCCACCTGTCATTAAAAGATCCAGTCGTTAGTTCCTTTACTATTAATAATTTTTAGCCACCTGTCTCCTGTGTTTGAAGCATCCGTCGCAAAACAGCAAGTGGGGAGTTTAAAATCCGATATCGTCATCGCTCTCGACATAACATGCAAAAAAATGCACTGACTCATCAATGACAAGTGGGCCTTGGATTTGTAATGGAATGGTAGTGGCGCAATTGCACAAGTCTGCTCAAGACTTGTTATACATGATGTCTCCTAATTGATGGGTTTTTGGTTTTCTTTTTTCTCTGGAAATCATGAGACACGCATTACATTAATGTGTGTTTTTAAAAACTCTTTTAGTGGAGCAATTCTGTTTCTGCAGTGCGATAAGGTTGGTAACGCAACAATGAACTGAAATGTCCAGTTTGACTTGTGCTTTCTCGTTGACCTTCATCAACTTCAGCGAGGTTCAGATTACACAAATCCAGTAACTCTCTTCTTCCCTTCTGCCATAAACATAATAATGTACTCATCTTTTATTTAAACCCACAACATCAAAAATTACTTGGCAGTGCAGCCTGTTAGTTTTAAGATGCCAGTCTAACTTAAAATCAACCTAAAGATGTATTAAATTCCTTCATTGTTTCATATCTGCTGCTTAAAACTCCTTTTGGTTTCTTCTTTTTCTTAAGGAACGAAACCAGTTTATTCTCCTGGAAAGGCCAGTCTAAGTTTACAGGTTAGCTGTAATCTAACTTCAGAAGGTACCTGCTACAGAAATTTAACTAGGTCACTAGAGGTGTAAACTGGCGTATCAGATGATCTGATACTCTGAATCTTGGCTATCCAGAAACCACAGTAGATTGTGGAGATGTACTGTTCTCTGGGAATGATTTCCACTGAAACCGACATGTAGTGAGAATGTATTAGAACCGAGAGGTCATGGAGATCTCCATTGACTGAACCACTGCAAGGTCAGCCATGGGGGGGGGATACAGGACTCCAAATGGTCTGAGAAAAGAGCCCATTCAGCAGATTATTCTTTTTTTTTTATTCTTAACTGTATACTAGGGATTATTTTATATAGTGTTGTGTAGTGCCTGACATTTGGTTGCTGCCACTGGTGATATTTTTAAGAAAGGGGGAAAACCACCTTCTCCCACCCCAGCAGTGTCTGTGTGCTTCTTTGTGTTTCCGTTATTACCACCAACCCCCGGATCCAGGCGGTGTGCCAGCCAGGCGCGCCTCTGCCCTGCTTCCCAGCAGCTTTTTCGGCCTTCGGACTGCAGGAAAACCCGCATGGGAAAATGCATCTCCCGGAAACAGCCAGCTTAGTCCCGTCCCTTTCGTTTTTTGTAAGCTTGGCCGTGACCGACTTTCACACCCCCTGTGCTCCGTTTTACTATGGCGATTTTCGACCTGGCTTCTTTCAGCGGGTTTTGTTCTGAAGGACTGTTTGTACAGTACCGTGTAATTCACTGTGAAGGGTCGTGCAGATCCGTGCAGGTTCGTGGTGCACAGGGGTGACCCTCCGGGGTCAGGCTGCTGGTGAGGGCACTTTTAAATGGCCGGAGGCAGCATGGCACCCTACCGTGCTGGGGTGGCACAAACGAACCAGAGCCGCAACCTCTGTCCTTGACATCCTGTCCCCAACCATTACTAATACTTTTTATTTATGATTTATGGCTAAGGGTGAAAAGAAACAGGGCTGGTTTAGGAACGCTGCAGATTTGCCCAGAAACCCAGTCCCC
>JAODUD010000127.1:22654837-22674228 GCA_026784285.1 Stomatorhinus walkeri
GTGCTCGGGCCTGCTTGGGCTTCCCACAAAATTTGATCAACATATTCTTTCTTACACCACCTTCCTAGGGTGGGGCACGCGCCTTGCCAAGCTTGTGTTCTTCATGCCCTGCGGGTCACAGCGCTTGCGTGTTGCTGTTCCAACGCGATGCTCCTAAACGAAAGCGAATACATTCACGGTGTCACGTATGTGGAGAATGACTGTTTTAAATGAGACCCTCTTTCTGATGTTTCTTTTCTGCGTGCGTGTCGTACACGACTCCTGCGGGCCGCATTTAGGCAGTCGCGACTGGAAAATTAGAGACGGCCCTGTTAAATAAGAAGGGCACTGTGGCCCCGGGGCGCTGCAAAATCCGCCTCGGTTTGCTTGCACCAAACTTGCAGCACTGACTTACCTTGCATTATTAACAGCAGGTTCACACCCAGCCTGTGTTGGACGGCTCTTGCATCATCCCTGTCTTGCATGTTTAACACAACTCCGTTTGCTTTTGAATTGTTTCCACTGTTTTTTCTTCTCTCCATTTATATACTTTTATGGCCATTTAAGCGCATTTTCTGCAGATGCTTATCTCTCCGTTCATAAACGTCTAGCCCTCAGGCTACAGCCCCCCCTCCCATCCACTAGGTCATGAAGGTGGTGTACTATCAGGAACACTAGAAAGCAATAATGGTAGATTTTTACCCTCATTGTTCTGTGAGAACCTGCCTGTCTTGTCTCAAGACTATGTGGAGTGGACCATGTGGAATTTTTTTTTTGTTTTGCATTTTTTTAATTCTACACCTTAGTCCATCGCCCCCCTCCCTACACACACAAAGATTATTGCATACTGGTGATCTGCACAAAATAACAGCTTTTGTTTCAGAGGCAGGCAACACACTTTGTTGAATGCAAAAAAAATTCTTCGCGTGCGTCGCATTCCTGACTAATCCTGCAGAGCCGGGTGGTGCTGCCCGGGCAGTAGGATCTTCCTGTCGTCGTCTTTGCATGCAAGAATGTCTCGGTGACTCTTGGCCTGTTGGAGGGATTAGGACTCCCGAGGCAGGCCATAAAGAAGGTGCCAACAGCTGCACCTTCCAGGCAGGTGAGGTGGATAGCAGGACATACCTAAAGTCCTAGCCAGGTCGTCCAGGTTCATCAGTTCAAAGCAAATCAGACATTTCCTCGTATGGCTGAAACAGATGGTTTTTGGAGAATTCGGTGCAGGTGGCAAAGGTGATATTCTGTATTTAGACTTTTGTGTACAGCAGGGGATGGGTACCTGATCCACTGAAGGACAGTGTGGGTGCAGGTTTTTCAGATGACTTCTCGATCAGCCAATAATTAAGCAGTGGTTCTCAACTCCAGTCCTGGGGAACCGCTGTTATTGGCCGATCGAGAGGTCATCCCAAAAACCCGCACCGGCTCTCCATGGATCAGGTTCCACTCCCTTGGTGTACAGTGTGCAACAGAAGCAGACCCTGGATGCTACAACACAGGGTGGTCTATTCTCAGATGGGTTGGCATGCGTCACTGCAGAGCCAGGTATGGATGCCGCTCTACCGCCTGCCACGGTCCTGCAGCATCCTGCTCTCCCATTCAGGTGCTTTGTCTTGTCCTCACACCTCCCCTCAGCTTTATGGCTGTCTCACATTTTGGCTTAACTTGTCATTAATCACTGTTCATATTTCAGATTGTTTCACCCGGCTAAGATGCTTTTAAATCGTCCTTGATATCAACTAAGCAGCAAGATTTTCGACAATTTTTATTTTGCTAAAAACTTGGCCTAAATCTCAGTTTAGCTCAGTACCTTTCGAGACTCAACACATTCTTGGGCCCTCATTCATTTTAATTTCACGAGTTCAAATGATAAATGTCTTGAGTAGATATAAAGCAATTTGTGCAGAGATGTTCAGCAGTCAGTGAAACTTGGCCAGAGTTTGACACAGTGCCATTTATTCTCAAACCGTCATACACACTAAAACAAGGTGAGCTGCAACTAGCTGCGAAGTTGGGGGGCAGTGTGAACATGTGTGGGCCTGGGTGGCACCCCCCCATTAGCTCCAGGCTCTCTGCTACGGGAACATCTGCTCTACGCAAGTCTGAGCACAGGTTGGCTGAATGTTTCCCCCATAGAATCACGCCCCTTAGAGCAAGAAAGGCAACTACAAAAATACACCACCACCACCCCCCCACCCCAAGCAAACTTTTTTTCTCAGCTTAGGAGCTCCATTTTCCTAGTACCCCCTCCTCCCTTCAATCAAGAGTGGTTGGCAGAAGACCTCTGCTGTTAGACTTCATCGCTAAGGTTTCCGGTTTGTCGTCACAGGAGGAATTGAGGAATTTCACAGGCGTGTTTGCCAGGAGCAATTTTTGGCAGGAGATACTATCAGTATACGTGAGGATTATACCGTACCGAGGGCCAATAAAAATGCCAGGAACAAACCTGTCAATACAAACCAAACAAATCTGGAAGAGAGAGAGACTGGCTCTGTGTAACCGTAACGTCCACATGAAAGTGATGCCCATCTGTTAAAGACCACCGTTTCCACGCTGGTCGTTCAGCATTTACCACTGTTTTTGTCTCTGTCCCCCTGCTCTGGCTGTCATCTACATTATATTATATATATATATATATATATTTTTTTTTTTTTCCCCTGAGAGATTTATGTACAGTTTCACCAGACACGGACCCCAATAGCCCCCATCAGTCTCCGAGCATGAGAGACGGCGAGTTTTAGCCTGCGATTCGCTTTGAGGCTGAGAGATTCTCTTCATGCTCTTCAGAAGACAGGGACTGACACGCTTCTGCTATCCAAAGGCCTGTTGCAGCTTGGTTCCCCGGCGTGAAGCTGGGGCTTTCGCACCCATAGATCTCACGCCTCTCTCGCCGTCTCCATAAGGTGAATGGCGAGGCTGGGGGAGCCGTGTCTCCGAAAGGTGAGCAGCAGCTGGCTGATAGCCACGTCCTCCTTAGACAAAGACAGCAGGGGGGTCAGTGTCCACTCAGCCAGAGCCTCCAGGTACCTGATCAGTACCACATTGATACTTATCGAGGGGGGGAAGAGGTAGAGGGCAATGCTGCATGCGAGTCCGGTCAGCACCCTTCCTCGAAGGCAGGAAGTGACCCGCCCGCACATGTGGGCCCCCTGTGCCTCGTGTCCTAGGGGGGTGGCCATTTGCAGGGAGCGGCTAGAAGGATTCAGCATCACGGCGACATGCTGAGGGACAGGAGACTCGCTGGTTTTTGAAGCAGAGCCCATAGCATCCATGATACACAAGGATACGGGTGGGAGGTGCCCAGGGTGAACTGGTTCTGTGCCGCTTTGGGTCGGCTCACTCCTGGGCAGACTCATACTCAGCGCCAAGGCCAGGAGCAGAGCTGGCCCGAATAATGCCAGTACAGGGTCCCCCATGGCAGCCAGGGTGATGTCAGGCATGTCAGGGAGGCAGGTGGACAGGGAGCCCGTCTTCAGCATGCAGGCCTTGGCTTGCCGCTCATCCAGCCTGGCACCGAGGACTCCGCGGAGTCCGCAGAAGACCCAGATGACCAAGCAGCTGAGGAAGGCGCCGCTGTGCACCAGAGCTGCCTCCTGGCTGCGGTCCTCTGTGTCCCCACCAGCCGGTGCCACCGAAATCCACCGGCGCCCGACACAGCCTCGCCCTCGAGGCCGCCTCATCCTATAGACCATCTCCAGGGCGACGAGCGGGGCCGTCAGGAGCAGGGCCATGCCGTAGGTCTGCCCCAGGAAGAGCAAGAAGCGGAGGGCGACGACGTCGCTAGGGGCAGACATTGCAGGCAGTGTGGAGCCTCCGGCCGACCACAGAAGGGCCAGGAACGCTGGGGGCGGGGGGTGGCAAGGAGGTGAGAGGCTGGCGGGACGCAGCCCAAAGCGCAGCGGGGAGATGGCAGCAGCATCCCACTCACCTGTGACTCCAAGGTCAGTGAACAGCAGCAGGCAGCTGCAGCAGAGTCCAACGGCACTGCAGTGGGACCGGAGTGCGGTCAGGGAGAGGAGGCCGCAGCCCACCTTACAGAAGCCCAGCGTTACCGCCGTCTCCAGGACGCCATCCATCGCCGAGCCGGAGTGCTGCCTCTGTTGGCGCCTCACCAATTCTCCTGTCGCTGTAAACACATCCATCATCACCCAGGTCTCGCTGTGCCCCCTCCCCCAAATCCCAGTTCCTGCACCATGCCACAGATACAGCATCTGTTCTTTTCACCCAGGGCGGTTCTTTTGTGGTTTCGGTAGTTTATAATTACCCCCCAATTTACCCCACTATCTGAGAGTTTAGAAGCAGCTTGCAGCTCAGTTCCTTCCTTCCAGGTGTCAGTGCTTTCATGGGGTGCCTCTGCACACCAGACCTGCTTTCTTTTTTCACATGACTTAAGCAGGATGCTAAGTGCTGTCACCCGAAAGTCATGTCAGACAGACATTCGCATTTATTTTTATAATCATGCCTGTCGTATAAAATCACGCTAAGGCCGTTTAAAGTCAGATCTTAAGAAGATGCTTTGAAAGTTAACTGGCACCTGCCTAAACACTTAGTACTTTATTACATAATGTTTATCTCAACAGAGGAATTAAGAGGTTGGCAGTCCTCAGTAACAGCAGTTGTGAACCAAAATTCAAACTTAAATAGTGAGATTGAGAGAGAGATAAAAAAAAATTCTGCTACAAGGCAAGTTTTCACACCGGACTCAGAGTGGAGCTGAAGATTACAAACCCAAGATATCTTTTTTATCAAAAGTTTGTAGAACTTTATAAATATTATAAAGACAGATCTTAAGGGGACAACTACCACTTCAGATACACACTAATTTCATTTACCTGACATTCATTATTTTCCTCTCAAAAAGGTGCAGAGGTTAAAACACCCAAACTCAAAGAACCTTTGACAGGATAGGAACCATTCCTTTTCACTGTTTTATTTCTTTGAGTCCATCTCCCTGAGAATATCATCACTCCCAATACGCGAGTTCTTAAAGTTGTTTTAGAAAGCGAATCGGGTACATTTCATTGGTTAATGTGAGTGCAATCTAATACTGTCCTCAGTACATATTTTGAATGGTTACTTACTCCTTATGCACCATCCTTTTTCCAAACCATCAATCCCCGAATGCTTAGACATGCAATGTTTCCTTAGCATGTGATTATTTTTGTTAATCAGTTAGTAATCAATTAGCTTGTCCCTGGCATGGTACCCTAACTCTCCATTTGTCTAAAACATTCCTGTCACCAACGTTGGATTGTTGCCCTAGCAACTGTCATTGTCTGTCTTTTATACTCTTCCTGAACCTGTACACTCCTGCTGCAAAACACCTTCCTTCTTCTCTCAGCCCACTCTGAGTTATCCTGCCTCCAGAATATATTCCAGTTAATATTTCAGAGATAAATTAGGTAAATGAGAGAAAATGCAAAAAAAAAAAATTACTGAATTAAAACCTATTCATTTTAAAGCTCTCTCCCACAACGGACAATCGTTTGTTTGCGTCTCCTAAATAATAGTCACTTTCTAGACGTTCGGGCCTAAACGGAAACGCCACTAAATATGACTACTTCCTTTTAATGAGATTTAAATAAAACGTGTCAGCTTGGAAACATGAATGTATGTAAACCAAGTATTATTTACGAGAATCTTCACATAGGCCTACTGTTAGCATTTTAAAGATAACGGATTAGTTGAATGTACAGATTCTAATAATCACATTTTTAAGTTGTTCAGAGTAGTTTGCACTTAGGCCTATGTAAACTACCGGTATCTTCATGTTCAGGTAGCGGTTATTCTGATTTTTTTTCCTTTCGATCATCATTCTTGTTGCTTATTTAGCGAAAATGCAGGGAACTGATACCAGTCGTTCCAATACAAACACTAAGTCGTCCAAACTGCGCCAAGTTGTGATGCCGGTCTGTAACACCTGTGCAAAGGGCAGCGTCCACCACACCGCTAGTCCTGACCACATAATGGTAGGTCTGGACTAAGGGAAAACTAACACACAAAAAAAAACGTTTTTCTGAACAATTACGAGTAAGTGCTGCACTTTGTGGGGAAATATCGGTTCAAAACGCAGAGAACAGGTGGGACGCCGTATTTGAAAAGCTGTAGTCTGCCGGTGACCCGCTTCACAGATTAATGCATTTTAAGATTATTAGGCCTGCTTAATTCTTTTAATTGGCGACAGTAGATCGATTGGTTCCCTGCTTTAAAGGAACAGTAATTATCATGTTTGTCAAATAGAATGAACTTCTTTAATAAAAAAAAGCTATCAAGTAACATTTGGTCATTTGTCAAACAGCTGACTCCGTGATAAAGAGGCATCAGCTCTCTCAGTCTTCATTTCACACTTTCAGTTACACATGCACATTAACTGGGTTAATGTATAATAACATCATTAACAAAACTATATAGCATAGATATTAAACAACAAAAACCACGTGATATAAGCTAATAATATTACCATAGATTGATAGGCTAATATTAGTCCTGAGGACCCAGGTGCTGGGAAAAAAACATATATTAAGATAAATTATTTTAAATTGATTCTACTGACTTCTGATCCTAGCAGCTGAATGATCACTCGTCAGTATACTTATTTCGTCACTCAAGAACTTGAAACTGTAAAAATTAATAAAACGCCGTTTCTCTCGTTTTTAAATATAGATACACTTCCAAAACAGTCTATTAACATTTCGTAAACGCTCGTCATATGTCAAAGTACATCATAAACCGCAATTAAAAACTTCAGCAGGAATAAGTGCACATTGAGTCCCTAGGGGGAGTTGAAACAGAGAAGAATAAAAACATTAATTAGAATGATAGCTAGATAACCGTGAAGTAATTTCCACGAAGTGTCAGTCAGAAGTCGCTTAATCGTAACCATAATTTAATTAGCTAAAAGATACATACCTCAGAGAAACAGTGTATTGCAATCAGTGAGTATTATGACACTCTTATTTCCTTTGCTATTTCTGCCGTCAAGTGAAACCCCTCCATCTGTCATGAAACGCACCGGTGAAACAAAAATCGTTCCCTCGTGGACCTACATCGTTCTGCCGCAGCAGCTGCACCGAGTCGACGCGACTCCTTCGGACGCTTCAGTCACACAGCCCGCCCAGTTCCACCCACTGCCACACATCCAGCGATGCTTTTCTGCACCGTGCATAACGCATGGAGCTGATTCACCTGCGACCGATGCCTCCTTCCTTGTAAACCTGTTTGACGGTGTTATTAATCAGAGGATTTGTGGATTACCTCTACTCCTTTATTGGAGTGTGGTGGGTTTGAAGACGGGAGCAGATGGCTGTTGCACTCGCGGTGGACTAGAAATTCAGCGGCTTTCCAAACATTGTTTGCTTATGAAAATTGAATGAGAATTGATGGGGTAATTTATTAGCCCTATAGTCCGAATATAAATTCCGGGGGGAATCCAGCATCCCATCTTTCCCGACACTGCCTTCGTTTTTCTCCTTTTTTAATATTTAAGGGGAAACCCCCACAAATTCTCCATATACCAGGCACCAAAGTTTGGTGGATTTCACCAATGGTGGAGGCAGGAGATAATATCATGGAAGGGTTCAAACTCATATTTTTGTACTACCTGCCTGCATAACAAGAAAATGTCTGGGGGGGGTTCAAACCCAACAAACCTATCACACCCAAGGGGGCTTTAACACTAGAACCATGTGCGTAAATTACGGGTGGGGGAATGGCGGGGTTGTAGCCCCCCCAAATAAATCAAAACAAGTTGATACAACCCCCCCCCCAATAATCATTTTCCTCTCGTAATGGATGGAGACTTCAACCCCCCCATGTTCCAGCCAAAGTTACACTGTTGACTAGAACTACTGAGCTTTTTATTTTCTGGTGAAAAAAAGAATTACTAGGCCTGAGCAGATGTGCGCAGGACTTCAGCTCCATTATCCTCCTGCTTTTGTTGCACAAACACACTAATCACCTATGAACCCTGGCATATTTGCATTTATTCACTCAGACTGCTGGCTCAAATCCAAGGCAGCCCAAACCTATGTGTGTGACATGGAAACCTTCACAAAAGCCTGCCATATCTATACAAAATATCCCACAAAATATTTGTAAATAAAAAACAAAATAAACTAGGCAAAATAAATGTTATAAATTCAAATCAGAAAGCCTTCCGTGTCTGGAATAGATGTGGAGTATTCTTGAGTCCATAAGGTAACAATAATATAATAATAAGAACCTTGTTTTAATTGTGAAATGCGTTTGACTAAAAGAACATTTTGTTTTTGTCTATTCTACTAGGTACTTGTACTGTACTGACTAGGTAAAATAGAATTGCGTTACTAAAATAAAGAGACTAAAATACTATTTTCATTGACTAAAACTAGACTAAAATATCATAAGTTTTTGTTGACTAAAACAAGACTAAAATAATCATGGATAATTTTGACTGAAATATGACTAAAATGCTCAGACTTTTAATCGACTGAAACTTGACTAGACTAAAATGAGTATAGACATGACTAAGACTAATAATAACTAAAATGATAGCTTGATGTGAAGACTAGACTAAAACTAATATTAAGACAGGTCGCCAAAAACAACTATACATGATACAAGCAAAGTCATTAAAGTTTTGGTCTATGCCTAGAAATAACATTACTAAAACATAAACTAAAATGTATAACGACTAAATACATTTGCCTCTTTAAAATAAAAACTAATTAAACCACACTGAAAACTAAAACTGAACTAGATATCATTTGAAAATAAAAAAAAAAATCAAAATGACAACACTGATGCAAAAACACACACAGGTATGCACCAGTCAGGCATAACATTCAATCCACCTGCATAATGTTGTGTAGGTCCTCCACCAAAACACCTCTGACCCATTGAGGCATGGACTCCACAAAACCTCTGAAGGTGTCCTGTGGTATCAGGTACCACAAGACATTAGCATCAGATCCTTTAAGTCCTGTAAGCTGTGAGGTGGGACCTCCATGGATCAGACTTGTCTAGCAAATCCCACAGATGTTCAATCAGATTTAGATCTGCGAAGGGCCAAGTCAACACCTAGAACTCTTTTTATGTTCCTCAACCCGTAACTGAACAATTTGAACATCAGGAAATACCATTGTCATGAAGAGGTCAACTTGTTGTGCAACAATGTTTAAGTAGGTGGTAACAGGTCAAAGTTACATCCACGTGAATACCAAGAATAGGATTCTCAACAGAACATAGCCCAAAGAATCACACTTCCTCCTCTGTGCCTTTCATCAAGAGAAGTGCAAGCTGTAGTTTTATACTGTTTATTAGCACTTATGTTTTATTTGTGTCTCATTAAATTGGCCATAAACAATGTACTGTCCAACCTCTATCTGTACACATGTTGCTACAGTGTTTGTACATGCAAAATACCACGTAATGCTCAACTGATATCACTAACAATGGCTTACAGTGAACCTGGCTAGAACTGGTACTGCTGGATCGCTTTCAAACTTGTACTGGAACGCCGTTAAGTCGGGTTTGATGTCCCAGCACTGACTTCCATTCTCCAAGGTAAATGGAGCGCAGCGTGACAGCTGTATATGAGGAATACTCCACAAGATGCTCTGACCCAGTCGTCTAGCCGTAAGTTTGGCCTCTTCAGGGTCGCTCAGATCCTATTGCTTGTCCATTTTTCCTGCTTCCAACACATCAACTTCAAGAACTGACTTTTCACTTTCCTAATATATAATGGCACATTGAAACAAGATAATATTATTCACTTCACCTGTATGAGGTTTTAATGTTGTGGCTGACTGATGTATGGCATTGGGGTACAAACGGAATTAAATTGGTAGCCTGGTCTTCTGGGAATCTTCATAGGCCAATGAATAATCATGGCTCACTCGTGTCACTCAGAAGAGCCTCTGCGTTGTTTCGGTTTTCGAGGTTTACATAACCCAAACACCCCTCCCTCCCACAAAGTGTCCAAGGCCGGGCACTATGACGGAAATTACATGAGAAGCTTTGGCTGATAATAACCCATTGTTTCCCAATTCTGTCTTCAGGGAACTGCAGACGGTCCACTTTTTTCAGTTTATGGAGCAAAAAATGTGGACTGCCTATCAAAGCGCAAGGAGCAGGTTAGGAAACACTGTATTGACACATAGGCTTACCTTGTGACCAGGGGTCAACATGCACATATTGATTGAAGTGCATTTTTTTTAACCACAGGCATGGCATTTCAAATCATAACCTATACACATTTTTCTCAATTAAACCATTGTGCTGCGAACATATTTGTCCATGCGTGGACAGGTTGACAATCCCTACCTCTGACACAATGACCCCTGTCAAGCCCCACTTCTGAGGAATTCTTGTTCTTTAGTTTTTTTCTGTCCAAATTATTAATACGTTTAATTACTTGTAGTAAGAATTCGATTCTATGGTGACTTTTGAGATGGTGCAAACACTGTACGTAATTGTGAATCTAGGTCGTCTAAAAACAAACTTCTGGTTTTACGCCTCACTGTCATGGTATTCTGTATGTTACCTACTGTTTTGCTTGATGTTGGGTGCATTTCATTGCCATGTGTAAAGTTTTACAGACAATGTGAATTGCAGGGGAAACACACAGTAAACTCCAGCTATTAAGATCTTGTAAACAATCTAGGACAGATTCTGCGTAAGACTGCATCACACAAACTATGTAGACGTGGAATGATGCGTGGGATTTTTTCATCTCAACAAGGGAAAGTCATCTTCGTTGCGGTTATCACGGTGGTAATACGTCTGAAGAGACCGATGACAGCTGTCGTAATGATCCAAGACGCGCAGATAGAGGAAAGTGAGCCTGGCAGACGCGTAGTGTTTTGCTCGCACGTTGCACTCTGTAATGCACCGAACTTCTGTATCCGGTAAGTGTTTGGATCTATCGGCACAGAGGGAAAAAGATGGGGTGCCTAAAGAGGAGATGGGGCAGAAAGGAAGCAGGAACTGGAATAGCCAACGAGGGAGGCTGTACCTTACCTGCTCCCTTCGTCTCCGGAGCCATACACCGCAGTGTTTAAACAACTGCTCCTCTTGGGCTCCTGCGTTTTACAGTCCCTCCCTTCACGAGACGTGGCACCTTGGTATGCACGCGTCTCTATGCCTTTCGGGTGTTTTCGGATTTTTACAACGTGTTGCACTACATGCAGGCATGCATTCATTCATTCGTTCATTCATGAGTATTGGTATTAATTATATACCGCTTGATGTGTACATCTAACGTAGTCTCGCATGGATTAATAACTACTGCCATCTAGTGGCAAACATAAGCCTAGTGCATCTAACTAAATCATATTCCTGCTACTTATTTCAGTTTATCGTATTCGGATGCAGAGTTCTTTGCCCCAGGGAATACCGAACAAGTATTATTATTATTATTATTATTATTATTATTATTATTATTATTATTATTATTCTGTCAAAAATTAGTCGGGATAAGTTACATTTTATGCTTTCTTAATTTTTAGATAAGAATGTTTCAGATTTATTTGTATTTAAGCACTCAACCAACGCTGGGAATACAAATATATTCTTCTGGGCCCGTATTCACACAAGCATTTTATATTACCACGACGAGTACTCCTAAATCGCACTAAAAGTGTTTCCTATAAAACCTATTAACCAAGTGGCTGAAAGCAACTTCTAGTTAGGAAAATAGCCAACACCTAAGATAAGAGTAAGACCCCGTCACATGACGGGGAAAAGGAGTTGATTTTCTCTCAAGGGACGGCACGGTGCCGTGGTTAGCGCTGTCACCTCGCTCCTCTGGGGACCGTGCTAAAGTCTCCGCCAGGGTTCCCCGTGTCCTCCTGGGGTTTTCCATTGGGTGGTCAGATTCCCCCCACAGTCCAAATATGCTGAGGTTAATTGGAGTTACCAAATTAGCCACAGGTGTGAGTGTGTGGTTGGTTGGTGTGTGTGTGTGTGCGCCCTGTAACGGATTGTCACCCCATCACCCCCCCCCCCGGCGACCATGAACAGAACAGTCGGTTACAGAAAATGGATGGATGGGTGGATGTATAATCTCTTCATGAGAAATAGGCTATAAAAGATCATTACTGTATTATAGCGTATTTGAATTATATACACTTCAGTAATTTAATTTGTACAATACTGTAATTGGGAAATCGTTTAAAACATCTATAATGTATTTTAAAAGAGTCAATAAAATTCACTGAATAGCAACACTCCGTTTTATTACCTTATATTCATGTAATAAATATACAAATGTTAAATAGTTAAATCTGCCTGAGACGCAAATAAAAACAATAAGCGGTTTCCACTGTATGCTATATAATGGTGCTGTTTCTGTTTATTTGAGATGTTATTGGGTCTTTCACAAACTCCACAACAATCATTACTCCGTCTCGAACGAGGCGGTATCCTTTAAGTAATTCAGCGTCCTGCATTTAGGACTGACGCGCCCTTTATTGGGGAATTTCTCCTAAATAGGCAAGTGAGGAGCTACTTTTAGCCTTGTGGTGATTTGTGAATACGGGCCCTGGGCCGCAGTCCCTTCCTCAGGCACGTCATATCAGCCAACGGATAGCATTTATTACCTGTTGTATTTTGGTTAATTTTTTCCATCTGAAAAATATTGGTGATGTTTCATATTTGATTTTATTAAGGGTTTTCTTAAATAAGTCGTTACTGACGAAGTAATAAAAACGTTGGTATATTGTTAAGTAAAAACATTTTTCGCTTATCCGGACGCCTATCATGATCAGAACAGTGTCGCTGCAATTATAGATGTCATGCTCCGGGAAAGAAAAGGACAATTTAAAATGGATGCAAGATCACCTGTTTTCACTGTTGGTGGGTGGTGCAATACGAGGCTTTGGGGCCTGGTATATGCAGAATTAGTGTCGGGTTTCGCCTAAATATTAAACAAACAAGAGAGAAAAAAGAAGGCGATGCTGGGAAAGAAGAACACGCCGTTTTTACCGTTTTGATTTTCAAACCATCCAGAATCTCCCACCAACACTTAAGATAAGCTCACATATGGAATAACATGTCTTCTTGGCAGTGAAAGCAACGAAAGTACTAAATTCTTTTTCTATGTGTCTTTACCAGCCCGAAGGAACATTTATTCACTATCAAACATGCATTCTTCCCCACCCCCCCCATGCGCTGTTGGTTTTATTTACAGGTTAATTTGTATGGTCCTTTACGCTGCACCCCCAGTGTCCACGCGTCGGAGCAGGACCAGTTTTTTAAAAATATATAATTATTATTTTTCATTGTTTCCTCCCCCAATCTGTTCACTTTTCTTGCAGATTAAACGTTATCCCACGGAACGAATCCACGGTAATGAAGGCTATTCTACGCCTGCAGCACCCAGAAGTGAACAGTAGGCGACCCGGAAGGTCTGATTAACTCGGATTGAAGGCAGGCAGAAAGAACATCTTAACCTTTTATAATATATATTTATTTTAAACCTGCAACCGAGGTCCCAGGTCTGTATGAAATCCTTCCAATGTTTTACGTCGAGCAACTTTTAATGGTTCGGGCGGGTTATCTAGTGTGATTTTAAAACGGATGGATTGACTGATTTGAGTCTCCCAAAAAGTTGCAAAATGCCCCAAAAAAGAGGAAAAAAGACGAGCGCATGTTTCAGAAAGACAGTTTCCGAGCGCATCTGAGGGGGAAAAAAATAACACAGAGAAAATGTAGCAGAATCCGCGTCTGCCGACGGATTTATTTGGCGAAGCCTCCAGCGTAGCGCATCAAACGTGATGTGATTCTGCGACGCATGATTGCTGTAGGAAGTGTCTTTTTTTTTTTTTTGAGCCGGGCTATTCAAACCTGAAGGGCTTCGTAAACAATCATTGACGTCTTTAACCCTGATAAACTCCCGACAAAAATATACATACATGTTGCCCGAATGATCAATTTTCTTATAAAGGCGAATTCTTGCTTGTAAAATTTAGGATCTGCAGAATATGGCGTCCTGTCCTTATAAAAATAAGACGGGCTGCCATTTTTGTTTTCCTTTTGTCTGAAAATTTTAATAAAACTGTCTGAGAATGTGGGAGAGGCGCTGGGGAGGACCACCGGCATCCGTCGTTTCTTTTCTCCTCACATCCATTTCGATTTAGAAATGTTTTATTTGGAATTGCACCCGGAGAATCTGGTAGAATAAAAGAAAAGTTAGGTAACTTTTTTTAGTTATAAAGTGTACTATATTATCATTCTTGTTTGCCACGCTAGATTATTTTCGGTTTTAATTTATTAAAAGTGCATGCACAATATAACTGAACTGTTTTTTAAAGCGGGTTAAAACGTGTTTCGTAAATCTGTTTTCATGTTCTTTGACGCTGAATTAATTTCTGTTGGATAAATGCAGTTAGACAGGATTGGTTCGGACACTTTGAACTGTAAAATCATTCTATGTGTAATGTTGCGTCGCAAATTTCGTAGTTAAAAATAACGAAAATTTCAGAATTTCACATAAGTTAACGTGACATCCCTAGTTCACATGTCGACTAGTTTCAGCGACATATATAGGTTAAGTTTCAAAATCAATACTGACTGAGTCGATTTTTAAATCGACTTAGAAGTCCTTTGTGAAGCTTGACTTCAAGCTTAATATTAACGTGTAAAAGGTTCTTTGTAATTATAGAAAATTTAGAAATGTAAACTTGTCGAATTAATCATATTGTGCTACAACCTCCATAATATGCTCATAACGGGGGGTGCGTTTGCTCAGCTGTGATCTTTAGCATTGAGACACTCAACAATTCATCGAACTTTACTATCAGTGTCTGTTGTTGTTTTAGGGTTATTTTTGCGTTGGTAATAATAAAGTGGAAGAGATTGGATAATTCTTTATATTTCTGAAACACTACTGTGGAGAATCTTAACTTTTGTGTGAATCGTGTTTTTGTTGGTTTGAACAGTATTAGGTCTTAGATGTATACCATATATAAATGATAGTTTTGGACATTCGAGAATGTGTTTTTTGTATACTCCGTCATTTCTTGTAGTCTTGTTCTGTTTAAATACTTGGTTCACTGTGAAAGTTTAAACATGACGGGAAATTATTTTTATTCAACAAAAACAGAAGCAGTGGTTGGTTTGGAAAACTCACTTTTTTCTTTCTCTGGTATATGTGTAACTTAAAAAAACAAGTGTGTTCACAGATGCACACTTTGTATGTGTGCACACCTTGTGCACACAAACTTGCCATTCCCGAAGAACTTAGGAGTGTAAACACGGCTCCGTCTCGGTTTGTTTACATTAGTAGTTTGTTTTAGTAAAGTTTGCCATCCATTAACATCTGCGTCCCCTCAGGTCAGAAAGTTTATACAAGCGGTGGTCTCACCGCCTCCGTGTTTTGTTCCATAGATTGATTGTTGAAGTATTTTTTTCTTTGCCCAGTCATTACATGATCTTAAGAAAATCATAATGTCTGTGTTTCGTCTCTTTTTAGCAAAGTCTTTGAATAACTGCTGCATTGTTCAGATCATTCAGAATGTAGAAATATTAATCAGGACCTGAAGAAGATAAATTATTTCCTTTGTGTTACCTGGGAAATTTGTATGTTCTCAGGCTGTTTTTGTGGGTGAGTCTTGATCTGCATCCACATTTTTACAGTTAATCTCTTCTGCTTCATTGGGGTTTCTTGGTATTTGATGCTGACAAAGTTCAAAAGTTGGTGTGAAATTGGTAGAAATGAGGAAATGGTGTGTGTGTGTGGGACTATGTATGAACTTTGGCATGTTTCAACCAAGGAATGTGTCCCTTTGTAATGTGTTGCTCATTGTGAAGTTTGGTTTCTCCACCATAGTGATAGCAGTCGCTGTTGATCTGTTTGCATTGTCACTACATATCACAGATGCCTGACTGCTTAAATGACATGTCAGAAGCATTTCCACGGTCTGTTCCCTCATAGCCATTGTCTGTTCCCTCATAGCCATTGTCTGTTCCCTCATAGCCATTGTTCCCTCATAGCCATTCCCTCCTGTCTGTCACAGACTTGGAATTCTGGAATGTTGTGTATTTTCTATAGACTGTTTCTCTGCCGCCTTAAATTAGCCCCTTTGGTGTCTGTTTCAGTTAAAACATGCGTTTCTGCATGGGGTAACATATCACAGAGCATGATGCTGTGTCACATTTCAGAGAGCTTGTATTCTCAGGGCCTCTTTAACTGTGAACATAGTTTAAATATTCATTTGTTTAATTTTGTTTCAGAGGGTATGGATGATTAAGTAACGATTAACTGAATTTTGTGGTGACTAATTTGCTATTAAGCAAATGTCTCCTTTTAGGTTTATCTTCACCTCATAGTTGCCCCCACAAAAGCCTATAAGAATGTCAAGACAGCTCATACAATGTTTGAGACTGAAGCCCGATCACTTTTAATTGAGACCAGCTGCTGGTACATCCAATTTACTTTAGTGTCCCTCGTCGATCCCAGGCTCAAACACAGGGCCTGTTTTTCTGATTCCTGCTCCTCACAGCCTTTCTGTGTGCTGGCTTTTGTTCCAGCTGAGCTCTCAGTTATCCTTGATTGAGCTGTCAGGCAGAGAAGCCACTGAAATCAAGTCATATTCATTTAGAGGTGTGTTTCCTGGGAAATCTAGAGTTTAGAAATAGTTTTAAGGACAAAAAGATATTTATTTAAAAATCTTTAATATTTTGTGTTCCTTACTTCAGAAAACACTTTATTACTGGGGCATATTTGTACTAATAAAAGAAACAGCTTTTGTTCTTTTGATTTGATTATTTCTCAGGGAAAATGATGGTTAATATGAATGAAGTTGATTCCTTTCTCCATGTACGTGTTCCAATTAGTATTGTGGTTATTCCATATCATGTCAAATCTAATCTAAGTTTATCGAATGTGCAACAGTAAATAAACGGTGGTAGGGGCAGGCAATGAAGTGAGTTTCCACGAAAGCTCCATTTATTAATTATGGTTGCAGAATTCTGGGAATTTTCCCATTAATTCCTATTACCATGGAAAGTTTCCAACTTGGAATATTAACAAAATTCCCCAGCTTAACTTCCCATTAATTGGGAATTCTCTGGAAAGTTTCTGCAAATTTTCCACCCCTTTACAACCCAGTCACGTGTAAAAAAAAAAAAAAAAAAAAAATGAATAAAATAAAAAATAAATAAATACTACCTATATTTAAAAATATCCATGTTATAGTTGGGACTTTTACGGAGCATGCTTCTTTGTCTCTGAATGCTCTGATAATGTTTTCCTGCAAGCAGTGTATGACTGGGTTCCCGGACGATGATCAGTCTTGGGAAGTATGGTCTGGATGATGTTGCCATTGCAATGATCACACAATATCCACCTTCTCGTTCTAGGATGGCGGAGCCTCGGTTTAACAACCCATATTTCTGGCCTCCACCACCTGCCATGCCTGGACAGGTAAGATAGCCCATGTTATCCACCCCCTCGCCAAAAAAAAAACGAAGTCACAGAACCTTCTGTATCTGATCGCAGTGTTGCGATCCGGTTAGAGCAGAATAGGACAAATTATGGCCCACAGGCTGCGTCCAACCTGCCAGCAGCTTTAATAAGTCATTTAAGCCAACTATTAATCAAATAGCATTTGTTAATTGTCTTTGTTTATGGTGATCTTGTGCTAACTGTGTACACGGTCATCCAGGGCACTAGATGGCACTAGATCAGCCACACTGTTCCCGTTGAAGAGGAATCCAGTTTTAGGTTCCCTTTTAAGTTTTTCCTCATTAACTCTTGTGAGATTTTGGAATACGTCTGCATTATCTCGCAATACATGTTTATTAATGATTCTACTGTGGATGTTCAAAATACAAAGTGTAATATGAACAGACTAATAACAAAAACTAAATGACATAGACATGTCCTGTACATTGTGCTTTAACTGGTAGACTATGGGGGACAATGCACACAATTTAATTTTCAGATTATGTAATTTTATATGTATTCATAATTGCATGGTGTCCATTTTCCTTATCATATTAGTTATAAGTGCACATATGATTAAATTTACGTTAGGCCATCTATAACAGAAGTGACTTGCCTTACAATTAAAAGATTTAATGTGGTCTTTGGGCCATAAAGTTTGCCTACCCCTGGTTTAGGATGTGGACATTCTCAAAAAGTGTTTTTTCTGTCCCCTGGTGGAGAGTGGGGTGAATTACAGTAGTGAGTCACCATACACCTTTAGACATCAAATGGGATGGAGCTCAAAGGCACCGATTTCACAAAATCAGTTTTGTGTTCTTGCCTCCAAGTTAAAAATAATTTTAAAAGTAATTCAACAAACAACCTGTAAAATTAGCCAGGCAAAGTCTTAATTGTTTCAGTTTAGCTTATGTGAGAAAAGTTATCACGAAAGGGATGTTTCAGTTCACATTTAACTAGATATGATTGTGATTTCCGGTTGCTTTTTGGATCAAAACCACATTTGCAAATCAAAATGTTTTTTTAAAAATTGTCACACTGCTGTCACACTGGTAGTTTTGCTTAAGAGTTGTCCAGTGACTCAAAAAGCAGTTTGCATCATACGGCCATCAGGGGGTGCTAAACTGGTCCTTAGGAATTTGCCTTACAAATAAGGAAGTTTGTTTTAAAGGCAGTAGTACCTGTTTTGGAGGAAATATGTTTTTCCAAAGCCAAGCCTTCACTAAATCAGATGGCTTGTTAATGTATTTGCCTGGATTCTGTGATGCCGTAGATAAAGTGTTTGGTATATAAACATATATAAAAAGTCCTATGTATGTATTGTGTTGCTCATGCACTGCTTATTGTTAGTGACAGTTTTGTGAGGGCAGGTTTTATACTGATGATGTTGTAAATATGATCCATTTCTAGAAGTTCATTCACCTCAGTGTTTATAAGGAGGTGATTAAGATTATTGATCTGTGAATGTTTCTCCCCACTTCTGAAAATGGGGATAAGTGCACTTATGGCTATTGATATATTACTTGTATTATTTGTAATATGACAAAATATTTTATCGCGATTCATTTACTCGTAAGTCATCACAATAAGTCTTTTTTATTATTATTTTTAACTTAAGTGCTCCATTTTTTTCTATACAGTTTTGCCCTTAGGATTCCTCTTAGACAGAGAACGTCAAAGAGACAACAAATTGAATGGACTGCAGACTGAAATCAAATTTTTATAGATAAATCATATACAGTAATCCCTCACTTATCGCGGGAGATAACTGAATTTCTGTGAAGTAGGGATGCCATATTTATTTAATTATTTAACGTGTATTTGGACGTTTTATTGTTTACAACATTGTTTGCAACTGAAAAAACATTGTGATCGGCAGTTGCTGCCGCTACTTCTTTTTCTGGTCGGCCCGGTTAGAAAGGGGAAAGCTGTGATTTGTCGTCTCCCCCCCCATGTGACAATCACAGCCCGTGCTATAACGCACGTAGTC
>JAODUD010000127.1:22683759-22704592 GCA_026784285.1 Stomatorhinus walkeri
GGGTTGTTTGGGGGGGGGGGGGGGGGGGCAAAGAATCAGCATGTTATTGGGCCAAACACATGCTAAATACAGCGACGGACATGCAGTGTCCCGGCCCTGATGCTTAAACCTCAGAGCTCTCTATGCCAAGAATTACAGACCTTATCTCCTAACTCTGCCTTTGTTTTCATGAATTAAATGGGAACATGTGTGTTTGTTACCAAGGTAACTTGCACCCATTTTTTTAAATTTAAAAATTTGTGTGTTTCTGCATTGGGGTGTCCTGTTAAGTTTGTATAGATATGTTTGTGTAGAAACAGACGACCATATTTTATTACCCATTTATTCATGTCCAAACAATAACAATTCACCTTTATTTTATACATGTGTAAGCGTTAATTGTATTACCATGGTATATTTAAACATTTTTGTCCAGGTTGTTTGTACTGTATGTATTTTTATTCCTTAGCATGAATACATTGTAAAATACATAACTGTTATTATCCATTTTCTATATGAAATTGATTATATATGTCTAGTTATTAAAAATGCATTTTCCTTTGTCCTGCATTGTGGTACTGTATACATTTTGCAGTGCCTGATACAAAAAGTCACAACTTTTCAAAAGAAAATTCATGGTAATCAGAAAACTAACTTGAAATTCAACATGATTTATATATAACAGCAACAATTAGTCCTGTATTCCAGAGGAATGTTGTGTTTGCTAATGCAAGCTTATCATTTTAGAAGGTTCATTAGATCAATAGAAAACCCTTTTGCAATTATGTTAGCGCAGATGAAAAATGTGCTGACTGAAGAATCAATAAAACTGGCTGCCTTTGGACTCTCTGCAGCATCCGCAATTGTGGGTTCGGTTACAAGTTCAAAATGGTCAGAAACAAAGAACATTTTTTTTTAACTAGTCAGTCTATTCTTGTTCTGAGAAATGAAAGCTATTTCATGTGAGAATTTTTCAGGAAACTGAAGATCTCATACAATGCTGTGTACTGCGGTCTTTGCAGGGCAGACTGGCTCTAACCACAGCAGGAGGAAGGGGCGAGAGGGAAAATATATTTTAGAGACTGAACAGAGGAAGATTGGGGAAAAGTACTATGGATGGACAAATCTAAGCTTGAGGTGTTCAGATCACAAAGAAGAATGCTTGTGAGATTCAGATCAAAAGAAAAGATGCCGTCAAGCACTCCTCAAGCATCTGCCAAACATGGTGGAGGCAATGTGACGGTCTGGGGCTGCTTAGGTGATGGTGAAGTGGGAGATTTGCACAGGGTAAAGGGAGTTTGAAGATAATTTTGCAACGCCATGCCCTGTGGACAGAGCATGATTAATTAATGATGAGTTAACATAAGATCAGAATGTAACTAAGACCTAGCTTGTAGGTAATTAATACATAAGTAAGAGCATAGTACTATACTACTTGTGCTCTGGCAAGTAAAGTGATTTTGAGGAAACAAGCACATTTGGAAGTTTGAGAACATCTCAAACTAACATCAACAAAAAAGGTGATAATCTATGAGAAAATAATTAAATATAATTGTTACATATGGCATTAGAAATACCTTTATTCTACTCATCATGTACATGCAACAATACATTGTGCACAGGTCAAGTGCTTGGTCTGTTTTCAGAAACTAGAATTTTATATCACTCTGAATTTCTCATAAATTTGCAGCTTATTTTTTGTCTACAATTACCCTAATGTGCCATCGTAGACTTGCGCAAGAGCGAAAAATTAATAGAAAAATATGCAACATTATTAGAATAGCCTCATTAAATGTACTAATTATTTATATATATAATTATAAATGCAAGCAACGTACTTAGTGTTTTAAATGGCCTTTATTCATGACAAGTGATTTCACAGCTGCTTCCCTTTGACCACCAGGTGCCGCCACCATGCTGCGAAGCTTCGACTAATGATCCCGTTTTCCGGCAGATATTTGCAAAGGAGGCTTCATTGCTTCAGAAAGCTTCGTTTTGACATCACTATGGGAATCAGACTCTGAAAACGGCAGCATATAAACATTTTAAATATAAAACAAATCAAAAATTTTAAAAATGGAATACATTTGAAGCTTTACTTTACTCTCACTTCCGCCTACGTAATATTTTCGTTATGATCTTTTTTGAAACCGGTGGAAGCGCGAGTTGGTTCTCAAGAGCACCGAGTAAGAACCGGCTCAGCAGCAGCATAGCAGGCCGCTATGATGGGCCGTTAGCGACTTTATTCAGAATTACCATGCACAAACATATATGGAACCAAAATCCTTCACATAGTACACTGAAAATTGCACACACACGTGAAAGTGAGAGCATTTTCAGTGTACAGTACTATGTGAAGGATTTTGGTTTCATATGTGTTTGTGCATGGTAATTCTGAATAAAGTCGCTAAGGGCCGCTCATAGTCCCCTTAATTCAGTCACAAGAAAATTCATTTACTTTAATAACATAACACCACTTTCATCTTATTTGAAGGAACTAGATGTTGTATATCATGCAGCTTTGAGGTTTATAACTGGTGCAACAGCAAGAACACATCACTGTAAGTTATACGAGACGGTGGAGTGGACATCATGACATCTTAGAAGGAAGATGCATCATCTGGCTTTTATTGGCTTTGCTAGAAATTGTTTTGTTGTCATTTATGTTTTGCTTCTCTAGATGTGCAAAAGAACGCATTCAAGCCATTCTACAACTATATGCACATAAACATGCTTTTCTTCTCTGATGCATTAAGAAGAAGATGAGAAACAACACTTGCCTAGCACAACCAAGTTCCTTATTCTGCCTAGCAATAGCATGTGCTTTACCTTGTATGGAACTAAAGGAAACTAAATAATATCATGTGACTGATTCACTGTTGTGTACCTAGAAATGTTAATAAAAAGAGATGCAGGGGAAGACCCTCTTCGAAGTCGGCTGAGTCAAACTCAGGGATCTGTCCCTGTAACCTGACCGGGCTTCCCTCGCAGCGAGAAAAGGGATAACTAGTGTCTCTCAGTTCTGTTCTGTGTGGGGATAGGGCGTTACCAGCGAAGGGGTTCCTACAACACAAGAAAATCCAACAGGCTTTGATGGGCAAATTACCTCAGCTCATTTGTAGTTTGCTGACATTCCGCACTTCATCAGTTAAACTTTTCCTTCAGCCTCCCAGCACACGCACAGAACTGAGGAAATCTGCCTTTTGTTCTTATGCACCACATGAGTGGAATATATTACAAAATATATTAGACTCCTTGCCTTCCCTGAATGTGTTTGAAAATCTCATATTCTGAGCTTAAAGAACAGTGTCATTGCTTCATATACATTAATTTTATTCTATGTATTTTTGGGGAGTATTTGTATGCATTTTAGTCTGTGTTCATGTTAATCATCTCTGTATGTATGCATATGAAACTTCTGTCTTATTTTTCTTATTTGCTGCCATCTTGGCCAGCACTTTGTTGAAGAGATATTGTATCTCAATGGAACCATCCTGGTAAAATGAAGGATAAATTAATATAAATTAAAAAAAATGTTGGACACTTCCTTGAACTCATGATGTGGAAACGTTTTTGCTGTTATGCAATCCTTCCATATAATGCAGTGATTAACTTCATACTCCATAGCTATTACACTGTGATTAGCAATAATTCAATTACAGACATCTAAAAAGACCATTGATACTACTATAAATGTAATTTCGTATATCTATAATTCGCATTTAAAATATCTAAAATGATATTGTTGCCCTCTCCAATGAGAACCTCAGTAAAAATGAATGGGGGAAAATTACATTATTCCTACTCATAAGAACTGAATTACAAATGCTTGAAATGTCCATTGGTTGGTTCTCATAAGGGATGAATTACAGATATCTGAAATGCCAGGACTAATAGCGCAACAATGCAGACATCTGAAATGATTACACCTACCTATTTAATGTTAAACCGGTTTGCCATATTGATGGTTGACTAAAGGGGTCTCTGAATCCCTGCATGGCCTCTGCAGACCATCACTGACCCACCACCAGCTGGTCATGCTGAACAATGTTATAGGCAGCATAACATTCTCCATTCTCAGAGTGTCAGAGACATTCACACCAGTGGCCTGCTGGAGGTCATTCTGTAGGGCTCTGGCAGTGCTCATCCTGTTCCTCCTTGCACAAAGGAGCCGATACTGGTCCTGCTGATGGGTTAAGGACCTTCTACAGCCCTGTCCAGCTCTCCTAGAGTAACTGCATGCCTGTCTCCTGGGATCTTCTCCGTGCCCTTGAGACTGTGCTGGGAGACACAGCAAAACTTAATGGCAAGGGCACATATTGATGCGCCATCCTGTGCAACCTCTGTGGATCCAGGTAGTACACCTGTTGTTAATTTCATTAACACCAAAGCAGCTGAAACTGATCAACAGCCCCCTCTGCTACTTAACTGACCAGATCACTATCCCAGAAGTTTAATTGACTTGATGTTATACTCTGATTAAAAAGTGTTCCTTCAATTTTTTGAGCAGTGTATTAATATCGGTCTTTAGTCTTGGCTCGTGCAAATACTGACATTGTCAACTACGAATAGGTGAGCTCTCTCCAGCACCAAGCAGGAAGCATGCAGCGAAACAGGTATACAGAATCTCAGGTAGACTAGACAGATATGGAAATTGCAGCAGGTACGGCTCACAGTCCAGTATTAACAGTACAGATGTATAATGCTTTGAACACAGCTTGCACTGCACTTTAAACTTACTATTCTATTTAGCACTACTCTGTTCTATTGTGCAGTGATGTTTTCAATGTTGAATAAATGCACATTTTGCAAGAATTACGCTCTCGATTGCATTTATCCTCTGTAATACAAAAGCACATGTACGGCAGTGAAATGTAGTTGCAGTCTTGGAATTAGTGACCCTGTTTTTGCAAAATAATAATATTTGACTGATACGTTGTCTTTAGATATTAGTGTGGGGTTAATATAGAACGCCGAAGGACCGAGACCGCTGCCTCGCTTTTGTCTGCCGTGCTGATATTGCCATGTTGGCTTGCAGGCGAAATAATGTTTTGTTTAGACACCACTTGATTCCAGTTCATTTACCGTCGCAGTCGAATTTAAACAGACCTTGGAGAGTGGGAGGTGCTTTGTGCTTAAGGCCTCTGGAGGAAGTAAATCACCCAGCAGTTTTCTTGCGGCATGGTAACTCGCTACATGGTCGCAGGACACAAGAGTTCTCACAATGAGGTAGGTAGATACCACGTTAAACATAATAGTACAACACTGGCTCGAAAAGTGTTATTTTATGTTTTGCATTTTTTCCTATTTGACTCTAGCCGTGGTCAAAGTGAGCAATGTAGATTTAGAGGTTTAAATTGTAACAGGTTGGCGTAAATTTTATAATAACGACATTTTTAAATATGTTTCCTTCCCCTGTCATCGTCAATAGACTGCATACATTTTAAATGACAAGAATAGCCTTTTCCGTGTTTTGAAATTTCACTATAGATCACTATAGAGTGGATAAACACTTAAGAATAATAAATAGTTTTGAGACCAATTTAGTTTAGTTATTCAAAAAAAACACTGCTGTAATTGGTATTAGTACGAACGAATAAACCTAATTTAAAAACGAAACAGTTCACAATATAACATATTATAGTGACCGTTTTTTTTATTGCGTCGATGAACAGAATACCCACACCGCGTCTTTTTCAGCAGTAATATTTTAATGGATGAAAAACAGCAGCTTTAACTGTTACAAAATAACCCGAAGATGAGTATGAGATGACCTTTGTTTGAATACAGATGCTCAAATTTACATTTTGAAAATTATGTATGAACTCCTCTTCCTTAACTTAGCACGTTGTGTCATTGTTATTTGAATTATCACAATAAACAACAATGTGTGCGGATAAAAAATATGAATACTGTATGAACAGACAAGTAGCACCTAGGATTTATAAACTTGCTCTATATGTTATACTATATGTATCGCGTTTTCTTTCAGTTGCTAACATTTCAAGTTACATAGACCTTGCGCACATTTCTAAGACGAACCGAGAACATTTTAAAACGGAGGCAAGCAAAACTAAGAGAGGACATTTTAAAAAGCAGTAATATTTCTTCACGAACACATTTCGTGTGAACGTGGCTTCCAAATGCTCCGCTTAAGAGTTGTTGTTTATAAGCGTTTCCTGCTTATTTCGATGGAAAATTAAATAGGCTTATCTGAAGCCCGGAATATCGTCAGAGTAATACCAATGCGTGCTTTCATAGGTATGCTAACAATATTTAGATTTAAAACTGATGAATTTATTGTGGAAACGGTAGTTTATTTATAGCTCCCTGGACTTAATGTATGACTATTATTTGTTTGCCATGTTTATCAAAGCACGTTATTCAGTATAGACTGATGTGCAACTAGTGTTTTTACAACCGAAATGTGGAGATTGAGATTACCACCCTCACAACTACCTAAAAAAATGTACAACTTTAAAGGATTAGGTCACCATTTTCCCCCACGTAGCTGAAGGGTGTGCTAGTTACCTGAGGGGGTGCAGGACAGCCGGCTCGTCCGGCGTGTTTCACCCTGTGTTTCTCTGGTGAAGCACTAAGGCAGGTCTTGACCACCGTGTGAAAACCGATCACCTGCTGTGTTGATCATCTACCGCTTTCTCATTTCTCACTGCCATGTGACAGATGCTTCTAACAGCAATTAAGTTAGCATAAACAATTTTTTAATAAGAACCATTCTTATGGGTATAGTTTTTGAGAATATAGGAACCTCGTTGGTTCTGTTATCTTGATTTTAGACTAAAATCTGAAACTATTTTTAGTGGTTGTGTTGGTCATATACTATTAGTCCTTTTAGTTTGCGTTGTTAGAAGTAGTTATGTGGCTCCTACTCCAGTACTACTCACACTTGCAGCAGATCATTCATAGGAAGCTCAGCCTAGCTACACTTAGACCTATTTGACTCCTGGACAGCATGTATGATGCCTTGGCCAGAGGTATCTGCTAAATGCGTAAATACGCTGTTATACTGGGGGCCCCATGGCGGCTCCGGAGACAGCGCTGCACCACCCGGTACGGGGGTCTGAATCCTGCCCAGCCCCGTGTGTGTGGAGGTTGCACGCTTGTTCCATCTTGCATGGGTCTGCTCCACAGTTTCCTCCTGCACTTCGAGAATTTGCAGCGTGAGTCATGGTGAAGCGGCAGCCACCTTTCAGTGCCCAAGAAGCTGGGGGTTAAAGTCCTTCCTGTAAGACCCATGGATATGTGACTGTGGGTGGGGGTGGGGGGGGGTTGGGCTCGACCCAGCAACCTTTCAGTTACGGGCACAGAGACTTATAAAATTATAGCATCATTCTGCATGCCACTCCCCTCCTCAAACCTTTCACAACAGGTTGAAATTAGATCTTTGATCAGTCAAATATATACAAAATAGCTAAGATTCAGATATTTCTATTTGTTTATGTAAAATACAGATGTGGCTCCAGTATGTGTGTGGAAATACAATGAGATTTTACGGGTCACATGCTCGACAGGGGGGGGGGGTTGGATAACTTCATGCAGGTGTTTCACAAGACAGCTGGGAGGGACAAAGTAAGCGGCAGCAATGTTGGTGACACTATTCAAATGCTCAAATGATGCTCGAATTTATCAATGCGATAAATACAGGAAATTTCGACTGGCTTGCCGCAAAGATCTGATTGGCCGGGTAAAGCTGATTCCACATATTTCCTAATGGTATCCCACGATGAAAGAACAGATTCGCCCTAGTGTATAAGGCTTATTGCTGTAAATAAAGGCTTGTTGGTTGGTACAGTCAGGAAACCTCATAGCTCTAACCATTACTTCCTGCCTTGAGGGGCAGGGTGACAGGCACCAGGGTAGGTATGGCTATTTCCTGTAACTGTATTCCTTAACAACCTGCATCACGACGAGAGGAAAACATACAGGTCACAACAAGTCCAAGCAGAATTTGTCGGCTGCTCCTCCCCAGTTTACCTCACTCAGCCTGGCTGTGATTATTCTGGCCTGTCATCCCCCAACATGGGAAGCCACATCTTTGGAGGGCAGTGTGTCTGGACTTCGTTCAGACATGACTGTGTTCTGCCTCGCTGTTTGCCCGCTTTTGCCAGGTTTGTGTTGTCTAACTGCACTCAGGAACCAGTGTTTCTGTTTTCCTTCTGTTCTAGCTGTTTATATAGCAAGTCGGGATGCGCATCTCCATCGCTGAGGTCGATGCAAAACACTCAATGCATTGACAACGATCTAAGTAAGGATACATATGAAGCAAGTACCGATGTGACATGACACGATTCACCCCTATTGCGATGCAGTGCGATTCAACACCTTCTTATTCAACTGAATGCAATGCAAAAAAACGTACGATGCTTTGCAATGATATAGGTAGTTTGACAGCAGTGGAGAACTGGAGATGAGAGTGTGCTTGCGAAACAATTTAGAAAGGGGGAAGCAATCTTAATATGACATTGTTGGTAAAGAATGGTCACATTTCTAGTTGATAAAGGCATCGGGTATAATTTTGTAATAAATCAGATTTTGCCAATGCAAAGATGCTGGAAATGCTGCATGCAGAGTTCTTCCCAAACCCTACCTGGTGCATACTTCTTTTAATAGTGGCTGTCACATCATTAAGTTTTTTGGTGGCACACCGATGCAGTTCAGTGTCACGATCCCTTCTGGTCAGATTTACGTCTTTGTTTGAATAACTTCCCGAAACAGTTCTCTTTCTGTTCCTGTCCATTTTTATAGCTTTTTTTTTTTTTCTGCAGACGCCCTTAGCTAGAGCGACTTACATAAGTGCTTTACTTTTTTTAATAGTGGCGCTATTTAATCGCTGGCACCTCTGTCTCTCGCCATTTCAACTGTGAGGCCAGGAAAGATGAGATGGTTCTGGGGCTCAGTACACAGTATAAAAAATACCATGGTAACAGAGCTGTAACCTGGCATCATACATTTTTTAAAAATCAGAAAAAAGGTCGATGGCCTCAGACATACAGAACCACTATTGAGTCCACAAACACAGAACATTCACAAAAACAGAAGTGAAAGCCCCTGTTCTAGCCTGATCTGGTCCGCCTGATCTGGTCCATCTGATCGGGCTCATGGGCCATAACCCAGCACTGACATCTTCATTTGGTTGATTGGATTAATTTGACTTTGTTCCCCTTTTCAGACCCTTGCACAGAGGAAAAGGCTTTGTTATATTGATACTAAGTACTGTCCTCGGACTACTCATGACGACCTATGGCCCAAACTCAATCAGGTAACTGTGCGTTTCTTTTATTTTTATTGTCAGTAGCTGTAGTGTTGTTTTCCTTTAAACAGGAGCTCTCCGATTTAGTTTTGTTTTGTTTGTTTATTTTCAACAACAAACAGGAAAAGTGACACTACTTTGTGAATGAATATGTCTTTGAAAGCCGTATTCTGTTCTCACAACTGCTGAGGCAAGATGATATGATCATCTGAAAATTAACAATATATAACTAATCATAAACTAGTGGCCACATATTGATATCCGAAAAACAATATGCATAAGTATAGCATTAAGAGGACCCTTATTGTGAGAGTAATCCATAATATTTTTTTGAATTTTTTTTGTTGTTGTTGAAAGTAAAGTGCCCATCTCTGATGATTGGCTGCATTGCCTTGAAATTACCGATGAATGTATTGGCTTTATAAAACGCTAACGAGAAAGAAAAAAAAGTTATGTATGTATATAAATATGTGTGTAGGTGTGTGTGTATATGAATCTCCAATTCATGCAGTTACCATGTTATTTGAAGTTTTTTTTTTTAATTAAAAATTAATCATTTGTTTTGAAGAGAATATTAACCCAATTTAACTTCAGACCTGGTAACGGGTGTCTGCTTTATTCAGTGATTCAGATAAGTTTTCATATAAGGAAGATTGCAGTTTATTGTGCAATCGCCTAGCGCCGCCATCTTGGTGCAAGGTAAATCATGATCAGAGATTCAAGCAAGTTATGTCAAATATGGCTATATTATTACACCAGTCTGTTTAGTACACTGACACGAAATGGTGACATGAAATAACATCATATAATCTAAATGGCAAACTAAAAGCAAGAGGCTTAATGAAAAAAACGGATATTACTGGATATGACCTATGCATACTGAATGCACAATATGGTTTGTGAGCCACCTGCTGTCATTTTTAAGGATATTGTTAATTGCATGGTTTTTAAAACATCATTTCATAACACTAAAGGAAAAGAGAGAACTGCTCATCTCAGGTTAACAAGCACACCACAGGGAACCTGACACCGGTGTAATTAGGGGACTAGGTGAAGACAAGAATACCGTCCTGTGTAATAAAAAGACACCTTTGTTTAAAACTATGCAACACGTGTGTAATTCTGCAAAACAGGGAGATGCGTTCTATAAAACTGCCCCTCATCGTGAAGGATATGCAGGTTTATTTTAACTTCCGTGTTTTTGGCAGGTTCTTGGAAGGATTGATCCCTATGGATGTATGTCCATTACCTTATGGCAAGAAACTCTGGGATGGAACAGATGGCTTTCTGGATCTCTGGTGAGCTGGTTTACTTAGCCCATGGTCTCCTGACACTGTGACCCATTTTTCTTTACATCTGCCTCTCCTTTGCTACCACTGGTGTGCAGAAACTGTAAATTTCTTGTGAATGAACTCAGAGTGCAGTGCTTGTGTCCAGTGACAATACCCAAGCTAAGCACCGTCCTGTAAGCCATCCTGCCCTAAGTGTAGGCCGTGTATGGCTACAGGTAATGTATGTCCACTTCTGTGTGTGTGCAGATGTCCGCTCCCATGTCTGCCCCTTAAATTTTGAGCAGACGGAAATCCCCTCTTCTTCTTTGTGAATGGAGGGTGGTACAAGTACCAGTTTATTAAATAGTAATTGGACCAGTTTGACGAGGTGGTGTTTCACAATGACATTTAAAAAAAAAAAAAAAAAGCCCCTAAAAGGAATATGATCTGAATAGCAGCACCTGTAGTAGGAGGGGCTAAAGTCCACTGGGAGCACTGGGAGTGACCAAAGCGAGGTTCCAGGCCCCAATAAGCATGAAAATGTCTTCTGAAACATCAGAATTTGGCATTAAATGAAGGTTATTCTGCCGCTTCTCATCTCATACATCCAGTAAGAGCTCCACCTAGGATTTCGGAATAATAGATTACTGCTGTATACATGATGTATCACCTACGCATAATGCAATAACAAAAACCTGATCACTTATAAGGTAATAAACTGCTGAAAATATAATAATATTAGATTATGTGCAAAAATGTTACTTTGGATGAGGGTATAACATTATAAAGGTTTTACATTATGACACTTATACTGTTACATTTTATGTGGTAAATGTATTGTCTCCAACTGAAGCATTACTGAGTTGCGACATCAGTTGCGGCATAAATGGTGCAATAACGTGCAGATGCACAGCCGCCAGTCGACTCGCTTCCTCTCCTCGAAACTAGATTTGTTTAAAGCAGCACAGACGAAGGTGCCATGTGCCCTGACAATTGAACCCCCGAGGGGAGTTGGAGCTCTGGCAGACTTTAATCCTGAAACCACTGAGGAGATCGTAGTGTCAGACTGTATATCCACACCAGGGATCGACAGCTAAACATGGGTGACGGCCCTTTCAGATGCATGGATTCATTCAGTCGGTGCTTATTTGAATCACAGCAGCTGCAATATGTGTCCCTCCCCTTCAGGACCAGAACAGATGTCCAGACGTGCACATACTGGGGTGCCCCGATAATTTGGGAAGGGATGTTTGACCCCAGTGCGTTTGACCAGCTGCACAAGGAGAAGAGCACCAGAGTGGCACTGACTGTGTTCGCGGTGGGAAGGTCTGTTCTGTTGCAAACTTTGTGTGTAACGTTATGCTGTGGAAAGGAAGTGTGCAACGCACGAGTGCTGCTGGAGGATCGTTTCAAATCGCTTTTTTGCTTTTATCAATTGAGACATTCTGTTCGGTGGAGTGGAAAAGCCAAAACAATATGATAGGATATTGTTATTCTATGTATACAAATATATTTTGTGTGGCAACTTGCAGACATGAAACAGCAGTAGATATGAAGTTGCATGTACAGATGTTCCTCTACTCGCGAATGAGAAGTTTCGGCCGATCGTAACTTGAAATGTTTGTAAATCATCATTCAGCATCATTTTAATGGTATACGCAAGTACGAAGAACTAGGATGCTGGGAGTATGCACACTATGCTGCTGCGCGGCGGGAGTAGAGGTCAGAAGTCGTACTAGGCGGAATTGGCACACAGAACAAAAAATTGATGTTGGGGACAGGAAACGGGAGTCCAAGGAACACAGTTTGGGCGTACAGTCCTCTTCGTTCATATGTCTGAAAATTGGTAAATTAAAGAATTTCTGCCATATACAAAATAGAAGCAATCGAAAGCAAATAAGTAAAAACATCATGGTCAGAAAACATTGCTCAGTCAGTGAAACTGGGGACAGCGGTATATTTTTATTTTGATATACACAAGAGCAGAATGTGTGCAATAGACAGCTTTTTATGTTCAGTATGAATTGCTTTGTATGGAACTTTCTTTGCTGCCCAGTGTTCCAGTACCTGCCCATGAAAGATCCAACAGATATGTTTAAAAAGAGAATGTTTCACTAAATAGGGTGTTACCTGAGCCAGTGTGGGCAGCAGGCATTCCAGGCTGGAGGTTTCGGAACGATGTCAGTCGAATCACGTCAGATAGTTGCTATGAAATCTGTCACAATCTCTCTACCTTTCAACAGTGCTGGGAAAAGTATTCAGTTTTCATGCTTAACTACAGATACCACAGTACAGATACCACACCAAAATACTAATCAAGTAAAAGTAAAAAAATATATATTCCTGGTGTTAAAAGTAGGCTACTTAAGTTAAAAAATACTATACTTTCAAATCTATTGATCTTACAAAAAGTAACCTATCCTTTTAAACTTATCCCTCAAGACAGGTTGGAATATAACATTTTAAGTTAGAGTGTAGCCCAATAAGGAAAACTGAGTAGGACATTTTCTTTTTATTTAGAAAAAGCAGTCAAAGTCACAAAGCTTGCTGGCAGAGATTAGCAGAATAACTTTTTTCTGTGGTGAATGGTAGATCAATATATAGGCAGGATTTAATCATAAATTACATTGGTACCTTCGAACACAAACTTAATTTGTTTCACAAGACTGGTCGGGGTCCAACTCAAATTTCTCCGTAAGAAATAATGTAAATGAATTTAATCTGTTCCAGACCCCAAAATAATTCCCTATTTTGAATTTATTTACCTACCTAACTAATTATAAAAATTATCAGTCAAGGCTATTATTACTGTATCACTAAATT
Organism: Stomatorhinus walkeri; assembly: GCA_026784285.1. NCBI lineage: Eukaryota > Metazoa > Chordata > Actinopteri > Osteoglossiformes > Mormyridae > Stomatorhinus > Stomatorhinus walkeri. The sequence continues at coordinate 22,697,104 of JAODUD010000127.1, forward strand.
AGATAAAGCACAGAAAAATTCCCATTGAATTCAAAAACCGTTTTCTCATGTTGAACTCGATCGAGAGGCACTGCGAGGCTGAGAGAGATTCGTAGGCGTCAGCATCCCAGGAAGTCCGTCTGCCTTTGTGTCAGCCCATCAGAGACACGTGTCAATCCATACAAGTTTTTAGCAGGAACAGTCGAGTTACAAGATTTCGGTTGAGGTAAAAGTTGAAAGAAAAATTCAACAGACCCATTCGTTGTATGAGTTGGTCGAGTTAAGAGGCGTTCAAGTTCCAAGGTTCTACTAAATAATCATTTTGCCGACCCGCACCTTTCAACCGCTTGTGTGAATGAGCCGGCTAAGACCCACGTGTTCCACTACGGAAAATAGTTGATCGTCCAATGCAATATCACTGCCATTATTTGAGTAGGAGCTCTCTAGCTAACAGGGAATATTGTTACTATAACATCATTTCCACATGATACATTGTAACGTAGTTTCTGTCAATGTTACCATGGTAACGTTATTACCTGAACAGAGTTCAGAGTTCAGAGTAATGCTTTGAGGCATTTTGTTAAAGAGGATGACAGCTCTTTAAAAATGGAAGTTACTCTCTTTATTCATAACCATAATTGGTTAAATATTAGTAGCAGCTCTGAGAAGAAGGCAACAATTTATACAACACTCATGGTTACGTGCTCACGAATTATGCTATCCGTGACAAACATTACATGGTTACGACATTTAATATTAGCATAAATACACATATTAATTTACACTATTTAAAGTGTAGTACAGTGCAAAGCATGCTGGTATGTATTAAAATGATGTGAGGGATATAGAGCTTTCGAGGGAACAAACGGGCACACTTAGGTCGCAATAGAAACACTTTATTAAAAGTAATACAAATAACTCTGCATTAAAATCAGTACCAAGATATAAGCTCGTATTACAAGTGATATGAAATAGTGTTATATATCAGAGCCAATAATAATAGGTGCAAAGATACAAATAAATTTTTTTGAGTGCGCGCTCTATCTCACGGCTGAGCTCCAGTCAGTACTGAGATCTCCCCCTTTCTTTATACTAATTTGGCCACTGCGTGGGGACAGGAGACCAGCTGGCCAGGCTCGCCCCTCCCCTCACGCAATGCGTTCTCAAATTTCCAGTTTTGTTTGGGTAAAGCTGCTTGCGGTTTCAGAAATGATTGCAAGTTCCCATAATCAATGTGAAAATGAAAAGGTTTGCCTTGGGGATCCAGCACAGGTGCGTCGAAACAGTAATGCCCACGGCAATTACTAATTATACAACATCGTATTTACAAAACAACGTCGATTCCATGCATTTAGTTAGCAAGTATATGGCCACTTTTTTACGTTTAAGCCCTGACTTCTTTAAATCCAACAAAAAAAAAATTGGGTGCAAATGCAAATGGCAGGGCCAACTTTACTTTCATGTGACTGTGCAAAGAAACTTACCTCAGAAACTAAAGAATCACAAGGGAAAATTTCAACAACATTAACAAGCACAAACACAGCACAAATGACTGAGACCTGTTTGCTTCACGAACTTCATGATGGTGATGTCACCATAAAAACATTTTATGTCTCAAACAAAAGGGTGAAACTTTCAGCTGCACAAATGCCACACAAAGGGTTGAAACCAGTTTGATTAAAATCTTAAAAACCTTCATGGGTTTGCGTCTGTGTAAAACATACATTTTTTTGCAAACTCCAGCCTGGCTCTTCCGTTTCTCATTGATGAATGGATTCTTCCTTAAATCTGACAAACATCCAAATTCAAACAGTACCAATAACTGGGAAAATAGCTGTTTATTGAGCATGATTTTAGCCTTTTTCAGATGCACAATAAATTGATTTGACAAAGTAGTGTATGAAGCCGTCATTAAATGTGAACATCGGTAGTGGCGGAAATATTGTGAACCTTGTACTGGGACATAGGCTCTGATTTAGGCAAGAGTAGGAATCCTATCTTGCATATTCACTTGTCATAGTGCTGTCCTGGATATCTAAATTGATCGCATGCAAGGTATGCTGATCTTACAAGCTTCCCTCTCTCTGTGGATGTTCTGCAGGTATCTGGATGCCTACCTTTTGCCTTTCCTGATGTCTGCAGAGCAATACTTCATGGTGGGTCTACCTGTGACATATTACGTGTTTACAGACTATCCAGAGAAGATTCCTAGTCTCAAGCTGGGCCAGGGGAGGACTCTTGAGGTCATTAAGGTCACCAGGGAGAATCGCTGGCAGGATGTGTCCATGATGCGCATGAAGACCATCACTGATGCTATTGACGGTCACATCCACCACCAATGCGAATATGTCTTCTGCTTTGATGTAGACCAGACTTTTACTGGCCGGTTTGGCTCAGAAGCTCTTGGAGATTCAGTGGCTGTACTTCACTCATTCTACTACCACAGACCCAAGATGTTCTACACCTATGACCGCAACTCCAAGTCGGAGGCCTACATGGATAAAGGGGATTTCTATTACCATGCTGCCGTCTTCGGCGGCCGGTGGCAGAAAGTGAGAAACTTGACTGAGGCATGTTACCAGGGCATCATGAAGGACAAGGAGAACGAGGTGGAGGCCTTGTGGCACGACGAGAGCCACCTGAACAAGTATTTGTGGCTCCACAAACCAACCAAGGTGCTATCCCCCGAGTACTGTTGGGCAATGTTCATCGGCCACCGCAGCGACATACGTGTCCAACGCCTGCTTTGGGCCCAAAAACAATATAACGCACTCAGAAACTGAACAGTGCGGCACCAGGAAGACTGGTGCAGATACCACATGACTCAGTCGCTCAAGTTCAGAAGGTGAAACTTCTTTGTTGTGCTGTCTCTGTATTACTGATCTCTGTTTCCGCATGTTCTGAACATGCGCTGAATTTCAGGTCCCAAATTATGTGCTTCGTGCCACTTCGTACCAAAGACCTCGTCCTGTTCCGGTGTGGGTTATGTTAGGGTTTATTCATGCAAAACCTAGATGAAGGTGGAGAGATCCTGAGTCATTTGCTTTTCGGGTTTCGCTCCCTGTGAAGGTCGGAAAGAACGGAAAACCACTTGTTGTGAACCAGAGGCCTTGGTGCTGAGAAGCAAATTTCAAATTCAAGTAAAATTAAAAATACACTATAGTCCTTCTAGAAACAGTACGACAAGGGATTTACTGTAAATTCATACATTCGTAGTTGACTCAGGGTCAAACACTGCTCTGCTAGCTGCTTTGGACGGGAGACAGAATGGTGTACAATGTTTGCTTTGGAATTTACTTTATTCCTAAACTGCTTTTATGCAGGTCTTTGCTGTTGTGTACACATGTAAGTGTGCTGGTAGCTACATGTTCAACATTCAGGTTGTACAAACATTAAACATTGAGTGCCTTGAATATTTCACATTCAAAGCTGTCCACAGTTCAAATGTATGTGTTTGTTTTGTGTTTTTATTAAAGATTATTTTTTGCATTACGCAATGCCAGTAAAGGCTGTCATTTGTAACATGTTTCAAACATGTTCTTTATTTAAGGGATAATCAACACAGGATACAAAGTTACGTTAAGTTCTGTATGCCTTCTGTAAGTTTACTGTACACCCTCAGATTAGGTCATTGTTGCAGAAGTAAAGAAGATTGTTACTTCTACCGTTGATTAATTTTAATATACTCTCCATGAACTTAAAAAATCAACAATAAAGTACTGTTAATAGGAATTACTGTAGATCTGAGTGGGGAGAAAGTGTAGAGTTTTGAATTTCGCTTGAATTTGAGTTACTAATGTCTGCATATTCTAGCTACAAACACTTAAAATAAGAGTTTCACTCTGTAGCCAACAGGTCGAAGGCTGAGGCCTGTTAAATGGGTGGTGCTACCGCCACCTAGTGGGAACTTAGGGGGTGACACCCTCCAACCAGTTGCCAGTTTTTACCGTTGCCATCCACTCAGCATGGTGAAACTGAGCAGGGGCCAGTGGGGTGTGCGGAAGCTTCCCTAAGTCACGTTACATGGGTTGAGACCGCTCTGCAACCTTTCATGCGAATAGAGAGACTACATATGTGGCTTCATATGTGGCACAATGAAATGGAGTAATAATAGAATAATATAATGGTATAAATGGCTGATGTGCGAGTTTTACAGGGTGGTTTGGGCAAACTCATTAACATTCATAAGAGAAATGCTACCTGATTGGCCAGTGAATGTCTTAGAGTTCACCAGCGAATCAGGTAGCTTCTCTCATGAATATTAAAGTTTCTTCATCCTATGATGAGGTCATGTGTCTATACTGAAAATACAAAATTTCTCATACTTAAAAAACTGTATATTCTTTTCCCTGCTGCCTGTAAAGTTGCTATACAAGATCTATCTGCAGAAGCCAATAAAAGTGTAAAATGGACCATATGAAATCCAAATTAAGGCCCAAATAGAAATCATTAGGGCATCAGCTAAAGGTGAGTGGACACTGTCATAGGCGAATTGGTCAGCCTAGATTTGTTCGGTTTCTCAGTTTATAGAACCGACTAGTTAACAAACAAAGCTTAGTTTCCATATTTTTGTTTATGACGCTTACTTGTGTGTTTATATGCAGAAGGATTTGAACACGAGACCCTGTTCTGTAAACTACTTACTACTACTGCTTTCACCTGTAAAAATGTGTTTGCAATAATCATTTATGTTTTAGATGAGCTTTAATAAAAGCAGTGCTTCATATACAGGATTTAAAGGTGCGATCCCTGCAACTTTATGCCAGACTGAAAAATGACTTCCCTTTAAGAGGACCTCGAGGTCCGGTGTCTGTGACACCTGACACAACAGGATGAGGCGACTTACAGTCCAAATGACTCCTTAAGTTTTGAAAAATATATATTTTTAAAAGTGATCATCTCCCTGCAATGGGTTGGGGTCCCATCTTGGATTATTCACTGCCTTGTGTCTGTAGCTTCTCGGATGGGCTCTAGATCCTGTTTAAGACAAGGAAAATTGTTGGATGGATGGATGGATGGATGGTTAGGTTGTTGAGTGAAAGGAATGGAAAGAGAAGAGCGTATTTTGTTTGTAATACACTAGGTGGCAGCAGAGTAACTCATTCTAGGAGAACAGTGACCATTTTGATACCTTAGAATTCTTTAGGGTCACTACATTATTATTTTGATAACATAAAAATCTGGCTCAAGTTTTATTATATCCATCCACCCACCCAACATGCCATTGTTCCAGTACAGGGAAATTTCTTTATACTCAACAGTATAATAAAGATTAGCTATAAATACAAAATGTGCCTGTTTTAAATATGTACCCATAAGCAGATGAAAAACAATTGCAACCCACTTTTATCTCAGTCTGCCATGAGTGGTCTGCGTTTCGTTTTTTTGGTGCAAGAGGAAACAGAGGTGGTCTCCTGTGAGAGGCAATTTAGTTGCAGCCTAAACATGAATAAATCTGGATAATTACGTGCCGACGTCAACAAGAACTCAGTTAACTAATCTTTCACACTGTTAAACTAAGTAATGGTCGCTGTAAAATATTTCACCAGGTTAACGATATATTTTAAGTCAATAAATAATGTAGATTCTAAAATGGTAGCAGATGTGCACCTATTAAGGGAAAATATCTACGAGGTAGAGAAAATGGTTATAGAATGGGAAAGTATATTCGTGTAATACAAGTATATTATATTCATGGGAAATTTTATGTGTCAGGATAATATTTAAGAAAGAGAAGATTATAGTACTGCTGGAAGCTGATGCTACAGTTGAAAATGTGTACAATAGATATTTGCTTTGATCTCAAGTAACAGCCAAATAGTGGAAATGTAGACCATGGTAACCGAAATGTTCCACACTGCAGGAGAAACTGCGAACCAGTCAGTGTTTACAGTTTGCTCTCTTTTTCATGTGGTTTGTTCTTTTTTTGTCCTTGGGTGGGTCTGCTTGCCAGGGATCTGGAGGCTGCAACTCCAGACTCAAAGAGGGGAAACTCACCCAGAAGGAAATGGGTGTTGAACAGTTTTAGGCTAAAACACCAGGCACGTTGCCCCACTGGCTCTGGAGAGCAGAGAGGAAGAGGTGGCGGGGAGGTGGGATTCGAGGAGCCCAGGCTGTGCCGTGAAATCCGACTTCTCTTTCACCAGGGATGTCAGCTTATCGGTTAAGGGTGAGTTGACACGTTAGATGTCATGTAATGTAGTTGTGGTGGGCTTTGTAACAAAGGTGTTCGCCTGGAGATCGCCCTGGAGTTGTTTTCTCTGCAGGCCTTAGCTATAACCAGGGAGAAAGTCTCTCCGAGTGATGATTTCTCAGTTAAACTAGCATCAGCTTTCTTGTTCAGTTCGTAGTTGGCTTAGGTACTGAAAAATACCCTGTCTTATAAAATAGACAATATCTATAAAAAATTCTTATTTTCCACTGACCTGAATATTTGTTTATGTTCCACAAAAATTGGAAGTAAAAAGCCGTCTGCCTGTGGTTTGTAAATCAAATGTACAAATGACACATTTCGATAAACAGTTCTGGATTTTATTTAATCATTGCATGCATTTCAGCCAGTCACACTCTGCCTTGTGTCTTCTCATTTTCTGCAGTGGTATTTTCTCTTAACACGGTGCTGAACCTCATTTCATGTTTCTTCATCCCTGGCACCTTCGCTCTCATTTTGCCCCTGTGTTCTTCACTCCTTTGTTGCTTATGGATCCTGCAGCCCTAGTTCTCCAGGTCCCACGAATCCATCCTTGCAACCCTTGTCTGATCTCAAGCATCATCCAGTAGGGGAGATTAGTGACTACAGGCAGAAGATCTCACATGGTGCTCACATCAAAGAATGGAGTGCCTTGTGCCTGCATAACACAATACTAACACTAGATAAGGGCCTTTCCTGTTGTCTGTGACTACATACAGAATCCTCTGAACTGACTCCAGATTATGACGCTTTTCCTGTTGTTTGTGATTCTCCATGCAAAACCCCCTGATTTGACTCCTGATTACCATGCCCATCCTGTTGTCTGTGACTCTCCGTACAGAATCTCCTGACTTGACTCCTGATTACCATGCCTTTCTTGTTGTCTGTGACTCTCCGTACAGAATCCTCTGAATTGACTCCAGATTATGATTCTTTCCTGTTGTCTGTGACTCCCCTTTCAGAACCCCCTGACTTGACTCCTGATTACCATCCCCTTCCTCTTGTCTGTGACTCCCATTTCAGAATCCCTGACTTGACTCCTGATTACCATGCCCTTCCTGTTGTCTGTGACTCTCCTTGGGGAATCCCCTGACTTGACTCCTGATTACCACCCCCTTCCTCTTGTCTGTGACTCCCCTTTCAGAATCCCTGATTTGACTCCTGATTACCATGCCCTTCCCGTTGTCTGTGACTCTCCGTGGAGAATCCCCTGACTTGACTTCTGATTACCATGCCCTTCCTGTTGTCTGTGACTCCCCTTTCAGAATCCCTGATTTGACTCCTGATTACCATGCCCTTCCCGTTGTCTGTGACTCTCCG
>JAODUD010000127.1:22721455-22737805 GCA_026784285.1 Stomatorhinus walkeri
CTGTAAAGCGCTTTGAGATGATGTGAAGTCATGAAAATGCGCTATATAAAAATAAATTTGTTGTTGTTGTTGTTGTTTTGGTTTTATAACAAAAATCATTCATTTGTTCCTTGGTTTACAAAAAATATAAGGTAGAGTGTCATTTTAAGTAAAACCTTCATTTTAAGTAGTAAGAAATTGAAACCCAAATTATAATTCTAAAAGAGCTGTTCTGAGCAAAACTTTCCATAGACAAGCAATCTCATTGGGTGCTTTTTAATCAGTAACACTTCTGCAATAACATTAAACACCAAACAATTGTGTTTAGTATCTTTCTGCGAGCCAGTGACTTAATAGCAAAATGGCAAGAAGAGAACTGAATAGGACACTTAATAAAAAGGAAATATGTGCGAAAGATATGTGCAGTTATGTTCTTTTGTTATTAAACAAATACATTTGCAACATTTTTAGAGAATTAAGAAGGTGTCATAAGACTTTCTGAGAGCACTGTAATTGCAATGGAAATTGGCATTAAAACGAATATCCATGTTTCCCACCCGACCTCCTTTCGCAGTAGTACCGGAAACCCACAAGCAAAAGTCGATGCGTGGAAATTAATGTCTACGGTGACTATATTTTGCCTTGCAGAAAATTAGTACTTCGGAGGCAGAATGCAAAGAGAGTCCTAACAGCACACAAAAATGAACAGAAACAATACTGACTGTAGAAAGCAAATGTTAACGTCCCAGGAAAGGGACGTACGGTCACTCTATTTTAAACCTATAAAACCATTTAGAGAAAATGGTCAATCTATAATACAAGAATGTAACAACATTATTAACGATTCAGTATTTCAGATATCAAAACCCATTACACGCCCAGCAGTCTCTCTACGAAAAAAAGTGCGGCGACAAAATGTTTGCCCGTTACGTACTACGTAACGTGTAAAACGTAACACGTAGCGTATCGCCTGCTGGACCAATAGAAAATCTGTTAGCTTTCCAAAGCAGAAACGTGGAGTACTAAGGCTTCAGGAGTAAGCAGCAGCATGGTCAGAGCGAGAAGGTTCGTATAAATTTATGGTTTGTAGTACCGACTTGATGTAGGCTCATCAGTGCAGGAAAATTTAACTTAGTCTAAGTTATCAGTGTGTATATTCGTTTTACAAACCCTATTAAAGTGGTACATTAAATGAGGACAGCAGCTGCTTTTCCACCGGCCTCAAAATAAACAAAAAAACAACGACAATATATACATTAGCTCATTTTCTGGGTGTTTTATGGTTCTGCTACCTTGTCTCTGGTTGAATGGACATAGCATTATTTTAGCACATAAATGTAAATGGTTGGGTCCCTACTTGTTACAAAATCGTAGCTGGCGATTACTTTTTGTTGTTTTCCCCAATGACAATTTGCATTTTCCTTGCATTAAAGTAGCGGACGCAACTTGTCATCTCAAGTAAAAGAAATATTGACTGTTAGTAGGAAAGCCCAGTTACCAGAATGTTTTTGGTTTTCTTATTGCGGTCGCATTCACACTTGCCTATGGTTGTTTTCCATCTGTTGCTCCTCAGGGCCGTCCGCCGGCCAAAGGCGAAGAAGACGGAGCAATATGACAGCGATGATTCTGCTACTTACCGGGACATGCCAGTCCCCGACAAGGTAGCTTTATACAAGCAGACTCTGGTGAAAGTTCCTTACTTTGTCTCTGCATCTGGCGGGAAGTTGCTTGATCTTTTTATATGTGGGTTAGTGGGTAGAGACACAGAGCTGAAAGCTGACAGCAACTCACTGTCCCAGGAAAGGCTGGAAGCCAAATGGCTCCAGAGAAAGTGTAAATGTTTTTTTCCATTTATTGCATCGTACTGTAATTTTATTTTCAATTTGTACAAAGTAATTATTTCTAATAATCAGATGAGTGTTTTGTGTCTTCAAGCGATTTTGTTCAAATATTGTCTATGATGTTTTTTTTCCCCAACAGAAATCCTCTGAATACATAGAAGATGAAATCGACGAGTTCCACAATAAGAGGATCTCGGTTGGTATCCAGGGCTAAGTGTTTTATTTTTATCTGCATCAGTGTCATATCGTGTGTGTGACCTAAGTTAGGTCTGCTTCGGTGTTTGATATACCCATATTCTAATTCACAATTTGCGGACTCAACCTTTTTTGGTATGTGTGCATGCACTTACGTACTGGTTCTCTGCAGAATCTCCTTGCACGTGGAATACAAGCAGACAGTGACCAGGAGGACATTGAGGATGAGGTGTGGAGAAAACGTCATGGGGAGGGCTGTCTCACCAATGTGGACTTAGGGTTAAACTATTCTGACGCGTCAACCGGCCCCTAATGTTGTGAGAAAAAGTGAAAGTTACTCAGCTTATGTGTTTGCACTTTGCTCCAAATAATGATTACAAAAACTCCAGTCACTCTTCCACAGACTCTTCTTAAGAGTTTTACCAAGTCTGTATGTGACAAAAACATTACTTGGTCTTTAAATATTTGTCCATCGAAGTATTCATCATCCTGATATTAAACTGATAGGTACTCTCTTCATCTGACTTTTTAATGCTTGTCTGGAGTTGCAGAGAGATTGAACTACTTGTGCTTTGATCTTTAGGAGGAGGTGATGGCTCTGGATGACTCTGAAGAGGATGAGGAGGAGCAAGAGGTGGGTGAAGATGGAGAAGAAGTAGAGGAGGAGGAGACAGACATGGAGAGTGACCTTGAAGGAAAGAATGAGGATGGTGAGTGGAGTAGATCAGAAGAGAGAGACTTATGGGTTTTCTGATTCGTTGGATAACTCTATTGTCCGATGTTTATTGTCTTCAGTGACCCCATCTTGCTCTCCTTGGCAGCTGGTGGTTAAGGGCCTTACTGCAGGACCCACTGACATGTGACCATTATGCCAAGGCCAGGTTCAAATGGGTGACATTCTGATCACAGACACAGAGGGTTAGCCCCTTTTCAATGAGTCCTTGTGACAGGAGGACCTGCCCACTTTCAGTTTGGCAGCTGTTGGCTGAAGGATGCGCCCTTTTGGTTTAATTTTGAGATGCTTTGTGTTTGATGCCACTCTGTCCTCCTCTTAGACCTCCCCAGTGACATGGCTTGGGGGCGCAGGAAGAAGATGTACTACGACTCTGATTATGTCACAGTCAGTGAGTATTTGCTCCTCTCACTTTGTAAAAGACTGTGACTGCCATTGCATTATACTCATGTTTTTGGTATGTGGAATTATTGGGCATGAGAGATCGTCTGGAAGATTTGACTGTATCTATACACATTCCAGAGGGGAAATCTAAGGAGGATGCAGATGCTGAAGACCAGGAGGAAGAGGAAGAAGCAAAGAACATCCAGAAGCGCTTGGTGGGGAGTCTGAGTGAGGACGACTATGACCTGCATCTCCTTCAGGTACCTTCTCTGGAGCCACGGACTTCATTCTCATGGCCACTTTTCAGCCAGGGAGGTGTCTTTTCACGCAAGTAAAAGCTGCAACCTAATTCTCTGGTGGCTTTTCTGGGTCTTCTTCTATAGGAGCTTGGAGGGGAGGGAGAGGGAGAGGGAGAGGTAGAGAGAAGCCTGGAGAAAGAGAAAGAGAAGCAGAAGATCGTGAAGGACCTGAAGCAAATGTCCCACAAGGAGAAGGTAAAGCTCTTGAAGAAGGAATCTCCAGAGCTGCTGGAACTGATCCAGGACTTCAAGGCCAAGGTACCATGTTGCATCAGACCTTCTCCCTGGCTGTTCCTTAGCACCATCATAAACACAGTTAGCTTCAATGTTCTTCAATGTGATTCTTGAGGCAGCCTTGGCGATACCCACGGTATGTTGTTTTAGCTGACGGAGCTCCGGGACGAGTTGCAGCCTCTTCTGAAAATGGTTAAAGACGGGCATATACCTGCGGGGAAGGTGAGAGCCGGTCACAGTGGCACATTGGGATGGATTTCGGTGTCTGTAATGAACTGGCCATGTAAATTAATCCATTTGTGTCCTTTTGACTGCTTTTCTCAAGGGAGCAGAATATCTCAAGACCAAACAGCAACTGTATTTGAAGTAAGTGTGATTTCCTTACTTCCTCGTTACAGGGGTGGTGTGAAAAGGGCAATCAGTGTAAGATGCAGACAGGCACAATCGGGTCATGTGTGTCACCATGATGGCTGGGGACGGGGATTCCTAATGTGAGCTCACAGTCCATCTTTCTGACGGAATCTCCGCAGTTACTGCACCAATGTGAGCTCACAGTCCGTCTTTCTGACGGAATCTCCGCAGTTACTGCACCAATGTGAGCTCACAGTTCGTCTTTCTGACGGAATCTCTGCAGTTACTGCACCAATGTGAGCTTCTACCTGGTGCTGAAGTCCAAGCGAATCCCAGCCCACAGCCACCCCGTCATCGAAAGGCTGGTCTCCTATCGAAACGTAAGATGGCTCTGATCATGTGGTTACTTCTCGTTAAGGGATCAATACAGTGTCATATTATTATTATCATCATTATTATTACTGTTTTATTGTTGTTATTATTGTTATTGTTATATACAACATAGTGGGGACCAAATGTCTTAGTTTTCTCTCTATAAATGTGCCGGGTCTTAAAGTTATCAAAGCTCCTCAATGACACATTGAGCTGTACTTGAGTGCAGAAATCTGATTCTTTCTTGGTTTCCTTCAGTGTGTCAAAGGGATATCCTTAGCTATCCCAGGCCAGCTCATTGGAAAGTGCCGTGACAGATGTGCGGCTATGTTACTGAAATGTGATGCCTCCTCATCAGGGAGTGCCACAGGGCGGTTGGTTAATGAGCCTTTTAGACACACCTGTTAGATTGTCCCTCATGGTTTCCTCTACCTGCACAGCTCATAAATGAACTGTCCCCAGTGGATGCCAGACTCGCCCCCCAGCTGCGCCGCCTGCTGTCAGAGACCCCACAGGGCACAACTGTCAGGAGGACCACTGACGCCCCCAGGAGGAAGGTGAGTGCATGGAAGACTGCCAGATGTGGCAAGTCATTTGGCCTTAAGGGGGACCTATTATGAGTTTCCAGTTTTTCCATTTCCATTAGTGTGCTGTGTAGCTGTATGTGTGTGTAAACAGTCTGCAGAGTCTTAAAATTACAGGTAAAAGGGAGTAACTTTCACCTCATAAACTACCCTGACATGCCTTGTTGGAATTCCAGCCCTTACTTCCTTGCAGTGTTCATTTTTGTCAGCAAATTTTAATTTAGTTTTAGTCATAGTCTTTTGACTAAAATGTAATTTAGTTTGTCATAATTTAGTCATCTAAATTATTTTAGTTTTAGTCTAGTTTTTGTTTGCTAAATATCGTAAGATTTACAGTTGACTAAACCTACAGTTCATTTAGTCGACTAAAATTATAAGTAGTGTTATGTTTACAGTTTCCCTTTGATGTCAGAATGTCATTATGTTCACAAGATGAAATGAAACCAATGTTGATGGATGGATGGTATTAAGGTCTGACTGTGCAGTACACAAAGACACAGATTTCACTATTATTTGAAATGCAAACTTATGTTTATTTACCTGGAAACTGAGTACTGTAAAATAAGTAGTGCCATTAGTGCAAAAATAAAATCACTTCAAAGTGCACAGGCTATAATGCCACCAGGCTTAACTTAACATGCTTGTCTATAATTTAGTTGTCGTCTCGTTTTAGTCTGAAAAGGCCGTTGACGATAAAATTTTGTCATAGTTATTGTCAACAAAATTAACACTGCTTGACACTGCTTAACACTTGACATGGTGAGGTCACCTCGTAAGACTATCCTTATTGGCCACCTATCTGCAAGGATCTGTCTGTAGACTGTAGGATGAGCTGAAATGTGTAGAGCAAGCTGACCAATCAAGAGCATGCTGGGCTCATTGGGGGTGGTGACAGTTATTTACACAAGAAATAGGGATGTACGCTATGGGGGGGGGAGTGTTTTTGTGACGTTGAGGCATGTAAATCTATTCAAGTATAATAATGACGTGAACATGAGCATAATAGGGCCCCTTAAAGGGCCACCATTCACAGCATGCACATGCTTGTCAGGGTCCTGGAGACAGTGACTCCGAGCTGGATGAAGAGGCAGCCCTGCGTGCCTACAGGGAGGTGGAGCGGAGGCTGAAGCTGAAAAGGACAGCCAAAAAGCTGCAGCCGGATGAGGCGTAAGGAGAAAGGCGTGGGGCTTGTCTGATATGCATGTGGGATGGCCCTGCAGGACGGCAGCCTAAGACTGTGGTCTTCTTTGTTAGAGAGGAAGAGGCGGAGGAAGAGGAGCCAGACCTGGACCCAGATGCCAAGAGGGGTATCACTTATCAGGTATACTAAAGACCACTAAAAACAACACCAGGCTTTTACTGTTTATTGTAGTTCTTGGTGATATGAACCCTGCACTGATTTCTCGTCCATCTCTTCTGTCAGATGGATAAGAACAAAGGCCTCACTCCAAAGAGGAAGAAGATTGATCGCAACCCCCGAGTCAAATACAGGGAGAAGTTCAGGAAGGCTAAAATCAGAAGGAAGGGCCAGGTAGGTTGGAATTGGTTAGGGTCACGGTCACATGGTTTAAGTGACCAATGATATTAAGTAGTTGGGGAATCAATTTTGTTAGGCGGTTGTTTTCTCCAGCAACAGTTTGCTTAGCCTGTAAGTGTATGTTTTGTAAAATATGGTTGCCCAATAAACTAAACTGTTTCAGGTTCGTGAGGTGCGCAAGGAGGAGGTTCGCTATGGTGGAGAGCTGTCTGGGATCCGTGCCGGAGTCAAGAAGAGCGTCAAGCTTAAGTAAGACTCAAGAGCAGCACCAGACTGAGTGTGTGGAGCTGGCCGTCATGTGGCTGAGCTGGAAAAGTCACAAGGATCAGTGGTTTAAAAGTGAGGCTGTTGGCCATGGTCCTGGGGGGGCCACTTTGTGGCAATATTTTTTTTTTTTTAATTCATGGACATTCAGAACTCCCTTCCACTCCCTGTTTGTCATATTTTATACTTTGACATTAAACATCTTTGCTGAATCATGCTCATATTTGCTTTGTGACATACACACTACGGCAACGTGCAACAGATCTGTGATTTAATGATTGCTCCACCCTCTCGGGGTACACAAAATACAGGCGTATCCCGGATGGGGAGACCGGCAACTGCTGGTACAGCAGTGGTGACACTGTCTCTCTAGGAGGTATAAGACAGTCTTTGCCATCACATGTAGTTTTCACACATTTTACATCAATGCCGAGTACCAGTTTGGATTTATCTAGATAAGCTGGATAGGTGGGTTCTGTGGAGAGTCCGCTATTTCTAATGGTTGGGTTGTAATGGGAGGGGCTTGTCCATGCCTGATATGATCGCCTTACTCCTGCTGGGCAATAAAGTTGCTGTGAGCCGAAACCAGGTTGCCGACGATCTTCTCCTCGATCTCCAGCCTGGCCTGTTCCTCGGCAGCCGTGAGGGCCAGTTCTCTTGCATGGTCCCGTGTCACCACCACAACGTAGCCACGCCGCGTGTCCAGCACGTTGGCCACCACGGCCTGGTGGTGGTAGGTGTCCAATGCGCGACGTGCCCGCTCCAGCAGGATGCCCGGGTCGGTCTCTAGCTTGAAGGAGATGACGAACGCCTTCGGGGCCCAGTCCTTCACCAGCGGAGACAGCATCTTGGGTACCATCTTCATGCTGAGCTGCGAGGAGGAGGAGGCAGTGAAGGTTGGAAAAAGGTCCAAGCAGTGAGCTGTGTCTGGGCTGTTCGAGTACCCTGACCAGCAAAAACTGCATTGGGCAGGAGGTTTGGTTAGGCAGCTGGGCCTCACCTGAAGTGGCCCTTCGGACGATTGGATCTTGTGCTCCGGCATCTCGGATGCCGGAATGTAGAAATCGGAAACTGCAGCAGCCAGGTAGAACATGGCCTCGGACCCTGCAGGCGGAATGGACGGGCAAGCACATTCAGCAACCTGCCGCAAGGGAAAATGAATGTTCTACCATTACGGGATGCTGACGGCCATACCTATGTTGCTGAGAGCCTGTGCCGCAGCTTTGAGGAGGTGAAGGTACTCCGAGAGTGTGTTGAACTCCACCGGCAATAGCAAGCCTGCCACCTTGACCTCCTGGAAGCGCTTCAGCACAGCCGCGATGCCAGGCAGGGTCTCCTGGTCCGCCACAACCCGGGTGGGCCCGCATTCCCCCGTGGCTGGCTCCAGCCGTAAGCCGTCCAGGAGGTTGACACCGGCGTAGCGGCGTGTATACGGGTACAGGGAGCGGTGCCGGTGCAGGAAAACAACAGCATACCCTGCATCCAGAAAGTACTCCGCTGAGGATGCCCCACGCCGCCCACTGCTGAAGTTGTCCAGGAAGCGGACTGTACGGGACTCCAGGGGCACCTTGGTGCCGCCAGAGGTGACCAGCACCACACGACGGCCTGCAGACCCATGACGCTTGGCAAACTCCGCCATAAGGCCTTTTACCATCTGCACATGGGATGGCACCACAAACTCCTGTGTCAGGCTGCCTTCCACGGTGGAACATCCTGTTTCTGCCATGTCGCTTTGGTCTTGTTAGATTCCTGCATACATGAAGGGTAAGCCAAGGACAGACAGGGACATAAGTTGCGAATTTTTAGATCACTAAGTATATTTGAGACACAAGTGCTTGATCTATAATTTATTAAAACTTTGAGTTAAATTAAGTTTTGTAATTTAGTATCAATGTGTCTACTTCCGTATCAGAACAGATCCGGAATAATTAGCGTAAAAATATTTTGACCGTTCATTTAAACCTAACTGAAAGTGATATGTCTCTAGGGGTTTGGGATATGGGGAAGCGGGAATGGAGGTTGAAGAGACGTGGTACGTCGTATAAGCCAATACACTGCGTCCACACAATTAACAGGCTACAAGATGCGAAGCTTGATGATGATGCGTGTTAATATAAAATGATTCACTGTTAATGGATTAAGTGTCCAAGTGACCGTCTGAACTTACCAAGTGCAGCTAGGCTGGCTGTCAAGCCAGATACCGATCGTCTAACGCACACGAAGGAACTGAAGGTCTGTTGAAGAAAGAACGATATGAACGTACAAATGGCGCTGCCGCACGGGCGGACCTATTTGTTTTTCATGGAGAAAAAATACGTTTGTTTTTCAAGAAAACATCCTGTTGAAGGTGAACTCGAATAAATTCTAACAAATTCGTTTAACTAATACATATATACGGGCAGTATCATTATCCACACATGTAAATGAAATTCTGAATGCACAAATGTAGTAAACTAAAATCTTACTTTGAAAGTACACCAAAAAATACACATAACAAACAGAATGGCGGTCCTTCGGTCTTTAAGTTCCGCAAGGCCCAAAAGCCCTATACAAATGTAGTTCCGGGGTCAGTTACTGTTTAATTGTTATTGTTATCTGGTGCAGTATTTTCAGTAACAAATTACTGACCCATTATGTAGCTGAAGAAAACAAGATATAATACCTTAGAATCTTTAATTTTAATATGAGTTTTGACTGTCTTCATTAGGGGCATAGAACTTATGTTGTTTTCGTTATCGTTTTCAATATTAGGTGCTGTCAAGTCGAGGTTGACGCCAAGCGACCATATAAACGGCATTCCTCATTTTTTGTCCATCCACCTTGTCATTACATGTCCAGAAAAAGACATCTTCCACTGGGGCATTTGTACTTCACGTGAAATTTTTGCTTGTTTCGATTCACCTCTTTTCCTCGTGCCCCGTTGAATTCTTAAAAGCCTTTTCCAGCTTTTTGATTGTCTAGCTTTTGCATTCATAAAGATTAAAAAAAACACTATATTCTGAACAATTCCGATTTTTGATCTTAGACGTGATAATACTGAAAGGTTTCATTCTTTATTGCTTGTCTTCGTGTTGAGAGCTATTCCAATGAGGCAAAAGCTCTCTATACTTTTTATGTTTTAACTATCAAAACTAAAGTTTGCTGCCAACCCTGTGCTCACCTTTGTTTGTTTCCATTTTTATTTGTTACATACATAATCAAATGCAGTACAAATGTGTAGTGAAATGACTTTCCACCTACTTCCTGGATTAAATCAAAATTAAATAACAATTAAAATAATAAAGATAAAAAATAAATAGTTAAACTTCTAAGCATCCTACAGTAGCGGAGGCGCTGTCATTTTAACCATATCGTTGGCGTGCGCTACATGTGTCAGTGCTTCTGAATGAGGACACCTATCGGAGGCTGAAGCTGAAGCTGGACACCCTCTCGATAGGCACCCCGCTGATTGTGGGGGGCTGTAATGCCTTACATGTGTCCTCCTAAAGTAAACAATCGACTCTTTTGCTGATGTACAGGTGGGGATCGTTTTCCTGGCTAGAGTTTGCTTTGCTGGCTACAGCTTTCCTGGCTACAGCTTCCCCGCCTCCTACTTGTAGGCCATTTCATCATCATTGAAGATCCGATCCTCCACGACTGTGTCGTCAGCCAACTTAACAGTAGTGTCGGAGTTGAATGTGGCTGCACGGTCATGCATGTTGTGGGGAACACAAAATGACTATGGCATAATGTTACACGCTGACTATCAACTAGCTTTAAGCTACGCCTTGTACGACGGGGCGCAGGGTTATGACGTTGTGACCTTGTATTTCTTCCACGTTGAGGTTTGTCTCTCTTTAGATGAAAAAAGACAGTCAGTTTGACGATGTTTGTGCCTCACCGCAGTGTATGGTGTTCAGAGCAGGGGACTTTGCTTTCAGCCATAGTCACGCATATTCCTTATTTTTCTTTCAAGTGTCCTGAGATATTTTTCAATTTCCACTATTAGTATGGTGTCATCGGCATCTTGAAGGTCGTTAATGTTTCTTCCATTAAACCTGAGTCCATAGTTGTCTTCTTCCAGCCCAGCTTCTCTCATATTAGGCCTATATATTTTTTTTGCATATTTGCATATGCAGAAAAACTATAATGCCAAAATACAATCACGTCTTCCTTTACTTGTCTGGAACTAGTCAGTTTCCCATATTTCATCCAGTTTCTATCATGTCTAGAGATTTTTCATAAGAACAAGATTCTGGCTTTGGTACCTCAGTTGAGAACATTCCATAGTTTGACATGGCCAGCACAATGCAAGACTTCATTGTAATCAATAGTGTTTAAAATTCTTCTGTAAAATCAACGTTTAGAAAATTGTTGCTAAATGTGACACTAGATGGCAGTGTTTTATTACATTGAATGTCCAGACGGAAAACGGACATTTGTATTGTGTTTCTTCTGGTTGATGTGGGAAAAAGTTCAAAGAGTTCAAGCAGCTGGGAAGTTACTTATCAGAACGGGAGGAATTTTGGACGGCTTTGCATCAGAGAAATGCAGGTTATGAAATTTAATTTGACTTAATTCAAATCAAGAGAACAGAGACAAACTTAAATACTAATCTCGCTGATTATTTTACTAAATTTAGATCGGGAGTACTCTGAGTTAAATACTGAACGGCTGGAAGGATGACAAGTTTTAGTCCTTTTGGCTCGAAGTCTACTACGCGATCGTCTGTCAGACTTAAATCTCCTTCGTGTTGTGTCGCAGAGTGAATGCAGCCCTCCCATATTATTTCTTGAATCAATGGTGCATTGTGCACATCTCTTATACAGTCCGCGGGGAAAATAAGGAAACCAGGAACCTCGGCTGGGGAGCTCCCGGTCTGGCTGAATAGATAGTGGGTTTGGTTTATTGTGAGTCAATGCGAGGATGTCTCCCTGATCCAGAGCGGTCCGATGGGGGTCGAACCTCCTCTCCAGCAAATTAAATGCTTGAGCCCCCTCCCCACTAGAGTGCGGGGGCTTTTCCGCACTCCAGCAGGACTCGAATAACGGGAACACTGCACTGTCAGCATGAATCTGTTTGTCGTTGATGCCAAACCAACAGCGTCAATAGCATAGAAAACCGACAAATTATGAATATATCTAACTATACATCACTTGTGTTCATTTTCCTCTTAGTGAACTGAGAATTACAGTTATTCTATCTAGACTTCTGACGTGGCCACAGTGATTTCCTTTGAATGTAGTCATTTTCAAATAGGTTAATTCATGGATCTTTATAGTAATTCGCTTCCTGTGTACAATAAATCCCCACCCAAATATACTTAAGTCTTCTTATATGTAATTTAAATATTTTTCTTTCCGCAACAAATTAGGTCCAGTTCGAGTATAGTTCCCACTTTGTAAAAACCCTCCATCACACCGATCCAAACTCGGGTGACACTATAGTACTTACAAGGTAAAACGTCATGAAATTTTTCTCAGTATGAAATACAATGCCTTTTTGGCAACCAACAAAAGCACTATGTATAGCGACTAGAATCCAACACTGATACTCGAAAATCCACTTTTACATCAAGACCACGTCTTATTAAAATCAGCCTATATTATGATGATGCACGGCCTATCTGTCAGCCCACTGGGACACAGTGTCATCTTTATGCTTTTTCTTCTATTCCAGTTAAGCTTTTAAACATAAATCATAGACTGTGAGAGCCCATGAGCTATGGGTTAATTATTATTTGATATTCCCCAATTTACAACCATTTAATAGTGTTTTAACTTCCTGTGTATAACAAAACGACTAAACTGTCCACTGTTTTAATGCGATTAGTGCATACTTAAAGTGTCCCGTTAAGAAAAATCGGGAAAATCAGCTGGACGAAGGAATTTGGCGTAATTTATTTAAAGAGGTTTGATAAACATACCCTGCGGTGTGCAGCACGCCTTTGACTACTTAGCTATGGTTGCTCCGCTGTACGCTGCACTCCTCGGGACGGAAGGAGGTCTTGGACGCAGTCTAAAGCCTGAGATTCAAAGGGCTCGAATTTCGTGTGTGTGCAGCCAATTACGTAAGGTGCAGACCTTCGGCAACATAATTTCAGTGAGCTGCTTCCCAAACAATAGACCCAGTGGTTACAGTGTTCTAAATACATAAGCGTCAACCTAACGGAAATATCTTTCAGCTAGATTAGGGTCATCTCTGTGTTTCTGTGTGATCGGTGGTTTTAAAGCATTTGGAAAAGTTCATTTCATTATGTAAACAGAGAGTCTGGCTTATAAAAGAGTGGAAACTAAGCGGATTCATTGTTATAATAAACCGTAAATAGTTAAATTCTGGTAAAGCCACATTTTTGTGGTCCTGCGTGTTATCTCTGCAGTGCAGGTAGTGTTGACGCAGTCTCCGGACCCTGACTGAAATCTGTGTCTTTCTGAGCTCATGCCCCTGGTGTTTCAGAGCGGACACAGCAACGGCACTGAAGGTCGTATCTGTGGCTAGTGGGGTTCCGCTTGCTCGCCTCTGCTTGCTGCGGTGTATCGCTGGCACGTTTCCAGCGTCTGGATGTTCACCAAGGTTGCTGTTGAAGGGCTGGAAATGACCGTGCAGCTGCTGGCCGCGACCGCTTACCGGGTGACCGTCCAAGAGCTGGCCTCGGTCGCTTACTGGATTGACTGTCCAAGGTCTGGCGGTCGCCCTAATTCGGGGCAAACCCCCAAACTTAACTACGGACCCGGGGACTCGGGATCTGAAGCAATGGGACATAGCGGGAACCAAAAGAAGCGGTTCTGCATTCTAAAAGGCAGGTGCTGAACCGTCATAAATTACGATTCTGAACGCTGGGATTACATAGCAAAGCCCCCAGGGACACCTAATTCACATGAAGGGCAGCCATTTCACAGAGGGAGACAAAACTGTGATTTCTAGTTTTTGATGAAAGCAACAAGAACGTAGTTAGTGTGATGGCTAAAGAGTAATCAATGATCTCAAGCAGGAATGCTGTGTAGATGTAAAGGCGGAGAATGGTCACGTCGCAGCGTTGACGTCTCATCTCGGTCGATATGAGTGTCAGTGTATAACCTGAGTCCTAGGTGACAGAAAATTATTTTATAATGGTACTTCGCACAGTAGCTCCGCAACCTGATGTTTTGGTATTTGCTATTTGAAGGATTTATAACAGGCTCGTTCAACCTGCTGTTAAATATATATTGTCCTATTAAGGAAAAAAAGCATTAAAATACATTTTGTAATGGGGAAAGGATAAAATGAGGTTATTACGTATTTATTGAAACATGGGGGAGTTTGCTTATTGTCAACGAAATGCAGTTTCTTACAGAGGACCAGCTACAGAACCCTGACAAACCCACAGCTGTGAGCAATGCTGCTAAAATCCCTCCAACATTCCTTTTTTTGTTTGCCCCAGAGGATGGAACGGCTGCTGTTGCCAGGGGGGGGGGGGGATCTCATTGTCCAATTGTGGAATGGTGGAATTGCAGACCACAGAGGGATTACCATGGGACTGCACGACTCAGTCTGCAAATCAGGGATCTGTCTGCCCACAGCTCTGACGGACTGTCGATTTGATGTACCTTGGTGGTAAATTATGATACGTCTGCCAGAATGTAATTGAACGGAGCAGAAAATGTCGAATCCGTTATGACAGACATGTGTCTGACACTGAGAATCTTTTGACGCATTTTCAAAAGTCCCTGCGACCAAACAATATGTTGTGGCCCAGGGTAGAGCGTCGGCGGTGACAGCCCTGCAGGAGAAGCGGCAGCAGATGGCAGGCCTATCGGCCTCCCATGGACTCCCCACTCTGCTTCCTTTGTCCCAGGTGGCAGTGCCCTGGTGATGTGATCATAGCCTGTCAGGGGTGATGGTGGGGGGCGGGGCAGAGCAAGGAGGGGGTGGGGTCAGACACGGCCAGTGGCAGACCCCCGTGACAATGATTCATCAGCTGGCCAACAGAAAACCTCGCTTTATTGAGACAGGTTAGTGCTCACAAACCAATTTCCTTTAAAAAAAAATCCTACACAATAAATTAAAGGAAAATGAAATTTAAAAATGTTAAACATTATGTAACAAGCAGGGAAGTGAAAAAGTCCACATAGACTTTTATGGACATAGCATATTTCTGCAGCATTAAAAATGGGAATTATTATGGTTCCTTCAGTACACATTAAGCAGACCTCCAGGCAGCATGGAGATGCTTCTGGGTGGGGTGGCAAGATTGGGCTGCTTCCTCAGCTCAATTTCTAAAACCATCAGAATGGTTCAGCACGTGTGCAGTCCGGGGGGAGGGTGCTGGTTACCTGTGCTTCAATGGGGAAATACAACCTCATGACTCCCCATAGATAAAAAATAACATTACCTGTATCACCCTTGTATTTTCTTATATCTATTTTTCCAATGGGAAAATGAATGTGAAGCCTTTTGACAGAGTCGGTGGGGGGGTCAAAGGGGGCTGATTGCTGTGGATGTTGTGGATAGAGCGGGGGTGGGTAGAGGGTACAGTGGGTGAGTGTAGTCATCTTACACGTGATGATACTGTAGCAGATGTGGTCTTCGTGCGCTGGTACAGGTGTGGGAGTGGTTGGTTTGGCTGTGATGATGCAACACTGAGCTTAGCAGTTCGGAGTGAAGACGTGGTGAAGCACAGAGATGTGTGTGGTAGTCGGTACTGTAGGTATGTTAGGTTGAGACAGCATGGTAATGGAGTGTGGCAGAGGTAGGAGAGGGCATAGTGGATGTATCTCATACGCAACTGAGCTTTAAAAGTGCTCATGCTAATCCCAGAACTGGGCGCATCGCAACAAGAACATTTCTATTTTCGCATCTGGTTCCTTTTTTCCACCGTCCAGCCACCTGGCTGAGATGATCCTCCTAGCGCGGGCTGAATTCAGTCAGGAGCCGCCTCCCAAGCGTATAACTCCTCACAGCATTCGAGATTAACTAAAAACCAGGATGATATTTTCAGTCCGGCTGGTTCACAACGTTAGCGAGCAAAGCTGTAATTTACCCTTGGGTTATGCGGCCTGTTTATTGTCATACATATAGGCTGCGTTTTAAAAACGACGAGGTGAAAATCGAACTACTTGTCTGTCTTGCTACGTTTAGGCTACATATTTCGTGTGAATCAATCAGGCAGTGAAAAGTGACTCTGCTTTGTGTCGAACCCGCAGTGGCACCCAGGAAGGAGACCGCACCAGTGTTGTCCCTCCTCAGACTGGTGTCCGCTTACATAGTGACCAGCTGGGTATGTGCCTCATGCCCCTCCAGCCTGTCTGATCACTGGGCTTAGATGATGGTGTGGTGAGGCAGAGGGTTGAGGTATCTAATTATGAATCAACAGATTTCGCAATCTCCTGACTTACCTGCATCAGGCAAAGATCAATCTTACATACAGAGAGCAAATTTGCAAAGCTGACTCGGATTTGGTTCCCAGCATCGCAACACATGATGGGGATGCCTGACTTTAGCTCATCGGGCATTCACATCACGAAAACAACAAAAAAAGATGGACTGCGTGACTTTTGCAAATTTGTTCTTCAAATGTTAGCTATCTGCTCCCGTATCAAACTTGTGCCACCAGGGGGTG
>JAODUD010000127.1:22747700-22770249 GCA_026784285.1 Stomatorhinus walkeri
ATATATATATATATATATATATATATAATAGCAGTAGCCTTAACGGTATGATTCATTCCACACAACAAACCATCGCAAAGGAGAAGCGCAGAGGTCCGCGGGAATCTGACAGACCAACCAGAATTATAAATGTGTAGGCGGTCTCCCAGTGAATAGAGCCAATAGGAGAAGAAGGGTGTGTGGTGGGCGTAGCCTATGACCGCTATCTTCTCCTCAACGCCTCGTGAGAGAAAGAAAGTCTAGGACTGAAAGCTGGGGGGGGGGGGGGGTGGTGTCCGCCTCGATCTTGCGACTCGCCCGAACCGGTTCAGACTGGGTACGGGAAGGTCTGTTGAATACTGACGCCGCAGCGAATGATTAAATGTTGGGGAAGAAAATAACTACCCTTGCACCAGCACATTGGTTTGTGACCGAGATGGGGAACGCTGCTGGTACCGACGGACGGGGGGAAAAAGCAGAGGAACCAAGCAGCTGTTGACATCATTTGAAGTGTCCGCAATAGACAAAGGAAACATTTCTCTCTGATCCAATAGTACAGTTATACTTAGAGTATTGTGTTCCATATAACGGAACATCTGCCTATCTATCGTTTACGTGAGACTCCTGAAGGTTGTCGGGGGTAACTCATCGTAAATAATATTACCCACCAGCCCATTGCCTTGCGGTATTAAGTTTCGGTGTCCGATAGATGGTGGACATATTATTATTGGAAGAAAACCCTATAGTGCCACGTAACGCCAACCCCGATTCTACCTTACGATTTTACAAGAATGCGTAAAAACAAACGTGATTTGGAGTCATTCTTAACGTTAAAGTTCCGTGCAAAACTAATCACTGCTAATAAATGAGAAATTGTGTGTAAACTGTTT
This sequence comes from Stomatorhinus walkeri, assembly GCA_026784285.1. Taxonomy (NCBI): domain Eukaryota; kingdom Metazoa; phylum Chordata; class Actinopteri; order Osteoglossiformes; family Mormyridae; genus Stomatorhinus; species Stomatorhinus walkeri. The sequence goes on from JAODUD010000127.1 coordinate 22,748,570, forward strand.
ACGTGTCAAACTGCAGCGTGGTGTGTCTTTAATCTGTCAGGCAACACGATCTGAAGTATTGCCAGTTGTCGTTTTAATTAAAGTAAGGAGTTTTTCGAAAGAAAATATAGGCTACTCTTTTATATACAATTTCCGAAACTGACGTACTGTAGGCCTATATCAATTGCCAGTGACTGTTCAATATGTAATTATGGATAAATTATGTGCGGAGCATGACTTTGAATTTGCTGTTTTGTGGCAGATTTGTCATGCGCAGTCCTTGCGATGATGCTGTGGTTTTAAGCAAACTATTTCTGTATTCTTTTGAAATCATTTATGACACACTGCAGTTCATGCGAGCATTTTAGGCAGAGAAGTGGCATGATAAAAAGGAAACATTTTCTTAGATAAATTGAAAAGTGAGTTTAAATGGTAAAACGGCTAATTCTTTGAACAATCTAGAAAAAGGGTGCTGAACTGCCACATTTACTAAATTTAAGTCAGTATATCCATCATAGATCGCTAAAATAGCCCCACCGTGTGGTCAATATCTGCTACACATGAGGAGAGGATGTGGTTCAGTGGAAAGTAAATTCGACCGGCTTAAATTAGGAAGTATCTGTAACTGTTTTGGTATTAAAGGTTTTAGTAACTGTTTTGTCTCCAGAACATTGACAAATTAGTCTGTCATTGATAAATCTTGCTGGCGGCAATATACTTGACCTTTAAATTAGACGTAACATATACTGATAAAGTGTGACATCACTTACTCTAAAAATAGCAATGAGTTATAGGTGTACAAGAAAAGCAACGCGAGACCTCCACTTTTCCGCGAAAGCTTTCCACTACTGATTGAAACTATTAATATTATATTTTGCAAAAAAGATATGACACGAGGATTACTGTCTTTTTCAACTACGGATTGTAAAAAAAAGTTGTCAACAATTTTACAAAGAAAAGCATGTACATTGCCATTTAATGATAAATTGCATGCTTAAGTGATCAAATTTACGTCATACTGTTATTGGATATTTTATTATTCCATGCCATAATGAATCTCCTATTCAAAAATGTATTCAGTTTTATATGAAGAAATATATACTGTCGTTTAGTTCTCTTCATTCCATTGTGAAACTGAGAGCAGGCAGTAAACATTACATTACTTTGCTCAGTGTAATTATTCATTCAGTTCAGTTCTTCTGAATGCAGTATAAACCGAAATGCAAAGTGAAGGGGAACTGTTTTTGGCTAGGCTTGGTGCTCCTGGAAATAACAGGGACAAGGGATACCACTCATTTTCATTCCAATCCAATATAATCAAGTACCAAGGCTGTTATCGCCAATACCGACCCCGATATCCTTCTATTTTTGTGGAAATTACAATGGGAAGTCACAGCGCAATACTTGAAAATTTTGCCCAAAAAAAAATACGATATTTATAAAACATAAAAAGGAAATTTACCCAAAAAAGTACAGTCAGACAGAACGTATTACACACCAATATATCACCAAAGATGTTCGTGGCGTTTCCCTGAGTGGTGTCATCAGCAGTGTTTGGCAGGGTTCCACAAACCACTAATTAACGAGGTGAACTTTGGGGCCCCGGGCTCCTCCATGCTCTTCGGGGGCTGCGGACGTCCTGGGCCCCCTGTGCCTGTCTCCGCCGACCTCTGGCTCTGGTGGGGTGTGGTTGCCACCTCCCACCCTCACTATTTAGTACGTACCATGCTGAAAACACACACACACACAACACACGCACATAATACACACAACGCGTGCACACAACCCACGCACACACCACACACACCCAATACACACACACACAACACACGCACACAAGCCCGCACATCTCGCCTACACAACTGAGCACGCATGTACATACACTTGCACGCACCCCCCAAGCACACACAACAATTTTGTATATTTGTATAGCTGTTACTTTCTTTATTCTTTGTTTGTGTTTATCCATTTCTGCACTTCTTTCAGATGCTGTTGATCTTTTGCCATTTTTTCCTTCCCTCTCCTTTACAGATGCAGCAACTGGAGATTGTGTTTTCTACTAATTTTTGTTTTCTACTTTACTCATATTGTTTTTTTTTCTTTGTTCTTTTTTGTTCTTTTCTTTTCTTTTTTTCTTCCCCCTCCCTAATCTTCTAATCTGTCCCTCCTCTTCAGCCAGCTCAGCCACTGCAATATTTTACATGTGCTAAAAATGAAATAAATAAATTAAATTATAAGAGGACCTATATAGAGTTTATGGAGCCCCTCATGGTAAAGCAAATATGTTTGGCACAGCAGTTGGTTCAGACCATTGTTCTGCTTGCTAAAACTGCCGGACAGGACACAAGGAAGAAAAAAAAATCAGTTAGCGTTTTCTTTAGCGATTAGCATTGCCGCTAATTTTGAGAACTGTAGCAGACTAATTAGCTTCTGCTAAATTTAGTACAGCTAACTGTGAATCTGCTAACATTTTTTTTCACAGATAAACTGAGCAAAGTTTAATGATCAAAAATATTTGTAAGCTCTAATGTCAAACACATTTCTTCCGGTCTGGCATGCTGTTAGCTCACTGTGTAAACGCAAAACACGACTGGTCGATAACTTGTCGATTTAAGGTAATCTGGGCTAAAGTAAGTGAGCCAAAGATGGGACTGAAGTGTTACAGTAATACATTGTAATCGCTGTAGTGTACTGAGGTAGTACAGGTAGTAGAAAGTGTTTATGCAGTGTCTCAAATAAGTATTGAGGAAAAAAATAAATAGACTGTAAGAACTATGAATTTCATTGGCATTTAAAGTAGTTAGCTTGCTAGGCACAGGATTAGTAGTGAAAACAAATTGCTGTAATTTCAAAATGCACTTTTGATAAGTGTGGACGATGTTAAGGTATTTCGGAATATTGTGGTGTTTTGGGTTTATGGTGCAATGCTAGATTTCAAAATACCGCAGAATATTTGAAATGGTGAGAAAGAGCTCTCTGAAGCCTTCCGGAAGCTTGTAGATGCATGAGTCTGAGAAGGATATGAAAAGATCTCAAGAGAGTTTCGAATCAGCCATTCCACTGTCCGGAAAATAATTTACAAATGGAGAACATTTCAAAACAACTGGCAGCATGGTCAGAGCAGGGTGTCATAGCAAGTCCAGCCGAAGAGCAGACTTGCAAGATGCTGAAACAAGTCTCCTTAAGTGTCATCACGGGTCATACAGGAAGCTCTTGCCACAGGTGATGTCAAGGTGCATGCATCCACCATCAGAAAGAGATACAGTTTGGTTTACATGGGAGCTGTGCAAGGAGGAAACCCTTGCTGTCAAAAAAAAAATCTGGGCAACACTGAAACTTGCCAGAGACCCACCTAGATAAAGAGCAGGACTTTTGGAACAATGTGGTTTGGCAGATGAATCCGAAATTGAGTTATTTGGGCGCAGTAACAGAGTGCGTGTTTGGCATAAACCAAAGAACCTCATACCAGCTGTGAAACATGGGGGTGGAGATGTCATGGTTTGGGGCTGCTTTGTCCAGTAGAACCTGGCCAGCTCACATCACAGAATCCACTATGAAGTGAAAATGACGATGACCCAAATCATTCCAGTGAATCTACCAAGGAATGACTTACAAGAAAGAGTTTTAGAATAGTCACGTCAAAGTGAAAATCCTGTTGAGATGCTGTGGGGTGATTTGAAGCGGAAGTGCATATGTGAGACACCCTTCAAACATCACACAGCTTAAGGAATTCTGCATTGGAGAGTGGGGAAAACTTCCTGCCAGTCGATGTCAGAGATTGATAGATGGTTATAGGAAACGTCTCACTGAGGTTATTTCAGCCAAAGGGGGAAATACTAGCTATTAGGGCACAGGGTGTCTTAAGTTTTTCCTCAGTAGGAACTGGCATCGTAGTTAATTTCCTTAGTTAAGTGAATTTGTTTCTTGTTTTTGCATAGGTGATGCAATCACCTTTATCTGCTGATATAATTTGAAAGATTTAATAAAAGAACTATATTACAACATAAACTATAATTCATTAATTATAGTATATAATTCATTTATTTAGTCAGATGACTTACTGCTGACATTTAGCTTACGCCTTAGCATTTTTAGCCTGAACAATAGGCTATTTTTGACAAATGGGAGCACAAGTGTTTCTGGTCTATTTTTTGCAAACAGGAAGTGCAGCTGAATGAGGTGGTGAAGAAATCAGAATGAATCTTTAGGTCTGATTTCGGTAAAATGAATCAGATTGTGTCTCAAAAAAGAGTCTTTTTGCTCCTCACCGCTGTTCTCTGTTAACGTTTTCCCTAAATCTTTCCCTGTGTTTCAGGTCAGCCCATATTCTGACTCCTTGCGATCCTTTTGTTTCTGGTCAAGCTAATGTACAGCTCTGGAAAAAATTTAGAGACCACTCAATATTTTTTTTTTTTTATCTGCATTTTTAAATCCTGGTTCTGCAGGCAGAAGACTATGCTGTGCAGCAGGCTGCTTCCAGCTTCAAAATTTCCAAATTTTCACATTCGAAGGCACCAGCACACAAAAGTGAGGTGAAGCAGGAGACACTGAGAATGACTGGAAACCAGGCAGTTAAAGAGCAGAAGCAACATTCTAATGCCATGGATGACTGTTAAAATCATGAATCGTAGGATGGCATCAAGTGACCTTCTAAAGGAATGGGAAACAGGAGTGAAGTGCACTGCTAGGACAGTTCGTATCAGGCTCCTAGAAGCAGAACTGAAGTCTCATAAAGCAAGGAAGAAGCCCTTCACTAATGAGAAACGGGGAAGAACCAGGCTGCAGTTTCACAGTCCCATAAAATGAGAAATAAATTAAACAAAAAAATTGTACGGTGGTCTCTTAATTTTTCCCGAGCTGTATGTTCTGTAATAATGTCCCCTTCAATTTATTGAAGCTGTGTCTGAATCGTCACTCCCTTCCTGCTTTCAGTTGTGACAACTTCATTTTCCTAATGACAGCTTTTTTTTTCATACCTGAAACTATTTTCCATACCCTCACTGTGTTTCCTAGCTTGACCATTGTTCTCGTGTTTGGTTTGTTTCCTTAATAAAGTCTGCGTTATTCACAGAGCTGCTCCTTCAGGGTCATCTCTCGCACGATGCACGTGACACAGTGCTGCAAGGCGTCAGAGGCCTGCGTGAGCTACCAAATCAACAGTATTTTTCTTTTCAAGATTGAATTCCTGACAGTGATGAGCCTCTGTGGGCAGGACCGGGGTTCGATTCCAAAAAGGATCGACTCCTCAATTCCAGGAAGCTATGGATCAAAATCAACTTCAAAGCTTTGGCGTAAAATTTTTAAGTTCAAAAAGTTTTAGAAAATGAAATCTTGTAGATTCGAACGGAGGCTGCTGTGAACACTGTGTGTCGATGACTGCCTTGATTGGTCGCTATGGTGTTGTCACATGGATTATTGCTACACTTATAAATTGTAATATTTGTGCTCACTATTTAGTTATGTTACTCAAATGTATAATTAATATTGCCATTTTGTTAAATTATTATCTTATAATAAACTGCAGCACTTTGAGGTCCACTGGGAGTTTGGCCATAGAATATCAATGGGAAAATCCATCCATCCATTTTCTATACTCGCTTATCCTATTGGGTCACGGGGGGTCTGGAGCCTATCCCGGAAGCAATGGGCACGAGGCAGGGAACAACCCTGGACGGGGTGCCAGCCCATCGCAGGGCACACCCACGCACCATTCACACACACAGGAAGACCTATGGGCAATTTAATAACTCCAATCAGCCTCAGCATGTCTTTGGAGTGTGGGGGGAAACCGGAGTGCCCGGAGGAAACCCCACGACAACACAGGGAGAACATGCAAACTCCACACACATGAAACCCAGGCAGAGACTCGAACCCAGGTCCCAGCGGTGTGAGGCAACAGTGCTAACCACTGCACCCCTCAGTGGGAAAATGTACCCTATTAGTAAAATAGTTGCCTTATCATTTTATATTTGCACAAAGTGTGCAATCAAGACATAAATGAAGTGTGCAAAAAGGCATAAACATGCTCCACTGAATAGCATTTAATTTACAGTAGAACCCCAGAGGTTGTCGGCTTCTAAACTCGGTCTACGTCGCGAAATGACGAGAAAATTTTGAGTCAGAGTTTGTTTACAAAATAAATCATGCGTTTTTTTTTGGGACAAATTCCAAATTTTCCGACAAACGTTTACGCTCAGTTGGCATCAATCTTATGCGTCGTTCACACGTTGCTCTGAGTTTCGTGATCGCATTTTATACTTTTTTGTGGCTTTTATAAGATTTTTTTGCAAATAAATATGGGTCCAAAGAAAGCCAGTGCAAAGAAGGTAAAAAGGAAATTAGTAAGAACCACAATTGAGCGTTACTGAACCACAAAAGGAGATTACTGAAAAGTCTGAAAACAGCTCCCTGGCAGACTTACAGTACTGTACAGTAATTGTTTCAAAACAAATTTTACTAACTTTTAATGTTCTGTTTCTCACTTAAATTATGCTATCTAACTCTGAACTTATTTAATTGTAGTATTTGTGGAATGTTTTTGTATAAAAGGCAAGGTTGGGGGGGGTGGGTCGAAAATGGATTAATCTGTTTTCTGTTATTTCTTATGGGAAAAAAAATCGGTGTTCGTCGGATTCGCAAATAGTCACTCCTTCTGGAACAAATTACTGATGAACTCCGGGGTTCTACTGTATAAATAATGCATTTGAAGACACACTGTAGGCCATTAGTGGGGAAAATGGTCATACTTATTACCAAAATATGAGATCATCAGATCACACCAGGCAATATGTGGGACATGGTGCAGGCAGCTAAAAGGTGACAATCCACTTAGCAGCTCCGAGACAACGGTTTATGGAATACAACTAAAACTCACTAGGGAGAAACACCATAACAAAGGACCACGAGGGGACAGAAATAAAAAGGGAAGAAACTCCAAACTGAACCATAAAACAGACCTACAGAGGGAAACAGGTAATACAGAGACCAGAACTAGAGAATAGAGGGACAATCACTTAAATACAAACAGGAAACCGGCTAACACGAGGGCAGGTTGGGCACGTGAGACAGTTAGCCAATCAGCACAGTACAAGGAAACAGGCAACAGGTGGAGGAACTGAACAAGCACGGAAACTAGGGAATTGTAACAAATACCAAAACTGGGAAACATTGCTATATACTGGGAATTAAACAACTGGGTTATTGATGCAGAACACAAGCAGGGCAAAGCCACGACCGGCAAAACCAAAACAGAACAAAACATAACAAACACAGGGGGAAACAGAAAACTAATAAATAATAATAATACTAAGTTGGTGAGGGCAGTTTCGGGCCCATGACTTGAAAATACCAGTCGCACACTCAGCCCACCAAGCTAAGCAGCAGTCTGGGCAGCAAGGGAAACACACAAGGGTTTTCAGACAAGGAATGACAAGACGGGATGGCCAGCGACATCTGCTAGCCAAGCGGGGAATAGGCACGAAAGGCAGGACCAGCTGGCTGCAGTCGAATCAATGTTAAATATTTAATAGATCGATTTAATTGAGGAAAAATGAAGTAATATGGAAGCACAATGTTTAAAATCGTATGCACCTTAAAAATAAGAAATGACAGTTTTCCAAATGTTCACAGATTAAACTCAAACCAGATAATCTCTGGAAAAGTAACATCCATCCATTATCTACACCTGCTTATCCTACTGGGTTGCAGGGGGTCTGGAGCCTACCTGGAAGCAATGGGTATGAGGCAGGGAACAACCCTGGACAGAGGGCCAGCCCATTGCTGGGCACACCCACACCTATGGGCAATTTAGCAACTCCAATCAGCCTCAGCACATCTTTAGACTGTGAGGGGAAACTGGAGTGCCCAGAGGAAACCCCACGATGACACAGAGAGAACATGCAAACTCCACACACATGTGACCCAGGCAAAGACTTGAACCTGGGTCCCAGAGGTGTGAGGCAACAGTGCTAACCACTGCACCAACAGGACACCCCTGAAAGGTAGCATAATTAACAGTAAACCTGCCTCACTTATGCACAGGCCAACAAGTAAATAAATAAGTGTAAACACTGCTGTTTGTTAATACATAAATGACAATGTAGTACAATATTATTCTGTGATAAATGTGCAGCAAGTGGCTTGGTCAAGTTTGCTGGTTAATCACCTGAATTTCTTTTGCACAATATCCAGACTCAAAAATGAGTACTGAAGGCAACTGGCTTCACAACGGAGTGTGGAATTAGTAGAATGACAATTAAAAAGCATAAATAACATTTAGGGCTGCATTGCACATGTTTAAGTTGCCAAACTTTACAGCCTCGCTCCTTTGCTCATACTCAAATGAACCACAAGGGGGTGCTCTTCTGGGACCAACAGATGAAAATCCTTTGTGGGGTTTTCTGTAAAGAAGACAGTTTGCACTGGCTGTAAAATGGTTGCTAAGCTGCAAGAAAAAAAAACTGATTGGATAACTATGTTAAATGAAAAAGTACAAATCTGACATGCACAGATAAAACAGCAGGTTACAATGCATGCATTTAGGAAGTGTTAGAGTTTTGTTATTGCTAGGCATGTGCTGATACCGTGCTCTTGTTCTTGTGCCAATATGCTGATGCCTATAACCAATACTACGCGATGATGAATCAGTGAAATCATTAATCAGCAAAATAAACCAGACAAAATATCTGCAAGTACTTCAAATTTAACAACGAAATCCAATGCACAGCAAACTGCAAATTGTGCTCTAATACACTATAAAGAGGAGATACGAAAACAGATTCAGCACTAGTAACCTAAACATCTAGAAACGAAACATAAGGAAGAGCCTGATGGAAACTGCACCAGCAGCCACACTTTGCAGAAGCCAAACATGCAGCAAACACTGGCACAGAGTGCGAAAATGTCAAACGGTAAACCTTGTGCAGTGAAAATTAACAGAAGGTCTTCACCAATATTGATCAGGCACAGTGTCATAATGGTGGTACGCAGAGTGTAAATACTTTCTGAGGTCATATGGAGTATACAACGTTTGGTATTTAAATTCAGTTAAATAAACCGTTAGTATTACCTAGTAGACTATTTACAATTTTGCACTAGGTCTCCAATGTTCCAGTGATTTTTGGTATATTTCTACTGCTGTTTGTGCTATTACTACTATGCATAGTGCTACTGGTCAACAAACGCAGCTGTACAGACACAATCACAATTCCTCCTTTTATTTTGCAGAGGTGGAGATTTCAGGTCCAGAGAGTACAAAATATTTTGTTTTAACCATCCAGTTGAGTGACTGTGTCTCTTTATACTCAATCGGCTGGTTGAAACGCTGGACCTGAAATCTCCACCTCTGATTTTGAAACTGCTGCTGTTTGGGTTAGCACTGCTGCCTCACTCCTCTGAGATCTGGGTTTGAGTTTATGCCCAAGCTCCGTGTGTGGAGTTTGTATGTTTTCCCCATGTCATTGTAAGGTTTTATCCTGGTACTCCAGTTTCCCCCCACAGTCCAAAATCATGCAGAGGTGATTTGGAGCTATCAAATTAGCTGTAGGTGTGCCTGTGTGAGTGTGCCCTGTGCTGGGTCGGTGCTGCATCCTGAGTTCTTCCCTGCCTCGCACCCGTAGCTTCAGGGATAGGCTCTGGGTTCCCTGCAACCCTGAACAGGACAAGCAGTTGCAGACACCCAGAAACAGAATTATGTTCCTGGTCTTCTCCACTGACATCCCACTTTGCCTTCACTTGAGGTTATTATGACTCATATGTTGCTTACACTGACCACCTCGTATGCATCATATAACTGTGATTTTTTAAATGTTAATTTGCTATTTTTTTTCCTAAAATAACATTCTCACTCAGATGAGAACATGTTTCTGACTTGTAACTGCTTATCAGATCAGTGGTGGGGGGGGGGGGGGCACAGGCCTGGAGACTATCCCAAACAGCATAGGTCACTAGGCTGAGGTACACCCAGGGCAGTCCTTCTGGAGTAGAGAAATATTTCTGTGAGATCAGATGCTGCTGAGATCCCAGCCCCACTGTTGACAGCAGAGAAGGCCTCCATGGAAGACCTAGAGGTTCTGGTTGGTTCTTTCAGAACTTGGAAAGATCACCAAGCTAGGATGGAAAGTGCCTTGCAGATTCCTGTGCTATGTGTATGTCAGTGATTCAGTGGTTTGTTCCAAGAGAATCCAAGAGAAATGTGTACAGAGTTTATCAATAGGACCTCATGTTATCAAACGTTTACCGGCTAGAGCCAACTCCAGATTCCTAACAGTTTCTCAGAACCTCCTTCTCAGTGATTTCCCACTAAGGTCATGTACATCCAACTGCCACAGTTTAATGAATCTCTGCAGCCTGAAAGACCATCTCTAATAGGATTACACAATGATAAACCCAACACTGTGAACCAGTATATTAATGGAGTACAGTTACAGCGTACAGAGGCAGACATTTTCGGTACCAGTGATGTTCTGTTGAACGTTCATATTACTCAATGCAGCCAGTACAGAGAGGTGTACATGGACAGTCAGGAGAGTCGGGTAATTCAGGTCCAGAGAGTAAAAGTCCAGACCAGGATTTTGTTTCAACCAACCAGTTGAGTACTCTGTGACTGTGACTCTTTACGCTCAACTGGTTGGTTGAAACCAAATTCCGGTCTGGACTTTTACTTTCTGGACCTGAATTACCCAACTCTTACAGTCAGAGCATGGCTGTGCCGTCAGTAAGATAGAACCCAGACCTCCAAAATATTCACAGATGAGAGACTTAAACTCGCGTGAGAATTGCTCCCTGAAGGCATGAAATGCAGTTATTGGCAAAGATCCACATTACACATTCCATCTTCATCCTTCTAAAGACGCTCTTAGCAGTGGGAGGAGAGGGGCCATGGAAGCCTCATCTTCATCTCTCATATAGGAGACTGGCCACAGTAGACACTGACCCCAATGATCCATCAAGCTTTCTCTCAGAAAAAAAGGGTAAAAATTTGTACCTTTGCATGTCAATGGGGTTCTACCTTCAAGGGTCTGCCAACCATTGTACCTTATAAGGTACTATTTCCTAAAGATAAGGGTACAATTTGCAAGCCCTTGAAGGTACAGCCCCAGTGACAAGCAAAGGTATAATTTTTTACCCTATTTTCTGAGAGTGTTTGAGTTTGAGGGTGTCAGTCGTTGGCTGATTCCGCTTAATTTTTATTGCCTTTCCTATTTGCATCTGCTTCTGGCTTAGCGCTGTAGCAGCCTTTGTTTCATTCTTACTGTGATGCCCGCTTCCTTTTTTTAAACAAAACGTGCCATTCTGCAAAGAATCCCCAGCCAAAGAATCACATGGATATTACAATACGTGGCCAGCAGGTGGCGTAGTGATTAGGGACTGGTTACAGCTTCTTGTCTGAATCTGTACTTTGCTGCTGATGCCCCAGAGCGAGAGTTTAACATGAATTTCTTTGGTACTCTAAGAAAAGTACAATAACTGGATAAGGAGTAAAATGATAAACTGTGTTAAACAAAATAATCTGCTAAACAGCTGAATAAGAAATATCGCCCGATCCACATTATCTGAACTTGGCCAAATTCCACATCACCATTTTCAGATATGCATAGTAAAAACATTCCATAGTCCTACATTTACTTTGGAATAAAAATGTACTGTAACAGTGTGAATGAAAATATTATTTTGCAGCTTAATGAAATATAATTTCATTATAATATTCATTATATTTTAATGATAATAGACTAAATAAAATATTTTTTGAATCACCTCAAACAAACTACTTCCACAAACTACTTATTTCCACACAAAGATGCTTGTTTCAAAATTTGGAATTAAAATCTTCTTCAAGAAATGTGATACTACTTGACATATTCCCAGTAGATTAGCCAGTGATTTGTAAATTATTTTCATTGTGTATGTGGCTTTTTAAAATACAGTCATCATATTAAAATAAGGCCGTTTAAGATGGAATAGTGACCGCCAGTGTACATTTGCACGGTGTTGTTCATTTTCTGCAATGAACACAAAAGTCCACAAGATGGCAGGACAGCTCAGCTTCTCCAACCGCCAAACAAATGTAGCCACGACCTTAGAGTTGAGACATATAAACGTAGTCTGTGGGTATGTACTTATTTTCTACAACAGGCGGGACTAGGTGGTGTTTTTACATAGTGCTACACTGTCAGAAAAACGTAGCAGTTTGTACCTTTGAAGGTACAATTACTTGTTACTCGGGCTGTACCCTCAAGAGTCTGCCAAATGTACCATTGGGGGTAGATTAATGTTTTTGTACCTTGGGGGACAAAACCGAACCAGGGCTATACCCTTTTTTTTCTGACAGTGGATAGAATCATGTTCAATACATGGAGCATCTATGGCACTGAGTTAGGTGCATCATGTTTAATGATGCATTCTACCTGCAGTGATTTTGAACTGGACAATATACAGAAGATGAATGCAAAGCCTGACAGGGCAACAACACAACTATCAGACAAGTCATGCTCTGCTGTAGTGTCCTGCTCCCTCCTCAGTGTTAAGGTCCTTGTGGTTTTGTAGGCCGGGGTCGCTGTGTCGGGGAAAAGACCTGGCGTGGATGGTGCCTGTCAGCTGCCAATCAGAATCTCAATACATATATATCGGTGAGGCATTTTGCTGGGAGTATGACGACTAATCTAAATTTGGGATATGAAAACTCGGGGTTGCATGGATTCGGAGAAAGTGCTGTGAAAATCATTAGCAAAACACGCCTTTCGTTTGACAGGGAACAAAAGTATCAAAGAGCAGAGAAATTGCAGCTTACGGTTCGAATGATTAAATTTGTGATATTCTCACAACACCAAATTGTGTGCGTGAAGTATGCCATTAGGAAATGTCTTTTGGGCACATTTATGAAATATTGAACTTCCAGATGGATCACTAATGTGTATTAGATCACTCAGAGCGGGACTGCAGCAGTAAAATGCACAGATTCAGACATGTTTTACGGATTACCCTTAGTTAGTAGGTTAATATGACATATAAAGAGGCTTTTCTGAAATTTTCTTTGGGTGGAGTATACTTGAAATGTAATAACATTAAATAATTGCATATGTGTTTAATAGAAATGACATGATTGCACCTCATGTCATTAAAGCAATATATTTTGATGTGTCTCCTAGCTTTCGTTTTCTATTTTGCATTAAAATATATGAAATTGTTTGAAGATGAGGCATTATACAGTATAATCTCAATGAATTTTACTACCTGCATAGTGCTCCAACACATAACAGATGAGTAAAACCCTCGTCACGGACTCACACTGCTAGTTATGCAGGTTACGACAAGTTTTAATTTAGCGTATTATTGCTTTTAAACATCGGTTATGTAATACACGAAATAGAATATGCTTCATCACTTGTCACAGAGTAGCATAGTGTAGGCCTGCGTATATTTACTAAGTCAGGTCAAAATAAAAGTGATTTTTCATTGCATGGGACCTGTAGCCGCTCTCACCTGTCCAGTATTTTATTCACAGTTGTTCAGTGGTTTTAACAAGTTGAAATAATTTGTATTTTCACACGCATTAATAATGGTAGACCGTTTTGGCTACGTTTTTACATTTTAGAGCGCACGTGACATGGTGATACCATTGACATTTTCCGGACCTTTTCGGTATTTATGAGAAAGTCCTGTAAATGTTTTACGCTGATGTTTCTGGCTCTAAAAAGGAAAAATGCCATAAACCGCTATTTAAACAACGCCTTTAGTGCCAGTGATTGCTTCCAGATCCCTTCCAAATACTATTTCGGAGGATTACATATTTCTTGCGGTGCAGAATGACAATATATTTTTTATGGATTTATATTTATTATGAATGAATACAGCCTCAGCATGAACGCTATCTTTCTTTTTCTCATACAGGACGCAAAATTTCATTTTTTTTTTTGGTTAATGGTTCCCAGTGGTTCATGTTCCGATTCAAAGTGACAGGTGAAACAGCCAGAGCTTCCAGATGAATGGGAGCTAGTTAACTGCGCGAATGTGGACCTCCACTGGTGGCACCGTGCACCGGTGCGCCGCGACTCGCTCCGGTTGGCGCTGCAAGTAGTTCCGGGTGTCTGACGGCGGAGCGAACGAGCGGTTCCCGGATGTTAGCTGGCTCGCTCGCTTCAGAGAGGGAAAAAGCCAACGGCAGAAAGTGGAGGAGCCGATACGAAGGGTCTAGGCTGACCAACGCTGCTGGTCAAGCTAAAGTGGGTTCAACCCGGCGCAAACGCGCAAGGACGCGCCAGCACCAGGGGAGGGGGGAGCAGAGAAAGGACTTTTCCCCCCGGGGGACGAAGAGGTCGTAAGGGCCGGGGGGAGGGAGAGACAGTCGCAGTTTCAGTGTGAACCTGGACCGGTTCAGCATACCACGGTGAGTGACATCGGCAACACGGGGGTCGGAGTTTGAACGAGGCCCGGGGGGAGAGCGGCGTTCTTGCCGCTGCCGCTGCACTCAAGCCCGTGGATTGGGTCGAGCGGGCGGGCCTTGACAGTTTCCCCTCGCCTCCTCCTTCGCCACGTTTTGGAGCGAGGAGACTAGGGTAATGGTTTAGTTACTCGGCTACTAGGCTCAGTTAGCTGCCACCAGGCGGGTAACGTGGCTGGCGCGGAAAACACATGAAATTGCGCCGCAGTCGCACCTCGACGCGGCTAGTTAAGTTACTTGGCAACGGGGAGCCTGTCGCTTCGGAAGCAGGGGATGGTTAAGGTTGACCTGCGTGGGCTGGTGCATCTGTCAGGTAACCGGTCGTGCCGCCGGCAGCCCGCTGGCTGCCCGGTATGAGGAGAAGTTTAACGCAGCTTCTTTCCGAAACCCAGGTGCTGGCCGGTCCCTTCTGTACCGCACGGTGCCAGACAGATGCCAAAAAACACAAAGCAATATAGTCTTTGCGAGCTGAACATCTGATAACCAGCTCGGACGCGAGAAGACCTCTGCGAGTACCTAACGCGTCTCCCCGCATGTTTTTTCCGACTCCAAGGAAGACTATAATCAACAATTTTATAAAAATTAAAGGTATTGAATTTATGTATTACTGTTAATCAGTCTGGTTATGCGCAGAGTGAATGCTCAGGGTGACACGCGTGAGGATGCTGACAGTCTTGCCAGTGAGGGTGGATGACACTCTTGTGTCTGGTTCAGTTAACTTTATCTATTTATTATTAATAAACGTGACTATTCTTCTAACGACTGGTGAATAGGTTGATTGAGGGATTCTGCAGTGCTTTGTCGGAAAATTGTGTTCTAAGTCTTATTAAATTCGCTGTATGTCGTGGGCGCGCGTCTTGCTGCGAGACAAAGAGGCTTCGTGCAAACGCATGTGAGCATCGGGCGTACTTTTCATGGTTGCTGTGTATACGGTGATTCTCAGACATCGTGGTGCGCTAGTTGCTTTAGATCCCGCGCTGATACGCACACTGACAGTTTATAGACGGATGGTATTTATAATTGATACGCCCCACCTTGTCCTTCCTGGACCTTCGGGTGTGCAGATGGGTCAGATTGCTTCCTTAATGTCTGTCTGTTTCTCTTGTTTTTAGAATTAGATGTCATCAGGTCCACATTGACCATATATTCAGTCTTTCTCATGAATTTCCATTTGTCTGCCTGGTGTCATTTAATTGTTTTCAGTTGAATGGGACATTTTTTCAGCCTTCCGTTGTCAGTGTGTGTGTGAGTGCCAGTTTTCAGCTGGTATATTGAGAGATCAGATTGACTTATGAGGTAGTAGTGATACTTTTGTGATGATGACCAACAGGTTCATTTTTTTTCTGCTGTGTTCCGATATGGTACTATGAGGGTTGAGCTCAGTTTCTTTGACTGTTTAGTGTTTGACATCCGTATCAGAAGTTTAGTCCTGCACTGGCACGCTTTCAGGGGTGTGAGCTCACCATGAGCGCCAGCCTTTTTATGAGTGGCACAGGATGCTGGCGGATATGATTAACTCCATCCCCAACTCACCAAAATTTTTTTTTTGATTCCGTTAACTTTGCTGGTTGGAAACATGTAGGCTGACCATGGTCAAATAAACCAACCTGAATGGGTGCCAGTCTTGTTCTTAAGAGAACCAAGTGCCTTGTGGAAACCGTATCAGTAAATGCACAGTACATACAAATTGTTAGTGGGCCCAATACATAATGGAGTGTGTTATCAGTGCCTGTTCCATTAACAGGCTGCGATCACACCCCTCCACCGCAGCGCACTCTGCTTTCTGATTTTAATACGCTTCTGGGGATTTGTCTTATGATGATTCATATACATCGGTAATGTAAAAGAGTTCTCAGGACGGGTCATTTTATTAAATTCCCTTATAGTCGGCCTAAAAATGACATCTTGAATTAATTATACTTGCAAAGTCTGCTTGTTCTCTTGATTTAGAATGAATAAATGAATATAATTGTAAGGACCCCCCTCTTCTCTTTAAAGTAGCATTTGTTGAAAAAGAGCTGTGTCATATTGACTGTAGACCTGCTGTACACTACTTGCTGATAAAGGATTAAGTGTGTGTGTTTTTCGGTGGGTAGGTGGGTGGGGTTCACTAGGAATATGTGTAATTATAGCTTTTCATCACCCCCCAGCTCCACTGTTCAGTTACTATTGATCAAGTGTTTCCAATCTATTAACTTCACACAAATGTGACTTAGGACCAGAATGTGAATGCTATCTATCCTGTGACCAAAAAGGGTGAGCCATTGATGTGGGATATTGCCTTGTACAAACTGTGACATTTGGCTTGTAAATGTTACTGGATTTCCAAGACACAGTGATAAGAACATTTGTCTTTCAGCCAAAGAATTACTTGTCCAGCGTTCTGCATACGTGGCCTGCCTGAGCCACTTTGTGTGTTGTTGGTAGGATTGCTTAAATGTCCTTGATTGAGAGCAATTTGGCTCTTTAATTACAGGACAGCTACCTTGGATCGTGTTGATTGCCATTTGTGGAGGCTCCCGGTCGATTGTTTATAACCGTTCGAATTCTCAAAGCTGGATAGCCTGAGATGTAGAGATGAGGAGTTTGCAATAATTACTTAATTGGTGCGGAAACCTAATTTAAGTGTCAGTTACTGGCTTAGGTATAAGAAATGCTCACGTAGTTTGATGACTTGTTCTTTTAACAGTTAGTGTCAGATGGTAGTTGAGTTGTATTAGCAAGCAGATCATCGACACAAAATTTTTGTCCCCTTTTGCTGAATTTCCGTAGGCTGAGGGCAGCAATGTCCACACTTTTGCTATTTTCAACAAAGGCCTTCATGGTGTTCAAAAGCATGACAGAGGCGGTTCCACTATTCCTCAGCGGTTCTCCTGATACCCATTTGTGAGGAATATGGTCTGGGCGGTGTAGGCTGTTTGTGGTCAGCCCTTTTGGGATCCTTTTTGAAGTAAGATCGATACTGTAGTATTGAATATCTGTAACTAATTAGGTCTTGGTAGATCAGTGTCTGAAAAATGCAAGATTATTTGTCAAAGGGAATCTTTGGTTTGATATGTTGTGACAAGCAGTCATTGGTGATAATTGACTTCTGTCAATTAAAAATGCTTTTGGGAATTAAGGGCAATGGGGTCAGAGTTTCAAATGATAGATGATGTCCATTGCTACCCATGTTTCAGGAATTCTAGTGGAAACATTTTGTGGCATTAACAACTAACTAAGGCTTATGCATTGAGATCTCCAGGTTCCGTGCATGGGCAGTTTCAGACCCCAGAGATTCTGTTTAGTTTCTTTGTGGGCCTTTTCAGCTTTGCCATACAGAGCCTGCACAAGTGGGCTTTTGCTTCTGTCTGTGAATGTCGACATGTGTATGTGTAAGATGCCTTGTTTTCTCCCCCTTATTCTCCTCACTGAGTGAGTGTAGGCTGCTGAAAAGCGAAGCTGACCTGCTTCGTTTGACGCAAACCTCTGTGTTCAGTTTCATTAGTCCCACCCCCGTTTCGGAGAGTGATTGTGAATGTGTGAAAACTGGTTACAAATCTGGTGGTGTGTATGTGTGTGTGCACAGGCTTCTGACTGGGCTTGCAGGCAGCCCTGCACCTTACGCATACCAATTTGGTCATTTGGAATGCGCCGATGGCTCTCTGCCCGGCCTGTCTCCCAGAAAGCCTTTTTTAATTTCCCCCCTCGTTGAAGTGATTATTCAAATGGCCGTCCGTGAGATGGGGTTATCAGACCCCTGTTGGTAAATGGACTCCTGTGCAAGGCTAATGTGCCCCCCCAGCTCTGAAGCTTCCCTGCAGGTAATTGGTAACTGCCAAGTTAGCGTGTGTGTGTGTGTGGTGTTACTGAATTGCAAAAAAAGGTGGTTTTAATGTCATTATTTTCCCCCATGAACTGTTTATATTGACTGTTTCCATGCAATACTGCATATCAACAAAATACTCATAGCTACTGATAATAAGTTGCAGTTAACACATTTTATATGCTGCAAATGATGCAGACCATTGTATTTTATCTGGTACTTTACTGTTTAAAAGATGCCTGCATTTGATTTGTGACTCAAGGTTGGCATGCTCCCAGGCAGCCTGTTTCCTAAAAATGAACCCTTGACTCTCATTCTGGTGTTGTTTGTAGTCTTTTGGGAAGAGGCTGTTGTCCCTTTGGAGTCAGTTTTATTGGGAGCACTGACCTTGCCTTGCGTCAGCTGAAGCACTCGGAGTACCCATGCTCATAACCCTTGCTTCTAGCCGCTGTCATCCTTAGATGCACAGGAGTTGCTTTGGTACAGTCATCAGAGCCTCTTGGGTTGCGGAGGCAAACGCGACTATGTGTGTCCAAGGGTTTGGCTGGTTAGCTGCTGCATTTCCTGTTCAGAGTTAACACGAATTGGAGAGAGAACCTAATTCAGGTATTTGCTTTGTCTTTTTGCTGCTATGCTTCATTGAGAGGGTGTCAGGACTTGGGTCTGAGTTACGGGGGCAGGAAAACAAAGCAGAATCCAAGTGTATCCTGGGAATGAGGACGAGACAGACTAAATTATCCCAGATTATTGGAATGACTTGTCGTCGTCTCCTCCTTCCTCTTGACAGGGACTCCTTTGCCTCCCTCCCCCAGCACCCATGGTAATCAAACTATTTATTCATTAATTTCAGGCTTTCAGTTATGTGTAGCTGTTGTGGATTGTTTTGGGTAATTATACAGTAGCAGCTTAAAAAATATGGTTGAACAAGTTGGAGGCGCTGTTAGACTTTGTGAGGCACCTTGAGGTGCGTTAAGGTGGGTTGAAGCCTGCTCCGTTCCTACAGGCAGAAACCCCTGGGCTTTCGAAGCTGATTTATTATTAATGGTATTCAGGAGCCAAAGTTTTCGCTTTTGCTCAGTTGGATGCTTTAGTCTATTTTTGCTGTAAATGAATGAATTTTTAACAAGCCCTTTCCCTGGATTTCTGGCAGTTGCGGGAAAGCAGCGCAGGCGCCCGCTCCCCTCCTGGGACGGAAGAGCAAGAGCGAGCTCAAGCCAGCCAGGCCTTCACGAAACCCGGCTCAGATGGCCGTTCGATTTTCATGATTATCCCCTTCGACTGGGCAACAGCAGGAGCTGCGATGAACCCGTGGGCCGGAACTGGCAGCTTTGCGCCAGGGAATCGTTTTATAACACGTCTGTCGCAGACTCTGGCGTGTGCGTCTCATCGTTTCATCAGGAGTGCCTTGAGCAGTCGCCGCGCACCTGCTCGGGGCTCGTGCTCAGCAAGACAAACTCGCCGAGTGGGTCTGCGAAGGCTGTGATGATCCTCGTGATCACTCTCCAGCCAGCAAACATCCTGACAGAGTGAGAGGAAAAGGGATTCTCTGCTAGGGGAATGAATGAATGTGTTCATTAGGAAAGTAGCACTACATGCTGGCATTTGCATGTTTAAGTGGCTGTGAGGTCTTAACACCTTCTTCAGAATGTGTCTCTGTAAGTTAGTTGGACCTTTGCCTCTCAAGCTGCAGAGATGTGGTGCCTGAATATGTGGTAGTTCTGGCCTCATTACTGCTGTTTGTCCTGCAGCATATTACTGAGTTTCATTTGAAATGATAAACCCCAAGTTAATAGCAATAGCACAGTTGTTATACTGTGCATAATTTGAATTATTCCTGCAGAGGCTACAAAGGAGGACTGAGACCTTTCTAAGCTTGCACAGATTAAGTGAGGTCAATACAGCACCCATAGTACTATTTGATATCTTTTTTAATTACAGTGGCCTGATTGAGTAGTGCAAGGTCAGCTTGGTGTCTGGATTCATTACTAGTATGGTGTCTTATTTACCTCTTAAGGGTGTTTGCTACCGCTCCCCCACTCTCTCCAAGGCAGTCTGTTGCGAATCACCCACAGATATCCTTCCGAAGGCCACGGTGGCTACTCTGAAACGTTGTCTGTTTTGGTGGTTTATTTCTGTGTCTCCCATGAACCAAAGTTGCGGTTAGTTTTGAAGCCTGTGTCATCCTATAGATGTCTTAAGTGCTGATGACTTGGTTTGAAATGAAACCAGAGATAGCATGGTGCTGTGTGAAACCACAAAATGTCTAACTCTTCTTAATAATTTCCTAAAATACTCGAAAGCTTTTTGCTCCAAAGAGGGCCCGATTTTAATCTGCATCTATAATGTTTGTGTGTGTGTGTGTGTGCATGTTTTGCTTAGGAGTTGACATGTCACTGAAATCCCCAAAGGGACCTTCTGTTGTACCTTTGAAAGCAGTTGCGTAGGTGCTTTGGGTGAGAATGTGATGAACCGATGAAAGCCATAATATAATTGCCTTACATCAGCATGCCCATGGCTCAGGTTCAAGTCTATGCATGGACTGAGGCTGCATATTACTCTGTTATTACACGTGTGATACCAGGTGCTTGCAGGAGCCGTCAGGCGGATCTGTGGCTCTGTTCTGTTCGTTTGTTGGGCGCTTCTCCCTAAACCGGCTCTCTTCCAGTTTGGCCCAACAAAGGCTGGCTTCGTCCCTCTGCCGTCCGTCGTTATGAAATTCAATAAATTTTGTCCCGCATATCTTTTTTAAATGTGGAGGAACATTCCATTTGTGATTCAGAAAATCCCTATATGGAGCCAAGAAAGCTCTCAGTGGGGCTGGAGGAAACTCTATCTACTGAGCCTTGGCTCAGCATGGTGATTGACTGCTCCCCAGCTGGTAGCCAGCTAGCCCCTCGGCAGCCAGGCCATGCCAGCTCCTTCTTCCTCGCCCGCGTGTCTTCTCCTGTTGGCTAGCCCCTTGGTACTGGCATGGCCTGCCTGCCATTTTCCTCGCCCGTGTGTCTCCTGTTGGCTAGCCCCTCGGTAATGGCGTGGCCTGCCTGCCATTTTCCTCACCCGCGTGTCTCCTGTTGGCTAGCCCCTTGGTACTGGCGTGGCCTGCCTGGCGTTTTCCTCACCCGCGTGTCTCCTGTTGGCTAGCCCCTCGGTACTGGCGCGGCCCGGCTGCCGTCTTCCCTGCCCGTGTGTCTCCTGTTCGCTAGCCCCTCGGTACTGGCGCGGCTTGCCTGCCGTTTTCCTCGCCCGCGTGTCTCCTTTTGGCTAGCACCTTGGTACTGGCGCGGCCCGGCTGCAGTCTTTCTTGCCCGTGTGTCTCATGTTGGCTAGCCCCTCGGTACTGGCGTGGCCTGCCTGCCGGTTTCCTCACCCGTGTGTCTCCTGTTGGCCTAGCCCCTCGGTACTGGCACAGCCCGGCTGCAGTCTTTCTCGCCCGCGTGTCTCCTGTTGGCTAGCCCCTCG
>JAODUD010000127.1:22770349-22791869 GCA_026784285.1 Stomatorhinus walkeri
GCCCCTCGGTACTGGCACAGCCCGGCTGCAGTCTTTCTCGCCCGCGTGTCTCCTGTTGGCTAGCCCCTCGGTACTGGTGCAGCCCTGCTGCCATCTTCCTCGCCCGCATCTGCCGTCAGCTAACCCGTCCTCTGCTTTGCATGGACTTGAGTCTGAGATTTTGGAAGGACCTTTTGTGTTTCTCTAGTGACTCACATTTCCTTTGGACTGTGAGCTTTCCCCTGTGTTGATAAACAAAGGAAGGGGGTTGTGCGGATTGGGGGAGGGGACTGAATCATCCAGGAAGTGTGTGGTGGGACAGTCCAGCCCTGTGCCCATTGGGTGGAAGCTTTTCGCTACCAGGCAGTGGTGAGGAGAGTCGTCTTCGGGGCCCAAGCCCCCGGTGCTGGACTGCCATTCCCAGTTCCTCTCTAGTTTACTACCATCCCCTCCCCCCCCCAAACTCCGCTATGATCTTCACTGGGATGGGGAGGAGGAGCCTTGTAGGCTTTCCTAAGCTTCACAGAAGTGCCAGTATGTAAGTGTGTACCCTGCAGCAGACTGACATTCTATCCGGGGTGTACCCCTGCCATGTGGCCTCTACTGTCTGGGATGAGCTCCAGACTCCCCCACGAACCAGTACTGCATAAGTGGTTGGATGATAGAAAGGTGTATGTAGATTCCACACTGGTGGTTGCTGTATTGTTAATAGGCAAATATCCATGATGTGAATATATAGCCTCTGTAAGCAAGAAATCCATATGGTATTTTAGTGCACAGGCTGGACATGGGCTCACCATGGTTGGTGGTTTATTTATACAGATCAGTTTATCGATTCAAACCTTATGTCAGCATCAGAAAAATTGCTTCAGACTAGTGCGACTGGCTTTGTTTGTCTGCAGTACTATTTTGGGAAGATGAATTCGGCTTCGGTTACCTTCTCATTTAAGGTCATTTCGAGTTGGATTTATTGTTATAATTATTGCCGTTACTATTACCGCATTACTGTTACTACCATAGGATGGATACTGGAATGAAGTTTAGCATATAAGTATGTAACCGTTGTGGTTGCGGCCTCCTGCACGCGTTCCGTTTGCTTGGAGGCAGAGTCGATGATTCCCCAGGGAGTTCAGTGTTACCTTTACTCAGTCCCATATTCGTCTTCATGCCGGCGACAGAGAGTCACAAGAGACTGGCTGGCCTACATTCCAAATCTTCTAGGAGTGCTAGAGACTTCTGTTTGCGCGAGAATAACTTGAGCAAATAAGTCTCTTTAATTGCAGGCTGTGTGCAGACCTCAGGGCTGCATTGCAGGTAGTGTGTGTTTGTTACTTTGGATGATTAGTACTTTGCAACCCGAGTTATATGTGTATATCAACTGATTGGTGCTCGGATAGCGTATTAGTAACTTATCTGGTTTATTTTGGATTTGGATTTCCTTGAAGAACTTACACATGATTTGTGTTTATTAACCTCATTTGTATTGCCTATCTCTAATATGTGTAATACTTCAGATAGCTGAGCATGCAGGATGGACTGTGGAATTTGTAAATGTGGTCACTGTGGTAAGTGATACTGATTTTTTTGTAGAGCACACTCTGTAGGATAGAACTCTAGCATCATCTGGTGATGTCTGACGATGAAAGTAGAGAAAAGAGCTAGTAAGTTTCTTTCCTTTATGGTGTTAAACAACACCTTACACATCACAGGTCAATAATGCGTTGTTCATGCTGCAGTTGGAATGCCACAGTGTGTCTATTCGGACTGTATTAGCTTTACCTGGGGATGTAATTGAAACAATTATCGGCGAGGTCCATAATTTTAATCCAGTCTGAATCTGCCATTTCTGTAATTATTACAAGCCTCCACAATAAAAATTCAAATTGCTTTCTGCATTGTGGTGAACGCGGACCTCTGTCGGTAATAGCAATAGTGTGAATTGTCATCCCAGTAATAAGGTCATTTCTATAAAGGCACGCATTGGTTTGGTAAGGCATTTATCTATGGAAAATCAAAAAAGGGATAGGTCCCCCCTCCCACAAAGTTTTATTCATTTGCTTTTTTTTGTATGCGCTAACTCTGATGTTAACATCCGAACTGAATTATTAGTGGTCATTTGTGGGGAATTACAAATGTTTCTTAAAAGGGCTTTTGATGCGTCCTTGAATTATTTGGCTGCGTGGTGAAAAAGCCAATAAATTCATTGACAATGCAGGAGGAGAGCAGTAACATTTTATACGTAATATTAACCTTTTGGTGATTACTGCTCATTACCTATAAACATCTGTACAATGTTTTGAGGTTTCGCTAGTAGATCTACTTGTGGATGACAACTTTGCACTTAATTGTTTTAAAACTGGCAGTTAGGTTGCTGTATTCACTTTACCTGCTCTAACAATTCTTCAGAATCTATTTTTTTTCAAACACCCATATTTCTTAATTTGTGTAAATGATTTATTGTATTGTTTAAGATTTCTTGCAACATGCGATTAGTCAGTTGTTTTTGTTTTCTTTTTCAAAGCACCTTTGGAAAGTTTGCTTGCTTCTGCTGAACACATTTTCAAATCAGAGTAAAATTTATTAATTGCTGCTTAACTGCAAATTGCTGACAATACCCTATAGCTTTTAGATGTTAAGGTGGGTAGGTGTGCAAAAATGTTTTCTGTTGGTGGTTCTGTAAGTCGCTTTTCAATGTGTAGTTGGTGATTGCACTTCTGTCTTACTGTCTGCCTCATGTATTATTCTGTTAGACTTGTCATCGTTGGCCCACATGAAACGAGGGCAGATTTCTCTTCTGTTCTGAGTTTGAGGAACATTTCTGCTCAAACATGTTGCGTTATGATCTTGCTTCTGTCTGTATTAATCATCTCACACCATTCTCACAATGGCTCTAACTTACTAGTTTTCAACAATGGCAGCATTTTCCAGTTTATTTTATTATGACAAAAAAAATAAGCATGGCATTTTAACCTCCTAGGTTTTATGCATTCACTTGCTTGGTCAAAGAAGGGTTATCAAACTTTTCTTCTTTGACATTGAAATTTTGGTTCTTTCTTCGCCAGTCAGCTAGATTACGGTCATACGACTTTCAATTCTGTAGAGGGACCTTATAGCGCAAGGACTTACATCTTGCTAAAACATTTTTACACTCTCACAGTGAAAAAAAATGATCAAGTTTAGCAATGTCATTTATTATTTTTTCAAGAATATCTAGCATATGTTTGAAAATCAGTTTAAAGTTTAGCTCCGCTGCCTTTGCATGAGCGATGCATGCGTTCTCCAAGACAATCATAATCATTTTCATTCTCGCTATTCAAATCCCTCCAAGATGGGTTTTTGAGAAATTTGTTGAACTCCTTTTTAGTTTTATAAATACCCCAATATTTATTACAACAAATCACATTGCGATACTTAGAAATTTTCCAGTTCCATGCTGTCCTAGTATATTATACAAAATACTTTTTCTTTTTATCATATCCTGATCTCTGCTTCTTCAGAGCAGATCACAGTTAAAGCTTGGGTCACTTCCTTTGTTAGTGTATACATTATTATTACTTGACCTCATTTATTGTTATTTTCCGAGTTCACAAATCTTTTCAAGACATCAGTTGTATTGCATTTCAGAGGCAGACTATTTGCAAAACTGTTCAACAAAGAAAGCGTTTCAAGTCCCAACCTAAAGTACTGAAGTACCAAAAAAGTATCCCACTGGGACTTTAGGTACTGGAATTTTTGGCATGGCTGTTTTGGTTACCCTAACTGTATGGCCAATTGAACATTTCCTTCCTGTTGACTTATGTTTGGCACAGTCATGTTTTGTTGTGTTTCCTTTTGCAGTTTAATGAGTGCGGTAAAAATTTAAATTTAAGGGGAAAAAATCATTACAGTGAATTGTGATCTGAATTCTAAGCAAAAGAATCACAATTCACTTTTTTTTTCTCCCCCAAAAATCTTGCAGCCCTAGCTGCAACTGTTCTGCGTAATGGCATAGCAGTGTATTAAATTTTTAAAATAAACACGTATGGCCAGGGATCTCTGCTTGCTAATCTCATATTCCAGACAAGAAATACCAGTGATTAAGGTAGAGAGGATACTTCAGGCCGCCAGTGAGAGCAGCCAAGTAAACTGTTAATGGGCTTAGAGTAAGCAGAGCTGCTGAGACTGAAGCAGTAGTAACCTGGTTGCTCAAGAATTTAAAATTTGACAATGTCAACAGAGATGCAAATAATGGTAACTTCCCCCATTTTGAAAAGGAAAGCTGTAGATGCATGGTGCCTTATGAACAGCTTGTTTTGAATTGGCTACTATTTTGTATAAGTAATCTTGGGAAATATGCTATGTTTTAATTGTCAGGTGTTGTATAATTTGCATGTCTACTTCCTGGCTGTGCTGCTTGCTGCTGAGACATTTTGGCTGTCATTGGATTTCTAAGGTGACACACACTGAAAGTCCCAACTCTGGTATCGACATTTCCCTGACATTTTAGTCTTGTAGTGTTGCTTTAAGATGCTCATGTAAGGCAGGATTGTACCTCAGCCAATATAACCAATCGTAACAGAGCTTGCACTACTGGAAACCCCCTTTTGCACCCCACCACACCCCGCGGCCCCCCACGAGGTGCGAGTTTAGTCACTTCTTCTAAAAATACTCCAGTGCCTCCGCTTCTCTTATGAGTCCACTGTCCCCAGGTCGGTCAGCGCTTGATCCCTCCCAAGTTCCTCAGTCCGTGTGACGTCACAGAGGAAGGACGGTCTGGCGAGCCTGGTTGGGGCCTGTGCCTTGGTGCTAGTGCAGTCTGCCTCTTTCAGTATGTGCCTCTGAGTGGCTTTTGTCAGTTTATACTTTCTAGCCGTCTTCTCTGCAGCCATTCTGTGAAGTGAGGAACCAGAGGCTTGATGAGTTTTTGGTATCGCCCTGGCGTGTGCACTGTAGGACCACATCAAAGCATGTGGCTGTGGGTCTGCTCTCATGGCCTGCGTTTGGTGATGTTATGAGTGACATGCCTTCAGAAATCACCCTGAAACTTAATTATTATTCTTGTGATGGTTTCTCCCCCACTTGGGTTTTAAAATCCCTTGCTGATGGCAGTGCAGGATAGACCTTCCAAACACTGGCCCCTGCCAGCCATCAGGTGCAGGTATGGAAAAGTTGCGTACATGTATATGAATAATCCCTTCCTCTACATTCAGGGCCAACACAGGTGTGGGCCAGCCATCCAGCTGGCGTGGAAAGCTGTGCACGTGGGCTTGAACCACCACCGGCCCGGAGAGCCGCCGGCGCCCGTTCCCACCAGATCTCGGCCAGTGGTTTGGTGCTTGCACCAGCGGCCCTAGATTCTGGGTGAGTCACGCAGCCTGCAGCATGACATGCGACTTTCGCCAAGTGAGTCTTCTGCAGCACAAAGGCCCTCAATGTGCGGGGCAGTCGTAAAAAAAAAAGAAGTGAAAGATAAGAGCTTCTGCTGGTCCTCCTGGCTGAGGCTGAGCCTGAGTCTAAAGCTCACCAAAGGTCCACATTCCTCTGCAGGCATTTGTGACAAAATTATTCTTTTCCCAGTTGTGAAATGAGTGACATAATTCAAAGCTGTAGAGCTTTCCAGTCAGTTAAGAGAATTTACAGGCGAGCATGTGGAACCTTGTTACAGTCACACCTACCCACCTGCGGTTATTTAAATGCTGGTGGGCCTGGCTTTTCTTAGAACCGCATCTCCTAGGCGGTGTCCATGTGGGCTGTGAACTCCGCCTGGACCTCGCGCCTTGGATTCAGATGTGGGAGCCTGATCCAACTGTTTCCATCCAGGTGGATGAATCCAACCCAGTACGGCCAAATAGGCTTTGCGGGACTTTGGAGACCCCAGCGGGGTGAATTGGGACCCAGCACAGAACTTGTCATTGTTCCCCATGTATTCGTTGAGCCACTATTAAATGTTCCTTCGAGCCAGTTTTGCAAGAGTTTAGTGGTTCCTCACAGCAGGATGGATGTGTGAAGCCACGTTGAACTGAGGAATTCAACATACCAAGCTTCCTGATGTTGCTTGGTCAGATAGTGATAGTGATAGCTGTCGCAGAATGAAACCTGCCCGTGATGAGTTCAGTTTGATTGTGTCAAGAATCGGCCGTAAGCAATCCTGATCTATTTTTGTGCCAACACAAATAAGCAATGGAAAATAGGGAATGATAGTCATTAGCGCCAAAATTATGCTGATTGATGGATGCAACTCCGAAGTGGAAGGGAGTCTCTCCTGATTTGTAATTAATTTTCTTCTTTTCATCATGGAAAGGAGTGGTTCCAGGCTGCTTTCTGTCAGATCATTTCTGTGAGTGAAAGCTGGCTTCAGGTATCACATATGATGTGGGCCATACAGCCTAGACCAGGATTATTCGTGAGTTGGTCCTCGAGGTCTGAGCACTGCTTATTTACCAGCCTTCCTTTACCTATGAGCCTGGTGTGAAGCTTCTGCAGCCAATCGGAATCAGTAATTATCAAACTTACTATAAACTACTCTTACTAAAAACAAGGCCTGGATTTGTAATCAAGGTCCAGATTTGAAGAGCTCTGGCCTAGACCTTATCTCCATCCTTCCATTTCAGCCTCCCCCAGATGTGGCTATGTGTCAGTTTATCAATCTGCTTGTTTTTATTGGCCTTTGCAATGATTTGGGCCTGTAAAGGCAGGACAACTTGCATGCCGGTCACAGTATGAGCACAAAAATGGTAATGCAATAAGGTAAAAGGGCCAAATTTCGGGCAGTGATCACCATGTTTCATTAGTGTTGAGCTTGTTTGTTTTTCACATAGTATTTAGTATTATTGTTTTTACTGTTATTCTTAGTCGTACCTCATGGTCCTGTGAGTTAAATGTCTGTCTTTGTAATTGTATTAAAAATGGAGCTGGCCGTCTTTTCCTGGGGAGCCCCCTGAGAAGAGTTTCTTTTAAAATATTTACTGTCGTTAGAAGATGTGGGTGAAAGGAAATATGCAATATGTTCATATTCTTGATCCTTGATGTGCCCACTGATAATGGATATAAGTATTAGGGTCATAAAATTGTGACCGTTTAAGCACGTAAGTAACATCACGAGAAAATTATCGTGCATTTAGACTTAGTCACTGTCTCTCTGAGGCATGCAGAATAGTTTTTCTTCCCCTCTCATGACTCATGCCTTGCTTGAGGTTGAGGGTGTGTGTGTGTGTGTGCAATTTTTATACTGTGCTTGCAATCACACTGTGGAGAAATGGAAGTTGGTGCAGCTGGTCAATGTTGAGTTGAAGTGAGGTCCTACTCCGTGACTTGATCTGCAGCCTCACCTGCGTGGATGATAGGGGAGCTCTGGAGGGACACAGCTCTGTTGGTCTGGAGCCTGCAGGTAATGAAGTATAATATAGAGTTGATTGTGTGCATATCAGAGACAAATGTTCATCTCACCACTTTCATAGCTGATCATTTGCAGCATTTTAATAGATCAGTTCTAGGCTCTGAGATGTGTTGGTAATCTGCTTAATTCAGGTGTGTTTACATATTTCTTTCGAGGAAAGCATGTGACCAGCAGTTGGTAGAATCCATTGGTCTTCTCCTAATGTACTAATAACCCTCACGTGTAGAATTTCCTGGGGGTTCTGCCGTAAGCACTGTGCTGATGTGACACATTCTCTATGGGGGGGGAGGCCAGTTGGGGTGTGTAGGGGAAGCCGTTTTTGTCAAGATTAGAGTTAAGATTCCGTGACCCTTGTCACGTGTGTATGACTTTTTCTGTTTTTTTTTTTTTGTCTTTCCCTCCCAGAGTAGGAGGTGTTGGTCATGGATGAATGATGGTAAACTGGGCGTGGTGACCAGGGGTGATTTGGTGGGAAAACCCAGCCAGAGAGGCCTGCAGCAGTGGGAGTTGGGGGGGTGGGGGCTCACATGGCTGGGCCGGCCAACACTCTTGGGGGTGTACGCATTCTGCTCCACCAGTGCTTAGTGGCTCTGTCTGACTCGTCCCACTCACCTGCCAGTGGGACTTTGCAGAGGCGAGTGCAGGGATTTCAGTCCCATCTCCTCCCATTCTGTTACGTAGCAAACGTGCAAATCCAAGGTGAGGAGCACAGCTTGTTTTGTGTAGGGGGTGGGGGGGTAGCAGAATTTAAAGTAGAAAATATGACGAACTGGGCGACAAACAGCAGCAGAAGTGATGGAAAGTGGGTTAAAAAAAACAACAGCAGAATCCAGTCATACCCTGATAGGCGCGGCTCAGTCCTCCCGCTCAGACGCCATCTTAATTAGGTTACTGACATCTGACTTCTGCTGCCTGCTGTTGGTGCTAATGCACTCTTGGGGGAAGCTGCAAATGGTCTCGGTAATTACATTTTAAACACCCATCAAGAAGTCAGAAGCGTGCAATGCAGCGAGTTATCTGACGAAGCCCTTGAAGTTTTTAAAGCTTTGTGTTGGCTGGCTGGCTGTCTGGTGCCACTCACCCAATACCCTGTGTGTCTGTGTGAGTGCGTGTCTGTGTGAGTGCGTGTCTGTGTGAGTGCGTGTCTGTGTGAGTGCGTGTCTGTGTGAGTGCGTGTCTGTGTGTGTGGCCAATGGGACAGCGGGATGATGGCAAATGAAGTAAAGGGTGGCCCCGTGGAGAAGGTTCTGCCACAGAGTGCAGGTGGGGGGCGCTTAGAAGGGATGTCGGTCCATGGTCACGTCAGCCCTGTCTATGCCTTCACTGTTGAGGAATGATAGCGGAAGTGGAAAGTGGGTGTGACTCATGGTGGGTGGGATGATCTTCATCAGTCATTGCCCAGTTTATAATTGGTGCAAACAAAGCAACCAGTTGGACATGGGAGATCCCAAGCTATGATTGACAACACAAGATACTACTGCTCATCTTGATGTTTTGAAGCATCGTTTTCTTGGACTTCCTAGAACCCCACCAGCACCTTATGTCTTCTCCTAAGGCTACTGCCATGTCAGCTTTCTCTGCTTTGATTTGTTTTCTTGCTATAAAGCTTTCGCTGAATGTAGGACCAGTGGTTGAAAACAGGGTGGCCTCTCCTTTCTTTCTTCTTGTAGTGAGAGGTCGTAGGGGAACACTTTGGATGAAAATAATGGATAATGACTTGCCCCACAATGGCCACCAATCATCCCTGAAGCTGCCACAAAAGGGTATTTTGGTGTGGTGATGTCTACAGAGAATGCTGAGCAAAAGGACTTGAGAGTTCTGCAGAGTAACCCTAGATGACACGGTCATCTCTCCTCCTGTCATCCCTGCCGAGTCTTTTGAACCTTTTTGAGGCACTATTTGTGTTGAGTCTTGTGTGTTACATTTGTGTCTGTGGGCTGGGTTGTCTGCGCTCAGTTCTCCATGCAGGCTCGGCTGATCACTCTGGGAAGAGTCCTTCCATCCTGGCACGGTTCTCACAGAGATGCAGGATCACCTCGTGCCAGTATGTTTTGTGCTGCCATGCTGTGGTCTTTGCCAAACTTGTTATGCAAGGGCTTTAAGTGCAGCCAGCTAGTGATCGTGTTGCACTGTGTGCGTTCAGTCCTTCTTGTGGTTCCTTTACTTTCTGCACTAGCCTGCTCACATGGGTTCAGCGTGTTCATGTGCTATGATGATGTCCTCCTGAGAAATTGCAGTTCCCATGCCGTGTTGTAGCTCCTGCATTATTGGGGTGATCTCCTTGCTATCTGCCGAATAGCTTTAGGCTGTCTTTGATTTCTACTCGTCCCCCCCCCAGTTTTTTTGTGGTTTTAAAGGTGTGCCAGCGAATGGGCAAGGCTTCATTTGAAGGTTGAAAATGGGTGGCATATCCCTGAAGAGCCTGATTGGTGAGGTAGCAGCTTGCAGCTGGGTGTGGGCCAGGCAGGTCTGCAGTATCACCCCCCCGTGACAGCCTGTTGCATTGCAGTGGCGGGTGGTGTGTCTGACGAAGACAGTTGAGTCTAGCAGCAAACGAGCTGTTCAGTTGAACTGAAGTGCTTTCAAGTGTGGTAGGGTTTGGGGGGGGGGTGGATCCATGATGATTTAAGACTCCTTCTGAATGAGTACGAAAGGAACTGTAAAAACTTTTTGCTCAGGGAACTGTCAACGGTTTTGAATTTAGGAATGTGAAAGATGTCTGCCTGTTTCAGTGATGCAACACTTTCCATAGTGTTGATGTGAAAGGTACTTTTTGAAAACTGCCTTTTAATGGCTGATAAGTTCAGTGGACTTCATGGTGGAAGCTGCATGCTTTGGGCAGGCCAATATCATATCCATATTATATCGTGATTGCTCAATATTGACCTGGGATGAAACATTTGGCCAGACTCTGGCTTTTCGGTTTCATACGGACATTTATCCCCACAATTTCTTAAGCAAATTAATAGTTGGCCTAAATTATTAATGAGGCATTTTATGATGCCCAAAAGTAATTAATAAGTATAAATTTGGCATATCCTCATGTTTAATAAATGTGTTGGACTTTAAGCTGCAAAAAGTATCACCGCACTGCCAAGATCTTTCCTTGTTTATCCGCAAGATCTCCTCTTTTAAAGATGTCATGGTCGCCGAGCTGTTCCTTTCTTCGCCGCTGCTTCCGTTAATATCGCACTGAATTATACCAAACCATAGTATAAAAACAGTATTATGTGGTGTGCTCTGCTAACAAAATTTAATAAACATCAAGATACGCGTATGAACATTACTAACTTTTGGGCATCACAAAACACATCTCATTAACATTTTAGGACGGCTACAAATCTAAATTGTGGGTGTGAATAAATGTACGTATAGTACTGAAAAGCCGGCATCGGGCCAAATGTTTCGCCCGTCATCTGAAGCCCTGGTGATTACTGCGCATACACGATATAATATCGATGTATCGCACGGCCCGAAGTATGATGTTGCTTGCTAAAACTCTGTGGCCCAAGTGCATTTTATTGCGACGGCAATAGAAACTCTTACAGCAGGACGATACCACCACCCTGAGAAAATAACAATGCAGCCTGAGGCTTTAAGAAGCCGCAAGAATTGGAACTATTTGGCATGTTAGAAGCAGGAGGGCGGAGCTCCATCCACAGGTAAATAAAAACCCCGCTTCTCCTTCCAAATGGCTCCCCTCTCCCCGCAAGCAGTTGGTGCCAGCTTCCTGTGGTTGCAGTTAAGACTGCACAAGACTGTTTGGCTGCAGTGGCCATAATAGCGTGCAGTATTTTTTTTTTTTTTATTGAAATGTTTTGAGGTTTTCCCCTGTTTAAGTCAAGTCAGAGGGAGGGATAGTGAAACCTCGTCTGTTTGTTTAGAAGAAATGGTCGAGCTGCTCATCTTGCGAAGCAGGCCTGCAAACTGCTGGGTGAGGAGGATCCTCCTTAGCTTCCAAAGTCACCCGTGAGGCTGTTTTTGTCACGTACCGCAAACAAGTGAGGGCTTTGCAAGGAAACACGGGGATTAATGGGTTAGGAGGAGCGAGCCATTAGCAGTCACTGCTGGAATGCATCATGAGGAGTTAGCTTTTTCTTCAGCCCCGCTGCGGCTCATGCAGGCCTCGACCTGCTGCTGCCCATGTCCTGCTCTGATGCGAAGATGCCGTAATGAACTCTCTGGTTTAAATATGGGGCTTGCGGGGAGCATAGTTCCAATCCCCTCGTGGACGCATGTGGCGGTAATTCAGAACCCAGTGAGGGTTGAAAGATCAGTCTTGTCTTGGTGGTGTAAGGGGTGATCGTGTCAGCTCGGTTCTCCTTATACATGCCACATGCAGGAATTTGCCCTGATTGTTCCACTCTCTGCTGGTTTTTCCTCCTGTGCTATGCTCACCCTTTGCTCAGGTGTTCAGTGACTTTAGAATCCCCTTACTCAGGACGCCCACACTCTGAATTTGACGTCATATTTAAATATAGATGTTGCTCAGACATTCTGCAGAAGATGCCAATGAGTTTATACAGCCATGTTTCTTGTCCTGCAAGCTTCTCTGCTTTTTGATAGATTATGGTTGGTCTCCCTTTAAAATGGGTGCTTCTCGTCAATCATTACCTGAAGTAGAATAGGCTGCTTTGACAGGTCATCCTGCCTAGATCTGTATTGCCTGGGGTGACCCTTGGGTGAAAACTATGGGGGTGTGTCTCTACACTGCCAGGGGGTATCTGTGTCTCCTCCAGATCATTGCGAAAAGCGTGAGACTGGAGACTATGACTAAACGTTACACCAGCGCGCTTCCTTGTTCAGTCTGCATGAAGTCCAAAGCAGCATTGTCCAGGGAGCAGGGTGTGGCTGTCAGCAGGGGCTGCCACCGCCATACACCCAGCGCAGCCATTTAGGCGTTCCTGCACCTGATCAACTACAGGTGGCCATCAGCAGGGGCTGCCACCACCATTTGGGTGTTCCTGCACCTGATCAACTACAGGTGAATGTCTTTGTGTGCATAGTTTTAGTGTGTTTTGAAAAATTTTGCATTACGTGCCACTCTCTGGATTTATCTCCCCGTGTTCTTCAATCTCTGGTCCCTTTTTTATGCCTCTTGCGAAACTGTCGTTCTGAAGTCAGTTGTGCTGTACCTGCCTTGCTGTAGGCTCCGCTTCTGTGCTTTTTGGCCGTGCCGTGAGGCAGCTTGGCTGGCAGCAGTGCTGGCGCGGCAGCGGGCTGTGGTTTCTCAAGATTTGAGAGAACTTGGCACCGAGACCCGCCCCCGCCCACCGCCAGGCGCTCATTTCTGCCATGGAGAGGTTCACATCTTGGTTTGGTCACAGGTCACAGGAATTCCCCCTTTGCATGCTGGGAACTCCCTCCCATGTGATGACTCACTCCTGCGTTTCAGAGGTTAACCCTCAATGGCTAATCATCAGTCTTTCTGTCACTTTCTCCATTTTAAGCAATGTCCTGCAGTAATTCTTCCCACGGACAAAGAGCGAGTGTGCCTGTGGCTGCTGGGGTCTGACCCGTGTGTGTGTGCGCGCGCGCGTGTGTGCGCGCGCATGGGTGTGTGTGTGCGCGCACGCGCGTGATGCTCTTGCCATTAATAAATCAGAGGAACAAAATGGAAGGCATGATTGTGACACACAAGGTCACGTGTCAAAGGCCAGGGGTTCCACCTTTGCTCTATCAAAGTTGGTTCCTCTTGGTGCTGCCTTGCCAGACCTCTCCGACCCCTGGCCCAGCCACTCCCTTCTCCCCCTCCGGGAGGTGGGGTGGGGGGAGACACGAACGGCACAAGAGGACTGATGTGAGATCTGCATGGAAAGGCCTCAGCTCCAGCTCTCTGAGCACAGCCTTTATCAGCTTAATGACGATGTGGCACCCAGGTCTGTGAGGCGGAAAAACATTTAATATGCCGTTAATTATTTCTGAGATTGGATATTGATTAATGCAAATAATGTAAAACGCTTTTAATTATAGCCTGTGTGTCAAAGCCCGGCAGAGGACGATGGTGTGGCGTTGGAGACAAAGCAGGGAGATCTGTTTGAACCAATGCCAGTTCAGCTAATGAAACCTTATTCTTATGTTAGTGGTGTGGTTTTTTTATTTTAGGGGATGGGTGTGTCATTTATGTCTATGAAATTTGGCAGCGCCTGCCAGGTTGAACTTGGGTGAAGTTTTTATGTGACGGAGTGGAGCCTGGAAACAGCCGAGCATCTACCTGAATGCTGCCCCAAAGAGGCTGTGATTTGAAAGTGATTTATTTATAATACTGGTGAGGTGGCTTCTCATTGCTCTGCGGGGTGCACATGGGAGACGCCGGCTGAGGGACAGTTCTCAGGGATAGGGTGTGTGCAGTCTTTTGCCCTGGGTCTCTCCCTGTGATGAGCTTTTGCTGGGTCTGGATCTGTCGGTGTAGTGGACAGCGAGCTTTGACTCAGGCCAGATACCTTCAGTCACGGGAGCTGCTGTCTTTGCTCCCTGGAGAATGGCCATGACAGGCATCTCTGCATGCAGCTGCCCCCCCAGCACAGAGAGGAGTGCCCGACATCCTCACGAGGTGTAATTACCATCGTATAAATTCACATCCCTCCTGGCGTGTTAGGGAGGTTTATTGGCCTTACTGTGCATTCTGTGTCTGAGCACATGTGCATTTTTCAGATATGGGGGGGGGTGCTCAGCTTATGTGTGCCTTGAGTACATGGCAGGCCACAATTCTCTAGCAGTGCCCCCCACTGGTTATTTGCAGTCACTGTATGTTCTGATTCAGATGCACGCTTACAGAGCTTGATTGGAGGGGTTTGTAATTCCCTGGGGAGCTGGGTACAGTTGTGGTAATGTAGTGTTGGGGGTGGGGGGTGTTGGTTGTAATTCTTTTTTGGCTGCCGCCCCCCCCCCCCCCCCACCTGGGCAAGAACCTTCAGGGCTGATGCCCAAATGGCAACAATTGACACGTCGTTTAAA
This sequence comes from Stomatorhinus walkeri, assembly GCA_026784285.1. Classification (NCBI taxonomy): domain Eukaryota; kingdom Metazoa; phylum Chordata; class Actinopteri; order Osteoglossiformes; family Mormyridae; genus Stomatorhinus; species Stomatorhinus walkeri. The sequence goes on from JAODUD010000127.1 coordinate 22,784,661, forward strand.
AAAAAAATAATAAAGAAGCACAGTGTCGGAAATAATGACTGGCTAATTAATGTTCTCTTCCTTTGGGTGGTTTCAGTGGAACCATTAAGCCTTTAATGGAGAGGGAAGACTGACATTTAAAGCCTCTGCCATTACCTTTTTTCCTTTTAATGGAGATGAGTCTGGGCTCCCGTGCCGTGTGATTACAAGTGTCGTGTGGAACCGCAGAAGATAAACTGAGGTATTTCAGTTTGCAGGTCTGAAACACCTTCCTAAGCCCTCACCCTGAGGGGTGGAAAAAGTGAGGAATCTCCCACTGAAAGAGGCAGAGGTGAGAGGCTTCCCTCCTGCAAGGCCTTCTCTCTGCTGCCCTGTCACACGAGTCCCGACTCCGGCTCAAGGTGCCGCAACCTGTTTCTGGGTTGTGCTGTTGCTGATGTTGGGATCGTGAATGGGAAGGCAGGCTCCCGTGTGACATTTACAATTATAAGAGTGGCATATATTACGGTGTTAATTAGCGATGACAAACATCTGTGCTGTAGATGTTCAATCATGCTTGTTTTAGCATCCATTTACTGACAGGTATGCTTAATTTGCACTGAAGACTTTTAATATTTCTTGTGTTAAATGTTGAGGGTTGATAGCAGCCAAACAGCTTGGTCAAATAAAAAAGCGTATTGTCTTAAAAAAATTTGATACGGTAATGGTCCTTGCCGATGAGGCGCCCTAGGCAAGCATCAGTGCCGACGCCCTCCATCCCAGGCATAGAGAAATTGGCTGGCAAGTCGGCATCCCCTAAGAAGTTGGCGCCCTAGCCAGCCACCTATGTCCCCTTTAAGATTGACCGGCACTAATTAATTATTACTACTATTACTTAATAGGCTTTGCTAAGCAGGTAAATTCATGTGGGCTTGTTCTTTTCATATTAAGACACATTACTACAAACTAGTTTTAAGAATAGTGGAATGTTATACTTTTTTTCTTCCTCCTTTTGTGGCGCCCCCTGGATGGATGGCGACCGTAGCAATTGCCTATACAAAGGGAGATGTATGTCAGCTGAATGCAGCCTTTCTGTCAGTTCATATACCTTACGTGTTTTTATGTTCTCCAGGATTATTCTCCCTGTCCTTTTGCAGCCTTCTCCAGTGGATACAGGGGCTTGTAGTGGTCATGGCACCATCTTGATAAATATATAACCATGATCCGTGTCTCACGAGCGCTGATGTGTCTGCTCTGTATGACAGCTCTTTGATCTCCTGGCTCAGAAGGAGGGAAGGCAGGTGTCTGCTGTCCATCTCTGTGCTTTTCGGAAGTGAAATTAGATGAGAAATTACAATTACATGTCACTACTGTGATATTTCTTCTTTGGAAAAGCTGTTCTGTTTTGTAGGGATCTGTTTAATGCCTGAATGTGCTGAGGACACTGATCTGCTGTGTGCTTCCCATTACAGCAAATGTGCCTTTTGTTGGTTACTTAATTGTAGGGCTGCTCCCTGCTGCTTAATCCCTTTACAGAGTCTTACCAACATAGCAAATAACTCTGCGGTGAACGGGATGTGAAAATGAATCGGAATCATGCTGCTACTTACCCAGATTTTAGACGAAACACTTGAAGGTAATCCATGTAAATGCCGCTCCTGCCACAGTGAAGGCGAATGCTCTTCCTATCTGAGTCGTTCCCCCCCCCCCCCTCCCCCACCTCTCCCTGTAGCTGCTGCGCATCCTGGCTCTGCAGTTACACTGCCAACCCAAAAATTGCCTGGCTATCTGCATGGTGATGCAGCTTCTGCATATTTAATTTATCCCACTCGGTGGATTGTCTCCCCCCCCGACATGGATAGAACAGTGGGTTCTTGTTGTTTTTCTGTGTGTGTTGTGAATGGCAGGAGTGTGACCAATAACCAGCATTGGTGTGCTGTGTCTGGGAATGAAACAACATCAGAGCTGAGGCCGTGGGCTATTCCACTGTGTTTGTCTCCACACACGGATGTTCCAGACTGTTGGCTCCTCTAGTGGACAGTGCCTTTTTGTGAATGGGGTGGGAGGACTCATGACAAACGGCACATCACTGTCTCTTAAAGAGCTGTTTATTTATTATTATTCTTTTTGCCATTCTGCTCTGGAACCGCGAGGCTTCCTGACTCCCAAGTTTTTTGCTCATCATTCTGCTGAGGAACCGGGTTTGTGAGAGTCATGCTCGTGGTGACTCATGTGGAAGCGCGGACGTGGCCCCTCCCTGGACTCTTCAGCATGGTGAATGGAATTCTGCATCATAAATCGGAGAGGACACCCCCGTGTCTGAGCGAGAAGACGCCCTGACGCGTCATTAGCAGGTCGCACGTTGGATAAGCGGGGTGTACTCCCAGCCAGTGCTCGGTGACTCTTATGTTACATGGGCCTGTATGGAGAGATCGGTCATGCAGATCTGCTGAGACTCTTCAGACATGGGGTAGTGGTGGGGGCGGGTGGTATGCTGCGGGGGTGGTGCACGCCTGCTTCCAGGGGCCTAGTCGTCTTTCAGCTGTTCCCCTGGTGGGAGGTCTGCTGTGTCCTGCAGAGCTGGAGTGTAGAGCTCGTGCCCCAGTCTCCAGCCTTTTTCGATATAAAAATAGTGGGGGGTGCACCGTGAGCAGCGGCCAAGACCGCAGCTCAAGTCACACTTGGGGAGGGATGGGGTGTTGGTCGGGATTCCTCCTGGCTTTTCCCCGATTCGTGCAGCAGTTGTGAAAACAATTCCCCAGCATTTACTCACCCAGCAGGTCCGGTTACAGATATGAGTCAGCTGGAGCGAGTACGACAGGGTAGGCGGCTGGGTGGGGTTCAGCCTGGTTGCGGGGGGTGAGTGCATGTGTTTGTGTGGGTTTGCACTGGCCACATTGTGGGGACTAAATGTCCCAGCAAGGTGGTAAAACTCATTTTAGAATTTTTTTTGATGTTCTCACAATGTAAACCTCAATTTTACATAAATCTGTGAATGCAATCAAATAACTAAAATAGTGTGTTTTTTTGGTTACTTATGGTTAGGGCTGGGTAAAGGTTAGGGTTATCGTAGTTTGGAATAGAGTTATGCCAACAGAAATGAATCCCTACAGTGGCAGGAATGTATGAACAGAATGTGTGCATGTGTTTGTATGTGCATGTTTGTGTTTGTGTGCATGCATGTGTGTAATGAGCCAGACTGCGCGCCCCGAGGCTTAGCGCTGAGCAGTGCTTTAGCGTGTCCTGCCCTGCATTTGCTCCAGAATGGAGCCTTTCTCCCGTGCCTGGAAGTGTGGGCGTGTGGCTCCCCATCACTATCTCAGCCTTGAGGGCCAGTTTAAAAAAAATTAAAAAATTAAAAAATGAGGGTTGAGTCACGAACTGAAAGTGTGCAAGTTGAGTACATAGATTGTTGTGATTGGGCGGCCTGCTTGTGGGCGGGGCCCATCCGTAATGTGTTCCCGTCCTTGTAGCTTAACACACCCCTTCTGCTTTTCCAGACCGCGTGTGGAGTGAAGGCACGTCAACAGTGCTGTGAGCCGAGGGAGCCCCCCCTCCCCCCTCCTCCACGCCCCCCCGCTCCCTCTGCCTCCCCACTCACCATGACGTCGGAGTTGGAGAGCAGCCTCACCTCCATGGACTGGCTGCCGCAGCTGACCATGCGGGCCGCCATCCAGAAGGCGGACACGCAGGGTACCCACGGCCCTGGTGGGCCTAAGAAGGGAGCCCTGCTGGACCCCAGCACCACACTGGACCAGGAGGAGGTGCAGCAGCACAAGGACGGCAAGCCGCCCTACAGCTATGCCAGCCTCATCACCTTCGCCATCAACAGCTCGCCAAAGAAGAAGATGACCCTCAGCGAGATCTACCAGTGGATCTGCGACAACTTCCCCTACTACAGGGAGGCGGGCAGCGGGTGGAAGGTGAGGGGACCTCTTCTGGTGGAAAGGCTGGAGGGTGCTTAACTGTTTCTTGTGGTCTGGTGTTGGTTTGGAAAAGACGACTTAGTTTTGTCCTCGAGGCGAAGTATGGCGGATGTTCAGAAAGTCTCCTGTCGGTATCAGCTGAGTCCTTTGAGGATTGGTGTGAATGTGGGCGTGAGAAGAGGCAGCCCAAGTGTCGCAGAGATGCTTATAAGCAGTCAGGCCTCCGTTGGGCATCTGCAGGAGTACAAAGGGTGAGTGTAGCAGCCACAAACAGAGCTCTAGGGGCAGAACGCTCTTGTCATGTAGCCGTGAATGACCTGAAACCAAGGGGAAGTGGTCAGGGAAGTAGGGAGTGCAGGGCAGCTGCTCAGACAGAGGACTTGACAGTTTTGTGGTGTCTTCACCAGTGAGATGAGACCTTTTGTCTTTCATAGTATCTGCCTTTAGCCCCTGTGGGGCTTCTCGGTGTCACGAGAATAGTCCAGGGTTCTCAGATCTGTCTTCATACCGTTCTGCGAGCTTGGGCTTTATTAGAGTTTTTGAAAATGTCGTTTCCTTCAAACGTCAGTCGTGTTTTGTTTGAGTTGGTGTGTAATTAAGCAGGAGTGTTTTTAATTGGAGAGGGGTGAGATGGGGTCTGGGTACAGCATGTAGCTGCTGCGCTCTTGATCACTACGCTTCCTTAATGAAGTCCTGCTTCCCCTTACTCTATCTTTCCTTTTTGTCTTCACCATCTCGCCCGTCTCCAGCTTTGTTTGTACATCTTCAAAGGCTGACGCTGTGCATGTGCGTGCGTGTGTGTGCATGCGTATCTGTGTGTTTGTGTTTGTGTCTGTCTGTCTGAAGGGGAAAGCTGATTTTCAGGGTGTGAGTATCTGTGGAAAATAGATGATTTTGTGGGTGTTTGTGTGTTGTGTCGGTGTGCATGGGGAGGGGGGCGGGGGGATCAGGGCGCATTACTGCTCCCCCAGCCCTCCCCGCGCTTCCCTGGAGACGGCGGCGGCAGACATTTCCAACCCAGCGCACGCACTCGTCTGCTCCCTATGATAATACCGGCTGAGCGCAGGAGATGAAGCCTGGCTAATCCAGGCAGAGACAACTCATTTAATCATCTCAATAGGACTCCATTAGCCAGCTCTTTTAAGAAATATCAATAAGCGCTGTCAATAAGAGAAGAGAATTTATCAAGGTCAAAAAACATTAAAGCAGTATTAGGCAGGCGGATATGCGCACAGCCTCCGTGAGCCAGCAATTAGATTCCGCGGATAAAGCTGTAGCGCGTCCTCTCCGGCTCTCAGGAGGAGTTTGTGGTACCGCGGCCGAAAAATGGCATGTGGCCTCCCGTAATTAGCCCACGCTGGCCTGAGCAGTGACAACGGGGCTGGCTCTGAAGTCGGCGTCGCTTTGCAGCTTGTTCTGGTGGTGATGTCACCTGCCTTGAGGAGCCCGAGTGTGGGGCCAGGACATTCTCCTGCCAGCTGCCAGCTCTTAGTGCAGCGGCCGTCTTCCCCAGGCTAATGAAGTGGGTCGCTCACCTGGCAGGCTTGGAGCCCCCAGAGTGTGACTGTGTGAGGGCCGGCTAACAGGCGGCTAGCTCTGACTCGTTAAGGAAAACCGCCAGCGGCCCCTCTGCTGCGGAATGGACTCCCAGTTTGCGGTTAGATGTCACAGCTGCCTATTGGACTGTACAGTCAGCCCCAACTCTTAGCTATAGTCCTGGATTTGCAAGTCTGGCTTGGGCACTGAAAGCCAAACACAAAACCTACCAGACACATGCACTGGGCTCTTCAGGTAGTCTGAAGGGTATCCTTGTCTACAGTGGGTTATGATATGGGAACTGGGCACGAGGTTTCAAAACGTTAACGATTCTCGACACTGCATTGTGTTTAATCCCAAATTCCTCTCCTTCGCACCCCCCATCTCTTCTCCTAATTGAATAGCCCAAAAACACCAAATAGTATTAGTTGACATCTCTTAGCAACACACGCAAACCTCCGTTAAAGACATTAGCCAGGTTTGTATTAGAAGATTATCGCTCGCTGCAGAGCTCCTGCTGTCTTCCCGGGTTTAAGTCTCCGTTTGCCAGGCGGGCCGATAATCCCGATACAGATCAGAGCTTAATCCGGTCAGGCGGCTGGATGTGGTTCTGCATTGGAGGGTGACATCAGCTGGGCCCTGGGGTGCACTGAATAGAGGAGGGGGGCTGATGTTTATGAATTACATCAGGTGTGTTTAGATCTTCATTTAAAAACTGTTTTCAAAAGCATACTCAACGTTAGATAGTAGCAGGCTGATTACTGCTCACACCTCAGTTATTCAGCTAGTTTTTGCCACTGAACGTCAGCTTAAGCAGGAGGTTTTGTGGGGATTCAGCCCAAGCCTCATGCTGCCTGCTCTGATTTTTCTCCTATCCTCAGATGGGTTGTTGATGACCTGAGATGGAGGCGTTTGTAATCATCATTGAAGACAGCAGTGTGCCTGAATAAGTGTCGGAATCAGTTTAACGTGTAGCATTCTGTAACAGCTCTGTGTCGGCTACAGGCTAACCCTCGCCCCGCCTTCATCCTGTCCTGCCCCAACTTCCCCACAGGAAACTAACACGCGACCAAGCGGCACCCCAGGAATTCCCTGCCAGGTTTCTCCGCAGCACAGGGTGCCAAGGTAAACTGTAAGTGGCTCTGTAGCAACTGGGAAGTAGCCCCGGTGTTTGCTCTTGGTTTGCCACCACCCTGGGTACGGAGCTTATCTCACACAACTGCAGCCCCGCAGGGGGCGGTGAGCCGCGTGGACAGACGCACGTGTGACCGCGAGATGCAGCCGCGGTGCCCGCATGTGCCCAGCCTCTTAAAGCAAGGAGGCTGCAGCCCGGCCCGTTTGATATCATTACAGAATGCAAATAGCCACGAGCTGCAAACAGATCAAAGGCTGGACTTAGAATTTGGACGCCCCGAATAATGGAGGCCAGAGGCGTTTTTGCTATCCTTATTTATTTATTTTCTTCTGAAATAAGTGATTTGGGGAGCGGGAGCTGCCTGCGGGGGTCGCTTCACTTTGGAGATAATGTTGCAGCTCATAAATACTTAATGGTGAGAATCAGAAATGTTGACGGGATTTACATCTCGTGGCACAGGTACCGCAGCCAGCCACCCCATCTCCACTCTCAGCCCAAGCGGCCTGTTTCTGACGGCATTCAGCCGGCCCTCTACCTGTTGGTCGATCGCTGATGTCTAATAATTCCGCAGGTCTGCTCTCTGCATGTGTGCCTGACCAGTCACTGTTCGTGTTTGTTTGTTTGTTTGTTTGTTTTTTTTTTAATGTCTGGGGG
>JAODUD010000127.1:22800946-22812398 GCA_026784285.1 Stomatorhinus walkeri
TATATCTTTTATTCTCACGTACTTGAAAAGAAAGGTTTGATTCTATTTGTATAAAAGGGTCCTACACTGCACCCTGTCCAGCGCCGCTCCTGCCATGTGAGTCTTCTCGGTCAGCTGCCTTCAGGGCTGCCGCAGTGAAGCACGCTCGCTAGTCAGCATTTTGGCCGAGCTCTTGGCCAGCCTCGGCCTGGCCGCGTTCCAGCCGTGGCCGTTTCCTCCTGTCAGCTCGCTGATGGAAGGCTGCGGGGCTCAGCGTGCTGACCCGGCTCCAGCCCAGTGAATGAAGAGCTCCACACCGGCCCAGTCCAGGGTGCATGGCTTCATCTGGCGGAAATCGATAGACTGCCTGCTTTGTGAGGAGCGACAGAATGACCAGACTGTCGATAGGAGTGCAAGCCGCCATTCATTTCTTCTGCCGAACAGACTGGGCAGCGCTGCTTTGGGGGGAGGGGGCCTTTAGGTATGTTAATAATAATGATAATAATGATAATTAATGGTCTTTAAAATGACCCAGGATTTAGACATTAAAAGTGTACAGTCCTGCTGTGCAGCTGGGTGTGGGACAGCTTGCTGAGCCGTGATGACAGAATGTGGCCTCATGACCTGGCACTCAGTTTGCGGGTTTTTTCATCTGAGGTCCGTCACAAAACACACTAAATCGTAAAGACTTACACACGTCTGTCTGCCTCGTGCAGTTGCCGGAAGTTCATCACCTCTCCTATTGTAGTGGGACCCATCAGGAAAAAGAAATATTAATATGCCCCTAGTTCATTTGGCGGGTCTCGGGTTTGAGAAAGGTTCACATTTATGTTTTTTTTATTTAGCAGAAAAGCGCCAAGTTAAGTGGTGCTTACCGTTGGTGATGGTGTCTGCTCTGACCTCAGTGTGTTTTTTCTGCCTTTCCACAGAACTCAATCCGGCACAATTTGTCCCTAAACAAGTGTTTTCTCAAAGTGCCTCGCTCCAAAGATGACCCGGGAAAGGTAAGATCCCCATCTCTTGGCTGTACTTCACCAAGCTACTTTGGAATTAAAAAATGCTGAAACTTAGCTGTTTGACTGCTGAGAATAATTATTCAGACATTTTGCATGTGTTGTGTGATTTATAGATGGAGTGTATTGCTCTGGGTTTTAGGGAACTGGCATTAAACTGTGAAAGGCAGCTGCCTATGGGTTTAGTGGTTGGTAAAAAATGATTCTGAATTTAAACACCCTCCTTGAACGCAGAGGGCTAAATTCTCTCCCATCATTGGACAGTACGGTACATTGACATCTGTCCCATATCATCCTTAAATTCTCCGGGTAAGCGAGCTTCAATGTGATGTGCATGTACGGGAGCAGACCCAGAGCATAAAGATGGACCTCTTTCGTGAGCTGAGACCCCCCCCCCCCCATCGAGGGAGAGAGCTTGTGCTATCAGAAGGTTACCTATTTAAAGACACTGGGGGGCATTGAGTTCAGCTCTTTATTGTGGCTATAAATGTGGTGTGTGTTTGTGCGTGCGTGCCTGTGTGTGGTTTTGTGCGAGCGCGCGTGTGTGTGTGTGCGTGTGTGTTTGTGTGTGCGTGCATGCGCGCACACCCGCTGTCCCCCAGGATGTTCTTCATCAGCCTTTGGACAAACAGTGTTGCTCTTCTGGGTTTGTAGTGCCTTTACTCCGGCACTAATGCTAAACTGCCGGCTCTCACCATGCAGTTTGTTGCCCTGCTGACTGCGTTGTTTCCCTAAACAGTCTCTTCATCTGAAGTTCACAGGCTGTTGCGGCCACATCTGGAATGTCTTTGATTTCCTGCCTGTCGGCTTCCATGGCCGCGGGTCACTTCACTGATCCCCCCGACCCGGTTTGGTCACATCGGTGGCAGTGCTCCTCCATAGCTCAGTGCACAGCAGGCCCTGGTCACTGTAGGGTATCGGGCCTTGTGACACCTTCACAAATTAGTCCAGGAACACACAAAGTCTGCCCCCTGCCTGGATGTCAGGCATGTCACATGAGCACACAGTATGTCTTATTAAAAGCATTCTTCCTTAAATGAGTGTTGAAATTCTACCCGTCTCTATAATTTCAGTGGTGTTGGAGGGTCTCTTGGGCTTTAAATCTTATGGTATGAAAATGAAGGACCTGAGACCGCCAGCTGCTTTTGCCTGCATGCACTGGATATCAGAGCCATGGCACATGGGAGGATCCCCGCAAATCCCTCTTCACGCATGAATAACTGAAGAACGCTTCATAAGGCTCTGTGCTTGCCGTGTGAACCCTTTTAAATGGGGATAGTGTTGGAGGGGTGCAGAATGCTGGCCCCGGGGTTTCTGTGTGCTTAGAGAGCTTCCCTAATTAAAAGTGCCCCCTGACCCCAGTTCTCTCAAATAGTGTATATGGGCGACAAGGCAGTTCAGCCATCGACAAATAAATGTTTAATTGTAATTAATTTAGTCTTGCAATTAGTTTTTATTCAGCTGATTTTTTTTAAATCAAGAAATGTCTATTAGTAGGCTTCACTGTGGACTTTATTTTGTCACCTGTAAGGCGGTGATGTTATTTCACACTTTCCCAGAGAAACCTATGGTGGTGAAAGTGTCCGTGTGGCTCGTCCTGTCGAAGGCTTGCCATGCAGAGCTTCTGCGGAATGCTTCTGCTCTTCTCACGATGGTGGTATGAAGGAAAGGATTTCAGCCTGACCGCTGGAATGTCTAAAGGCTTCATTTGAAAGGTCATCATCTGCTGGAAGGGACGGGGGCCACGCAACCTTTCTGCCTTTAGGCAAACACTCTTCGTGTGCTCTTGGTATTTTGATATTTATTTTTAAAGTAGTTGTTGGCTTTTTCTAGAGGATCAAAAAGAAATATTAACCTCTAGTCAATAATAGAGGTTATTAGGGCTGTCCTGCTTTAATTTTTGAGTCCGCATTTAAACATTCATGTTGCTACTGTATTTGAACATGAACTGGAAGGATTAGATGGGGACTGTTTCATGTGAGAACTTTGTTCAGTAAACAGATCGGTTACGTGGCAGACGTCAGACCTTTTACTTTGCTATTGTATATGCTGGTAATTGTTTTAAAGGTAATTACTGCTAGGTAATTGAGAATTACCTGCCTAGACTTCTTGTATCAGTCCTCTCTTATTGTTCCCTACAGTGTTTGCGATTTACATCTTACAACTGACTAGATGTAAGCGTAGTCTTCGGAAATTGACATGGCCAAATGTGGTTAGCAGTGCCAAGGTTTTGTTCGCTTTTCAGTTCTTTTGTAATGAATAATAATTTGACCGTATGTGTAACTGTCTAAAACGATGCTGCTGAGCCTTAAGTGTGATGACACTCGTGCGGCTCTGTTTTTTGTTACAATGCAGAATGCTAATTGGGCAACTCTGCTTTTAGGTATCTGGCACCCAGCCATCTTGCTCGCTCTTAAATGTAGCGGTTTCCAGCTGTCAAGCTCGCCACTTAAAAGTGGGGATGTATAGAGTCTCTCCATCCGGACTGGGGGACCCATCTGAAGCTGAGTAAATGAGGCTAGTTGCAGCACTGGCCAGAAACAGACTGGAGCACTGCTTCTCCTCCACCAGTGAATGCATGAAGTACAGGGCCTCTATCTCTGCTGGCTGGGTGTTTTTCCACAGTTCGATCGTTCAGAATCGTCTGTGTGTCACGAGAGCAAATATTTAAATCCGATGGCAGCATCAGAAGGCCTAATTGATGTTATCGACAGTGAGCGACAGGAAGCTGTCAGCTGGCGAGGCTCTGTGTTGGGCTGGGAGGTTGGGGCGGCGCGTAACAAGGAAACGGCGCCATCGCCGTCTGTCTCAGTCTTTAATATTCAGTGTTTATTCCCACATTCGTGATTAACGCAAACATCGTTCAGGCAGATGCAGGTCAGCTACTGGGTGCTGCAGGATCCGTATATCTAAGAGGATACGTTCTCTCTCAAATCTGATTTGCAAATCTGTTGCATCAGGTCTTATCACTGGAAGGCCATTTTGATGGAACCTGCACACCTGCACCTGTTTCCTCTGCATACAGTTAGTGGCCCATGCCGCTTCTGCTTGCAGCCTAACTCTGCAAGCCTGAATCTACAAGCGCTTCTGTCATAAAGCCTGAATCGTGTAGATTTGCAGAATTGTGTGCGAGGCGGCAATAACAGGTGGCTGATAATATCTGCGTGAGTCAGATTGCCCCTTGCCGCTCTCTCTGGATCGCATACGCCGACAGTAAACCAGAATTCCAAAGTCCAGCTGTAACTGTCATGGCGCAAGGCGGAGGTTTGACACGGTGAATGCGTCTGTCCATGAAGAGGCCAGGGCTCAGCTCCGGAAAGCCTCATTCTGACGCATTCCTGTACTCGCGGATCTGTTTTCCAGCACGGATGATCCGCATCTTCAAGCTGCAAGTCCGTCCATTTAGTTTCAGTAACTTGTGCCAGCATGGCGTCCATGAGTTGCTTTGGTGCTATAGGGCTGTGCTTTGTGAACTGCCTGTAGAGGACAGGACATGCTATAAGTGAAGAGCACGGTTCTCCCCTGGTGAGACTGGACATACAAAGGGGAGATTGAGCCCCTGTGGCCTGTGAAAGGCAGCTTACTCCCCTGAATGTCAGGTTCCTGTGTTACCAAGACGGAAGGTCCCAAAAATCCTTTTAAAACTGCTTGGGCTTTCTGTGTTAGTAGAGATTGCAGTCTCCTTCTCAACTGACTGCTTCGGTTTTGAATCGTAATTTGAAGCATATTAAACACGGGAACCTAACAAGCATTTGGTTCACAACGTCTGAAAATGTAGAGGGAACGTTACTCCTGGCTTCCTCGACGGAGCCATTGAAAATTAAATTTAAGTAGGAGGCCGCTAAATAATTCAGCAAGGTTTCCAGGTTTGGAGCTCAAGCCCCCAAAAAAATGTTTCCAGCCTCTGCCTGATTATCAGCACGGAGGTCTGGCCAAAAGAACGGCTCAGCAATGCAGGCCCTCGGAAGGGAGATCGATGCAGCTGAGTGGGAGAGTGGATTCGGGGCTGTGTGTGTGCTGGAGTTATTATGGTTTAGCAGACCTTTTCAAGGATTCTGAAGGTCAGCCGAGATGCCGGCCAGGAGAAACTGCATTTTGCTAAGTAGCTTGCTAGATTCTACACAGCGCGATATGATGGGCTGTGCACCATGTGCTGGGTTCGGGGTTGGGATTCTGTTCCCCCAAAGTGCGAGAGACAGAGGCGTTTAACATAAAGTGCATGACTTCAGATTGAGTGTGTGTTTTACATTGATTTTGTGAGTTTAAGAGCACCAGCATGTCGACAAACCCACATACTTTAGAATGAGCTTCATTAATGATGGTATGCAGTGCAGGTCAGTCTCGAAGTACAGGCTGACGCGATTCCCAGACTGCTGTGGCTATAATTGCACTCTGTCCATCTGCTTCCTGGGGAGATGCTGTCGAGTCCTGAGCCCCAAAGACTGGTACAGGGGCAGCAAATCGATGACCGCTGACCGGCAGGCCGAGACCTGAGCGGGCTGCCTGTGCTCTTACATCTTACCCAAAATGTTTCATTTCCAAAGGTCATGAATAAGGGATGAGCATGAAGGAGAGCCTGCTGCGTGGGAGACGAACCCCTTATTTGTTTTTTTATTTATTGCTTTTCATGCACCTAATCCCCCCGCCTTAAAAAAAAAAAAATGTATGAGAGCTTATTTCAAAAGTTGGCTGTTTATTGATTTCTCATAACTATTAATAAGTTATTATTGTGTTTGTAATAATTTATAACTGTGGCTACTTTCATTATTCATGCATTTTGTATGTATGCATTAGGATTTCAGCATTACCAAAAAAACAGCTTTTAAAGCTGAGAAGAGAGAAATGGAGGGGCTGGGTTTGGGGGCCCGGAAGTGTTGGGAATGTGGTGCATGTGACTGGGCTGCTAGTATGAGCACACCCAGCTGTGGTTATGGTGTTGGGGGGTCGGCCCGCTTGCCGGTTCCCCTCACTCAGCAGTATGCGCTAGGTGTGCGTGCAGGCGTGGGGGGTCCTGGCAGCCTTAAGTGCCTTCCTCCTGTCCTCTAGGTCGTCGTGCAGGAGAGAAGTTGGCTCAGTGCATGTGTGTCAGTCTGCTGTCGTGACCGCTTTCTTCGGCTTCCAGGGATCCTACTGGGCGATTGACACCAACCCCAAGGAGGACGCACTGCCCACTCGGCCAAAGAAGAGGCCACGATCTGGAGAACGGGTCAGTGCTGCTCACTGTGTGTACTGAAGCTCCGCCCACATGATCAGATAGGACAATGGCTCGTAGCCCCGCCTCCTCTCACACCTCTGTATGGTCAGCTCTGACTGTAGCAATCATGTGATAAATCGTTTGTCACAGGTGTGTGCTGGTACTGGTCTCCCTTGATTTATTTTATTTTATTTTATTTTTTTAATTTGCCTCATTTCTGCCCCTCAAAATGGTAAACACTTCGGTATAATTGTGATTTAATCAATTTATCCTTCCTTTTCAGACCATAAAAACTATTACTTTCATAAATTCTTTTCGAAATTATCATTAAAATGTTATCCTTTTAACAATGAATTAAGCCATACATAATCATGGCTGCTGAAATAACTGGCAGTAAGTATCTCCTTGGCTAATGAAATTTGCTGGCTCCAGTTTGACGTGGGACCCAGGCATGCAGGGTAGCCTGTTGGCCTGTGTGAACACGTACGGCTCCAAGTCTCCAGATGAGTGTCAACTAAAGACCTTTGTGATAACCACCAATTCTGAGATTTCCCCTAAGGACCAATAATAACCTGAAAACTCTTATTGTTAGAGCAAACGCTCCCCCCCAAAAAAAGAAAATGTCACGGAGACTGACAGATGCATCAAGGCTTAGTTTCCACACGTCAGCAGATACCATGGGTCTCCAGAGGCTGCTGGAACCAGGAAACTTCATCTCCGTCACATAAAGAAGTCCTTAATTACAGATGAGCTGCTGCTCATTAATCTGTTTGCTAAAGCACTCTGTGATGGGCGTTTGGCATGGCTTCTCCTGACTGTCCCCAGCCGACCTCTCTGCCCATTCCCACACCTGCTTGTGTTGGCCTGGGTGCAAAGTCCCGCCCCTTCAGTTTGACGATGGGCTGCTAGTAGCCAAACTGCGGCCATTTTTGCCAGTCCCTGATGGATGTGACATCTATCAAAAAAAAAACCCTCAAAGTGCCCTTAAGCTGTCATGGACAAGCGCTGATTACTATGACACACAAGTGCCTCACCATCCGGCAGGGTTATACCATTTGCTACACTGGGGGTGTGTGCGTGCATGCACGGCTCGCTGTCTGTCTGCCTGCCAGCCAGCCCAGTTTGTCCGTCCAGTCCAGACCAATCAGCACATCTTGGCTCAGCCTCTTTGTGTGCTGTACATAAATTTATGTGCATGTTTATGCATCATCTTGAAGGCGTCGGGCCTTATTAATAAACTATGCCCAAGCACCCATTACACGCGTGGCTCTCTGTGGTGATTTTATTACAAACATAATGCAGCCCTTCCTAGTGCTTGCTTCTCCTTCCTCTTTAATTATTAATGGCCTGCATGCTCTACGGTACACAGGCTCTCCAGCCTCCAGATTGCCCCTTCTCACAGCTGCCTTGCATCATCTTCCGGCCCTCCGCGTGTAACCAAGCTGTGCCGAGCAGCTGGGGGCCCTCGAGGGCCCCCACAGTCTCCCCGCCATGGACCGCTACTGCTGGGACAGCTGGTACTTGCAGCAGATCACTGGGCCCTTCCAGGGACCCGAGCGGAGTTTGGCCTCCTCTTGTCTACCTTCTCTCCAGCTCCATCTCCATGCTTGTCGCTGTCCTTTCTCAGTCTGCCTGGTTTGGGGGGTGTATGTTATGTAAACAGCCGTGTCTCGTCTCGTTCAGGACAGGTAACCCCCCCCCAAACACACACACAAACGCATAGTGCGTCAGCCCTGCCTCGCCTCTGCAGGAGTGACCCTGGGTTCGCGTGCCCCGTCGCTCGTGTCTCTGTCCCGGCCTTGCCGAGCTCGCGCCCGCCCACCCATTTGGCACTGCGTGGCACTGATGCATCGCTGCTCCTCGCGTCCTTGTCATCTTGGCGCTGGTGATGGTGTTGGGGGGTTAGTCCTGCTGTGATTACCCAGCACTTCTCTCGACGCCTCGTTCTGCCCTCTACACCCCCGTCTGCCCAACTCCCTCAAAATACCCCAGACAGTAAAATTGCAACTTACTGAAAGCTTGTTTCTTCCGCTTATCATGAATGAAAAATCTTATTGTTGGGAACCAATCCTCTTACAATAAGTAGTTTCGGGATCCCAGGGTTATCATGCCCCCACCACAAGCTGGGAAGCAAATGGGACGGCTTTATTTATTCCCAGCCCCCCTGCCCCCCGCCCAACAGAAATTATTTTTAATTTGCCCTACGTGAAGTGCTTTATGCAACTCTGCCGGAGTTTTTCTTTTTTCCTTACAGAATGAGAATTAAATGTGTTTTTTTTCCCATTTCATTAAATAAATGTTGGGAAGACATATCAGTCTATAAGAAAGTGCAGTAATTAGAAGCTGAAAGCAGCTATCCACAGCTGTTTCTGCCCGCTGGTCTGAAAGTGCCCCCCCCCCCCATGCCCCTGTCTCCCAAAGGCCTCCACGCCATACAGCCTGGACTCGGAGTCCCTGGGAATGGACTGCATCATTTCTGGAAGTGCCTCGATCAACACTGTGACTAACAAGGTAACGCGGCATGTGCCGCAGATGGTACCCTGACCTCACTCCCCTCGGTGCCAGCTGGAGCCAGGGTGATGCGTGCACACGAGCGCACACACAGCAAACAGGGCCACCTCCACTGCTTTATAAAACACACAGCTCTGCTCTGATAGGATATCTATACAATATGTTGTGGGCAGTGGTGGCTTAATGGTTAGGGAAGCGTACTTGAAAGATTGCAGGTTTGAAACCCTGACCGGCAAGGCGTCCCTGCTATGTCACAATGTCGCATATGGGTGAAATGCAGAAGACACATTTTGTTGTTGTGTGCTGTGGTATGTCAACAATGACCACTGATCACTAAATTTTAAATTCTACACATCACCAGCGGCGATAGGATAGATCCATCCCTACTACTATATAATATACACATCACCAACGGCAATAGGATAGACCCATCCCTTTTGCTATACAGTACACACATCACCAACGGCGAGAGTATAGACCCATTCCTACACCATTCCTTCTGCTTGGTATTACACAGTTCCAATGACCCATCTGTGGTTCACAGCTCCATCCGCACGTTTCCAGTGTTCTTTTGTTTGGTGACTGTTCCCATATGGTGAAGGCAGTGCTGGGAGGGGGGGGTTAATGGAGACCCTCTCCACGTTTCCACCTCCGGTATTAAGAGTGAAACAGCAGAGTTGCCCCTTTCCGTTTGGGGTGGGGTGCTTGCTTTGAAATTTAAATGGGGCTCTCAGCCTCTCGCGCGTTCCAAGCAGCTCCCCCGACTCGACTCGACTCGGAGCCGCGCAGCCGGGAGTCCGCTTCCTGTTGTCATCTTATAAATGGCTTTTGTTCAAATAGATAAAACTTTTAATAAATGAATGGTGATGCAGCTAGCTGAGGGTGACTGAGACACGATGCCGTCGTGTGTGGGCAGAGCCGAGCTGGGGAAGGGGGGGCGCTAGGCTAACGGCGTAGGCTGAAAGCCTCAGTGGCACCCCCTACAGATCAGAGCAGGACGTCGGGAAACTCCCTCCAGCTGTCAAGACACAGGTGCGTGGGGGGGGGGAAGCCGTGGAAGCCGAAGACGTGGCTTCCTGTGCCGCCCGCACCGGCTGGCTGCTTCCGCAGGGGCTCGGAAGCCTGCGACGGGAATGCCCAGGGGATGGGGGGGGGGGCCACGGAGAGGGTGCTGATTTGAATTTCATGAGGATATTAGCAGATTGGCAGAGTGGCTGTGTCTCACACACCCACGGCACGAGGCAGCCGTGCCGCCCCCCCGCCAAGCCTCCTTACACGCGGCGGGTAATTCAGCACTGCGCCTTCTGTTCTTCCCGGTGCTTCTTTATAATACATAATGCACACGCAGACGGCACGCCGGCGGAGCCGCCGCTTATTTCCTGACGGCTTGTCAGCATGGTCGGGTTTGCCTCTCCATTCCCCCCAGGGGTTGGGGGAGTGGGGGGTGGCTGTCAGGTGTCGCGTGGGAGCCACGATCGGTGCTGCTATTTTAACTCCCCAGCTTGCATTTGTAACCAGCACTTAATGAAGCAGTAGATCCGTGGGCCGACAGCGAGGTCTCCCAACAATTAGGCCTTCTCCCGAGGGTAACGCCGCACTCTCCCGCCCCGATGAAAGGTGCTCAGAGCGAAATAGGATGAGTTTCATCAGCCTCGCGGCGTAGGAGTTTGTCAGCATGGGCGCCGCAGTGCTTCTGCCGTGACGCTCTGAGTGGAAATTCCCGCTTCCCCATAGGGGGGCGCCGCACCACGTCACGGGCAGAGGCTGGCTGGGGATGAGCTTCTTCACAGAAGCAGTCATGCTTTACACTGGTCTCACTGGGCTGCATTGACCACCCACCCACCCAATCCCTGGTGGCCGGTTCGGAGCACACACTTGCGTGTCGCGGTGCTGGGTCGATCACGCCTGTGTGTTGGTGAATGTCTGTTTCGGACCACGGCCCTTTGTTAAGCTGGCTGCCTGGCCATCCAACTGGGTCTGGGTGTAGCTTGATTTGGGCCGTGTTCCGGTCCGTGTCACTCTGGCTCCCCCCAAAGTGTTGTGTTTCAGTCAGTCCTCATCGGGGGACCAGTGTGCAGGACTGTCCCTGTGATTAACACTGCTGGGTTTCTGAGTCATATCTCCTCTCCTTATGGCATCCCGATACAAAGACGGTGGGAAAGGAGGTGACGGCTTACCCAGAACACCCTGCTGCACTACAGGTTGGATAGTCACCCGTGTTGGCGTTCGGCGCCCTCCAGCTTTCCATTTCCGTTTACTGCTCACCGTGTGGCAGAATGCACTATGGCACTTCTCTCTTTGCAGAGTTTAATGCCTTTTGTGCTTGTGTACAGTCACCCAACATTTTTCAAGGAAAGTGAGAATCGGGAACAGGACTTTGGGCTTCTGATTATTAATGTCGATTTTAATGGCGCTCCTATGCGTGTTGGGTGGAGCGCGCTGTGTGCCTCTGCTGGAGTTCCTTCTGTGCAGTTCCCAGAACCCCCCAGTCTTTGCACACAGAGGCCACTTCCTCTGCCCTACTCTGTGGGTCCCGAGTATCTCTGGGAGGGCTGTTCGTGACCCCCGGTACAGCGCAGCCTCTCCCCTCCCTCCCTGCGCGGTTAAGCACAGTCGACGTTATGGTGAATGCCCCGACTTGCCTTTCAGGTAGCATTGTACAACACGGAACAGGATGGCAGCGCAGCCTCTCCCCTCCCTCCCTGCGCGGTTAAGCACAGTCGACGTTATGGTGAATGCCCCGACTTGCCTTTCA
>JAODUD010000127.1:22841292-22862473 GCA_026784285.1 Stomatorhinus walkeri
CTCACATTAAACAGTGAGCATGTTCTGCTTTTAAACAGTCCATTCTTACCTGGAGATTCCTCTGGCCTGAAGATATTATAGTAAATTACACACTTGCCTAATACACTGTACACAGTGTGCAGAGAGTTAAGTTTGGTGACTGGAGATAGGATACCAAAGGCTATGATCAGCTTCTCCTGGTGACGGACATCATTTGGTCTGCATAGAACTTTGATTAGTTGCGATAAAGGACCTCTGTTCCAGTTCAGGGTTATCCACCTAGGAAGTCACTGATGTCACTCACCCCTGGCATGTTTAAGTGTCTGCCAGTGAAAGTCAGTGATGGTTGTTTGTGAGCAGAATGTTTGGTTTTGATGCAATGAAGCTGGCAATGCAAAAACACTTTGAATATAGAGTACGAGGTTATGTTGAGTTGGTCAGGTTGTTACTCTGTCACATATACTCAAGTGTGCTTTACTCCGATTCCCTGTGAAATTTTAATTTATATATCGCTTAAATCTGATTGCTTATGGAGTACAAGGATTAATTTTACTGTAGTCATAAGGCAACACTGGCAGGACTCCAGGCTCCAAGACTGGCTAACTGTTTTTGTTTCACCAGACCTCAGTCCTCTGTTTCTTGCTGGGGTAATATGGAGACATTGCTCTATGGTGACAGTTGTTAGATACCAGTTTATATTGAATTTTGTTCCAGCTCAGCTCTTAATCAAATATGCTTTGTGAGCCAATACAAAATACTGATTTAAAATAGAACACATTTAATAGAAACTATGTGCAACAGGTACGTTAAATGAAACATTACTTTGTGCTAATATTTAAAATATCGATACTGAAATATAGTTTGTCTTTATAGGTGATATTCTATCGTATTGATTTAAAATAATTGCTCAGATTAATTCTGATGTGTGAATAACCATAAATGAACCTTTAAATCTTGCCTGAAATGCAGTCTTTGCAGTTGCATTATTGCAAACCAAAATTCAGTTTAAATACCAAGATCTTTGACATTGCAATGATTTCGAAGACTTAAGCTAATTTTATGAGTTCCTTTGTTGGGGGAGTAACTGGCACACATATCGGACCTCGAGTACCAGGAAGGGTGGATGCAGATAGGGTTTGTGTGAGTCCTCCATCCACAAGGGGCGATTGAACCGTCCTGCATCGAGTGGCAGAAAAGGCCGGTGACCTGACAGCTGGGATCTGTTAATAGAGACCCGAACGGACCGTCGGTGCAGCGCTTAACGTGGTGTTTCGCTCAGTCCCGGGAGCTGCTTTTCACTCGCGACGAGCTTCTTCCTTAGGTGCAAAAAGATCGGGGGGAGGCCTGAGCTCCTACGCTTTCCGGCGCTGACTGGTCTCTCCCTCCTGCTTCCCCGTAGCCAATCGGACCCGGCGAAGAGTTGCTGGTCTGGTACAATGGGGAGGACAACCCCGAGATAGCTGCTGCCATCGAGGAGGAACGAGTCAGCAGCTTGGGCAAGCGGAGTTCACCCAGAGCCAGGAGAGGTAAGCCGTGCACAGCTACTCCGGAGCCCCCGGGACCGTCTCCGGGACTCTGGGAGCCCGCGTTACGGGCCACCGTGCTGCCCAACCCCGCGTTTTTGCGGTGCGTTCACCCCAAGATCGGTCGTCGTCCCGGGAATGCGGGGTACCTAAAGAAATGCGACGTCGGTGGGTTCACCCGGGTAGTTTGAATGACCTTTAGGCTCCTTCCGTAACGCTCCGGTCGGGTGCTGCTGATTGTGGTTTTTTTTCCGGGTCCGCCGTGAGTACGTTTTAATTATGGGAATCACCGCAGCTGCCGGGCGCCTTAAGACGGCAGCCGAAACGCGACAGCCCGAAAACCAGCTGAAGCCGTGCGTTTGGATGAAGCTTCGCTAGCTAGTCGAAACGCACCAGCCCGAAGCCCAAGCCTGCGTTAGCTAAAGCGCCGATCCACGTCTCCTTCACGGCCACCGACGCCAGCTCTCCAGTTATTACGGCTCCTGCTAGTTTACCGTGAGCAACACGCCGTTTGTATGCTGAACCAGCGTAAGTAACATTAATGAGAAAGTAAACCGGATACCGCGGTGCTTCTCCAACCAGGCCGCGGATGCTAACGCTGTTAGCTTCGGCTGCTCCTGCTCGGTCGAGTGAACGGTCCGTCGGCACGGTAACCGATTAGCCTGCGCCTGTCGGTTTTCACTGCGGTTCGCCGAGACCATAAAAAAATCTGTCAATTAACTAGGCGACCGAAAAGCGACCGTCGAGGAAGCCGCTGTGCCGCTGCGTGTCGCGTAAATAATTAGCATGCGTGCTAGCTAGGCTACGTGTCAGACTCGGGATAACGGTGAAGAAGCACCTTGTTTAATATGCTCGAGTGTGTTGAACGCTCCCCCTTCTCTTTCTGATGATGGAAATGGCGTTTAGAAGCCAGTTGTGCACTCATTTTGTATGGACTGCTTTTTAAAAACCAAGTAGGAAGACCAGAGGACCCCAACGCCCCGTCGCACCGCCTGTGCTCGTAGTCAGTGCGCCTATGTGTTTCTGTATTTCTACGTTTCTCAACACAGCATGCAGCTGTCTCTCTGTCTAAGGAATCTGGGGCCAGAATCGGGCCTGGGCCGTAGGAAGCAGGCCGTGGAGTGAGCCCAGTTCCCAGTCGAGCACACCCTTTAACTGACAGCCTTTGAAAGCCTGTTTTGCTATGGGGTCGATCGGGAAGGTTTTCATACTCCTCGTGGGAGAGAAGAAACAACGCCGATCTTCATAGCTTTTTTTGTGTGTGTAAGCCGGGGGGGGGGGCGGCTCTCTGTTTAAATGTCTGGTTGTGAAATACCTTTTGGGTCTTTATGGTGTTTATTGTAATCCAAGCAGGATGAATTTTAACTGGCCCTGCTGTGAGATGGAACACGACAGTGTCTTTATCAGAGCAAAAGGACGAGGAAAGGTCATATTCAGACATCAGTAGGTGGTAGCGTTTGTGCTAAGCCTGTAGGGGAATAAATGTTCCTTTTTTGCATTCCTTTTGTATATTTTAGCTGGTATAATGTTACTTTATCATGCTTACATTTGTTAAATATGGTTTTGTCCACTTGCTTGACTATGGTAGTTAACAGATGAGTTTGACTATACCATATATTATTATTGTAACCATTTAAATCCCTGTAATAGGTTTGCACATACGACTTTAGCACAACATTGTGGCTTAAGGTTTTCTACCTTGTAATCATCTTGTGGGGAAGACCTGTAAAGATATTCAGATACTTGCGAACAGTGAGTTTGTACAGTTAAGTGTATCATTGTTGTGGGACGCCTAAATGTTGCCTGGATAATGAAGTGTGGAGGCACATAGTCCTGCTTCTTGTATGGGTGAACTGGGCCTGTCCTGTAGCACAATGAATAAGGTGCAAGGGCACCATTGTGTGTTGTAGTGCTGCCTGAGATTTGGCACCTTGCAAATGACCTAAAGCTCATACGCATCATTTTCAATAATGTACATTTGATAAACAGGATGGTCCAATAACACTGACTTTGTGACTCCTATGCAAAAATTTTTAGCATGGTTTTTAAAGGTAGCTTCCCCCCGAAAGGTGATGGAAAGTTCATCAGTGCAGTCTGCCCCGTGAAACCAAAGGTGATTGTGATTTTGTGTTATTTTACATGTACGTCTGTGCTCTCTTTACGAAGGTCTCTTATCAAGGATTTTGCCATTTAATGATCCTGTCGTGTGTTCCTAGGTTGTCACCTTTTGGCATTTGTACCTGTCAATTGCCACCTTTTGTTCACAGGGCAAAAATTGAAAATCATTATGTTGGGATTAACTTAATGTTGCGCATTCTTACTGCACTAAGTGTAACAAATGGCACATCCTTTTTGTAATTCTGTCATATGAGATGACCATTTTACTGTCAAGCAAGTGGATATCTCAGTAAAATCGATCATATGGTAGGTGGGACTAGTTGCTTTCAACACTGGATTATGTTTAAGATGTGAAAATTTAGGATCAGAGCCATTTTTTGTGCCTGCGCCCAATGCAAGTCTAAATTCACCCTTTGTAGCATTTTCTGGCTGCTGTAACCTTGTACGTGGATTACTGAAGAAACTGCTGTTATAAGCACTGCTTTTTGCGGTTTATCACTGCTACACTGTCCTTGTTCACTGGTATTCACTCCATCTTGCTGTTGATGTGGTTTGTCAGCCATTTTGGCCAGCTAAACGCATGTCCAAACCCAGTTTCACCACGTTTCTGGTGATTTGTCCTCCTATTTCCTCTTCCCAGGAGTTCTGTCATCAAAGTACTGGACCTCCATATAGCCAGTGGCAAAGTCAACTCACAGGCTGTGACCCCGAATACATGAGTCAAATATGAAATTCGTATTTTTAAATGTCATTTTTTGATTCTAATTCCAGATTCAAATTCTTCAAGCAGATTTTCTTTTTGGTTTCTGATGGTTTGGTTTAAAACCACCCATTTCTGAGATCTGTTTTAAATTGGACAAAGACAAATGGTTTCTGGTGCTCCTGGTGTAACTTAATGTAGATTCCACAAGTGATGTGCCCTCACTTCAACAGTAATCAATGTCCATGAATGTTGTGGACAGTTTGATTGCTGTAAAGCATGCACTAATCTTGCGGTTGAGCAGCTTTCGAGTACTGCTTGATATTGATAAAAGAATTGATGGTGGAGAATGGCAGCTGACAGCTTCTGAAATGCACTGTATGCTTTTGGAGTAAGACCTGATTTTTCATGTTTGTCC
The DNA here is from genome assembly GCA_026784285.1 of Stomatorhinus walkeri. Taxonomy (NCBI): domain Eukaryota; kingdom Metazoa; phylum Chordata; class Actinopteri; order Osteoglossiformes; family Mormyridae; genus Stomatorhinus; species Stomatorhinus walkeri. Next base: position 22,846,031 of record JAODUD010000127.1, read on the forward strand.
ATTCTACTGTATCATGTTCTTCCACAGACTTTGTTTCCTTGTGTGTTGTGGTTGAACCTTGTATAGGAATGAAGGGTAATTTTGCTCTGTCACAATATGTTGCACAATGCTTTTAAAAACTATTTGAATTTATGACAATCGTTCGGAAGCCCTAGTCATTTTCATTAAACTAATCTACGTCTGAACAATTATAGTAGTGCGTTTTGCAATGGTATGTTTTAGAGAAGCCCAGATTGAATTTTTTTTTGGCTGATTCCGACTTGAGTTTCTGACATATCTTACTTGACCAAAAAAGAGCAGGTTCAACAGTTTTGAATAATAAAATGTCAGTTATTTTCCAGTATGTTTAAATTCACCAGGTAACACGACCCTGACCTTTTTTCTCTTTTTATTCGTCTTAAAAAAGGCCATAGGTTACAAACCTCTAAATATAACAAGTATACTTTACTCTTCCAAATAGGTGCATTGTAGTATTAATTCTGACATCACATGTTACGCAAATACAATTCTTACATCGCTAGTAAGCTAGATTAAGATCAGGCCTTTTCATACTGTACTGTACAGATGTTATAGTGCAGGGCGTTAAAGTTTTGTTAAAGCATTTTTACTGTAGTAAACCTTAGCTTTGCAATTTCAATGGGTATTCTTTTTCAAGATTATCTCATATCAGTTTAAAGTTTACCTCTGATGTTACACCACGGTTTGCTTTGCATGTATTACAAATTGCAGTCTTTGTGTCATCTTCACTCGGTGAAGAACTTCCACGCTATTTCGTTAGTGTTTGGTTTTGATGTGGCTATGGGGCTGCTGCCTGCTCCGCTGTTCATATGAGTGGCGCATGTGTAAAATGGATCGATTCGGTATTGGAAATGCATGAGAACTGTCTCACCGTTCGTTGCCTGGTCTGGGCCAAGCACGTTGAAAACCAGCTGATTCCAGTCCCTGGCCGGTCGATCAGTGCATCTCTAGTATGTTTACATAATTATAGACAGTGTCCCAGCGTTTTCAAATTAACAAAAAAAAAACATTTCAAGCAGAAATACTACAATGAAAGTCTGATCTGGAGTGCAAAATCAAACCAAGAGGGTATGGCCCCACCAGTGATGGGTCTTGAATCTCCATTATTGTTTGCAGATAAATACTCCATGTTCTGTCACACTAAATTTGACCAGGAAGGTCTATTGTATCTGGTAGTTATTTAATTCTCAAAATGGTTTGTGATAATCAGCTCAGTTTAGGTTTTAACATTGTCCAGTTAAAATAAAACAGGCACAAATCACAAGATCTAACAATTACTGATTTTTTTTTTTGGATACTAGATGTAGTGTTTTACATAAATCCTTTTGTTAATCTGACAGTGAAATTTTAAGTCTGAATTGTTATTCCACATTTACATCTCTGCAAATGAAGATGGCAGGTTTAAAAATCCAAGCTAGAAATTATGCTGACTTGCTTTCTTGGTTAGCGGCTGTTGCAGGGCTGTGACGGTAATAAAGATGCATGTGTAGTCTGAGAAGATAGTGTGGGACTCGAGTTTTGTAGGTTGTTTGTACTGTGCAGCGTTACCTTCACTGGAGTTCGACTCAGCAGGGTTGGACACTTTACAGAATTCAAATGATCATGGGATGGTCATGACTGGCTTGCATGACCAATAAACAATCTCTTGGGAATGCATTTTGCTCAGAATCCAGGTTTTTTCTTGCTGTTGTCATAATTGCAGCCTTGGGATTTCAACAGGAAGGGATTATGAAGTACATCTTGGGTTTTCCCATCCTATGGAATAGAGCTGGGCAGTATGACCAAAAAATGTCAAGGTATTATAACATGGTTTTTTTTGTTTTTTTAAAGTATGAATGGACGCTTACCACATTTTAGTGTTACGTTTTTGCATTATTCCCACATAATCTTATTAGCCATTGTGCCTATCTGCTACCTTAACATATGGCTAACTGCTTATAAACGGCTAATGTTAAGGTGCGCTCTGGCCAAGTTAACATTTTTGATATGTTTAATAGTTCAGTGTTGCTGGAACGTGAGCTTTACTGACCTCGCAAAATTTCACAGACTGGAATGTCGATCTTTAACATGCTTCACCAGGTTTGACGTGCTACTTGACTTTGTCGCTACAACTTTGTAGTGCTGTTTGCAAAGACGCTTATAGACATCCTTAGCCTTTCCAAGCTCGTCTGCAAGATGCTTCCAAACGGCACTTTTAAAAAAAAAATCATTTTTTATTTTTCACTAAAGCAGCTTGCAAAATGCCTTCAACTACAGCATATGCCAAGTTCAGCCAACTCTGTATGCGCGTGTTAACCAGTGCGAATGCATTCAGCGGCTATTGAGAGGAGGGAGGGCCTGCACAAGCGTCCCTGCGCTGCAGTGGTGCTGTGTGACGTGTGGTGAATGAGGCAAAACCACACTGTAGGTAACAGTAATGGTGAAAATGAATACTTAGTCAGATACTAATTTTTAGTATCTGACGATCGATTTTTGACAAGTCCAGCGTCGGCTGTATCTTCTGTTTCTGATCTTTCGCGGTACATTTTCAGCAGTGCAGCAGTGAAAAGGTCCCCCCTTAAACAGTTTCCAGCTGCGCCGCTTTCCGAACATTGTGTAGGTTATTTAAACCGGTATTGCGGAATTTTATATCATAACAATAATAAACGGTTTTCGGGAGGAATCAGTATACCGCCCACCACTACCCTGGTTTTGTATGATGATTTGCGATGACTTGCGTATACGTTGTGATGGAGCTGTTTTGACACTTGGTTCCTGGTATTGCTCTTGGAAGAGGCAGCATGTAATTCTCCAGGGATTGACCATGTTTGCTCCTGGATGACTTCATTGAGCTGGGCCTATCTAGTATTTATTAGAAAGTCTTAGTATATCCATGTAAGTTGATACTATTGGTACTGATACTTTACTTTTGCCATTTGACTGAAGGGTGCAAAGAATACTTTCTATATGGTGCCTAATTGTTTCCCTGAAGTGAATACATCGAATAGTCTGCCATTGACACTTTTGTCGACTGGATTTCCATGCATTGTTTGCTGATTTGTGAAATTAGCATGTTTTGGATCGCTAATAGTATTCGGGATATTAGAGGTGGTCATACGATTCGAGACTAGTTTAAACAAAGTAAACATCTTGAATGTGTCTCTAAATCCCTGTGCAGCACGGAGGAAGCTGCTGGAGAGGGCCAGAGCCAGACAGGCTGGTTTGGGAGGATTCCGAAGCCCCAAGCAGGCGCAGGGAGCCAAGTTGACGCTCTCAGAAATGCAAGGTTCAGATAATGGTGAGGCATCCCGTGCTGCAAAGTAAAAAAAAAAAAAAAAAAAAAATTTTTTATCATATGCAGTTTAGTAAACATTTTGTAGCTAACCTATCTGTAACTGATATAATTGAGCTATGTGTGTTTCAAATTGATTTTTGACTCCTTTGTTGGCTTTCAGGTCTAAAAGCAGAGAGTGAAGGACCTTCACCCACTTTAGAGATGGCAACACAAGACAGTTTCCTGTCTGCAGAAACTTCCCAATATGCAAATGAGGACGCCCCCCCAACCACCTCATTAGTGGAAGAACAGGAAGAGCAGGACTTGGAGGAAGCGCAGCAAGAGCCACAGGTGAACCTAAGCGAGTCGTCTTCCCCAGCTGAAGCTAAGCCAGTTGAAGCAGAGGAACGGCCATGTCCAGAGTCTGGCTGTCAGGATCCTGAAGAGGAAGTTGCTGCTGTTGAACATGAAACTGCACCAATTTCTTCTGTTCTGAAACTGGAGCCAGAGCTTGACTATGAAGATGATTCCCGGGGAGAGTCGCATTTTCCATGCCAGCATTGCGAACGTCATTTCAACACGAAGCAAGGCCTTGAACGCCACGTGCACATTCATGTTGCGGCAACTCGCCAAACCCACACCTTCAAGTGCCGATACTGCAGCAAACCTTTCGGCTCTCAGATTGGTCGGCGACGGCATGAACGTCGCCATGAAAATGGCTCAAAGAAAAAACTGGGCTCCCTTAGTGGAACCTCAGCCGCAAGTCCTTCATTAGTAACAGATGGTTCAAGCCCCGACCTCGTTGTCACTTCTGGGCAGCTGTTGGTGACTTCAGAGAGCAGCAGTGGGCCCCCAGAAGGTTCTGTGGCTGACAAGCAAGGTGTGGAAATGGAGCAGCGTGCCGTCATTTTGGACGAGAAAGGAGAGCTGAAGGAGCTCTTTCCTTGCAAGTATTGCAAGAAGGCTTTTGGAACCCACACTAATATGCGGCGACACCAACGCAGGATTCATGAACGCCATCTGTTGCCTAAGGGGGTCCGCAGGAAAGGTATGTTGCTGCCGGAGGGACAGCCCCAGCAACCTGCAGCAGCCCCTGAGAAATCCCCCAGCACTAGCCCACATGCTGTCTATTTGCCCAGTGGGGATGTGGATGATGAAAGAGATCAAGATGAAGATTACATGATCGACATTTCTAGTAATATATCAGAAAACCTCAGCTTCTATATCGATGGAAAAATCTTGTCCACTACTACTGTGAGCACTTGTGAAGTGGTAGAAGTTGATTCCAACTCTGCTTCAATGTTAGGGCTTGATGCTGTGATCATTAGCTCTGATAAGACTTCCCAGGCTGTAAAAGTAGAAACCACAACTTGCACTGAAAAGGAGATCACAAGTGCTGTCCAGTCAGCAGCAAAAAGGAGAACATCTACTCCACCCCTTCTTCCTAAAATAAAAACGGAATCTTTAGAAACGGACGCCGTATCTTCAGCCTCTTCGTCTTCATCAGCTTCATCTTTGGCAGGCGGGCTCTGCCCTCAAGCCACAGACACCTTAGCCTTTCAAAAGGAGCGAACAGTCTATCTCTCCCCAAAGCTGAAGCAGCTCTTACAAACTCAGGACAACCAGAAGCCCAACTTGACTCAGCCCGAAGCCAACAGGCTCGTTCCAACTGCAATGTCAGTGGCAGTGTTACCTGCAGCTTCAGGGAGGTTCAAAAGAAGAACATCATCCCCACCAACTTCCCCCCAACTCAGTCCAGAACAGAAAGGTGAAAGTGGTAAGAATGAAGGAAGCTTGTGTTCTCTTAAAGTACCAAAAGTAGAAGGTCAGTGTATGTCCCCAATTTACCCTGTGTCAAGTAAAGGGGATAGGGATGCAATGAGTCCTATAGCAGTGGATGCATTCAAATCTTCTCCTGTCGATTGGCCTTCTACTCGAAGTGGTGGCAGTTCCTGTAACCAGCAGCCTCTGGACCTTTCTGGTGCTGTTGGCAAAAGAATCGATGGCCAGAACAAGGCACCCGGGGAAGCTGTCCTGGACCTAAGTATGCAACGGAAGACCACCTCGGAGTCTGAGGCAAAGGTTTTGCAACCGTTAGCTAAGAAGCGGAAACCCAATACCAGCATGCTGGAGAAAGTTTTAATGAATGAGTATGCCTCTTTAGACTCATCAGTAGAGGAAGTTTCCAATTTAACAGAAAACCCAAGGATTCTGTCAGACACAGGGGTCAGCTCTCTGGACATCAGTTGCACTGATCCTGAAAGCCTTCAGTCAGAATCAGCTCTTCACCCTCCCCCTCCATCATTAACACCAGTAACCATGAATCCACCATCACCTCATACTCCCACCCTCGCATCCCCTACTCCACCACCTCCAGTTTTACCAACCGTTCCTTCTCCTCTCCCTATGTCACCTTCTCCCAGTTCTCAGCTCTCCAACTCGCCAAGACCTCGCCCTCTTCCTGTTTTATCACCTGAAACATCTCCCAGACCTGCCGAATTTATCTTGGAAGGACCTTCACATGATAGTGGCTCAGATGATAGTAAGTCACCACCTATTTCAGAGGTCTTTAATGCCAACGCTGACAGTGCAGACCTTACTGCCCAGTCCGTAAACCTGAAAGTTAGTCCAGAAATTGAACCCATGACTTTCCCTGATACTGCAAAGCCTTCCTCACCAGAAAGCATTTCAGCAGAACAGTCCTCTCCTTTTGATTTTTCTGCAGTAGATAAGGAGGCATCACAAATTTGTAGCAATTCCAGTGTTACTGAATCAACGGAACTGATTGATTCAGCCTCTGCAGCAGTCCAGCATAGTCCTATAGAAGCTTCATCAGATCAGAGTGTCATTGTGTTTGAGGAGACTGATGGCCAGGAACAGCCTTTACCAACAGCCCCACCTCATTCGCTTGACCCTCCTGTCCTTGTAGCTTCTTTACCAGAGTCTCCACTGACCCCTGTTATATCAGAAAGCCCTCCCACACTGCTGTTACCACCTCCTCTTGTTTGTTCTATCATCAAGGATGAAATTCAACCCAAGGATGAGCCAGTTGACATATCTGGGGATCATAACAGTGCCGCTACAGATCAGGCTTTTGATGAGGAGTCATGTGAACTAGAGATGTTTTGCAAGAACTTTATATGTAATGTCTGTGAAAATCCTTTCCCCTCCATAAAGGAGCTTAGTCAGCATATTATGGGACACGCCCTGGAGTGGCCTTTTAAATGTGAATTCTGCATTCAGCTCTTTGGAAATGCAGCGGACTTGCTGGAACACCGTTCTGCTCTTCACAGCGTTGGCAGGATCTTCATCTGCTGCGTGTGCTCCAAGGAGTTTGCCTTTTTGTGCAACCTCCAGCAGCACCAAAAGGACCTGCACCCTGGGCATGACTGCACTCACACTGTAGTGGAAAACGGCAAGCTGAGACCTCAAAACTACACGGATCCAGCTAAGGCCGGTACTGAGCAGTCCCCCTCAGGCGCAACCAATGAATCCCCTGTTGATTGTACCTCTCTGGGAAGTCCTGAAGCTCCAAAAGCCAAAGACTGGGCGGAGGAGGAGCCAGACGATTCCACTGAGGAGCTGTACACTACAATTAAGATAATGGCATCTGAAGGAGGCAAACCCAAGGGTCCAGATGTCCGTCTTGGCCTTAACCAACACTATCCCAGCTTCAAGCCTCCACCATTTCCCTATCACAACCGCACCCCTGCAGGTTCTGTGGCCTCTGCCACCAACTTCACCACCCACAACATCCCGCAGACATTTTCCACGGCCATCCGCTGTACAAAGTGTGGCAAGAGCTTTGACAACATGCCAGAGCTGCACAAGCACATCTTGGCGTGTGCCAGTGCCAGCGACAAGAAGCGGTATACCCCCAAGAAAAACCCAATTCCACTCCGTCAAATAGCAAGGCCTCAGAACGGTGCACCTTCACCCTTAGCGGCTGCAAATGGGAGCCAGGTCATGTTCCGTAGGATGGGCCAACCCAAGAAGCTCACCTTCAGCCAGGAGTCTTCGGGTAAAGTGAAGCTGAGCGCATTAAGCAAGAAGAAGAATCAACTGGTTCAAAAAGCTATATCCCAGCGAAACAAGTCTACTGCAAAGAAGGCCGCACATTCTGAGGCAGAGCAGGAAGTCCATGTATGTCCACATTGCAGGAGGGAATTCACGTATCTAGGTAGCCTGAACAAGCATGTAGCTGTCAGTTGTCCCATGAAACCAGTTTCCAAGAAAGCGAAAAAGGGTGCCACAGAGGCCCTTACAACCCAGGACAGAAACGCCAGCCTTCGTAGGAGAACAGCAGATGTCGAAATAAAGCAGCAGGGGTCGGACGTTGGGCATAAGACTTTGGGGAAAACGAGAGCCCGAAGCTCTGGGCCTGCAGATGGTTCTGGGGCGCCTTTGAAACTGCTGCCTAGTAAAGGAAGAATGGCTGCTTCCCAGGCACCGCAAAAGAGGCTAGTGCCTCTCCAGGCTGCCACGTTGTCTTTCAGCAAGAAAAGCAAGAAGAGCAGTGATGATCAGATTCCACATCCCCCTGGCATGTCTTCCACCAGCTCTGCTGAGCGCCTGGTCATGAGGATGCAGCGTGGGGGCAAAGAGGTCCTGGTCCAGAGTGCAGGGGATGGGAAACCACAACAGCTGCAGCCTAAGAAGGATGAGCGTTTCTCTATGAAAGTTAGAGAGCGGGTAGGCGGGCCAGTCACTCGCAGTCTTCAGCTGGCCAACACCGCCAATCAGATGGAGGCTAAGGCGGAGGAAGTCTCCAATCCGGAGTCCAGAGAAACACAGGTGACACTGCATGGGGGGCTTTGATCGGTCATACTACTAAATTTCATGGATGTCTCATGATAGACAATGTACAAAACATTTAACTAAGTGCAGTGAGTTCCAGTTATTCAAAGACCTCATCAAATCCATTTTTAAATAGAAGTGTTGTATAATTTCTTTCCCCCTGAGGTGGTGTTTTTGCCCCTCAACTGCTGTAACAACTGAAGAATAACATTTTCAGTGGAACATCAGGTTTTTTTTTTTTTTTTTTTCCCCATCCATGTATGTTTTAGTATACTGATATTTGTCGGGTGCGGATCGCTAAGTTACTAAGTGCTATATGCTGTACTGCTGACTTCAGCCCGTTTACTACTTTATAATTCTCTCTGAATGCAGGAGCCCTTGCTGAAACTGGCAGGGTAGAGCCAAGTGTGCATCGCTGGCAGAACTCAGAGCAGTGCTGCAGATGTATGGACTGCATGAGCCTCAAAGGACTCCATGGGGTTGGCCGAGAGTCCCCACGCAGGAGCATTTGTCATGCACTTTGTGTCTGAGCCCTTGCTGGATGTGTGCCTCTCGCACCCATGTGCATAAATGTGCTTTGAAAACATCACTGGACCCTTTGGCGGGCAGAGGGTCGCATTAAATGCACGTGGTGATAATGCTGCGAAATGGCAATCATCTGTCCAGATTAGAAGCCGCCGTCTTTCTTTTATTTCCCCTTTTTAATGCTCACTTAAGCGTTCTTGGGTTTTAAAGCTCACTTAATGCATGTGTACTGTATGACGGAGTCGGACCCTGCCCGTTGTACTTACTTTAGGTCCAGTGCTGTTTGTAGTTACATGAATGACAACTTTTACTTAAGTTTAATGCTTCATGACATGGGAGGTGTTCATTGATTAAAAACGGTCAAAATGAACTGTTTTGGAAGCTATATGGCACCTAGCTGTCAACAGAAATCAGCACGTACCCCCCACCTTGGTCGTCGCTCTGCTTGGGGGGGGGCTCAGGGACTAAGCTTTTTGTTCTTAGGGTTAAAAAAAGAGCTTCTGATCCACATTTATGATCATGTTAACACCAATCATTTCTGGGTGTACAGTGAGTAGGTGGTCATTCGCTGGTTTTGGGGTGGAAATGCAGCCTGATGAAATTATTAGTTACAGGGTGTTGGCCAGGCAGACCTTTGCAGGTCACAGCCATTAGTATTTGTCTGAAAACACGCCAGGCTGGAAAGGGAAACGTCTCAATATGTAGCGTTGTCAGCCTTGCATATGTAGTTTTTGTCCAGTTAGAGGTCTAGTTGTGAAAATCTGCAATTTCGGTCCTGATAAAGGAACTTCTGCAAAGCTGGGTTCTGGCAGGATAGCTTCTGCAGATGCGACCCGAGGAGAGTTCCTGGGGTGTTTTGCGTATGAACTGGACCTCTGGTGCTTCTCTCCTGGTAGATTCCTTTCTAAGCTCAGCTAAAAAGGCATCTCTGAGATGCCTGTTGTCTGTCTGACCCTTTTCAGGGGTAAAAGCCGGAGCCGCTGTAACTCGACGGTTAATTATCATTGTCGGGCAGCGAATTGAAACCGTGGCCTCCGTTTTTGAAACTAAACCGAGCCAAACTATGGAAGCTTCTCACAGGAAGTCTTAGAAAAGCATGATAGACACGCCAATAGCCATCTTTAGGTGGCCAGATATTTCATCTGCAGGCCCCTGAAGGTTTTGGGTGTAACACACCAGATAGTAATCTTTTTTTTTTTTTTTTTCTTTTTGGAGAGTTCCTACTCCCAGTGGGGGTGGGGTGGGAGCATGGTTGCTTGCAGTGCAGGAGACTGGGGTTTCCCGCAGTGCGGTGAATTGGGGTATATTAAAAAAAAAAAAAAAAAATCATAACCTGTCTCATTTCCAACCCGGAAGAATCTACCTCTACAAAGCACTTCAGCCAATCCGATCTCCTGCGTTACGCAGCCCTGCACCATTCCTGTCCCGAAGGCATGGACCTGGAAAATGGAGCCATTGCAATCCTTGTGTAAAATTAATGTAAAAACTGCTTGTAGCCTGTTTAAGAGAAGCAGCTGAAATGTATATTTAAAAAATTTAAATTATGTTTCTCTATGGACTTTTGTTGTATATGATTCATGTCTCCGCATTGGTATATTCTGGTAACTTTTTTTTTTTTTCCCTCTGGGGAGTTGGTCAGTTTAATGGAATGTTCTGTTAAATGAGTTTTTTTTTTTTTTTTGGATCATTTATGGGCTGGCGTACATTGACCGCTGATGTAATACAGATTGTTCTAACTGATATTAAAGAATTTTTTCCAGTTTCATCAGCTGCTTTCTTGGTGCCGCCTTTATTGTATTGGTTCCGCGTCGATGTTTGTGGGGAACGTCACCGCTGGCTCCTCTTCTTTGGCATTGCATCCTGCTTCAGTGATTTAACTCACTGGCTAATTTTTATGCAGGAAATGATGCCTGGATCAAGTATAGTGGACCTTCTGAATGTGAACAGCCAGTGTTCTAAGTCCCTGTTCTCTGTTCTGGAACTGCTCCCATGTTACTGCATGTGCTGGTTCTCCAGTAGTTTAATAAACCCATTAAGTGTAATTACAAAATACTGTAACCCCGAAACCCTGACGCAACATAAGAACTGGGTCCTTCAGCAGTTCTTGTTAAGAACTGGGTCCTCCTGTAGATCTATGACTAGCTAGGATGTTCCCTTGATAATTATATTTATATCTTTGTGTGTGTGTGTGCGTGCATTTTGCTATAAATTATTGGGTTTGGGAGTTGAAAATTGGAATGTCTCGTGGAGTGAGGAAGAAAATTGCAGTTCTCCAGTCTAGAACACTCTGTTTAAATGGGCTTAATTGAATTGGGTCTAATTAGAAACTCACTTAAAACACAAATCGACATTCAGACCTTCCAGTGTCCCTGGAAGACTAGCGGGGAGCAAAGGCTACTCTTACTCCAGGGTAAATTTCTGCTTACTTGAGTGTTCAGATAAGACAGGGTGGATCAAGATGTCACTTCTGAGCAGAGAGCTTTAATAATGGCCCAGAGGAGTCTGGTGTCATGATATGGAGCCTACAGCTTGCTGTCAGCTGTCCAGTGGATGAAATAAGCAGAATTTCTGTATGGCTGAGCTCAAAAAACATGAATGTGACTTCATTCCTATCAAATAATGCTGAATGTATGTGCTTTTCCCCCTATATAACTCATTGGAATGTTACCAGATTCCACTGAAGAACTTTGACCATTATAGATGAATTGGGAAAGTCTGACAGTCTGACCTCCAAGTCCCTGCTCTGCTTCCCCCTGACCATCAGCCCTCAATAATTCAAGCTAATGTTTAATGTTTTTAGTTGTCTTATCATTAGCTATCAATACCTAGTAATCCTGCTCCCCCTGACAAAATGTCACTTAACGCTCCCACCACTACGGTTGTCCCAATCTCAAGAGATATGGCATCCCCACCCCCCTGGCTCGGGTCCCCCACAGTAACGCCAGAAATGTTTACTCAAAAGCACCAAATCACTGTGCTTTATTTTATTATATTGGCTGTAACATGGGGGGGGGATTCAGTACAACCTGGCGCCGGATAGGTATCATACTACAGTGTGGTACTAAATCAATGAACACCACGATCAGTTAGACTAGGAGACAGATTCACTTGTGAAAAAACTCATATCTGATCTGTCAATATATTGCCTACTTTAAAACTTGTCGCCCTGCATTAAATACTGTTTTACACTTAACACGCATGCTGTAACGATAAACATCAATACATATACAAGCAATATATGCTTTATTAGAGACACCTTTGTATGGCCATAATTTTAACGGCTGTTAAAGCGCAAACCAAGTACCGAACACCGTTACCTTTTAACGTTTCGCACTGACGGCGCTACGCAAGGCTGGTCAAGTGGGGGCGCAAGATCGCTTTAAAACTGGATAAAAAGAATTCGGCTTAACGCTGGGCTGCTTTAGCCCACGGCGTTTAAGTGTAGTTTTGTTTCACACCTGCAAAAGGTGAAACCAGCGGTATGATGAATTGTTTTCCCACATTTTCTCCACTTTATAAAAACCTACCGGGCGCGCAGAACAAAGTAACCAGAGGGTAAGTGTCGATCCATCTATCTAGAGGTGATCCTGCCTTCACTGCTCCCCTTTAACTATGTATTAGTTGCACCAACAAATACACCTCAATAACAAAGTAAAAACAGCAGAATATCCCAATGTGAACGCACAGAAAACAGTCCGTACCAGTCTCTCCTAGCCCCTGCAGACCACGTTGTAGTTCTTATATAAGAATAAGCTGCAGTTTTATACTGCGTTATGTTCCGTTAACACAGAAACGTTTTTGTGTAGGCCTATGTAATATTAGAAGTACAGTAATCCCTCACTTATCGCGGGAGATAGGTTCCAAGGCCGACCGCGATAACTGAATTTCCGCGAAGTAGGGACTCCATATTTATTTAATTATTTAACGTGTATTTGGACGTTTTTAAACCCTCCCTGTGTTGTTTACAACATTGTTTGCAACTGAAAAAACATTGTGATCGGCAGTTGACTTGCTGATGGACCAGTAGGGTACGTGAAGGGCAATTTTGGAATCCAGTTTCGTGGGTTGGATCTCATTCAGTAAGAACATTGTCAAACATTTAATTGTTATTGCTATTAATGCGGGCTTACGTTATTCTCTTAATCAGTGAATTCTCTTACGTTTCTGTTAAACGTGAAATCGTGAAGATGGGTACACTCTATCATGAGCCGGATTAAGCTTATTTTTGTAATCGATATTTCCAAATGATGCCTTGGGAAATCAAGTCACTTGGTGTCAAGGCGATCTCCAGCTTCATGGTGCGCTTCTCTGCGTTTTGCGTGATTTAATTGCTTTGCTGAGTGTAAATCCAGTGCATACGCCCATTAAAAATTCAGCGTCCAAAATCGCCCGTAGTTTAGTAGCGACGTCGCAGCACTACTGCACACGAATTACTCAAGTGTGATTTAAGGGCAGACCCGTGGTTTGATAAATGATACTTCCCGTGTGAAATGTTAAAGGCGTTAAGTTTATCGGAGACCTCTTATACGGCTGGGTTGTGCCGTCCCCCCTGAAATTTGCATACCTGACCCTCGTTATGAAGCTGTTCAGCCGCTCATACCTCAGGTTGCACATATTTTGGTAGCAAATCCCATAGAAGCTCCTCATGTGCCAGTGTCCTTTATGCAAACTTTGCTGCTGGAACATCTGTCAACTCATTGTTCACAATCCCGCCTTTTATCCTACCTAAGCACTTAAGTGGAACCTCTTGAGATAATCAAGTGCTATTGCTCCATACCGATGATGCTGGGGGATTGGAAAGGGCTGGTATTTTAGCTACCCTGTCAGGGCTTGTCTGGTTCCGGGAACCCAAGTGCTTTATGCTGTGGCTGGGAATGAATACCTACTGTGTTTATGTCCTTGTTTTCAAAGAAGGAGACATTGGCACCCCCAGTTCAGCCATTGTGTGGTGCGTGATCTTTAGGGTTCTTGACTTTGTGCTCTCATAGGAAGTAGACATGGAAATCTAGGCTACTTAAACCACGTTAAACCCAGGCTTTGTGGAGAAACCCCAAAAGAGTTTAAGCAGAGTGCTGGGCATTGTCAGAAATGACATGCCTGTGTTCCTGTTAGCTAGACCAGAACAATTGATTGCGGACAGTGGCTTTATGGAATAGAGGGCTTGAAAGAGCCCATTATGAGTCTTTACACTGCTTGTAAATTTGATGGGTGACCAGCAGGGGCAGCAGAGACTCTTACTGATACGATCATGTGATTTAGTTACAGTATTACTATTTCCGGCGCATTTTTACAGTAACTGAAGATGCTTCAGGGAATCGTTACGTCTGGCAGATATCAGTGTCACTGCAGTTTTGAGGTAGTAAATGCATAGACGAACTTTTCTGAATCATTCATAAATAGAATTTTTCTGACCCATACCTATACTCTATATTCCATCTATCCATTTCCTTGTCCTATGCAGGATCATGGGGGTCTGGAGCCAATCCCGGAAGCTACGGGTGCAAGAATGGGACAAACCCAGGACTGGGTGGCAGTCCCTAAATGTACTGTTTCAATGAAACAAATGTACAATTAACTTGCATGTTATAAAGTTAAGGCTTTATTGGTGAGGAGCAGGGTCTTGCATTGATGCCTTTGCATGGATGCATGAGCCACCTAGTTTAAGGTGAAGTCTGAGTTATTTAAGGGCTGCTAATATCATTTGTCTTTAGCAGGAAGACATTCTGTGATATTCTGTCCCAATTTCATTTGTGCAAGGCTTATCTTGAAGTTGTAATATTTTTGATGATGACTACTCTATGTATAAGTCAACCTCCTCTAGCAGTTAGAACAGCAGAGAAAATTTGAGGTATTCTTCTTTTCTACCAGGGACATTAAATTCTGCTCTGTTTCATGGGATGAAACAGTTAACTAGTACATTTGAAGTTAAAGGACAGCCTAGAATTTGACTATGCCATCACCACACACCCAATTAACTGGATTTCAGACATGCATTCTTACATACTTTTCCATGTTATAAAGGAAACTTCTTTTATTTGACATAGACAGTAGAACCTTGGAACTCGAACACCTCTTAACTTGACCAACTTGGAAATCGAATGGGTCTAATGAATTTTTTTCGACACGTACCTCAACCAAAACTTTGGAACTCGACCATTCCTGCTAAAACTGGTATTGGCTGAGACTTGTTCAACTCTACCAATTTGGACTATGAATAGTTGGGTTAAGAAAAATCTAACCACAACTCGACCGAAAACTCAGAACACATAAAACAAAACAGACCTGCTAAGACCTGTGTGGACTGAGATGCGTTGCTGATGGGCTGAAATTAACACAAATGGACCAACTGGGATGCTGATGTCTGTGAATTGCTCTCAGTCTTGCAGTACCTCTCAACCAAGTTCGATGTGCCAAATTCTATGTTCCTGTGTTCGGTGTGAATGCTTTGTGCTTTATCTGCAGTACATTTAGTGCTACAGTAATCATGGCTCCTAAGAAAGTGAGCAGCGATAGCAGCAAACCGAAGAGGAAAGTAGTAAGAGTGACTGTAGAACTTAATTAGGAAATTATAGTGAGACTTGAGGTAGATAAGTTTAAATAGGCAATCATTTGGGGGTCTTGAATGGATTAAATTCATTTACATTATTTCTTATGGGGAAATTTGACTTGGAACTCGACCAAGTTGCAACTCGACCAGCCTTCTGGAAGGAATTAAGTTTGTGTTCCAAGGTACCACTGTAATTTCATTTATAGATGTTCACTCAACTTTCCTTTGCTTAAAAAAGTTGAAAAGTGGTAAAAACCTGTAGCATGCGAAAATGTTTGACTGGTAATGTAGGGAAAATAATAAACACAGCCTGCCTAATGAGTATTTGTCATTTACTTAAACCAACTGCTAAAGATACGACAGATAAGATCTAATTCATAATGCATCTGTCTGTGTGACCTAATTCATAATGCATCTGTCAACTTACTTGATTCTGTAGTTCGAGCAAGAGAAAATGGTGGTCTATGGTGTCAAAGGTAAATCCAGAGTTGCAGGACCAGGGACTCCACAATGACCAGAAGAGAGAAGCTTATTATCCTGACAAGTGCACCTCCTGCGCTGCGGTGATGTTCAAACACAGGGTGGCATCAGACATAGGCTGTGGTGGAGTCAGGCAGCTGCTGAAAGGTGGACAAAATGGAAGGTTTAAGAAAGAGCTACAGCCAGGTGATTATTACCGTTGCAGTTTAGGCTGCAGTACAGACACTTAGGAAGACATGCAGATAACTGACAGGGTTCTTATAGGCACCTGGCAACACACCTTGGATCATTTTGCTTTCATTCAGAATTTTGCACTATTACATACTTACTCATGTCAATGATTCAATAAGAGATTCATTACCTCAGTAAAACTATTCGGGAGAAATTTCAGGGCTGTTGTGTTTTTTACTGTGTATAAGTATAGTGGGCCGTGATGACATTTTGAAGAGCTTCTCCTACGATTATTGCCTTTTTCACACATTTCCAATTTAGCCAGCCTTTTACAGGAGGCAAGCACAAGTTGTGGGATGTGGTAGATGATTTGTCATCATTGGGAGTGGTTGATCGGACACTAAATGCCCCATAGATGAGCAGGGAGATGGTTTGTGTTGATGTTCTGCAGTGGTTTTGTAGTCAAAGAGGGAAACCGCATAGAAATCACTTTGTGACCAGATGGTCTCACTTGTGAGACCAAAGTAAAACTAGCTCTGCTGTTGTATATCCTCCTGAGACCCCACCCATTCATGTATGTCCATTGTAGTGGACATGTTGTTTTTGCATCTATCTTTTCACTGATGTAAGGAAACATATTTATTCCTGTTGT